>CM039123.1:35971172-37171172 GCA_022036555.1 Microstegium vimineum
AAAAAACTCTCACTAAGGATAACCTAAACCATCAGACTAAGTGTTCATGTAACAGAACCATAGATTACTTGTCGGCCATTTATATATACTAATAACTTTGCTCCTTGAGTCCTAAAACAAATATCATTCCTACCTCTCGAAAAGTCAAATATTTTTAGATTTGATCTATCAAAACATAATATTTATAGTACATAATTAGTATTTGTAAGTGTATGAACCTAGATACCCACGATACAAGACATATGAATTGTGATGTCTACTGAGCCGATAAGGAGTCACTAAGACATGTTTTGATTGAATGCACGGTTGCTCGGGTCTTCTGGGAACATGCTAAGTAACTTATGGACGTCAAAACTCCTGGACTTGGGCACGAGATCTGTTGTATGAAAGAGCTGGGTCTAAATGGAGCCAAGCACTAATCATCATTGGAATGTATACAATGTGGATGCAAAGAAACAAGAGGAGACATGGAGACCAGTCTACTCCGATCAAGAAATCAACCATGTGGGCAGCAGATATGGCTTTGTTTTGTGGCAACTTGTGCAACCTTCGGTAGTAACCATGGTGAAAGTTGAGCCGCATAAGGAACGATCGTTGTCTAGTGGGCTGAAATGCAATTGGTTGAAATGCAATACCGATGGCACCTTCTATGAAGTGCAGTGACAAGAAGCAATGAGTGTTGTGATGCTAATGGTGCCTTTTATGAAGCGCAGTAGCAAGGAGCAATATTTACTATGATGCTAGTGGCGCCTTTTTCAGGGGCAGTGCTAGATGGTATGCAAATATCTTAGATGCTCTAGCCATGGTATGTAAATATCTTAGATGCTTTAGCCATAGAGTCACTTGCATGTCGAGATGGAATGTTGATACCCCTGCATGCTAGTGCTTTGCGACTATGGTTGGAAACTGATTGCTAAGAGCTTGTGAATTTTTGGTTGTCGGGTGAGAATTAAGGCCAAGTGTGATGTCAATTTTGATGGACATCCTGGAGTTGAGCGCTTTGTTTCAAGGTTTATGTTTTTCATTCATTAATAGAACTTGTAACAAAGTACCACATGTTTTAGCTAAGTAGGTCACGAGCGATTCGCGAGTTGGATGGTGGTCTCAGACACCGGTCAGTATCTCATTTCTGTTGTTAGTTGATTGTAATCCGGGCTTTATACATACAAAGTGACCCAGGCATAAAAGGGGGATTAATCCGCTATTGATCCACATGCATTAAACTTGGAGAATCCTCTATTTGGAGGAGTATAAACTCCATCTAGATTGCTACTACCGTCCATCAAACTTGAGATCATTTTGCAAAAAATTCATAGGATGTATTTGTAAAAAAAAGTTCAAGGAAATGGTCAATGAAATTGAAAATGAAAACACTCGAACTAAACCGTTGGATGCCACTCGGTCTTTTTTCTGTCTGAACCGACGTGCGCTCCAGGACTGGTGCGCTCTCTCTCTCTTTCTGGTGCGGCAAAATTGGGCGACCGCTGACGCCCTATGCCCTACGCCCCTGCCCCCAGGTACCCAGGTTCGTCACTTTCTTCGCCGGCGGCAAACGCCAACAGGTAGGCGCACCCTTTCTCTTCCGTTCCTGTGCGAAACCGGGCAACCGAACCCTAACTTAAGCTATTTGGCTATATATATTTATTCGGAACTGATCTCATTACTCTTTTTGCAAGAATTATTGGCTTTACTGGGTGTTTGGGTCTGCCCTGATCGAACCCCCATGGCCGACGTTGAGTCCAACCCTGGCGCCGGGGGAAAGCCGCCGCCGTACAAGGATCCTGACAATGGGAGTCGGCGGTTCCTACTCGAGTTGGAGTTCGTGCAGTGCCTCGCCAACCCTACCTACATCCACTGTACTGTACTGTCCTCCGTCCTCTTGTTTCATCTCACCTCGTTAGGATTAGCTAATCTGATGCTGCACGCATCTATGGAACTATAAATGTTAAATGTTGCTGCATCGGTTGGTGACTGCTAGTAACTAGCAATCCATTGCAACGGACAGAAAAATTTTGTAGCTGTGTGCGTTTCTCAGTAAGTTCCTGCTTGACAAGGGAAGGATGATGGCTTAGGAATTTTTAGCACTAGCTTAAATCCCATTCCCCCCCTATTCAAACTGCCCTATCTGCATGGGCCTCATGACTCATGAGCGATATACTATCAACAGAGTATGATTGCTAAGCTAAGGCTGTGATATTGTTAGTAGTATTGCTTGAATTTCATCATTTTGTGCGCCTCATTGCTTCTTGTTTTTTACTTTAAACTTTCATGTTCCATGCATATATGTTTGTACTACATGGAAGATTTGAATGTTCTTTCTTTTCCCAAATAGATCTAGCACAGAATAGATATTTTGAGGATGAGGCATTTATCGGGTACCTCAAGTACCTAAAATACTGGCAGCGGTCGGAGTATATCAAATACATAATGTGAGTGAGACCATATTCAGTAGTTTTGTCTGCAACTGAGAAAATTGGTTGCTCATTGTTTTTGCTGATGATGCAGGTATCCACACTGCCTTTTCTTTCTTGAGCTCCTCCAAAATGCCAATTTTCGAAATGCAATGGCACATCCAACAAGCAAGGTGATATTTTGTCCTAAAATCAGACATTGACATTTAAGCACCAGTTTTTAGCTTTTGTTTACTGTCTTGCAGTGTCATCCTCCTTTCAGAACCTAGCTGAAGTTGCTCTGTTGAGCCATATTATTTTGACTTGCTTGCTAGAATGTATCAAAAAACAGAAAGTCGCACAAACTCAAATTTTAGTGCTTGTGTAGAATATGTTTGATATATTTATTTGTGTAGGGACTGGTGAAGGAAAGAGCTTTTGCATGGTTTAATGTTCATGATTTACTTTTTTCCATATTATTTTAATTAATTGAGACTACTTGTAAGTAATTAACACCTATCAACTCAATTGTTTGACAGGAGCTTGCTCATAGGCAGCAATATTTCTTCTGGAAAAACTACAGGAATAACAGACTGAAGCACATCCTACCACGCCCTCCTCCTGAACCAACTCCTGCACCTTCACAAGCACCTGCTGCATTGGCCCAACCAGCATCAGTGCCGACACCTGTAGTTCCACCTGTTCCTGCACCAACTTCGTCAATGACACCTGTGGTAGCAGGTGGTGCATCTGCAATGTCTCCTATGCAGTTTGTGGGAACTCCAGGCACTAACATGCCGAAGAATGACTTGAGAAATGCTATGGGCAACAGAAATAGGAAGTATGCACCTCATTTGCAATCATTGAACAATTTGTTTTATGAAGTTATTTGTCCATGCACTGTTTTCCTTCCTTGCTATTTTGTCTGTGCTATGAAATCATTGGTGAAATATTGTTTTCGATGGACACAATCCAATTCAGTTTGATATGGCCACTCTTCCAATATAGATTTTGAAGATCCTCATCTCCATTACAAGAAAGATGGTTAAGGCTCTCTCAACATGCTTTTTCAGGGAAACTATATCCTCTTCCTCTTTTACTGCAGTTACTATTCTTCATTGAAGACAGTGGAGAAACAGTTTTAGTTTTACTTCCTGATCTTTGGTCCATTATTTGAGTAAATTTATCTGAAATTTTGTCAACAATGACATTGAGTCAAACAATAGAATTTTTACTTTAGCTTTGTTAAAGACTAGTCAATTGAAATGTGCACTTCTTGTAACTGCGAGTGACTGCATATTTTCTTTTGCTGCTCTCAGAGCTTAGTCAGGGCTCGGGGAAGTGTGATATGAATGTTCCATAAAAGATAAATCTACCATTTGACTGATGATATGTGTACATCATCATCGCAGGATGGGCTAGTTGAACACCTTGCGTAACTCATCGATGGACAATTCCGGATTCAAGCGCAGTTGCTGCCTCTGGAGCCTTGACCTTGTAGTTGAGGGTTGCTGAGTTTTTAGAATGGAAACTTCTGACTTAGAGAGAAGTTAGAACAAATACTGCATGTTGTAAGAGCTTGCAGATGTGATTTTAGTGTCAACATTTTCCTGAATGATACCATTTACCTTAATGTTTCATAATACTGGCAGCTGGAAATATGCACTGTTCTTAGAGCACCTGCCTAATGCTTTACTCATAAGCCAGCTCTAATTATTTTTTAATAAATATTTTAATAGAAGAGAGAAAAGGCTAACTCTTAATTAAGAGCTAGGTTTATACACGTTCTAACATGCAAGTATCGTGTAAACCATGTTATAAGCTATATGCTAAAATTTAACGCTATTAAAGAAGTTGGTTTAGACGTGCCTTGTTTAGATGCAAAATAATTTATAATTTTGATACTATAGCATTGTCGTTTATATTTAACAATTATTATTCAATCATGGAGTAACTAGACTCAAAATATTCGTTTCACAAATTACATACAAACCGTGTAATTAGTTATTTTTTATTTATATATATTTAATGTTTCATGCATACGTCAAAAGATTTGATATGACAGAAAATCTTGTAAAGTTTTGAAATTTTAAAGTCATCTCAACAAAACCTTAATAACTAAATTATACTATTACGGGGGAGCCCTTACACTATTATATATGACCGTTGTCGAGATTGTCATTTTGGCAATATTCTAGTCATACAAAGCCATAGTACATTTTTCTGCATCTTTTATACAATAATAGCTTACAAAGAAATTTGACTTCAAACAAAGCTAAGTAATATTTGTTATGGGTGTTGTGATTTAACAGCATGAATATACTGGAGACAGATGCAAGAATCGAATTAGATCTCTTACAAAAAAAAAATTAAAGCGCTAACAAAAAACAGGCACTAATAAACAAGTACAATTCCCGATTCCATGAAAGGGAAGAAAATCTATAGAACCCATTGTTTGTCAAAACAAAGCAGACCCGGAAGTCTGGGTACTGGGATACAGTATGATCTACCAGATCCCTGCCCGGAAGCATACAAAGCAGAAAACTTGCTGACTTGTACAATGATCACCCAGGAATGGATACAAGGTGTCATCAAACATTCAAACCTAAGGACGAACTACTACTAGTACCGGTAACTCGACCCATAGCCACCAAGACCTGAAGACGGGTATCTACTAACATCATCGATGCTAGAATAAGATGGCAGTGATGACGAAGGATAGGTGGAGCTGCCATATTGTGAGTAGCTGGGCCTATACACTGAATCCAATCCTGCTCCCACATAACTGCTTCTGACAGGTTCTCGGTGTGCAGCCAACGAGTCCTGGATAAGGAGATGGTGTCAAAATGTTTACAGTAGTGGAAATCGAAACTTGCAAGGAAGAATGACGCGCTATTACCTGGATGAGCTGCTGTGCAGCCTGTACCTGTGAAGATGTCCCCTTTATTTCAACAGTAATATCATCAGGACTACCCAAACTCTCCTGAATTGTAACAACAGCCCCACTATTAGCTCGTATGTATGCAATATTTGCTCCTTTAACTCCTATAATGTCTTCAGCGTACGTAAGTGGGATTTGCATGGTTTGGGTTATCTGCATATGATAAGTTCTTGTCAGCAAGACAGCAACAGTTCAAGGTCAAAAAGAGAAGCTCTGCTTCCAAGTACGAATTATTAAGCAACATGTAAAAGGATCAATGTATAGAATGCACAATAACCAGGCAATAAAGAATTCAATTGTGCTTATTCCACCAAATGTCCTATGAAAAGAAATGAAGATTCATACAAAGCCAGAGATAACTCAGACCTGCGTAAGTAGCGGGCCAGCACATGTATTCCAGAGGGTCGTAGTGTTGACAAGGCTGGATCACGCCCATAAAGTGATACCCCTGAGCGATGAATGTTATGCTCTACCAAAGATTCTCGTTCAAGATACAAAGGATCCCTCTTCACTGGGAGAATATATTCATCTACCACTGAAGGTGGTTGATTCACTTGTACAGAACCAATTGACGGATGTGACATATCACTCCAACCATCACCAGTGCGATCTTGGCTCACTGTAGTATTCTGAGGGAAAAAAAGGAAAAGCAGTGAATCAAAATTCAAAAATGATATGAAGGGTGCACTGTGAAGTTTAGCGTGACTGAAATGCATCCTTACAGTTTTTTCAAATAATGGAAGTACACTATGGTCAACCAAAAACTTCCGAAGATGGTTAGAAACTGCTTGCAATGCTTTTAGAACTTTCTCTGTATCGCCCTGTATCTCAACTATCCTTTCATCGTCAGTTACATAGAATGGTCGCTCTCGTTCATCTGCATATATTTATAACCCAAAAACCATTATTAAGGAGAACCTCCAATTTACAGCTTTTCTAATGACATAATGGTCTGTGTGGGATACTGGGATGCTAATTTTATAACTTATCAAAGTGTTTTAACCTTCTATAACCAAGAGTTCAATACAGCTAATCCAATCATGCAAGATTAAAAACATGCAGTTGAAATAAGGGTAGAGCTCCTACACACATTAACAACAACAACAACATAATAAAATCAGTTTTAACAGTGGAAGTTTTCTTCTCTCACAAGAATGGTAACATTTATTTATTATTTAGTCCAGTCAAATGTCTAATACTTTAAAAACAATGGAACCCATTTTGCTAAAATGTCAGGAAGACAGCACCGTTTTGCAAGTGTTATTCATAAAAGCTAAAGCTTGCCAGAAATTCAACAGTTACATTGGAAGCAGAGGACAAAGATAAGATATTAAGTCCAACAACAAGAGGATCAACTGCGCTACAATTATCAAAATTAACTGTGTATTAAGTATCAACACACAATACATCAGTCCAGAGAAACAACTCACCTACTGATATTACCCGTATTGTAGCACCCGTGCTCTCCTGGATTGCTTTGATAGTGGCACCTTGCTTCCCAATTAGATTAATTGCCTGAGCTCCAGGAACCAACAATCGGGCAGCACATACACCAGGAGTAGTAGCTGCCTGAGTGCCGTCAACAGCTCCATCTGTTATCCCAACGACACGCTTAAAAACTCTCACGAGAGCATCCATGGCTGGAGGTAGCTCCAAGCTTGGATCTTCTTTTCCAGAAACCAAAACCTGGAATATCCGACATCCATGATTCAATGAAATCATCCAAAGAGAACATGAAACATGATACTATACTATATTAAGAATATTGCTGAACAAGAATAGCAAAACAGAGCTATCCAATATCAAATTTAAATTCAATGAAGAGACAAACACAACGAAGATAGTTACCCTGCTTAATTGTGCCAAAAGAAAAGAAAGCTACCATCGACCATTATAATTCAAATGGCCATATGGTAAATCTCTACATGTATCGCACAACATATATAAGCATAAAAGCATATTGAAGGCTCACATTAATCATACCCTCCTCTGTACATAACTGTCTCCTGTACTAGCATTAAACATTCTGATATCTGAATAGATACGCCCTTTTCAACATTTACAGTCATCACAACAAAATACAGCACACACTAAATATCACACAGAAACAACATCTATGCATAGTATGACCAGAATTCCAACCATAAGAAGTTGATTTCCACTCCCGTCCTAATGTCCTATCTATTTAGGATGATAACCAAATCAGCAAACACTAGCAGTACCGCAGAGAGTCAATTAGACCACTCCACCGCTGAGATATTTGTGAACTCATGCACATCCCAGCTTTCTTTTTCCCAAGAAAATAACTGAGTGTATCTCACATTTATTGCCAGGTCAGACAGGTAAAAGATAAATAATAATAACAATAACAATAAAAAAAAACTAGCTCATAATACCAAGCAACCTCAATAATTCACAGCAAAGCATCCTAATTTCGAATTTGTTTAACATCACTTCGCGTAAGAGAAGACATAAACCCATCAATCATCAGCAAAAGTAGCGGTACTGACTATACGCTCGGTGGCGCCGACGGGGCCGTCGAGGATGCGGACCCTGGCCTTGGTTTCCTCGACGAGGCGCTTGATAAGCTCGCCCTTGCGCCCGATTATGCTACCGACCTTGAGCACTGGCACCACCAGCCGGAACACGCTGTCCCCGGGCCACCCGGACCACCTCTTCGCGGCCGCCGCGGCCTCCTCCATCGCGGCGGCATCGGCCTCCTCGGCGACCGGCGGTGGCAGCGAAGCCGGCGCCCCGACCTCAGCTGCGCCGACGGCAGCGGCGGATGGTTCGGCCATGACGGTGGAGGAGGCTAGGGTTTGGGTCGCGGGGCTGCGGAATCAGTTAGCAAAGGCGTCGCGTGCCTCAGGCGAGTGGAGGGGACTGGAGGAGGGGGAGAGCACGAGAGCCCCCTGGCCGGATTTCTCACGGGCTCACCTCGTGCCCACGGTTAGATGGGCCGAAGTATAGTGGCGAGGGAAAGTGTTCCTGCTCCCTCAACTATCTGTTGTGGTCCGACACGCCAAGGACCTGTTTGGATAAAAAGCAATACTACAAAATACGACTCTTACTCTCTCTCTCTCTCTCCTAAAATTATTCTTGGTTTTCAAGAAGTTAGTTTTTTATTTTACCAATTATATATAAAAAGGTATTAATATTTAAAATTTAAAATTTAGATTGTTGAGTATATTTTTATAATAAATTTATTTTAATATATAAATGGTGTACATATTTTCTATAAATTTTGTCAAAGTTAAAAAAGTTTGAGAGAATACAAAATAGCAATCCTGATCAAACTCCCTTTGGTTTCAGGTTGGTCGTGATCTATTCGATTCCCTTTTGATGATATGACTGAATCAACAAATTATCGTGTCATATCTCTATTGTTATATAGGATGTTACAAATTTCATTTTTTATTATTTTTTCCACGCCACTTTTTTTGGATGGATTTTTTTTCCCTCATATGATGGCCTAATTCAAAATGCAGTTTCTATCTTGTTGAGATTCAAGGTGGTTTCCGATTCGTTCGGAAAAATTCGTGTTCTCATATGAAAATCAGTTCTTTTTGTTTAGTTTTGTAAATGTTTTTTTTTCGTGAAATAGGTAAACTAGAAGAGAAGATCAGAGGTTGGGATAGATGATTGTTTCCGGGAAACTGTGAAAACTGTACAGTATTCTAGAGAAAAGGAAATAGAGTTTTCCTTTGTTCCAAACGTTTTCTCTCATCTTCTTTCCTTTCCTTTGTTGTTTCTTCCATTTTTTCTTACAAAATTCCTTTGATCTAAATAGACTAATTTTTTCGTTGTGGTCCGATTAACATCCTTCCAAACAAAAAAAAACAGATATTTTAGCTACTTGAACTGTTGTAAGCGCTTTTCTTCTTGGATAATTTTCAATAGTTATCCTCTACGTGGCATCATCCCAAACATCCTCTACATGGTGTCACATCAGCTACCAAGGTGGTAAATCAGACTACTTTGATAGTTTAGGAGTCAAATGGACTTTACCAAAACACAACTATAAAAATAAATCTTTAAAAACTCAAACTACCCAAATATTTTTTTTCAAAAACATGGAATTTAAAAAGTCCAAAATCTGGACTAGTCTTACAAATTCATAAGAAAATTATTTTAGCTCAGAAAATATATAGATTTATGTTTTTTTTTCTAAAATCATGTTCTATGTTATGGTGTAAAGATTAAAATTGTTTGGCTCTTATTTGATGTTTATTTACAAGTATATATTCTTGCTATCAGTTATACTTAATCTATGTTGATAAATCATAGTACGTAGAAGTTCGAGCACCATTCCTTTTTTCATATTTGGAGATAATCTAGTCTCTATTCTCGATAGGTGACAAGAGTAAAAGCATGTGGCTGGTGAATCATGTAACCGTAATTCAATAAATGATTAAGGGCTTTGCTACAGTGCTTTGAAGTAACATTTAGTATTGATCGGGATGATAATTACCACATATTACCTATATTAGGGGCAATAGAAAAGAATATTTCTTTTTTTAGTTCGGAGAAATAGGCAAATATTACACAACATATCATGCAATGAGATCTTGGGACTGGAGCGTTTGGTTGTTTTGCTTTTCACCTCGGGGCCTATGCTCTCAAGCTTTTTTCTAGAGCGAACCAATTCGGTTCTCTACTCTGGGTAAGGTTGGCCTCGCTTGGCGAGGCGAGGAGAGCAAAGCTAGCAAGCGCACCATTCGCGCCCTTGTAACCAAAAAAAAAATCCTATAATAATATATATTAGCCGGAATATATTGCAATTAATGTGTTAATATGACACCTTGACATGTTGCGTGTACATGTGCATTTTTTCAAAAAGAGATACTAACAATTTAATCACTCAATATCTATAGACATTTCAAATTTTACAATTTCAATTTATTCGCTAGAACTTCACTATGAACTAGTACCTATTCATGTGATTCAATGGCTCTCCTCGGCTGTGATTGCTGCACTGCACATATTTTTCATATAAGAAGAAAGCGTAGCAGCAGCAGCGCTGCAGTGGCTAAACCCTGAATGACCATGTAGTTGACTCCCAATTCACCTGCCAACACTCTTATTGTGAACTTAACCAAAGAGAACAGAATGCATTAACAAAGGCGGGCATCACAACAGTGTAGGGCCCAAGGTCATGGTAAATCAAATTTTTCTAGGACGGTTAAAATACCAACCTCGGTAAATTAAATAAAAAAAGAAAATCCATGGAAAAGCCCAGTGCGGGTCCACCGAGTCCGTCCACGCACTGCCGCCATAGCCATGCAAACTTCCGGGAAACGGCCTTCAGCCGCCTGATATGAGCCTATGCACTTCCCGTAGCTGGGATCCCCCCACTGTCGGGGCCGACCTCTGGTCGTCGGATCTGGGCCTACACGCTCTTTGTCGCCGGGATCTGACCTCCGGTCACTGGATCTAGGCCTGCATGCTCCTTGTCACTGGGATTCGGCCTTCGTTGTTGGATCCTGCCTTTGTAGGTGACTTCGTTGCTAGATCCAGACGCCGTCAGAGGAGGGGAGAAGGAGAGGGTGGTGGAGAGCAAGGATGGCAACAGGGCAGATTCGGATCAGGTGAAGTCTTCGTGGACCCGAACCCAAAACCCGAAACCACCCGAAAAGCAGTTCAGATGGTAATTCAAACCCGAAACCATACCCGGTGGATCCTCGAAACCTGAATGGTTAACCAAAACCCGAAACCCAACACTATATACCAATAATAAAAATAATAAGGAATTTTTAGCAACATATGTATGATATATTCAAATGTATAAACAAGAGGCAATAAACAACACATAATTTCACGACTCAATTTAGAACAAATTTAATAGCTTATATAAACAATTTATTAATAAAAATACATAAGTTTTTGTTTAAAATGTCATATTGCGGACATCCATTGGGTATTTGTGGGTGAAAACCGAAACACGATAAGTTTTGGGTACACGAATCCGAAAACCGTGGGTAAAAAATCGGACCCAAACCCGCTAGACCCGAAACCCGTGGATACTCGCCCCAATCATGATCCGCTGCCATCCTTAGCGGAGAGGGAAGGGAGAAGGAGACCAGCGCAGTGATGTCGGAGAAGGAGGAGAGGAACCCTGAAGCCCTAGCTATCGAGAGATGACGGAGTCAGATAGAGGGAGGAGAGGAAATGGTACCCTATAAGGTCCGCTCCGTAAATTGATTTTTGGAGAGATGGTTATTTGTGACCGCCTCGGTTAATGAAAATGACCGTCTCCGTTAATCACATACATTTACCGAGGCGGATAGATTTTATAAATGTCTAGATTAACAAAGAGCACCATCTCACAAAATATATATGTAGTAGTGCAACGGAATAGCAAGATTAGCATGTAATGATGTAATTCAATTGTACTTGCTCATGACGCATGAGGACACATTGCCTGCTTTAGCTGCCACCATGTGGCCTTCTCTAGCTCGATGATAATATCCCATCAACCACCGTATCCTACCACGGTTCTTTTGCGCTTCAACGGGGAGAAAACGATGTCGTCAGATGGGAAGGAGGAACCTGATTTTTACCTTTTTTATTTGTTTGTTGGTTATTTTTTATTTTATCTTTGTTTTCAAATTATTTTCATTACTCAACTATTTCATCCATTTCAAAAGAAATTAAGGGTTTTGATTCATTGATCATTCAATCTCTTATCATGTAAGTGACAATCTCTACTATAATTGAAAACTTCTCCAAGTCACTTCACTCTTTCAAGATCAACGACTCATAGCACGCCTGCTACGTATGCAACGACTGAGATTAAAAGTTAGAAGCCGCTTCTCACTCTCCCATGCCGCGGCCATGCTCGCACGACCCTCAAGGGTTCAAGCATGTCGTCCACCAAAAAAAATTCACCTTTTTTTCTATTTCCACGATCAGCCACCCAGGTCAAGCACGATTCAAATCAATTTTGAATCTACCCCGCCTGCCGCTACGATCTCCGCGTCCCTTCCTCTAACAGCGCCTGGGTAACGTGGCGAGCGCAGGAAGATCGCCGCCGCAACGACCGTGGCGACGTCATAGCCTCCCCCGACGCGCTGCCGCAACTGTGGCCGCCACCGCGACTGCTCGGGGCGTCCAGGTGTTTCGCATCGACGGCACCGATCGAGGACTCCGGATGACGACGGCTCCGGCTCCATCACGATGTACCAACACCTGCACAACACGTCGTCGATAGGGCACGACGGCGTGGTTAGGGCACGCCGCTCCATCGTGCTCCATCGTGCAGATCACGTACAAGTTTAGCCTCACGTGCGGCAGGCCTGGGCGACATTTCGAGGAGCGCGTTAGGGCCTCGACGAGACGTCGCCGTCGTCGTCGTCTCCGTGGCCCTCGACGTACAGCCGGTGCCGCTGGCGCCTCCGTGGTCCACAACGACACGCTGGCAGGCAGGTAGGCTGGACCGCCGGATCGGCGACTGTCAGTCCCACGCAAGGTAGATATACATTCATATATGTGCTCCATCTATGCTTTATTCGTATGCCTCTGTTGTATGTTTAGATCCTAGCCACCGGCGGCGCAGTACTAAACCGAGACACTTGGTCGTCATAGTGTTGCTCCGTGGGTACAAATGTTTAGCATGTTCTTTGATGGCATCAAACTTTCTTAATATGCTTTTGATTCTTTTAGCTTCTGTCTTTGCTTTTTGTTTCAATGAGTTGGTAGGAGTTTAGTAGTTCTTTTATAAAAAATACTAAAAACTTAGTGCATCAGCTTTTCTTGAATCCTTTTCTTATCGGTTCCTATGAGTGGGTAATTTTGCCAGCATCCTATGATCAGTGTACCAGAACCAGATATAAATATTATTTTTTTGTTATCTTCTTATCTGCTAATTGCTTCATATTGTTTCGGTCCTAATTTTTTTGGATACATCACCAGACACGATCCTTTGAAAAAAAAATTAAAGTTGATGCCTCATCACCTACCCAATGTCTATACCAAGAGATATACCCAATGTACTAAGTGACACCACTAACATCACATATATGATTTCGAACCGAGTATATATATAGGACTTTGGGGTGTCTTATTTATTTTCTACTATATAGATGACGCTCGACGAACGAGGGAACAACGAAGTTATGGAAAATGTAAAGATACGTATCTACTTATATGTAATAATGATTTCTAAAATGTATATATATACTCAAATATAATTTCAAAAATTAAACTATGCAAAAACAAATTGGTTGATTTATATAACGTTCTATAGAAAAAAATCGTAGCATTAGCAGGGGCATTATACTAGTTATAGTAGTGTAGCAAAATTAGCCCGGTGATTATAAAGACACACATGTAGGCAGGCTGTAGGCTCCAAACGTCTCCATATCACAAGGAAACAGCCAGCATTTGATAACCTTTTGTAAAAGAAAGAAAGCAAGCAAGCAAGCAACACCAAGGGAATCATCACAGTCCTCAAATGGTTTACTTCCTGTGATTCCCTTAGGCTACAGATTCCCCTGCATGCGGGTAGGAATCACAAGGTTCATATATGCCAGTTCACTGGCTTTACTTTGGCACCACTTGATTGAGTGCTCACATGCCAAAACCCATCTGGAAATACAGCAAGCTTCTTCAGACCTGATCCCAGTATATGCAGGCATCCACCAATCGGAATAGAGAGACTTCAGGGTTTTTCTTTAATCCTCTCTCTCTCTCTCCAACTTGCCTGTTTCGTTTACCCTTCAGACTTGATAGAACTTTTTTCATCTTGATTGACGAAGATTTCAAACGTGCAGTAGAGGGACACTCATTTGCTACTAGCAATTCTCTCATCTGACCTTTTTTTTTTGCAAGTCTCCTCGCCGATCCTTACGCTCTCACCATTGGCCGGCAGGTGCAGTGCGGAACTTCAACTTCCCGTGGCGTGGCCCTCACTCTCCCTCTCCTTGTTTCCATCCGTCCATGTTCTTGTCCAGCTCACCGCATTAGTGCCCGGCCGATCGAGGTGTTTGTATATTGCGACGCTACAGCCGTATATACAGCGCAAAAGGTGGCGAGCGCGGCAAGGTGCTTGCCCCCTATACTATACCCCTCCACAACCGGAAGCCCTACATCTACATGCCCACCACGTTCCGATCCTTGTTCTTTACTGGCATATATCTCGACCCTCCTCTGCATGCATTCGCATCTACATACAGGAGCGACTACTGTTCCGGTGCATGGAGTGAGAGGACTCTCCTCGTGTCCTTTAATTGTTGGTGCGCACCCAACTGCTGCGACTCTCATGCATCTTGCTCGCACCGTGCCGTGCCTCCACCAAAGGTCGTCTCACATGGATTGCCAATCAGATTTTGTTACTTTTGCTCTCCCTTGCTTGCGCCAGAGACAAATTTAAGATTTTTGGCATTTCATTCACTTGACCTTCCTACTGATATCATCGGAGATAAAATTTGTCTCCTGGAGCAAATCCAGTTACCAGGGAGCAAATCCAGTCGTTGATTGTTTTGTTGTAACTTTACTGCATAGTTACTGCCTGTTCTGGTCTGAAGATATAGGGGCGCCAGCTAAAGTATATACGTTTATTGAATTCTGAATTTGAAAGAAAAAAAGGGAACAAGACGGCAACACTTGATGCTTTGTTTTCTTCCTTCAAAAAAAAACTTGATGCTTTCCTTTTGGGTTACGCAACAAGCCATGACGCCATCGCTTGTTCTAGTGATCTTTCCTTTCCACAATGGTCCACTAACTATATATATCATGTCTTAAGTACTGAGATTTCTGACTGAAACTTCGACTGCAGTGTTTCAACCCTCTCGATCTTTCAGTAATTCAGAGGTACAGCACGTTTCCTGTTCCGACGACGCACACACAGTTTTGGGATGGACAGCCGAGAAACATGCCATGTTCTTCTGACTAAATAATCACCCGTTTGTCTCCGCTCCACCATCCAACCATGTCCAATCCCAATTTAGCTGCGGCGGAGAATAAATCTCTCCACTGACTGGAGCGAGTAAGAAGCAGGCCGGGGGGATGGAAAAGAGAGACGACAGGAGACAAGCAGTGTGCTGTGACTCACATGCGCACGCAGCACAGCACAGCTAGCACAAGCACAGGCGAGGAGAGAGCACCCACCGCCACCGGCGGACCGGAATAACAACAATCGATTGCCGAACCGCGAATCTCGAGCCGATCCATCATCCATTTCTCATTGATCCATCCATGATCCGTCGATCGAACAATGGCAAAAATCCCGAGAATCCTGTGACGCCATCGTCCACGATCCAATCCACCTAACCAACTAGCTAGCACATACATACCACGACCTCTCACTAGGGACGACGCGACCAACACAACACCTATGTACCGAGAACAGCAGCACGCACGAAGCAGGAAGAAGAGAGAAGACGAACTACTGACACCACCATCCACACCAGCATCCAGCAGGACAAAGAAAAGAAACGGCCGGCGCCTCCATCGATCTATCAGACGGTGAGCTGCGGCTGACTGTGACGGTGGCAGCCGGCCGCCGCTGCCGCGACCGCGACAGCGGCGGCGGGGTCGTCGTGGTGATCGGACGTGCCGGCGGCGTAGCAGTGGTGCAGCCGTGGCGGCAGCTGCTGGTCCAGGTACGCCATCTCACTCTGGAGCACGGCGCAGTAGGAGGCGAAGGCGGCGGGCGTGACGTTGAGGTCGAAGGCAATGCCGAAGAGGAAGTCCACCTCCAGGTAGTTCATCTCCACCAGGCTGATGCCGCCCACACGCGCGAAGTAGGCGTTGTTGTAGCATCTGCATGCCCAACAGCAGCAGCGAATTTTAATTTGTTTTTTTTTCATTCATTCAGATGAAGCTAGTACAAAACAATAGATCACACACAGATACATGGCATATATAATATCGAAGCTACAAACTACGGACCCGTTCGTTTTGGAACACACGACACGAATCGTAGGAGTAGATTTTTTTTTTACCAACAAAAAAATGGACAAATTCACGCATTTCAGCTGTAGAACCTGTAGTTTTCAAAGACGATGTTAGTATAAGACAGACAGACAGACAGGTTGTGGTTAGGACAAGGTGAATGTGCTTTGGTAAGAGTGGTGAATGTGCTTCATTCGCTGCGCTGCGCTGTGAGTGTGCTGTGGGCGCATCATCCTCGGGTTCGACAACTGTCCTTGTGACCAACCCAGTGGCTTGTCTTTGATGCAATGCCAGTTGGAAATAATGACAGGGAAAAGGTTACCCAGATCGATCTGGGGCCCATGTACGTGAATTGAATCACCCCGGATCATCATGCATTATATTTTCGAAGCTCTCTCCACCTATCTGACGACGACCATGTAATGTACTACTAGTACATACATGTCAACAAAAAAAAAAGTTTTTTCAGAACAATTTGTGTTTCCGAATTCTGAAGTCAACAGGTGTGCGGAATTCAACTTGATCCACCGTACTGCTCTTTTTTTTTCTGTAAATTTTCCATCTAATAATCACCTATACATCTGGACATTTGCATAAGTATTTTGTATCGCTGCTAGTGAATTCTGGTCCTTGCGGACGATCTTTACCAACGCCAAACACATAATGAAAGGGAGGCAGGACGTACATGTCGTCGACGAACTTGACGGCGGTGAGGACGGAGGTGATGAGGAGGCGGTGGACGTTGAAGGAGTCGACGGCGAGCGCGGGGCGGCGGCGCAGGAAGCGGTCGAGGTAGATGTAGGCGACGACGTAGCAGGACGGGCTGCAGCTGGCGAAGCGGAAGATGCGCTCCAGGTAGCCGCCGATGGAGATGGCCGGCTTGGTGAGCCCCTGGAACGCCGACACCGGTACCGGGCGGCCTGCAGCAGCCGGCGCCGGAGCCACCACCTCCGCCGCCGCGGCGTCGTTGCGCTCGGCCACACGCTGCAGCAACGCCGACAGGATGGAGACCACCCGCGGCACGGCCGCCGCCGTCTCTGCCCCTTCCCCTGTCGTCATAGATGGTGGATCGATCGGAATTCGAACGACGACGATGATGATGATGATGATGAGCTGAGTACGTGGTGGAGAGAATTCTTGGCTGCTGCTGCCGCTGCTTCTTGAATCTTGATACGATACGAGTAGTAGATTGGCAGTGGCCTCTTGGGTTAGGACTTTGGAGTTGGAGGAGAGGTGATGGTGGTGGTTATAAAGGGTGGGAGGGAAAACGCTAGGAAAGGCCGTCGTCGTAAAAAAAAAAAGGAAGAAGAAAAGATTCGAGCTTTGCAAGTTGGCATGATTAGCCAGCCAACCAAGCCATCTCCCTCCCTCCTTCTCTGTCATGGTCTCATGGATGGAATGTCACTTTCTATTTTCACCCCCTGCCCTACGTACTGCAGATGGAGGATTTGTCGGCTGCCAGCACAGAGCAAACGGGTACTGCTACTAGAGTAGTACTACTAGTAGCGGTGCAGTAATAAAACCTGGCACTGGCAGCATGCAGGCCCTCTGGTCTGGACCTGGACGTCCGTCTGGTGTGCAGGTATATATATATCCATGGATCGCGTTCGTGTCAGGTTGTTGTTGCCTGGATCCGGCCATGGACGATGATGGAGTGATGGACAGGCAGGTCTCGTGGCCTCCACGACCCGGCGCATCCCAAGCTCTGAATTTAATTTAAATTTAAACAGATCAAATCATCAACGGGCCGGGGCCGTGCCGTGCGTGCGCGCAGGCGCATGGCTGCATGTCGCTGTTGCATTTCATCAGAGAGAAGAGAACGGAGAAGAGAGGGAGGGCGCGCGGTTTCAGAGTTGGCTGCTGGCCAGTAACCTGCCCCAGCCCCCAGCCTGACGACGATGATGTCTGTTTGTTTCCATGTCATTTCCACAGCTGTTAGTAGCCCGTCCGTTACTGTTAGGTAAGTAGGCAGTGATGATCTCGGCGTACGTACGCTGCGCGCTCCGGTTCAGCCAGACTTAGGTGTTCCGCAGTAGTACCAGCAGTTTCGGCGGCCAGGTGGGTGTCCGTGCAATTTCTCTTGGGTTCTTTTTTTTTGTTTTTCATTCATTCACACGCCCATCTCGTGCGTGCGTGCGTGCGTACTGCCGCCAAACAATTTCCGTGCATGCGAGCGAGGCTCACCGCCGGCCGGCCGGGTTCAGTGTTCCTGTTCCACTCCTAGTACTTCTGTCTGCCCGGCCATGATGAAGTGCTTCAGACGGTACTTACTTTTACAACGTTTTCCTAACGGATTTCGTGTCGAACAGATAGAGACAGACAGACAGCAGGTCCACAGTCAGTGAGTCAGCTATTAGTCAACTCGAGAGTGTGTCGTTGGTGTCAGCTGGAGCGGCGTGCGGTAGAAGGCATCCGATCCTCTGCAGTACTAGTCGTCAGCAGCAACAGATAAATGAAAGTAGTACGAGGCCTTGTTTAGATCTAAAATAATTTGGAATTTTGATACTGTAGCACTTTCGTTTATATGTGATAATTATTGTCCAATCATAGAGTAACTAGATTCAAAAGATTTGTCTCACAAATTATGGATGAACTATGCAATTAGTTATAGTTTTTACCTATATTTAATACTACATGTATGCGTTTAAAGATTCAATAAAGATTCGATGTGACAGAAAATTTAGAATTTTGAAGGGAACTAAACATGGAAATAACACCACAATTTGAAATGAGAGCACAATGAGGGATAAATATGATTATATTCATCACGAGGAAATTAAAGAAAAGCCAAGGGAAGGAGAAGCATGCGAATATGTCTGACATGCATGTCTGTGTGGGAACAGACATCTGGTTGGGTCAGTCACGCTCACGCCGGCCGGGACGACACGGCCGGCAGGCCTTGCTGCCCTGGCGCGGTCATGCCAATGCCATGCCATGCCGCGCAACAGTACGTACGGCGCGTGCATGCAGCAGTAACATGCCGCACGCTGTTCAGCACGTCGTCGCCGGGCGAGGCGAGAGAGCGCTAGCGTCCCACGATCCACGCATGTGCATGTGCATGTGCATGGCAGGGCTGCCTGCCTGCACCATCACAAGCAAACGGAGAGCGAAAGTGTTGGTCCGATGGATCCCTTCACGTTCACAAAGAGAAAGAGAAAGAGAAGCGGCGGCAGATGGATGGAATGGATCGGAGAACCTTAGCTAGCTAGCTAAAACACAGCTTGTTAAAAGATTACTGATAGTGGCCGTACATACGCAGAGGACTCTCTCTCTTTCTCTAAGCCGGAGGAGGAGGAGGAGGAATATGCCCACCCACAAGAGTGAAGAGGAGAGCACATGATAGACAACTTGGCACGTTGCTGCAGTATATGCAATGCAATGCAAGAAGCGTTGTTGGGTCAGCTCCTCTTCGCTGCAATTGTCTGCTTGCCGCGCCCCGGGCCTTTCCGGATTTAATAGCCGATTTTATCGGATCCGTGGTGTACTGTGGTCCACCATCATCCCGCTAGCTGCTGCCTGATGATCCCATGTGGCCAGGGGACTAGTTTATCCCAGCCACTAATCAAAAGCTAGCTAGCCAGCCTCCTCTGGGTACTGGTACTGGTAGTTCCTTCACAACACATAAACTCCTCCTCCTCCTCCTCCGTACTCAGATCACCACCGTATTGCAACTGCGCGCGCAAATTAAAAGCCGGCCGGCCTGATCATGCAGATGCATGCCTGTACTGACTGCACATATCATAGTACATCCCTGCCTCAGACGCTAATCATCGATCACATGCAACAAAGGCATCGATCAGCTGTTTAGTTTATTGTGTCGTTTTGTTTTTCTAATTAAAGATGCAATTAATGGGGAAAGAACGAGGGAGGTGTGTCTGTGTGTGCATCTCGCATGACACGAGATCGCGTCTATGTGCATGCTGTGCCTGCCAGGCAAATATAGTAGCAGATAGCTAGCTAGTGATTATTCAGTTTGCACCATTACATCATCCTAGTATACACGACTATCATGGCCAAGGCGGACTGTGCCGCGTGCGAAAAAGCCACGCTTAGTTCTGCTATATGCTTGGCTGCTTGTTGGTGCTCGCTTGCCTGTCTGTTTTATTTAGCTGACCGACGGCGGCGATGATCATATCAGGCCAAACTTTACCGCGATCGAGAATGCCCAATGACAGCGTGCATACATGTGGGCGATGCGCTTGCGAATATGCGGTGGCAATTTCTTTTTTTCTTTTTTTGAGGGGAATATGCGGTGGCAATTGGCACGCACAAGCTAGTCTTATCTGTCACTACAATGACGTCTCACACTGTCCGCACTGCTATTCCTCTAAATTCATCATCGATCTGTCCTAATCATCAAGATTCTCTCCTCTATACCTTTTACTTCCACATCCATCATCCTCTATATTCCGTACTCTATATCAATTATTTATATTAGAGTTTATTTAAAACTTTATCAAAATATATTCATGTGAGATCTTGTTTTGAAGAATTTATTGAAATAAATTTAATGGTATAAATGAAATTTAATTTGGATTTTTAGTTTATGAGTTATAGCTTTTGTAATTTATCGAAAAAGTAACAGTAACACCGGGACCCGCGTGGTACAGCAGGAGCCAGATGCTCTCTCTCTGACGGAAAAGTAGCAGCAGACCGTGGCAGGGTAGGGGAAGCTCGCTACTCGCTCCGTCCCATAAATTTTGTAATTGTAGGACTTTTGATCAAATTAAGATGAGTGCAAAATAATTCTTTTACCCTTACAAAAATTTCTATTCACTGACAGACTAACAAACGGTTCAAATTTGAAATCATTACAGTACAAAAAGAATAAAGAAAAAATGTTGCTAGAGGGTTCTTACGGCCACGTATGGTACTAGAAGATACAAATAAGAATAAAAAAATGATAATTGTTTGGCGCCATTACAAGAACGCTACTGTAGTCCTTCAAAATTTGAAAATTGGCGCCTTTTGCACAAGCCATACGAGTCCCACTATAAAAAGCATGCCTATGCTTCCGGCTTTCTACTCCACCAATCTGTGATCCAGTTCAACATCATCCATGGCCATAGACCTCAACACAACTCTAGTTGAAGAAAATGGAGATCCCTTAACTGACATGAACACCTTCAGATCCATTCCAATAACAACCATGTCCATAGACCTAAACACAAGACTAGATGAAGAAAATGGAGAGCCATTGCCTGACATGAAAAACTTGCAGATGACCAAGGCCTTGAAATCCAACCTCTAGAGGAAGTCCATCTCCAAAACAATCTCCAGGCAGGTCAGCCCCAATATCTCCATGTTTCTATTCCTGGCATCAATCTCAATGATGAAGCACTAATAGAAGAAGTATATCATGCAGGTGAATTTTCCTCTTAATTCCATCTTACATTAACTGTTATTTTTCTCTTTGTAAACAAGGTATCAAACTTGAATAAAACATTACGTATGCCTGACTTCATTGCAGCACAACATGAACATGCGTACTTTGATGCTCCGCATGCAAATGATGAATTCAATCTCAACATTGAAGTTTCAGAGCAGCAACAGGAGATGCAACAAGTTACAGGTAGCTAACCATCACCGAATATTTTTATTTAGTTTTCCAGAGCAAGTTTAATTGGAGGTAGCTAACCATCACCACAATACGTACTAGTACAGAATACTATTACAAGCACAGATATCTGTCAAATGAATCACTACCTGCTGATCTTCTAGTGCTAAATCAAGAACAATTTGGAGGGAAAATAATAAGAACATTTGGCGATACCTGTTTCACAGACTTGCTAATTATGCATACCCTCCTTGCATCTTGTCTGGTATCCAGTGTATGAACTACATTAGGCAAAAATACTAACTTGTCAACTCATAACATTTACTCTGATTCATATCCATACCACCATTATAAAGAATCTAGTGTTCAGTGAACCTGATCCAACAGACCTGATTGATTTTATAACTCATTTTCGTTAAATTGATCTTCAAACCATCACCAATTGCTCTACAATAACACACCATGTAATTCATTTTTTTAGACATGATGGATGACATGCACGAGTATGGTGTGTACGCTAATGCTGTGGAGGTAGTCTTTGATGAAGAGGAGTTGAAGGACTCAGATATTGAAGAAGATCACCATGCTACTCGGAATAATGTTCGTCCATATAGAAATTTGACAGACGCTGAACGACAACAAATCTATGAAGCATTGCTTCAGAGAAGCAAACATGGAAAACTAAAGAGAAAAACTACAACTGAAGTTGCTCAACTATTCCAAGTGAGTAGGTATCGAGTGCAATGCATTTGGCAGAGAGCGAAGCACTGCCGTGCACAAGGAAGGCCAGTGGATGTTAGATCAAGAATGCCCAAGAAGTGCGGCCGCAAGAAGATACAAGTAGATCTATCTGATATTCTTAGTGTTCCCTTGCATAAGAGGAGAACTATTCGATCTCTAGCAGAAGCCATCAGTGTAAAAAAGAGCACTCTACATAGGTGGTTCAAAGAAGGGCTACTACGACGCCACTCTAGCACACTAAAGCCGTTGTTGAGGGAAGAAAACAAGAAAGAGGGGCTAAAATGGTGTCTTTCCATGTTAGATGAACGGACATTGCCAAACGAACCCGGGTTCCGTGAAATGGACAACATCATCCATATTGACGAGAAGTGGTTCAACATGACATCCAAATACTTCAAATGTTATATGCTTCCAGACGAGGATGACCCACATAGGACTGTGCAGAATAAGAATTCCATTGGCAAAGTTATGTTCTTGTCAGCAGTAGGAAGACCTATATATGATGATGCAGGTAATTGTATTTTTGATGGGAAGCTAGGAGTGTGGCCATTTGTTAGAAAGGTAAAAACAATAGTACACTTGTTTCATTGTCTAACATCAGTTTTTTGCTTCTCATTTGTTATCCTTACCTTGTCTCATTTACTGTAGGAACCAGCAAAAAGAAGAAGTCGTAATAGAGGGAGAGGGGCCCAAGTAACTAAGCCTATTAAGGTAGATCGAACTACTATGAGGTCATACCTGATTGGTAATGTTCTAAAAGCTATTGTTCAACGGTGGTCACGAGAACTTAGAGGAAAGACCATATGGATTCAGCAAGATAATGCCCCTTCACATGTGCCAGTAGGTGACAAAGAATTTGTTGATGTTGTAGCACAAGCAGGGCTGGACATACGACTCATCAACCAACCTGCAAATTCCCCTGATTTGAATGTACTAGACCTAGGATTTTTTGCTTCTCTTCAGTCCTTAAGCGATAAAAGGATATCTAGGAACTTGGATGAGCTGATTCAGAATGTCCAAAATGAGTTTGATAATTATGATCCAGATACCTTGAATGGAGTGTTCCTAACAGTACAAGGGTGTTTGATTGAGGTGATGAAAGATGGCGGAGGAAACAGATACAAAATTCCTCACATCGACAAAGACAGGCTGGAGGCGCTAGGCATGCTTCCGAAAAGCCTTAGTTGTGATCGACAACTATATGAGGCAGTGATGACGTCCTTAGGCAACTAATGATGGACATGAGTAAATTCGCAACATGAGTATTTTGATATTCCTGTAATATGAAGTCATAAGCATATTGCTACCGCTGTAATTATATGAAGTTGTAAACATTAAATGGTTTGGGGCTACTGTTTTCTCCGTTGGTGGTGTTGTACTGTTTTTTTATTAATAACCCCATCATAGAGAGACCAAAAAAGATTTGAATTTACCTATACAGATTTATAGGAACACCAATTTTATTACATAGGATAATTCTTATTTACAGAAAGGAGCATTTCATCATCATGCGTATACAACAGTTCATCATTTTACATGCCTAATTAGTAGTTCATGGCAGCAACTAGTAGCCTAATAAACCTTAGATAATAGTACATCGTCCCACAACAAAAGCATTCACAGATCAAAAGCATTCCATCACACATGAAACAACCTCATATGAACTAGGGACGGAAGAATATAGGGACCAAAACCTTGTACATGCTGACGAAGACGTCATGGTAGATTAGATCCATATTGGCAAGCACTTGCCTCAAGCGGGCAGCCACCTCCAGAGTCAGGTCCATCTCTTCGGCCTTGTCTGTAGGCACCAGCGGAAGCCCCTTGGGGGGCAGATCGTCGGTATCAGCCCCGTCTGCAACCACCAGTGGAGGCCCCTCGCGGGGTACATCCTTGACGGCAGCCCCGTCCGCATCCGCGACAACCATCGATGGCCCCTCCACGAACAGGTCGTAGCTGCCAGCGTTGTTTTGGTTCGCAGGCCCCTCAGCAACCACCCCAACGCCAACTGCAGCGACCTCTGAGTCAGAGTCTTCATCCTCGGAGTCGAGGACATACAGGTTGCCTTCGGCATCGACGCGCAGGCGACTCCGTCCCATGTGGCACTCGCGACCAGGGATGGAGCCTCCACCACCAAAATGGATCCCAACACCGGCCGACTTGACGACACGGTCGACGCCACCACCGTCGGCATCTATTTTGGCGCCAATCCCGTGCCGGCGACGTATAAATCCAGCATGACTAGGGTACCTGCCGCCGCTTCGATGCATACGCGGGTCGAGGATGAGAGCTAGTAGAAGAGACAAAGGGGGAACTGATCGAGATCTGCAGGGATGGAGCTTGATCTGGGCGTGGATTTGGGTTCGAATCAGGATTTGGGATGGGATGGATGGGGAAGGAGACCTGTGCGGGAGTGCTCGGCGAGGATGTGGCGAGAAGATGAGAGGAAATGAGTGGATGAGGCCGTTCGCCCGTTCGTGTGAAATATCTATGCGGCCTATTTTTTTTTATTTGATGTTCGAGAAACATCCGTGACCTTGACTCTCTGAGATGACCAAATACTGTTGTGTGGGTCCCACTTGATGTGATAGTTCCGTACTCTAGAATTGCAAAAAATTTGGGAAAATTTTGAATTCTAGGATTACAAAATTTACTGGACGGAGGGAGTACTACTCTCTGCATGGCGGATAGAATGCGCTCGAGATCTGTTTACCGGTTGCCGCTACGAGTTATTCCTTCTGTTCCTTAACGTCTATCTCTAGAAAATAGTATTTCCCTCATAAACACGCTTTCCAGACGACACATATAAAGAGACGGAGGGAGTATTTTTTACTACGCTATTCGCTCTCCAGGAATTGTTTACAGCGTGCGCTGCGAGTCTGCGACCAGTCTGACGCAGCCCAGCAGGCAGCAGGCCAGTTCGTTCGTTGGCTGTGTGGCCAGTTATCAGTGTCCAGCAAGCAATCTACTGTACTACGATTGGCGGTGAGAGAGTCCCGGCATTTTTTTTTTTGAGAGGAAGGCTGGGAATATCTTTGTCATTTAAAGTTTATACGTCCAGAAATACAGGAGGACGTGTCGGCCCTCTCCAATAGTACACGCGTGCTTAGCAAGAGAGTCGAGAGTCCCGCCAGTTGGGTTGGCGTCGCCGATTCCGGCCTCCGGAAGCACTAGCGAACAAAAAAAAATTAACCCGGCCCATCTATTCTATATAGGCCCAATGGACAGATTGGGATAAGCAAACTTGGATGCATGATTGTGTTTACGAATCCGCCTATGGATGGATGTCAAGATCCATTTTCCCATCCAAATCCAATAAAACAAATGCGAGAACATGGTACCAGATGGTAGAATAATCCGTTTCCCAACCTGGACCTTAAGACCATCTCTAAAAGTCTTTGTTAAACTTATTTGAATAAAAATATTTTATATATCCTTTTATCGTTTAATAATTTCTCTATATCTTATACGCACTCTAGAGAACTAACTCTGCTCTCCATTTTAGACTAGCAATAAATTTGGTATAGAGAATAACTATACTGAGAGATCTTACAGCTGGTCCAAAAGTCCTTTTATATTTTCCTAATTAATACGATAGACATTTTGATGAAAAAGGACCCTTTATCAACTTTTTAAATTAAATATCTAAATATAGACATCATCTATTCTGGATTTCTCGCTACCTAAGGGCTGACTTTCTAGAGTGCATGTAATATATAGAGAAGTTGTTGGAGGGTGAAAATGTATAGAGAGTGTTTTTTAATTAAATATATCTTCAAATGATGATTTAGAGAGTAAATATAAGAAAAAACTTTTGAAGATGCTAACTGCAGTAATAGATCGAATGTCCCATCTTCTCCTACAAATAGACTCAACAATTCTATTAGAGGCTCTCTAGTCCACTCCCTGTGATTTCTCAGTTGACAATATCCTTATTAGAGAAACACAATTTCTTATTTCCGGAAATTCTATTCATGCATCACGTTCTTGTAATGAGTGTGCACATAAACTCCCTCTTGTTGGCTTCAATTGGAATCTGGACCAATCCCATGATGCTTGGATTGATCCTATCCTAGAGTTTGTACACATTTTGGGTAGCTCATGATTCAAGTGAGCATCAGATATAATAAGGCAATAAAATGGTTAATCTGATAAAGAAAGAATACCACAACAAACGCAAGCCATGTCAAAACTCTAAAAACCTAATAGGAAAAATATAGTTGAATATCATATTATTGCCACTTAATGATTTGTGCATTTTTGCCTCATGAAAAATCATAAATAAGAAACTTAAGAAAAATTCACTAATAAAAAAGAGCATGTCCTCGTGACAAATTGTAATCTTCTAGATCATTATCGTTATGGATTTTCCAAAATCCTTAACAAGCACTAACTCTAAGAAGTTTTTTTTTCCTTATTTGCAAAAAAAAAGTCTTTTGTACGGCACCACGGAAGTATATATGCACATATAGCATGCGAGAAAGGATCATTCACTCATTCCATGATTAATTGATGGTGTGTAGCGCATGCAAGGTATTGTTTGAGACTTTCTAGGTCGCGGGGGGGGGGGGGGGGGGGGGGGGGGGGGGGAGGGGTTGAATTAAGCTTGTTTTAAATTTCTAAAGCAAAATGTAAACTTATCAAATGTCAATTCTCCCTCTAGTGCCTACAAAAATGTGTCCTAGCTAAACAAGTTATGAATATGAGAACTAAGCAAGTAGCAAATAGAGCAAAGTAAGAACACCCTATGCAATTCTACTCAAACCATGATATCAAGTATAGAATGTAATGCTTGAAAGTAAATTGCAAGTATGAAAGAGCAAGGGAGAAGAAGGATGTTGACACGACGATGTTTTTCCGAGGTATCGAAAAGTCTACACTCCCTCCTAGTCCTTGTTGGAGCACCCGCGCAAGGGTATCGCTCCCCCTCGATCCGCGCAAGGACCGAGTGCTCTCTTCGGGTTGATTCTTCGTCTCTCCAGCTTGGTGAATCGCCCACAACCAATCACAATAGTTAGAGAAGGGCCACCCACAAGCTCCGAGTGGTCACCAAGCCTTCAATCGCCATCAAACCATCTAGGTGCTGTCAATCATCAAGAATAACAAACACAAGACCTTCACTTAACCCAATCAAGACTATAAAAGTGGATGGATGCACACTTGTCATTCTTAATCACTCTGAAGACCTTCACTTAACCCAATCAATATTATTTTATTAATTGAACATAACTACTCTATATATTTTGGTACAGTGGGGATAATATGTAACTCCAAGTGTACCTTTTGTAGAATTTAAAGAAAAATGTTGTTCCAGACCTTCTAGTGGAAGAAACACTATACAATAGATCATGCGTGTTTACATATCCGTATTGAAACTCATGAAAGACACTTGTGCTTAGTTACTGTACTTCAGGCTCTATGGACTCATTCGTTTTCTTTTTCTAGGGAAATAAACTAGGTCAACATCCCTGTCAAGAGAACTAATGTATTCAAACTTATAACCAATTTCTTCCTTCGGGGAAATTCCTTCATCTCACTACCGAGAGATAGTCAAAGGTGTAGTACCTCATTTAATCGAAGATTGCCTTTTCTATTTTGCAATATAGTGATATAGTTATTTTTTACGATCACGATATTGAACATGCAAAGGACATGAACTTGTCGTTATACACTTTTGAACAATTGTTTAGTATTAAAAGTCGCTTTCATTAAAAAAAAATCTTCTACTTCACCAAGGAAAAAAAAGGTGTGCCAAAAAATTCACGGTTATTTAGCTGCAAAATATAGGATAGACTACATGCTCTTATTTAGTTGCAAATATAGCCTTTTATGCTTTCACGTTTTTTTTTCACAATATTCAATATTCATTTAGCAACAAAAATAAAGGATACACTATTCACAGCTATTTAGTTGCAAATTATATGCTATATTATCCCTTTCGCTATTTGGGTATTCCCAATTTCCAATGCTATTTGGGTATTTCCAATTTCCAAGTGCACCACGTACCTGGCTTCAACCGGTGACGTCCCTCTTCAACTTTGGTGTCTTCTCCATTGGCTAAGATAGCTCCAATGAGATTAGGATTCTGCTAGTAGTGGATCTAGAAGTAGAGTATGAAAGGGGTAAAGTTGAATGCTATAAATCTTACGAATGGCAGACTAGAATATATGAACATTAAAAATTACAGTTCAATTATTAGAAATCCACGTTCGAACAAGATATGAACTAAAAAAAATAAATCAGAAATCAATTCACAGTGACTCACTGTAGAACAAGACATGCCCATGGATACAGGCGCGGCCACGTAGTGCTACTTGTGGCGGGTGGCAAGCGTGGGCAAGTACAAGTACAGAATTTTACTTGCGAGTGCGGATGTGGGCATGTGAGACCTATATCCGTGGATAAATACCTTTTGCTATATTTAGAGTATCTTCAAGAGTTCTCTATATTTCATCCTTAATTTTTAGGCAGATGAGATAAAACTCCTCGATTACTGCTAATCTTTGACTTGGAAAAAATCACCTTATTTCACGTAAAGTTATATGGTTTCAAGTCATACGTAAAGTCGTCCAATCTAAAGGTTAAGGGGCGTGAAAAAAATAAAAAGTAAAAAAAAATCCTGATGTAAATGTATAGGAAAAAAAAAGAATATATAAAAATAATTAGGATAATTTACAAATAAGTATAAGACATCTGGTGTAAAATAATCTTTTATATTTTAGAAGTAGATTATTAAAAACTCTTAGAGACGACTTTTTTTCTTCTTCAATCAACTTTTTTAGAAGTTAAAAAATATAAAGTTTTTAGAAGAAATATTTAGAAAACTATTAAAAATACTCTTGTTATTGCTGCAATTGCGAGACCTTGTTTTGAAAAAGAAAAGAGAAGGAAAACAACACACAAACCACGATCACTTGGGAAGACTTTGGTAGTCGCATCCGCCGAACACTTGGGAAGAACGGCAGCAGCAGTGCAGCGCGGTCCACGGCCTCCACCGGCGGGTGGGGGTTCGGCAGCCTCGGCGACGGGACCCCAAGCACCAGAAATGGAGGGGGGCCGCCGGGCAGAGGCCTCGAAACCCAACGAAACCGACGCGGGACAAGTGGAAAAAGTCACGGTTTCTGCCAACACACGCCGAGTGGACGGGGCCCTTTATTCCCAGTCGCCGGCGCCCAGCGCCAGCAGACCGTGCGACTCGTCAAAAAAAAAAAAAAACGCGTCCCTTCTCGAGTCCCTTGACCCAACTCGAGCCTTGCGTGTGTCTAAAAATAGCGCCCGAATCGTCCGCCGGATCGCGGCGGCAGGCACATCGATTAATTTATCGAGTCAGGTGAGGAGTGGGGCGGAGCAGATCTCGCCGGCCGGGGCTATGGGTGCTGCCGGCGCGATCCGGCGGGCGGCGGCGTCGGTGGTCGACAGGGCGTGCGCGGGGGCGCGGGGCTTCCGCCGCGCGCTGGGCGCGGTTCGCGCCGCGGCCCTCGGCGTTCGGCCCCGCCGCCGACGCGGAGGCCGCGGCGGTGCGCGCCGTGCGGAACCTCCGGACCTTCCGGTTCCACTACGCCGTCCTGCAGTGGGTGCTCCTGCTCGCCTCCCTCGCGCCGCGGCACAGGGCGTCCGTCGTCTTCCTCATGGCGGCGTCCAAGGGCCTCCTCGTCTACGGGGGCCTCCTCAAGGCGTTCCCCAACTCGGCGCTGCTCCGGAGGCTCCTCGACCGCCGCCTCGTGGCCGCCGTGTTCGTCGCGCTCGTGCTCGCGGACATCGTCGCCGCGGGCGCCGTCGACAACCTACTGTCCGCGCTCGCCGCGGGCGTCCCGGTCATCGTCCTCCACGCGTCCTTCCGCGTCCGGGACGACCTCGAGGGGCTCTCGTCGGATGCCGCATCCGAGAACGGCAAGGAAGACGAGACGTCGGCGGTCGTTGAGAAGAAGGAGGACGGCGACGTTGAGGCGGGGCCCACGCGGCGGTCCATGGCGGCTCAGGCACCAAGATCGCCCAAATGAGGAATTACTAGTAATACGAGCTAGTAAAAACCATACATTTTTCATAGAATTTTAATTAACTACTGGTCCCGTTCTCATGGAATATAGGAAAAAATCATGGTCAAACCTGTCTTCCTGCCTGCTTCTTGATTCATACTGTGAGCCTAGGATTCTTTTTTTTTTTTTTGGAGAAGTTGAATTAGTAGAATGTAGTGGTAACTGTGACAGTGAACGTGGAATTGAGGAGTAATACTTATAGGACGCTCAATTGTGAAGTCCTCTATTCATTTTCCTGGAGTGTTGACGGATCCTTGATATAATCTAATCTAATATACACATAAAGCATGCTCCACTGAGCGATTCTGTTACTGCTACTTGTTTAGGCGCTCCATTTGATCATACAGTGTATGATGTATCAGGTTCGCAAAAAAATTGGCCCGCGGCATCCTCTGCACTGCTAATGTGCTTCGCGTTGGGCTGTAGGCATGGATGAATTCTGTATTCACAGGCTCACAAGCGGTGTTGCTTCCCCCAGATGTTGGAGGGCCGTGCGTGTGGTGGAGACGGGAGGAGGTGAGGAAGAAGTGCACCTTCCCCCTCCTACTCCTACCCATGCGCGCCCCCACCTAACAAAGAAGCCAACCGACTTGGAAGTGCTCTTTTCACCGACAGCTGCCCCACCAAGCCACAGGTGGTGCCTCGAAGGAGCAAGCAACTCGCCTTCCCCAGTTGGCCACACTCCGGGGATGTTGATGTATGGCCTGTCTCTCCGTTTCGTTTAGCCTTGCAAGTGAAGTTGCAGTTCTCAAAGAAGACAACTCTGGTAAAAAAAATACATAAAAAATGTGAAATCCTCTATAGTACCCTAGATAGAGCAACCACAAGCCTTATGACGGCAATCCATCAGACATCACCTGCTACAGATCATATGCACAACCTGAAAGCCCTTTTTCCTTTTCTTCTCCAGAAGAGTCCTGGAACGAGGAATGGAAAGAATGATTCTTGAACTGCAGCTAGTCCACGAGTATTCTGTTCCAAACCCGAACTCGACGTCCAGCTGTTGGCCCCCGGAAGGCCCATCAGCTGGAATGGCCACAAGTGGATGCTGCGAATCCAGTGGGTTGGACGTCCAGCTATTGGCCCAGGAAGGCCCATCAGCCGCAGTGGCCACTCTTCAACAGCCACAGGTGGATGCTGCGAATTCAGTGGGTTGGGCTCCTACTGCTTCCGAGAAGACTGGTCTGGTTGAGCCCACGCAGTTTCTCGAGTCTAGGGTTTGCACGACCAACGACGCCGCTGAGGTGTCGGCGTTGGGCGGCCTTTGCCGGGCCGGGGCCCTATATATGAGAGAGAGAGAAAGAGCGGCTAGGGTTTCCTCCGACGCCGCCGACAAAAAACCAGACCAAACCGCCCCCCCCAAACAAGGAGAGCCAGCACCCTCTTGCAGTCGCCGCAATGGAGACCACCTTCATCATGATCAAGCCTGACGGCGTCCAGAGGGGCCTCGTAAGCATCATATATTTCCCCAGTTCGTTTCCGTCCATTCGATTCGATTTGGTGATGTCCGCACGCTTCGTGCTCCGATTTGGTACTAGTTTGTGTTAAATTTATTCTGCTTGTTTTTTCAGATTGGTGAGATCATCAGCCGTTTCGAGAAGAAGGGCTTCTACCTCAAGGGTAATCTAGCGTCCATATTTTAATTCAAAATTTCATTATGTTCTGAAACTGGATGCAATGTCTTCATGTAAAGATTTCAAGCTGTAGCTTTGGACTGAAATTGAACCGTTTTGGCTGAAATGAGTTGTCACTTTATATAAATCTCTTGATAAAATTCAGATTTTCGGTGCACAGCTGCTCAGTTTTTTTTAATCTGATTACGGTTTGTAAACAATTTTTGCTTGGTTACCTGCCAACTGAAAATGCAGCCTTGAAGCTTGTGAACGTGGAGAGGTCGTTCGCTGAGAAGCACTACGCTGATCTGTCCTCCAAGCCCTTCTTCCATGGCCTCGTGGACTACATCATCTCTGGCCCTGTGGTGGCCATGGTCTGGGAGGGCAAGAGCGTCGTCACAACTGGCCGCAAGATCATCGGCGCCACCAACCCCCTGGCTTCTGAGCCCGGCACCATCCGTGGTGACTTTGCTGTCGACATTGGCAGGTCAGATCTCTCAGTCTCAGTTTTGTTATTCATGTCTGTGATGCGATGGCTATTGCTTAATTTGCTAAAGCTGCGAAATCCAATAGGAGCTGCTATACATTGTATGGAAAAAATGTTCACATTCGGAGTTCCTTTATTATAGTAATATCCTAAGTTTGCTCTATTTCATGGTGATGCTAAAATTCATAACTGACTACTGTTGGATTTGTCTAGAGGAACAGTTTTTTTAATGAGATTCTGTATATATATGTTTCTGACCAAAGGTGGGCTCCCAGTTCATTAGTTTGTTTCTATCTTGGGGCAATGAAAACATCTGTGGGTGTCTCATGATTGCATTATGACTTGTTATATCCAACTCATGGGTCCAGCTGGTACAACCTCTGTGGCATGTGGTCACCAGATCTCAGCTTATACTTGATCTGAATCTGATGTGGAGTCCACAAAACTTTTAAACATCAATAGAATCATGTGATGTACTTTCCTGATGTAGTTGTAGGGACTGGTCTGGTTGCTTTCGAGTCTGATATGTTTGCTTAATTTTATCAGCTGTGGTACTGTGTTTTCCTCTCATAACAAAATAGCCAAACACAGCATAAGTCAGCTTATCAGCCGCAGAGACCATCTGCCGAACAAGCTCAATTATCCATTAACTTTCTTACCAATGCATAGTTGGGCACTTCATCTGATTCTGATTGGTTGTTGATAAAGGTTTGCTGTATTGCACTTCTGATTTAATCACAAAGAACCAATTTATGCAGTGTTCGGCCTTCAATTTATCTAGTGTTCAGCCTTTTGGATTCTGTTTGTGATATCTTATTTTACTATGGTGCCAAGTTTTCATAAATGACTTTATTTTTGTGCTATAGGAATGTCATTCATGGAAGCGACAGCATTGAGAGTGCTAACAAGGAGATTGCCCTGTGGTTCCCCGAGGGCCTCGCTGATTGGCAGAGCAGCCAGCACCCCTGGATCTACGAGAAGTAAACAGGGAATGCTTCACATTGAACTTTGAGAGCCAGTGGAAACATAGCACCAGCTGTGCTTTAGCAATATTTAGAGTTTGAAAAGATTATGATCTGTATCGCAGAACCTTATTTTCGTGGACCGAATTTCTTTGCTCTTGACATTTTGCTTATGAATCTTATATATGGATATGGTATTTATTTCATGAGTTATCCCAAGCAATACCACTGGGCACTGGCTGTGCCTTGGCTTTGCAGAGTCCGGGCTTGAGGACAACGCAAATAGAGCATTCTGGTGCCTGGTTTTGTTGAGCGGCGTGGGTATTGGTCGCGGGCGGTGGAGGCATGGCCGCTGGCGGCTGTTTGGTGCAGCTCTCACCGGCGCCATCACCTCATCTATTCTATAGTGTGACATTTCAAGAATCGTATAGAATTTTTTTTTAAAATATATGACATCAATGAAAATATAATTGATAACAAATCTAAAAATATTTAGTTGGTATTATAATTGTTATTATATTTTTATATAAGTTTAGTTAAATTTAAGATACTTTAACTCTTCAAGATTTTTTTAGATATCTTATAGTTTGGGATGGAGGGAGTATTGCCATAGATTATGTAGACGGAGCTGGTAGAGCTAGAAATTATTGGCCTATTTCATAGAGCTCTTTCTGATTCTAATTTCTGTGATTCTCTTTGAATTTTTTAGAATACTCTTAAAATCATGATGCAGAATTATTTCATAGAGTTGTTTTTCAGCTCTCAACCTCTTAATTTATTTTAGAATTTAGAAAACCATTTCACAGAATTAGCACAAAACATAATCAACTTTTGGTAATGGGGCGTGTGTTTCCATTGGTTGCTTATCTTTCTTGATTCATTTTTCATCTCCGGAATCAAAACATAACAAACAATGGTGCTACAACGGGAGGAGCCAGAGCTCCCAAGAGCTATTTGAAGAGCTATACCAAATAGGATAGTGGCGTTACAATGACTGGGAGATTAAGAGGAAGGATAACTTTTCGTCTTAGCTTAGGAGAGGTCTAGCTTGATTTTGGCGATGGAATGGGGAAGGTTGTCCTAGGCCACCCGATTTATTGTTGAGCTCACCATGAGCCATGACGACATCCATGGCCAAGCTTAGAGCATCTTAAGTCGCACCTCAATATAACTCCCCAGTAAACTGATAATAGTGTGTCCCAATATCAATCTGTGGATTACTAGGGGAGATATCATAATTAAGATATGTGGTCTACATGTTAGATCACAATATATTTTCCCTTTTTATGTATGATCATCTTCTCTCCGTAGCCCTTGCTTTCTGTGGTCTTCGCTCTACACCCAGTCATGTCGGCCTTATCCGTGACATTGATCTTCTTGTGCCAACCATCTCTGGCCTTGGTTCTGATCCGCACGACACTAGCATCGGCCCTGACCCCGTTCCTCATCGTGTCAACCCGTTTTGGCCTTGAAAATGTCTCCCCCCCGGGCTTGCTCAATCTAGTCGTGAATCTATTGCCACCCAACGCCATGGTCCATCCCGCCTCAAAGCCCACTAGTGTACCTTCATCCATTTGGTAGCAATGACATAGCATCGCTGCACACTTTCTTACAAGATCCTACAAGATCAACACGAAGGCGGTGACCATGGCTCACACATCCTAGTTGGAATAAGACACTGTCACGTCGTTTAGACGGAGGCACAACGGTGCGATTTTGTTTTCCATACCTCAAGATCAATGGCTAGGACCAAGGTGGGCCATGGATCACGGTGTGCATGGAAGAAGGGGTAGTGACAACTAAGAATACCTGAGCAAGAGGTACCTTGATCAGAGGTATTGAAATCATCAATATGTCCAAGAGGGGGAGGGTGAATTGAGCTTTTCTAAATTCTAAAACAAGAATTAAATCCTAATTCTAAAAGCAAATTACCCCTTGTGTCTAGAAGAGTGTTATAATGTTTTACCACACAAAGTTTAGCAACCTAGTTCCATTCCTAAGTTAGCAATCCAATTCTAAGTATGGAAATGCGGGAATTGAAATGCTCAAAGTAAATTGCATAATGAAATTAAAGGAAGGGTCAAGGCGATGTTTTCCCAAGGTATCGAGGAGTCAACACCCCCTTAGTCGTCTCTAGAGCACCCACGCAAGGGTATTGCTCTCCCTTGGTCCGCACAAGGACCAAGTGCTCTTTTCAGGCAAATTCTTCGCCGCTCCGGCTCAGTGAATCGCCCACAACCAATCACAACTTGAGTTGGGTCATGCTCAAGCTCTCTAAATGATCACCAAGCTCTCAACCGCCTTCAAGCTGTCTAAGTGATGTCGATCACCAAGAGTAACAAGCATGAGCTCTCACTTGACCAAGACTAGGCTAATAAGGTAGTGGATGCACACTTGCTACTCCCTAGACACTAATGAGGTCCTTAACCTTGGATTCTCAAATCTCAAACACCTTATTAGGCTCTTGCACTCCCTTGCACTCATAAGAGTTGTATCATCTGAATAAATGGGCAAGAGAGCTAGAATGCTCGAGTTGGGCAAGTATAAATACCCCTCACTCATGAAACTAGCCGTTTTCTGTACTTTTTCATCTCTACGAAAGCTCTAGAGCGAACTCCCTCTAATCACTCCGGATAGTCCGACCCTCACGGAATACAAAGTTGACACACTTTTTTTCTAACATCCGGACTATCTCTATTGGTCCAGACCCCTAACCAAGTCCATTGCCAAAGTCCCTTCTCTAGATCCATCCGGATTGATCATCATTGGCTCAGATGATCCCTGTTCACAGGGCTCGGACGCTCTCTAAGCAAACCCTAAGCAACTGGACCTTGAGCCATTAGTCTAGACGCCCATGTTGCCAGATCAAGATGCCCAAGAGGGGGGCGGGTGAATTGGGCTTGTTTTAAATTTCTAAAGCAAATATGAAAACCTATCAAATGGCAATCACCCCCTAGTGCCTACCGGTCGTGTGTCATAGCTAGAAAGGGGTAGCAGTTCATGGAATTGAAAGACAACCTAAGCAATTCTAGTAGCAACGGTAAGAACAAGACGAAATGAAAGTGCGGAAATGTAAAGAGCTAGGGAAAAGGAAATCTTGACGCAACGATGTTTTCCCGAGGTATCGAGGTGTCGACACACCCCCTAGTCCTCCTTGGAGCACCTCGCAAGGTATCGCTCCCCCTCAATCCCGCGCAAGGGATGAGTGCTCTCTATGGGCTGATTCTTCGCCACTTCGGCTCGGTGAATCGCCCACAACCGATCACAGAAGCTTGGAGAAGGGCCACCAACAATCTTCCGGCAATCACCTTCCTCCGATCACCACCAAACCGTCTAGGTGCTGTCGAACACCAAGAGTAACAAGCACAAGACCTTCACTTGACCAACTCAAGGCTAGGAAGGTGGATGGATGCACACTTGTCACTCCTAATCACTCTAGGAGGGAAGAACAAGATGAATTCTCTCAAATCTCTCCCTCTCTAGGCACTTGGCTCTCCAAGAACTCTCTCAAGGGTCCTCCAGGTGTAACAATGGCCAAGAGAGCTGGTTTGGACGAAATGGGCAACTATAAATAGTCCCCACCTCCAAAACTAGTTGTTTCTTGCTTTTTCCCTTTTCTGCGAAAGCACCGGACTAGTCCGGAGCCTACACCACTGGACCATGCAACCTGATCCGGAGCTCACTCTCAGTTCAAATCCTTACTTGAGCCAGGGACCACCGGACTACTCTGCATAGTCTGGTGCCTAGTCCGGAGCCTAGGAGCTCTCTGCATAGAAATGAGCTGCTGCTGAGTACCGTCGGACTAGTCGTCGGACTAGTCCGGAGCCTCTTCTCTGGCTCACTCAAGAATCCAGGGCCACGGACCAATAGACATTAGTCTGGTGCCCTCCGGACAGGTGGTCCAGAGCCTCTTCCACAGGGCTCTGCCTAAGGCAAGACCACCGGACCACTTCCAATGGTTTGGAGCCTCCTAGGAAAATTGGTCTGGAGCCTTTTTCACCTCCTTCTTTAGATTTTCTTACTAAGTCTCTTGAAGATGTTTTTCTCCTACCAACTCTAGGTATCCCGGGGGCTAATAGCAGGGTCTCTAGTACTAGTTGTGACAAATGTGCATACACCGACATTCTCAACCTTTCCTAGGTCAAGCTACTAACCTCATACCCCCTTAATAGTATGGTCAAAGTAACAACAAAGCCCTAGTCTATACTTAGTGCCCTCCTCACACCTTATGGCACTAAGATCTAGCATAGTCTTCACCTTGTAGCTCTATCCTTTGAAACCAAAATCGAATTCCATCTTGGGGGCATGAATACCATTAAGCCCATTCACTTGCATCACTTATGACCTAACTTAATCACATTTGCCTCTGCAAAACACACGTTAGTCATAGTGATCTAGCATTGTCGTTAATCGCCTAAACCAATAGGGCCTAGATGCTTCAATCTCCCCCTTTTAGGTGATTGACGACAATACAAGCTCCAGTTTATAAGAATAAGAGTGAATTTGATTAGAGAAACATGACTTGATATGAGATAGGCATGAGTTAGAAATAAGAAAGACATATACATGCCTAAACCATTCAAGCCATGACAAGCACAATATAGATATGGAATTGAGAATAGGTACTTGATTTCAAAGGATATGCTATAGCCAAAAGATCAGAGATTAGCGCGGAAGCAATATAGCAACATCCAAGTGACATGATATATATATAAGAGTTCACACACATCATCAAGAGTCTCAACCATCACACATATCATACAATGCATAAAGACGGTAAATGTGGTGCATGATGCGATAACGTAAATACACACCAAAATAACCAAACCTCGCTAACTCCCCCTGAAGCTAGCAAACTCGACCCACTCTCCCCCTTTGGCGTCAAAACACCTAAAAGCTAAGCGTCGGGAGGTGGCGAAGAAGCAGCAGTAGCGGCCTGGTCACGATCAAGTCGACAAAACTCAAAAAGGTCATCGTCGCTGTCTGTCTCCTCACCAACTGAGTCTGGAGCTGCTGAGTCTGCGGGAGCCGCCACTGAAGTAACTGGAGCTGAAGCTGTGGCAGGGGTAGGTGTCTCATCGGCTACTAAGCCTGCAGGTGCCTCTGGAGCTGCTGTACCCGGCTGTGCCTCTAGCACTGACTCTCCTGGAGTCTCCTCTATCGGTGTCTGCTCAGGCTGGAGTGGAGTGGCAGTGACTGCAGTAGCCTCTGTCTGGATAGCCCCTGTTGGTGTAGACACTGCTGGAGCATGGCTATCCAGAGCGGCCTCAGACGACGCAACTGACGAGTGGTGCTGACCCGCTGTAGGAGTGACATGCTCAGTCGTCTGAAGCTCTGCAGCTACCTCAGCTGCTATCTGCTCAGCGGTCGGAGAGGGCTGGCCGGTGATGTCACTGAAGGCTGCTGAAAGGTCACGCGGCGTCAGACCCAGGGTAGTTGTCATCGATGTAAAGCCTGTCGTGAGCGGCGTGAACTGCTGGCTCGGCCCAAAGGTATCCAACCACTGAGTCACCTGGGTAGCTAGCGACTGGAACGGGGCGGTCTGTCCTGCACCCTGAAGTCCACTGGACTGGAAAGCTGGGGTGGGAGTGACCGAGGGGCCGGCTAACACTAGAGGAGCAACAGAAGAAGTGCCTGTCTGTTGAGGAGCCACTAGAGGGCCAACTGCCTGAATAGGAGCCATTGACTGACCAGCTGACTGTGTCTGATGGGTCTGGCTCATCATCTGAATCTGTGGCACTGTAGGGAACTCAAGTGGCGGTGCTCCAGTCCACCTCATCATATGGGCCATGAACGCCATGTTCTGGGCCTGTATCTGCTGGGTCTGAAGCTGCAGACGCTGAGACTCAAGATGCATAGCCATCATCTCGCGCTGCATCTCATCTTGTCGCTGCTGGACCTGAGTAACTGCAGATACAAGAGAGCCCTGCTGCTCTGAAATGCGATCAAGAATCTTTAGCAGAAGAGGATCAACAACAGGAGTAGAAGCGGAGCTAGAGCCTCCAGCCTCGGCGTCGTGAGCCCGAGCGGGCATAGAAGGAATCGGCTGAAAGTCTGCATCTGAGCTGTCAGAGGAAGTGTCCTTTGCTGCACCCTCTGCCTCCTGGGTCTCAAGGTCGTGAATCTCCTGCTGCTCAACTGCCCGAATATCCTCGTCCTGAGCATCAATATCACCCATGTCTGCTGGTGCTACCCTGAGACGGACCTGACGGAGAACTCTGCTGCCAAAGCGACTGTCAATCGATGAGAGTATCCTGTAATCTGGAAAGTCTATCGGTGAGTGCTCATACTCATCAAGGACCCCAGGGTGGACGCGCACATGGCGTGTAGCAAGGATAAAACTGATCCAGTGAGCATAGGGCATCTGACGCCTAGCTTGTATCCCATCTGCCACTACATCCTCAATCTCTGCTACTAGAAAGTCTGCCACATCAAACGGTGTCTAGGTGACAAGTGCATGAAGAAGATACTGCTGCAGGTTGGTGAGCCCTTCCTTATACCCTGTGCAAGGCAAAAGTGAATGCCTAAGCACATCATTAAGGTGACGAACCACAGGAAGAAGCTCAGCTGGAGTACGACGACTTCCTTCCATGAATGGTGGCTTGAAGAGAGGTGCTACAAACTGTGCTGAAGGTGTGTTGCCACCGCGAGCCCGGCGTGGTACGTGGACTCCACTGTAGCAAGTGTCATGCAAGTAGTAGTCTGACACAGTTAACCTTAGAGACTCACGCAGCCCAGTAAGATATAATCTGTAAGGACGGCCTCTGAAGGTATACTGAAGATAGTTGTGCATCGGCTCGATCCAAACTGAGGCGTAGAACTCATGCACCCAACGCTCAACGTAGTTCCCGGAACGACCTAGGAGGTCGGCGAGTCCCGGAAGGTACGTGAGGAAGGGACGAACCTCCTCTCCAGCAATATCCACAATACTCTCCAAGGAATAGACTCTGTGAGGTCAGATCTGGATGCTGGTAAGCTGTGCTGCCTGGTAGAAATCTTCCATAAGCGGGATATGCCACCCTGGAGAAGCTCTGGGATCCCTCTCATCTGGGCACCATCTCTCTAGCTCAACAAAACGAAGTTTCTTTACTTGCTTAGCTGTGATGCTTCTCAAATAAAGATGAACTGGAGAGTCTAGAGAAGACGAAGGAGCAGGAGTAGGTGACGGAGGTGCACGATCACCACGCTTCGGGTCCTCAGCACGAGTGGAAGGCTGAGAAGTCCGAGAGCGGGTGGTACGGCGTAGAGTCTCCACAAGAGGCACGTCAAGAGACTCATCGGCAGGCTCTGAATGTGCTGCCGGTGTTGGAGAAGCTGCTGTCTCTGAAGGTAAAGCCCGCGGAGGGGAGCCGATCCGAACTGAGCCCTGACTACCACCTCTCTTTGCGCGGTCCGTGGCATCTGCAATAGCTTCAACAATCTGGGCTTCAGTCAACTTTCGCTTCTTCTTCTTCGGTTTCTCAACCAGTTGCTTCTTTCCTTTGTCCTTAGGAGGACGATGACGAGGAGGGGTATCATCACCAGAACCACTGACCCGAGCACCACGACCCATATCTGACAATCAAGAAACCCACTGCACTGCCAAAATCCAACTGCAAGAACCACTGCCAGAGGACCAGATCCACAGGTATCATCACCAGAACCACTGACCCGAGCACCACGACCCATATCTGACAATCAAGAAACCCACTGCACTGCCAAAATCCAACTGCAAGAACCACTGCCAGAGGACCAGATCCACAGACAATTAGAACCACTGCCAAGCTGCCAACTATAAGAAAGAACTGAGAATCACTGACAACTGACAGAGGGCTATGCCTAGCCACTAGACTGAACCTTCTGAGGCTTTGCCCCAATCCATACTCGCGAGCTTTGCCCCGAGTTCAACTGCCACTGATTGCTGCTGGATAGAATAGACATGATATATATAAGCATATATAAAATCTAGAGATAAGAACCCATATGGAAGCAAGCATTGAGATAAGATGAGAATGAATTACTGCCATGTACCTGAGATAAGCGAGCGCTACTAATCAAAGCAAACCAAACTCTGAGCTACACTCCTCAAGGGGGTTCACCAACTGTGAATTACAATTAGTGACAAGGTTTGAGTAAACTGGAGTGAGATTATATTGAAATTGAATGGATGGAAAAGTTCAAAGGAAGAAACTGAGGCATGGCTAAATCGAAGTCTCGACAAAACGCGAAGACGACGATCAGAGGCATACCCTAGGTAGTGGCGAAACAACGGCGACGACGATTTGAAATCGGCAATTGGATGACCGTCGAAACAACCTCAAACCCTAGGGTTAGGGCAACCCTAAGGAAGGGGCTTGCTGTGGCTGGTTATCTGGTGTGAAACCCTAGTGGGGAGTCGTGCAGGATGGAGTGGATGGCTGGGGAAGCAGTGATCGCCGGCGGGATCACTAGCGGCGAGCTTGAGCGGTGGCTGTGTTGGGCGATTGCGGTGGAGTTACCCTGCAGTTGCGGTGCCGTTGGATTGGAGGGAGTCGTACAGGGGATGTGCGCTGGCGGCGGCGCTGAGCGGTGCTCCGATGAGGGGCTCGTCGGCGGCGAGGGTGATGCGAGGGCACGAGCGTGGGCGAGTGGCGGAACAGCAGCAAGGGAACGACGGCGCGATGTACGGATGAACGTGGATGCAACTGCCAACTGAAACAGCGGGCCCACGGGGTTAAACACGTGAAAACTGAGCTCCGGACTACTCGGCATAGTCCAGAGGCCTGGTCCGACGGTCACTGACCAGCACTATGTAAGATTGACTAGAGCACCGGACACTTGTCCAATGGTCCGATGGTGCTCCAGATCGGTGGTCCGAAGGGTGGTCCGACGCCTTTGCCAGGGGCCAGAAAAGTTATGCAGAGAGGGACAGGGCTCCGGACGACTGGTCCGGAGGTGAGCGTCGGACTAAGGAAAGTGGTCCGACGAATGACTTGACTCAGATTTTCCTGAGCAGAGAGGAACCAGGCTCCGGACTCGAGTCCGAAGGGTAGTCCAGAGCTTGTTTTGCTTTGAATTTTCCTGTTTTTCTCTCAAGTCTTTTCTCTTAGCCAAGCACCAACACAAAAGAGCAGAAAGAAACACTTGTTGGCCTTGACATAAGAACCATCTCTCAAACCCTCGGTTTCAAATGGTTTGCCGTAGGCTTAACTTAGTTTTCATAGGAAAATAGTTCAATAAAGCTCCAAGGATCACCATAGGGGTACAAGAGGGGTATTAGCTGTAGCTAGAGCTTTGAATGCTCCCCCTAAGTGATGAACCTAGCGGATGATGAAGCTTAACCGAAAAGAAAGCAAGAAGCAACACACATGCAATAGCTATGCAATACGGAATTTGAATCTAGGTTGCTTGCAAGTTTGAACCGCGGTTAAGCTTTGTCACACGTTTTGAGGGTAGTTATCTCAACCGCGTTAGCCAAGCCTATGTGCATTACTAAATTAAACATGTTATTTTACATATGAATGCATGGTTCACACAATCTCATTTTTAGTGAAGTTTGAGTGATCAAGCACATTCAACTCGCTTCTCAACCTACAAAAGGTTGTTTCATTGAGTGGTTTTGTGAAGATATCCGCCAATTGTTTTTCGCTTCTAACTCCAACTAATGTGATGTCTTTCCTAGCCACATGATCTCTAAGAAAGTGATGGCGAATATCAATGTGCTTGGTGCGAGAGTGTTGAACTGGGTTGTTGGCAAGATTTACGGCGCTTTCATTATCACACAAGAGTGGAACATCTTTTAAAACAACGCTGTAATCAAGGAGTGCTTGGGTCATATATAAGATTTGTGCACAACAAGCTCCCGTGACTATGTATTCCGCCTCGGCGGTAGACAATGCCACGCTGTTTTGCTTTTTAGAGGACCAAGAAACAAGTGATCTTCCTAGCATATGGCACCCTCCGGAGGTACTCTTCCTATCAACCTTGCACCCGGCATAATCCGAATCGGAATAGCCAACTAGTTCGAAGGGAGCTCCTTTGGGATACCAAAGGCCAATGCTAGGGGTGTGCCTTAAGTACCTAAGGATTCTTTTAACCACACATAGATGCGACTCCTTAGGGTTTGCTTGAAACCTATCACACATACACACACTAAACATGATATCCGGCCTAGATGCAGTGAGGTAAAGTAAACTACTAATCATAGAGCGATAGAGAGTTTGGTCAATCGGTTTACCTCCCTCATCAAGGTCGAGATGTCCATTAGTAGGCATTGGGGTCTTGATTGGCTTGCTATCCTCCATCTTGAATTTCTTGAGTACATCTTGAGTGTACTTCTCTTGAGATATGAAGGTTCCTTCCTCATTTGCTTCACTTGGAAGCCGAGGAAAAAGGTGAGCTCGCCAATCATTGACATCTCGAACTCCTTGGACATCAAATCACCAAACTCCTTGCAATGATCTTGGTTTGTTGATCCAAAGATAATGTCGTCGACATACACTTGGCAAACAAAGATCTCTCCATTAAGCTTCTTGGTGAATAGTGTGGTATCCACTTTCCCGATCTTGAAGCCCTTCTTGAGTAGGAAGTCTCTTAGCCTCTCATACCAAGCCCTTGGAGCTTGCTTCAAACCATAGAGTGCCTTGGACAACCTATACACATGATTAGGCAAGTTTGGGTCTTCAAACCCAGGAGGTTGTGAGACATAAACAAGTTCATTAATGAAGCCATTTAGAAAGGCGCTCTTCACATCCATTTGAAAGAGTTTCATTTTGTGATGTGAAGCATACGCCAAAAGGATACGAATGTCTTCTAGTCTTGCAACCGGTGCAAAGGTCTCCCCAAAATCCAAGCCTTCAACTTGGGAGAACCCCTTTGCCACCAATCTTGCCTTGTTCCTCACAACCACACCTTGATCATCTTGCTTGTTCCTAAACACCCACTTGGTGCCAATGACCCTTGCATCCTTTGGCCTTTCTTCAAGTGTCCACACTTGATTCCGGGTGAAGTTGTTGAGCTCTTCATGCATAACGTTCACCCAATCCGGATCCGCAAGTGCGTCCTCAACACTAGTAGGCTCAACAAAAGACACAAAAGAGTGATGCTCAACATAAGATGCAAGTCTAGAACGAGTCATAACTCCCTTAGATGGACTCCCTATGATTTGATCATGGGGGTGAGCTTGAAGGATAGGTGTTGATCTTATATTTGTCTCTTGAGGAGGGGGATGTGGTTCTTCAACATTTTGAGTTTCTGCCTCGGCTTGTTCTTGAGGGATGTGAGTATCTTCTTGAGCTTTCCTCACTTGTTCTTCTTCATCAACTTGAGGCATGCGAGGTGGAGAAGGATCTTGATTGCCATCATCTTCAACTTCTTCCACCTCTTGCGGGTTGATAACACCAATTAGAATGTTATTAATAGCCTCCCTCAAGTGTTCATCACCTACATCAATATCCTCAAGCGCTCCTTGGGAGCCATTAGTTTTATCAAATTCCAAGTCATACGTTTCTTCAACTAAGCCGGTGGCTTTGTTAAATACACGGTATGCCTTGGACTTAAGTGAATAACCAACAAGGAAACCAATGTCACACCGCCGTTGGAATTTACCCAAGTGTTGGCGCTTCTTGTAGATGTACACTTTGCAACCAAACACCCGAAAGAATGAAATATCCGGCTTCTTCCCATTGACAAGCTCATAGGGGGTCTTCTTCAATAGCCTTTGGACGAAGAGACGGTTTGCCGCATAGCAAGCGGTGTTGATTGCCTCCGCCCAAAACTTCTCCGGAGTGTTGTACTCATCAAGCATAGATCTTGCTAGAGTGATAAGCGTCCGGTTCTTCCTCTCTACAACACCATTTTGTTGTGGAGTATATGTGGCGGATACCTCATGCTTGATCCCCACTTCATCACAATAATCTTCAATCTTTGTGTTCACAAACTCGGTGCCATTGTCACTTCTAATCTTCTTGATCTTCACATCAAATTCATTTTGAGCTCTTGTTGCAAACTTTTTGAATATACCGGTTGTTTCTCCCTTGTCTTGAAGAAAGAATACCCAAGTGTACCAAGAGTAGTCATCCACTACCACCAAGCAAAAGAGATTTCCTCCAAAACTAGCATAAGTGGTAGGGCCAAATAGATCCATGTGTAGCAACTCTAGGACTCTTGAGGTTGACATGAAAGCTTTGGTTGGATGAGTGTTTGCCACTTGCTTGCTGGCTTGACAAGCACTACACAATTTGTCCTTCTCAAACACCACATCCTTGATTCCCCTAACCATCTCCTTCTTGACAAGCTTCTTCAAGGTTGACATGCCCACATGAGCTAATCTTCTATGCCATAGCCAACCCAAAGAATTCTTGGAGAATAGACAAGTTTGCAAGTTAGCCTCATTGGAAGTGAAGTCCACTAGATACAAGTTGTTGTGCTGGAATCCCTTGAATATCAATGAAGAATCATCCACTTTGGTTACAACAACCTCACTTGGAGTGAAGAGACATTGAAAACCGAGATCACAAAGTTGACCAACCGATAGCAAGTTGAAGCTCAATGATTGTACTAGCAAGACATTAGACATTGATTGATCTTGGGAGATAGCCACTTTGCCTAAGCCTCGAACTTTGCCCTTTGAATTATCCCCAAAAGTAATCTTGTCTTGATTTGCACAATCCTCATCAAGTGTGGTGAACATCCGGGGGTCACCGGTCATATGTTGAGTGCAACCACTATTAATCACCCAATGACTTCCACCGGTCTTGTAGTTCACCTACACACAAGTAATTTGGAGTTAAGCTTGTTGTTTGGGAACCCACTTGGAGTGGGGCCCCATAGCCTTGTAACCCAACTCCTTAGCAACCCAAAGAACTTTAGGCTTGTTCTTCATTGGTGGACCAAGAAATACTACTAGTGGTCTACCCTTGGAATCCTTGTTGATGACAAAGTGAGCATCATGAGCAAATGGCCTTGTGTGCTTGGGCAAGGTCTTGCAAGGTGGAGTGTTGCAATCATAAGCGAAATGATCCACTTGACCACACTCAAAGCATCTTCTTGACTTTGGCTTTGGCTTTGATTGTAGCCATTGTACTTGTTCTTGTAATAGTTCTTGGCTTCAATCTTGACCTTGGCCTTCATCACTTGGTTTTCCTTGAACCCAATACCGGTCTTGTCATTCTTCATGACGGTGTTCATCAAGAGATCACTTTGAAGGTTGTGGCCCTTGGTGAACTTCTCAAAGCCACTAGCAAGCTTGGTCTTGTCATTCTTGAGCTTGACAATTTCTTCTCTAAGAGAGTTGATCAAGGTGGTAGCTTCCTTCTCATCATCCTTGGCCGACTTGATAGTGAAGGGCTTGTTTGCCTTGAGGTTGATTAGATCTTCCTTGAGCTTTGAGTTCTCTTCCCTCATCTTCACATAGTCATCATACTTGTCGGCTTCAACTATCTTCTTGCCCTTGCACTTAGCTTTTTGCTCACTAGCCACATCATCAAGCAAGTCCTCACAAGAAGTAGAACTATGTGTAGCAAGATCATGTGTACGCAATTCATTAGCTACCACAAGTGTGCCATGTTCATTTTTCACTTGGTTGTAGTCATCTTTTAGCAAGTTATACCTTGTTTGGAGCTCTTGTGTTGACCTCTCAAGCTTATCATGTTTCTCAATTGCTTACTTGAGTGAGGCTTTGAGCTCCCTAGTGCTAGATGTGAGAGAATTGTTCTCAAATTTCAAAACATCATTAGCACTAGACAAGGCATCAAGCTTAGCATGCAAGTTATCCTTGACCTCAAGAAGGTTGTCATTTTTACTCTTGTACTTCCTTATGATGTCCGAGTATTTGTTGCAAATTTTAATGAGGTCATCATAGGAAGGTGCTTCATCATCACTATCATCACTAGAGGAGTCATCACCATCATCCTCTTTTTGTACCTTCTTGTTGAAAGTGCAATCAAGCCCTAAAGTGGGTTTTGGTGACATGACAACATATTTAGGAGACTAATGAGACTTTGTAAGTATGACAAGCTGGTTAAACTTAAGGAGGTTGATGAACAGGTTGGCGGACCCCTCCAATTACAAAAGTGCATGGCAACAAGCTCAAAGAAGTTTAAATTCATTTTATACTTTAAAATTGAGTTAGGTATGTCGTACTATTAAGAGGGATTCAACACGCATGCCAACAAGTGAACCAAATGCTATATCTATCCAAATATCATCACACCTCCACATACATAGTAGGCAAAACAGGCAGCTATTCGAAGATCAATCCTTTGCTGTCTCTGCCAGGCCGACAGTGCCGGGCCCCAAGGCCGGCACTCCGCGATTTGATCTTCCCGTTGGCAGTGAAGAGGTATTTAACACCTCACTTTCCCCCCAACGGCTAGTTCTGCTATTCATTCATTCTAACTTCGTGAAACAGAAAGAGAAGCTTCATTCTTGCTCTTCCCTTCTCCCTTGGTGCTCAACCACTCTCCTCCATTGATTTGCAATCAACCTTTGAGAGATTGAGCCTCCAAGCTTGAGAAGAAGCTTCTCCCTCGGATCTTCAACTCCTACAAGCATTTGGTTTGCGTGGTGGCCAGCGGTTTGAGTTCTTTACTCTTGGAGCATTGCTCCTAGCCGGCTAGAGGTTGCCCTTGAGCTTGCCTCCTTCGTGTGGCAGCCTAGGGAAGTTTGTATCACCCCCATATTGCTAATACATTCCTCTCATCTCAAGAGTTCATTCTCTTGACTTGAGACCGAGGAAAGAGCTAGCCTTTGTGGTGAGCTTGAGCCTTGTGTGGCGCACCTTAACAACGTGGACGTAGGCAAGCCTTGGTGGCGAGCTGAACCACGGGTCAAATCTTGTGTCCCCTTGTGTTTGTATCTATACTTTGATATATCTTGTTTGCAAGGTGATTTCTAGGGTTTGGACCCGATCTACTCGGTGGGTGTGTTGCTACCACTTTCAAGTGGTGCTAGAGGTTCCCTACACCTCTAGGAAGGTTTCTATTCAAGCACAATTTACATTCTCAGTTTACTTTTTGAATTGTGCATATCTCTATTCTGGTGACCAGCACTGCTGCCCTTAGCCCAGCAGTGTCGGCCACCCCGGCAGTGCTGGCCTCTGCTGACAGAAACTTGTCAAGTTGTTTTAAACAGGCCTATTCACCCCCCCTATAGGCTAATCAGGTCCTTACACTTGTCACCTTTAGCCATGAGGCATAGGTGTGTAGAGGATAAACCCGGCGATGAAGGAGGAGGTGGTGGTGGAATAGAAGAACCAATCACCAAGGCGGCCACCTTCTCTTCTTCACTCTCATCATCAGAGGAGTCACTTGAATCATCAATATCGGTGAGCCAATCACCTACAATGTAAGCCTTGCCATCCTCCTTCTTGTGGAAGTTGAAGTTCTTTTTTTTCTTGTATGGCTTGTCTTGCTTCTTGTCATCATCACTTGAGTCATCATTGTCACCCTTGTTCTTCTTGTAGTTCTTGAACTTGTCTTTCTTCTCTTCGGGGCAAGCATGAGCTAGATGACCAAGAGTGCCGCAATTGTAGCACTTCATTTGGGAGATTGGCTTCCTTGAAGAGCTTGTGAAGAATTTCTTCTTCTTTGAGTCAAACTTGACTCCATTCTTGTTTAGCCTCTTCAACATCTTGGTGGTCTTCTTCACCATAAGAGCGATGTTGTCTTCATCATCTTCACTTGAGTCCTCAACCACCAATTGGATCTTGCACTTGTCTTTGGTGGAAGCTTTGAGGGCCAAGTCCTTCTCCTTCTCCTTCTTCTTGGTGGAGGATGAAGAGCCACCATCACCAATCTTCATGTACATCTCATGAGCATTGATCTTGCCCAACACTTGTGTTGGTGTAGATGTTGAGAGATCTCCTTGGTGAAGCACGGTGACGATGTGGCTATACTTGTCGATTGGCAAGACACAAAGAATCTTACGCACCACATCCGACGAAGACATTTGGGTGAGCCCAAGGCCATTCAATTCCTCTATAAGAATGTTAAGACGCGAATACATCTCGTTAGCATTTTCATTGGAAAGCATGGTAAAGGAATTCAACATAGCCATGACCAAGTGGTAGCGCTCCTCACGCTCACACTTGGCCCCCTCGTGTAGTGCACAAACGTTTGTCCAAACATCATGCGCGGTTTTGCAATTTCGCACACGGTTGAACACATCCTTGCAAATGTCACAGAAAAGAATGTTCTTCACCTTAGCATTGTTCTTCTCAAAGAAGGGATCCTCGGCGAACACCGATCCGCCTATGGTGGCGGCTTTGTGAACGCCGACATCCACGGCCTCAAGGTAGGCCTCCATCCGCACTTTCCAATAAGGAAAGTCATCCCCATCGAACATGGGTGGTGGTCCATCCCCCTGGGACATCTTGCTCTAGGTGGTGAAGCCTAATTTATAGCAACAAGGCTCTGATACCAATTGAAAGGACCAAGATGCCCAAGACGGGGGGGGGGTGAATTGGGCTTGTTTTAAATTTCTAAAGCAAATATGAAAACCTATCAAATGCCAATCACCCTCTAGTGCCTACCGGTCATGTGTCCTAGCTAGAAAGCGGTAGCAGTTCATGGAATTGAAAGACAACCTAAGCAATTCTAGTAGCAACGGTAAGAACAAGACGGAATGAAAGTGCGGAATGTAAAGAGCTAAGGAAAAGGAAATCTTGACGCAACGATGTTTTTCCGAGGTATCGAGGTGTCGACACCCCCCTCTAGTCCTCGTTGGAGCACCTCGCAAGGTATGGCTCCCCCTCAATCCCGCGCAAGGGATGAGTGCTCTCTACGGGCTGATTCTTCGCCACTCCGGCTCAGTGAATCGCCCACAACCGATCACAGAAGCTTGGAGAAGGGTCGCCAACAATCTTCCGGCGATCACCTTCCTCCGATCACCACCAAACCGTCTAGGTGCTGTCGAACACCAAGAGTAACAAGCACAAGACCTTCACTTGACCAACTCAAGGCTAGGAAGGTGGATGGATGCACACTTGTCACTCCTAATCACTCTAGGAGGGAAGAACAAGATGAATTCTCTCAAATCTCTCCCTCTCTAGGCACTTGGCTCTCCAAGAACTCTCTCAAGGGTCCTCCAGGTGTAACAATGGCCAAGAGAGCTGGTTTGGACGAAATGGGCAACTATAAATAGTCCCCACCTCCAAAACTAGCTGTTTCTTGCTTTTTCCCTTTTCTGCGAAAGCACCGGACTAGTCTGGAGCCTACACCACCGGACCATGCAACCTGGTCCGAAGCTCACTCTCAGTTCAAATCCTTAGTTGAGCCAGGGACCACCGGACTACTCTGCATAGTCTGGTGCCTAGTCCGGAGCCTAGGAGCTCTCTGCATAGAAATGAGTTGCTGCTGAGTACCGTCGGACTAGTCATCGGACTAGTCCGGAGCCTCTTCTCTAGCTCACTCAAGAATCCAAGGCCACCGGGCCAATAGACATTAGTCCGGTGCCCTCCGGACAGGTGGTCCAGAGCCTCTTCCATAGGGCTCTGCCTAAGGCTGGACCACCGGACCACTTCCAATGGTCCGGAGCCTCCTAGGCAAACTGGTCCGGAGCCTTTTTCACCTCCTTCTTCAGCTTTTCTTACTAAGTATGTTTTGCTCCTACCAACTCTAGGTATCCCAGGGGCTAATAGCAGGGTCTCTAGGACTAGTTGTGACAAATGTGCATACACCGACATTCTCAACCTTTCCTAGGTCAAGCTACTAACCTCATACCCCCCTTAATAGTACGGTCAAAGTAACAACAAAGCCCTAGTCTATACTTAGTGCCCTTCTCACACCTTATGGCACTAAGATCTAGCATAGTCTTCACCTTGTAGCTCTATCCTTTGAAACCGAAATCGAATTCCATCTTGGGGGCATGAATACCATTAAGCCCATTCACTTGCATCACTTATGACCTAACTTAATCACATTTGCCTCTGCAAAACACACGTTAGTCATAGTGATCTAGCATTGTCGTTAATCGCCTAAACCAATAGGGCCTAGATGCTTCACCAGAGTCTGGAGCAACTTCTCTACTGAGGAGCACTCTGGTGCTACCATGTACCCTCCAGACCATCACCATTGGTACAGACCACTTTGAGCATCAGAGTCTGGAGCACATTTGAAGTACCAAATCACTTTCAATTCAAACACTTTGTGAATGAGAGTTGATTCACTTCATCTTAGGGTTGTTTCTGAGCTACCTAGTGCTAAGTTTGAAAAGTGTGCACCACACCTATGACATTAGCCTTACCTAGGTCAAGCTACTAGTTCGTACCCCCTTGATAGTATGACCAAAGAAAAAAACAAATTCCTAAACTACTCTAAGTGTCTCTCCAACTCCAATCAATACTTAGATCCTTAACCTTGTAATCAACTTTTGAAAACAAAAACGATTATATCAATAGGGACATGGAAACCATTGATAATCCAATCAATCTCCATTATCATGACCTAACTTTCAAATTGACTCTACAAAACACATGTTAGTCATAATAATGTTGCATTATCATTAATCACCAAAACTCTAGGGTCTAAATGATTTCAATTTCCCCTTTTGATGATTGATGAAAATACAACCTCGAGTATGTATAAAAGATGGTTTGATGAGGTTTTTAAATGACATGGTTCATATAAGCATGGGTTAGTGAATATTAATGAATAGACATGCTTATACTAACCAAGCCATAATGTGAAATAAGCATGAGTACTAATCATTATGCTCGATATGATAATCGAAGTGAAGTGTGGAAGCATAATATGAGCATAAACATGTGACATGACATATATAGATATGAAGAAAAGCATACATGTCACAAGGCATAAGTAGCATCCCACATATATAATACAATGCATGAAGACAATAAACATGATGCATCATAACAAAGTATATAATACAAAATCCAAATCCCTCTCATAACTTCCCCTAAGTGTACATACTCGCCTTCTCCTTTTTGGCATATAGCACCAAAACCTAATAGTCACCAGGAGGGGGTACAGAAGACGAGTTGAACAATGGAACACGAGGGGAGTTCTCAAACACTGAGTAGTCCATATATGAACCTGAGTCATTGAGTGCTAACCATCTAAGACCATACATACGGCTACAAATTTACTAGTTTCGCTCTAAAACGTCGACAAGTAGTTACTATAGGGCTCATGCTATTTGGGGTATACAACTCTCCCTTTATTTGAGGGGAGAAGATTAATTTTTGGTGGGCACCAAAATAGGGAGGGGCTTGGGGAGCTACTAGAGCAAGAAAATCACCACCTTCACCAATATAACATCTTTATGGGGGATGAGGGTAGGGGTGGATGTATATATGGGCGTGTGGGTGCGGTTAGTCGGAGTCAAGAAATCAATGTATGAAGGTTATAGTCAGAGTCAGGAAATCAATGTATGAATTGCATATCCATATTTGGACCTGGGGTGTTTAGATCCAAAAACTTTTGGAATCTAAACACTGTAGCACTTTCGTTTGTATTTGGTAATTATTGTTCAATCAGTGTGATTAGGCTCAAAAGATTCGTCTCGTAAATTATAGATAAATTGTGCAATTAGTTATATTTTTTTATCTATATTTAATGCTTCATGCATATGTTCAAAGATTTGATGTGACGAAGAATATGATAAAGTTTTGGAATTTTGAAGAGAACTAAAGACCATAAGATCTTGGGAACCTAGTCCTGGTTAAGAGGTGAGCGGAGCTAGGAAGACAACCAAACACTACCTTAGTGATTTGAGCAAGTGTAAAAAGATAGACGGCCTGTTCGCTTGGTCGTTTTGGTGACTGATAAGTCAGCTATGACTTTGTTTATGAGGAAAAAATACTGTTTTGATAGCTAATAAGTTAAACGAACAGGGGCGAGACATAGGTGCCTCGGCTGGCCGCGACATTCGATGGCTTGCCCGAGATGAAGAAAAGACGGGTGGTTGTCCTCCACTCTCTCTCTTATGCTCTTATGTGTGTTGTTAGTTTACGCGTTAATTATTTATAATTATTTATATCGCCACTCTAATACAATATATTTACTCCCTTCCTCCCAAAATAATATTTTAACTTTAACAAAATATATATATGAAAATATTAATATTTATAGTTTATAATTAGTATTATTATATAAATTGTTGAATGCATTTTCATAACAACTTTATTTGGAGGTATAAATTTTCCTAATATTTTGTATAGAGCTAGTCAAACATTATTTTAGGATGGAGGGGTAGGTGTTCTCACTCGCACTTGCATGTACTGTATTAAGTTCCAAAGCCTGGTTTTGTACACGATGATTGGAGTACTATGTTATATAGCTAAACTCTTGCAGCCGTTCAATAGTGGCCAAACAAAGCAATATAAAACGAGGCTTTGATGCATCCCTTATTCAGGCACGATTCACACCCTGCAGGTAGAGGTCCATATGGTTCATCCGTAACAACGGATGGGGTCATTGCAGCCCTTGGCTGCAGACTGCCTGAAGCCGAAGCGGCCACCCTTCTCCAGGTACTGCTGGTGGTACTCTTCTGCTCTATAGAACCTTTTGGCTGGGAGGATCTCGGTGACGATCGTCCGGTTCAGAAGCTTCTGCTGCTTCTCCAGGGATTCTCTTGCCGCCTTCTCCTGCTCCGGGGTGTAGTAGTAGATTCCTGACCTATACTGCGTTCCAACATCATTGCCCTACATGCAAGATTCAAACAATGCTTGGCTGCTCAGAGATTCGGATTAACACTTAAGAAAAGCTAATCTAGCACAGAAGTTGGATGAAGGGTTACTGTTAGAAACACATTGATTCAGTATATAGGTTGATGACGCCCTAGCAAGTTTGTCGATAGGCCAGAAATAGAAACTACAGCTCAATCTCAAGGTCAATCATGCACCACACTACTGTTAGTTTAACACAAGGACTAGTGCTGAAAGCTGAAGTTGAAGGACTATAGCACTCCCAAACATCTCGTGGTCCATCATTTCCTCAAATTGTAAGTGTCTCTATAAATTTGCAATCAACTAAGGATAACAGATTGGACTCAAGAGAGCCATAGATGGTTGATCATTGGCAGTCCTTCCTACAGGAAGCAGTGCCCACTACCTGGATATTATTACGCATCCATAACAATCAGCGATGGCAATTTTAGTTCTAGACTTCTGGTACTACAAGCCTACACCATTCCTTATTGGCCGATCAGGATCAGGACTAGGTTTGCATCAGAAACTACCGTGCGTCCGTACGGTTGTTCTTAGTTCTTCCTGGAAAAAGGAGTGCTCACATCGACCAGGTACACCAGAAGCGTCGCTTTGGCCGAGTGATTAAGGCGTGAGCCTACTAAGTACATGAGGTTTCCCCGCGAGAGTTCGAATCTCTCAGGAGACGAATTATTTGTTTGTTCATTTTTTTTTCCTCTCATCAATTCGCAACAGAATCTATTTGTTCTAGTGCCGATTGCCCCCATCAAACAGACGAGCGCTATCGAAACAGCAGCCTAATAACGAATCCCCGTAAAATCGTCCACAAATTCGCATCAAAACCCCCAAAATTCTCTCTCAAAATCAAGCGCCTGGGTATGGCTGACCTGTCGGTTGGGCGTCGTGGGGTCGTGGCGCGCCCAGAAGGTGTCGAGGAGGTCGTCGTACTTGCAGGCGGCGGGGTCGTACTGCACGCGGACGACCTCGTTGTGGTTTGTGGTGCCGGTGCAGACGTCCTCGTATGTCGGCTCGTGGAGGTTGCCCTGGCTGTAGCCGACCTCCGTGCGCGTGACTCCCGGCACGCGCTGGAACACGAGCTCCACGCCCCAGAAGCAGCCGGCGCCGAACTGCGCGAACTCGTTCCCGGGCGCCGGCTGGTCCTCGTCGGGCCCCTGCGCCAGCGCCGCCGACGCCTCCGACGCGCGCGGGCTGCCGCCCAGCCCGCTCAGGCCCAGCTTCCCAAGCCAGCTCATCGCGGGGTGCGGGCGGGCCTTCCGGCGCGGCGCGAGGAAGTGGACCGAGGCGGCAGCGCGGTGGTGGTGGTGGTGGAGAAGGGGGCCGGGGCGGTGGAGAGCGCTGACGCGGGAGGCGAGGAGGAGAGGGGAGGAGGCGGGTGAGGTGAGCAGGGGAGGCATCGGGGGCGAAGGCCTTGTCTTCCTTCCCCCTTTTGTGGCGGCGTGGCCCAGAAGCTTCGACTCGACGGCTCGAAGCCTGGTTGGTTGGTTGGTAGTTGGGTGTTTCCACGTCTATCCCCTATTTCTTGAGCCTTTGCTGTGGTACAGTGATGAGGAGGAAACCTCACCCTGAATTGCATGGTCTCCCTTTCTTCTTGTTCGGTGCAAGAGGCTAGACCTAGCCAGAGCCCAGAGCTGTTGGCCTTACGTGTTGGGCCCTGCTCTGTTCGTGGTAATATATACAGATATTTTGTAAAAATTCTATAGTTTTTATAAAATCAAATATCACAACTATCAGTTTCCACCAAAAACAATGAGACTATTCGATTGATGATTTTTTTTAGCTGACTGATGTTATTTTATTATATAAAAAATATTAATAAAAATATTATACTATAACTGATAATCGTTATGTTCTGAAAAATATGTCAAACCACCTGTCGGAGCGCCGGTTTATCAAAGCTATGATATGCTTGCCTTACATATTTTGAACCGAGAACTTTCGCAAACAAAATTAGGTAACATGTAATTGTTTAGAATTGCAGACAAAATCTTGTCCAAATATACGGTGATTGATCGAAAGGTTTCTGGGTTTGAAAACTTTGACGTTGCTGAACACGTCCAAATCGCCCGGTGACTGGTGGTATTTGCCCGTCTTTCACCGGGGAATGGACATGTGGCTTTGTTCGGGGATAGTATCTCTTGGATACGGATAACCGGATAAGAGAGGATTAAGCTATGCGGATTACCAAGGCGTTGCGGCATTCCGGGACACGCAACGACGAAACAGGTAAAGTAATTGCTGCGAAATGGTCTCCTAGACAATATGAGCATGATGTGACTGACGAGAACTGGATGTTAAGCATAAATCGTGTAATCAAATGACGGAACACGTCGACCTCGTCAAGTCGCCATGCACATAAGTATACTCCTGATATGGTGAAAGCAGTGCAATTATGAAGTAAAACTACGGATTGCGGAGCCAAGTACACTAACAAAACTTGATTCCATAAAATAAATACTGCTAAAAAAGGTGCAAAACGCACGCTCGCCGTGCACGGTGCATGCCCAACTCAAATATGAGCAGTATATACTACTACAGCACAACACTGGCAACAACGGATTAGTACGGCTTCAGTATAAGTGTTTACTTACATCAACACATTTTGGCTACCGTCTAGTATGTATTAGCTAGCTGATCACAATCAGCTTACTGGTGTTAATATAGGTATGTACGGTGGAACGACCTATGATTGTTTTGCCGGAAGTGCTGTGTACTGGTGAGACAATGAACATGCAGCATCAGAACCAGCTGATCTCCTCAGCATCCTGAGCTTCCTGAAGTCATCGTGGCATGGAGCAAAGAACTCATGCCTGAGCGCGTCCTCTGATGAGAGCCTGCACCTGGGGTTGACGGCCAAACATTTGTCCACAAGATTAAAAAAGGAGTCAGGTATAATGTCGAGTAAATCTGGCCTCCGTGTGTTGGCTGCACACCAGTCCCTTAGATCCACCGAGCACAATGGAAATTTGACGTCAAAGAGATCCTGAAAACAAAGAGGAATGCTTTAGGAATCATTTAGCAAGCTATTTGAATGATGTCGGAACTTGAGGTGAGAATTAGCATACGGATGGGTACGAAGATTCACAGTTGTGCAATTTCGCTACTTCCCATAGTTCTTCAGTGCCTTTCAGCTTCGCTATTTCCTTGATATTCCTTTTATCAGACAAATGCAACATTTTAGCAACATTCTTCAGTCTGAAATAGAGGACACAACACTGTAATGTACAAGTCAACTTACTGTTCAGGATCTCCACCAAAAGGCGTTCTGCCAATTATCAAGTACAAGAGCGCCACGCCAGCCGACCAGACATCAACTTTACAACCCTGGTGGAAGGACCTAAGTAGAACCTATACAAAAAAAGGTCACTTAAGTATATGCAGCTTCAAGGATGAAATACTCTTTGCACAGCAGAAATCATAACCAAACCTCTGGAGCCCGGAATCCTTTAGTTCCAACACATGGACCTTCTCTTCGATGTTTTCCCTGTCCTGCACTGCCAATCAGTTAGATCATCTAATGTCTAAGGATGTTCCACTGACTGGCAACTAGCGATAAAGTGCAATAGACAGTTACTGGGAAAACCCACCTTTGCTGTTGAACATGCCAGAACCAGCAACAGCACTACCACCAGAACGCAGGGGCATTGGCGTCAGTATAAAGAGCTTTTGATCCACACTACCGGAAGGGGCCGCAACTCTCTTCCTTTGGGAAACAGGAGTAGGAATGGTATTTATCTTTGGACTTTGCATTGTCTCATGTAAGAAGTTCATTAGTTCTTTTCGCCCTTTGTAAGGCATTGGCTGCTTTAACCTATCTAATGATGTTTTAGTGCTTGTAGGATCCTTTGCAGATGTTACACCAGATACATCTGCAGCTTGGTTACCATGCCTACTTTTATTGTCAAACTTAGGTACACATGCACTATCCACTGGGCTTCTACTAGATCTTTTCCTCTTCAAAGGAAGAGGTTGCTTTGAATCAGCAGCTGGTTCTTTGGCATGAACTGTTGGGGCAATAGTTGATAGAGTTTGAGATGTGGTATCCTTCCCACTTGAAGTTGCATCAGATTTACCTAATCAAATAAACAAAAAATTCATTTGCATCAATCAGGCACAGGACACAAGAATAGATATGCAGCATCCCTGTACATAATGTTGAAAAAATTTCAGTAACTCTGGTTCAGTCATTATGCCAAGTTACTTAAAAAAAAAGTCATTATGCCAAGGAGCAAAAAAGTAGTATGGAACCGAACTTTTATGCTACTTGCCACTCAGATATGTTATGTGTAGCATGTCAGTGTTCAAGCTAATGAGTAATGAAATTGATCACCCTATCAGGATCATCACTATGACAATGCTTTTTTGACAAAAAGTTTTATCTGATCCAATGGATCCAGCTCTGGTACTGAACTATTGATTATATTTGAGTTCAATATTTCAACTCAACGCTCTTTAATGCTAACACGATGAAAAATGTTCCAAATTTATTGTTTTTTTCTGGGATTGAGTAATATCATGGAAAATATCATGAACTATATTCAGTGCATGGAGTCAAAAACTGGGACAATAAGGTATTCTGAAAGAAAACAATGAGAAGAAATTCACTATCAAACACCAATTAATTATTCAAATTTAGGAAGTGAACTTACAGTTTTTCAAGAACTTTTGGTGGAGATCCTGCATTTGAGGTCAGGAAAACACACAATGTCAGAATTTCAGTCTCACTTAGCATCAATAGTAGACTTCAAGTAGGAAGAACAGTAGGCGCACTAACATTTGCCAGGTTAAAGTCAATAAGATACCCCTTATTCTGTTTGCGACAGAAAAGGAAGTTTCCAGGTTTGACATCTCTATGCACTACCCCCTAGAAACAGGAATACCAGTTATCAGATGCCCAGGATTAGCAGTAACAGTAAGCAACAGAAATCAAAAGTTGACTAGGGTAGCACGCAGTTATACAAACCTGTCTATGTAAGCTTGCAAGAGCTCTGAAAAGACAGTGCCCATACCACTGCAGCTCAAGCAAGGTTATGTCCTTTTTCAAAATCTGAAATATAAAGAAATACTTTAAAAAAGGATGATAGATATGGGTGCTTAATAGGACAGCTTCAGAGCTAGTAGATTAGAAAACACTAAACCTCTGGTCTGTCATGCTCAACATGTTCTAGAACAAAACAGTCTAGGTCACCACTTTTCAAAGAGCATTCATATTTAATCACACAATGTTTGCCTCTGCACAGGAAATCATGGCAATCGCATTAAGGTTACTATGGATAACAAGAACTCATACAGTTTTAGGGAGAGGGCCAGGTAATTAGTACCCAAAACGCTGCAGCATCTTCAGTTCATTGTTAACATGATGTGAATGAGCATTTGGGTGAGGACCTATTAGCATAAACATACATAATTAATTTCTTCCTCACAAAAGCCTTCATAAAAAAAAGGAGAAATGAATACATGAAAATTGGTGGTTTGGTATTCATACATTTTATAGCAAATGTCTTTCCATCTTTTGTCCTCTGAGCCCTATAAACAGTCCCATAACCTCCTGAAACAATGAACATCAACTCTTGCTCAGCATTTAGAAAAGAAAAATATAAATGATAGTTCTGAAAGAAATATACAGGATTCTTACCAGACCCTTCCTCCTCTTCTATGACAAAACCCTTGAAGGCAGGAAATGGTTTTGGTGCTACATGAACCTGAAAACGATGGCAGCAGAATGACAACAGATTACATAAAAAGGTTAATAAATAAAATCTTGTAAACAAGGATGGGATAGGTACAAGACATCAGTGATGCATACAAGAAGTTACTAATCATGAAGTCACCATATACAGACAAACTAACCTTTTGAGTCTTTGCTGTGCGGTCCTTATCTTCTTTTGGCTGTTCATTTTTCTTGCACTTCTCCTTTTGCTTCACAGCCAATTTATCCTGTCCATTCTTAGACACAGTGACCTGCGCCTTGTTCAAGGACTGTTCTCCATGATTCAGATATCTGATATCTCTATTTTCAGAAACAATATTCAGATTCTTCATATTCATGATGTCTTGCCTTGTAGTTTCTTGCGGTAATGTTTCAGAGTGAACATTTCTGTTAATTTGAGGTGCTATAGATCCAGCTTTGTTGTCCATAGAAGGCTGGAACAGAATTTGTGTTGTCTTATCCTTGCAAACTTCTGCATATGCACTAGCACCAAGTGGGGTTTTTTCCTGAACACAACTTGGGGCATTCTGATGATGCCCATTATTTAGGCAATTGTATTGTAGAGCATCTGCTTGGTTGATAATCCTATCAAATGCCTTTATACTATCAGCTGTTTTCATATTATGATTAATCAGACTGCCAGGACTTTTGCAAACAAGATTTAGATCTTCATCGGCCCCATTTTTGCTATCTCCAATTAAAACATCATGACTGGCCATGGGAAGGACAGACTCTTTTTGTAGATCATCACTATCCTCTTCTTGTTCAGATTCACTAATCTTGTTGCTTTTACCATCAACTTCCACATTGATGTTTTTCAATTTCTCAGCATCCAGCGGAGGAAGATTGACAGAACAAGGGCAATCTGAAAAAACTGTTGGCACCAGTGCTAAAGACATGTTCCCAATAACTGTGCCATCATCACCTCTAAGAGGCTGGTCAAGTCTGGGCTGAAGACGAAGCATGGTAGTTTTAGCAATATTGGGAGCAAGAGTAACCACAGCTGAGAACCCCAAGGAAGGTTCACCGAGAAATGTGCCGAGAGTGGGAAGCCTATCCTGCAACTTTTGCATAACCTCCAATTGTACCTGAGCCAGATATGACAAAGTATTCGGATTATTGTACAGCTAGCATTTTGTACGCATTGTACTTGTACATGGCTCTCTATATGAAGGCACCCCCCCCCCCCACCCACCCACAATGGGTGTGTGGTGATTCCCCTCATTCCTTTCTACCTTTGTACACAAAGCATGTTGGATGTGAACAAACCAATATGGATGTGAAAATACTACACAGAAATTTTATCATCATTATCCTTGTTAAAATGTGTGTCCCAAATAGTATTTAAGGCATTACAATTGTGAATTTCAACTCAACTAGTGTCAACCGAAACCAAGAAAGAAATTGATGCCTTGAAGATTGAGAGGCTAAAAATTCACTTCAAGCTATCTCCCATGTCATTTACTCTACTGATGGACCACACCACTCCGAAATTGTGACAGTCCACTGATGAAAACTAGTAAGCACTATGGAACAGAGAGCAAAATATCTCTAATATTTTGTGCAGATAGCCTATAAAAGAAAAGAAAACGAAAAGATTTCAAATGCCCAATCAAACTAACTACAAGCAAATTAAAGCAGATAGGGCTAGATTGGTAATTTGTTGGCGATTTGGACATTCGAGATCTTTGATTTAGAACATGCTGCAATGAAACAACAAGCATACAACTAGGATGAGACATTGTACCTCTCCAGTTGCAACCGTAGCACAGGTATGTACAACCAGCTGACACGACTGATGCTCCGTTTGCTCCACCAAATCTGCAGAATTGTTCCCGAAATGAGCTCAGAAAAAACGGATATCCCTTGAGAACGAGCATACATACAGCACGGAAAAGTGAATCTCCTCTCTACGAAATTAAGCTACCTGCGTCGGGTGCCAGTAGTCGGCGCCTCTTCGCGCTGAAGCACCTTGCATCCGACCGTTGCCGCTTACGCTCATACCTAATCGACACCTTCCCCAACCACCGCTTCACTTCCGGAGGCCTCAGGCTCACCTTAGGCCCCGGGATATCCCACCCCATGAACCTCAGAAACGCCAGGACGGCTGTCTCGGAGGGCGTCACGACGCCGTCGTCAGAGATCCATAGTGGCGACCTAGGTAAGAAACACATCTGCTCGACGAAGCGCGCCGAGATGGAGGGAGCTGCGGCGGCGGCTGCGAGTTCAGAGGTGGCGACGGGGCGACCGAGGCGGATGAGCACGGTGAGGAGGTGCCAGGCCAGCTCCATCTCCGCCGAGTAACCCCCGCCGGAGTCCATCGTAGAGGACGAGGCGCGTGGATCTGATTGGCTAGGCATGGAATGGAGGCGGAGGGCGGCGAGGTTTGGCTTGGAGCTGTGTTGTTCTCTCGCTTGCTTCTTCTGTTCCACAATAGGAATGCTTGCTGTGGCGGCGCCGACGGGGAGAGGATGGGGGCGCTGCAGGGTGTGGAGGTTGGAGGGACCGGGGGAGAGGACGGGGGCGCCGCCGCGCCGGAGCCTGGAGGGTGAGGTCGCGTGGTGTGGGGCGCCGAAGGGGAAAGGGCGGGGTGGCGGCCGGTGCCGGCGTGTGTGGAGGCGAGTACGCGACTATAGGGGAATATGCTTTTTTCGATTTGGTCCTCAGAGTTATTGAGTTTTGTGGATTGGAGGGCAACGAGAGGCGGGAAAATTTGTTCACGAGTGGAGTTTTGAGAGCGGCGGATGTCAGTGCGGTGCGAACGGCGTGCCGTTTCCCGCCCGAACTTTCCATCTCGGGCTCGTAATTGCTACGTCCACACAGCTAGTGTACACACAGCTTACCTTCTCGGGCTCGTAGTTGGCTAGTTGCTGCAGCACGTCCCACACAGCTTAGTTACTCTACCATGATTTAGGTGTCGATAAATTTAATTTAACTTGTAGAAAAATTAGGTTCTAATATCTATTTAATTATAATAATTATATATATCATAAATATTAGTGTTTTTAATATATATTTAGTTAAAGTTATTTCGGTACGTAGAAAGGGTGGAAGTACACACCACTACAGCAGAACACTATCGAGGCGGCGCATACGAATGGTCACGAGTCTTAAGGCACTTACACATGGGACCCACAAGGCTCTGATTGGTAAAATTTGTCTTTTAACCCTTACTGCACAAGCTTGCAGTTGCAGTCCCCCACACCTTACTCCAGTTAGAAGAAGATTAGCACAACGTGCGTAGATCTGAATGAAAAGGCGATAAGAGCATCGTGTCGTCCTTCGTAGATTCAGACTTACACACAGCTAATGGATGTCAGTACTGATAACTGTACTTTACAATCAGAGTTCATCTGCATATTCTCAATGAGGATATTATTGTTCTAATGAAATCAACTACTGCAAGCTACTGAATAAACGATCAAAATTTTGCTAAAATACAGAAAGGCTATGCCCACTGCTATCTCGTTGTTTTCCGACTTCTGCGGCGGCATTCAAAGCAGTCCGAGCATGGATAGTAGGCCTTCACTCCAGTTTTATGGCTTATTTGTAATTTCGTCGGTGAAACCTTAAGCTCCTCTATGAGAATCTGACGCAGATTTTCATTTTCCTCCCGCAGTTCCTCAATAACTTTTTGGTGCTTTAGTACCTGGAAATGCAAGAAAAGCAGAAACGATTAATAGTCTTGCATTTAGTTGTGAGCTCATCTTAACAGAAATACAATACGACCCAAAAGAATAACCAACCACCAAGTGGTTCTCTACTGTCTCCCTACATGTAAAGAGGACTTTTAGTAGCTAAAAGGATTAGAGGCAAAATATTTTAGGCTAAAATTGGGATGGACGAGTAAAACACAACACAAGAATTCAAGAAAAATCGTTGGAATTGCCAAGCAAGCATCATAATAGTGACTGAACTCACCAACTGAAGTACACTATCCATTCCATGCAAATTTCCAGGCTGTAAAATTGTACAGAGAAAATTGTTCATTCAACTTGAGCAGCAAAAGACATAGCTGAAGCTACAATGGGACAAACAATACGCTTAAGAATGTTTTAGCGCGTACAGCATCTCTGAAGTCCATCTTTTTATCATTCTGGAACAGTGGACTCTGTAGAAAATTGGAAATGACCTTTTCAGTTCGACTCGCAGTCAATGCTTCTGGCTGTGTTGATTGTACTCTTGACATTTCATAACTTGAAGTGTGGTTCAAATTACTTTCTGCAGTCTTAGCCTCTAGATCCATGGACATGTCATTGTGAGTTTGTTGATTGCTAGACAAAGAATGAGCCATAGGATTTGATGATGACGGCATCTCAGGGGTATCTTTTAGCTTTGACGTCAATTTAGACAATTTTTCCTAGGGAAAAAACTAATGCTGTCAATGTTAATGCACTGAAAAATGGAAAGAGAAAATTTGGGGGCAAACTACAGTGCATATTTGTACCCCAACAGATGACTGAATTCCATGAAGCACTCGTGGCTTCAATGCAATTCCTGAAAGTTGAAGAGATACTTTTTAGTTTTGCTTCATTTCACATGAAACAACTTAACAACTTGGTGCAGGAAAAGGTAAGTGGTAAAAACCAGCTGAACACATTGCAGCAGTGGAAGAAATGGCCATACACGCAACTTATGGATAGTGCTTGCTGCAAGAACTGAAAAGGCAGTCTCCTCCATTATCATGAAAAGTCATTGGAGTAACTTCTTTGTTGCAAGTGCTCAAAGGATGAAAGGATAGATGAACTAACTACATGCATGCAATGAACAGAATCACAAGTGAGGCACAGAAAATGAACCAAAGGATCACTATGTAAGAACAATTACATAAGTTCTGCATTAGTTTTAGATGAGGAGGAATAGACGATAAAAAGGCCACATGCTAGCATGTATACACTGTTGCTCTGACTTAACACAGAAAGTAAAAGAAACTGAACTGGAGACAAAGCATCATAATTGAAGACAAGAGAGGACAGTTCTTATAAGAACACGGACAAGAGATTACAGAGCTAATTATTTCAAATAGCTGCAACATATACCTATTCCAAAACCATGGCCTATACCAACTCCACAGCCAATCCCTGCTTCAATATTCTTTAACCTGGCCGTCCTTAACTAAAACACAAAAACAGAGATATATCACACTCAGATAAGTACCAAATAAAGGATCAGATTAACATTGTGCATTTGTCGGCGCAGAAAAGTGCTACTCTTATCATACCGCGGAATTGACATGCCTTGTGACACCAGAAAAAGCATCTGTTGCTCCCCTTGTAGCACTCATAACTTGCTGAAGCCCAGGTATCATACCTGACCATCAATACAGAAACTAACCTCTTAGACAAGAAGCTGATCATGAAAGTAATCCATTACCCTAAGGAAATTCAGCAAGCTCAAGAGTGCATTTGACGTGCAAATACCAGAGTCACAAGCATGAATCAACCATATAATTATATATTTCCAACCGCAGTAATCTCAATCTCAAAATATATAGCTTTATTTGATTCATTTACACACAACATGAACTGTTCAACGGAATGTCACACCCGAAAAACACTCCACCTACCTATGACCGATTCAACTTCTCTGAACCCATCTCAGTCACCTAGATAAGAATAAGGTACTGCAAAATTCATTACCTAGGTAGATGGGTCGTCCGACACCGATGCCGACACCACATCCAACGCCGAATCCAGTGAAGACCTGCAGCACCTTCACGCTGAAGGGGTTCTCCATCCGGAATGCGGGCGGCGGAAGCCTCCGCTCCTGGGGACTCGACATCAGTGGCAGGCTCGGGATTTTGAGGCTGGGTATTTGATACGTACAAGGTAATCAAAAAATCATAACCAAAAAACTAATATTTGACATGTATAATGCTGCATAGTTGAAATTGCATAATATATATAAGAAATATATAACACACAATTGCGCATGAATTGAATTTATTTAACACATATTTGACTAAGTAATTTGGATGCAAACTTTAACTCAGGCTAAATGATTCACAAATTGCTATCCCTAACAAACTGAATCTCTCAATTTGAACTTACAGAATGAGGGAAATTCGGATTCGCGCCTCGCTATACGGTGCTGGGCTGGTGCTTCCGCCCTCTGACGTCCGCCCGAGACGCAGCCCTGAACGCCGCTGCCGTTGCTGCCTTGCCGGTTGCCCCCCTTGGCGACCACACACTCCCGGATGGCGGCTGCAGCGGCAGCTCGCGGTTGCTGAGTTCCCTTGCCTGTCACCGGCCGCCGGCCCCCGCTACCTGCTCGCTAGGGTTCAGCGGTTTGGGGAGAAAGAGAAGCAGGAGTGCTGCTACCTGTGCGGGAGACGGGAGAGGAGGCGCGTTTTTTTTTCTCGCCAGAGGGGGAGGGGGATGGTGTCCTGCGGCCTGCTGGGCCTCATTGGGTCTTCGGGTGGGGGAGAAAAGAGAAAAACGAGTAGATGTAATTTTGGGCTGATTTGCTGTACTGGTATTCAGTTTTGTTAAGATTTATTTGTAGTGATCCATTAGGATTAATCTCATTATTATTATTATTAATAACTTCTAATGACAGTTCCAGAATAGGTTTAGGGAGACACCTTTTCGCCAACAGGTAACCGCCCTTTGGGCTTGTATATATACACACATTGTTCATTAGAAAATACACCCGTTATTTTTCATCCATCACTTTTCATTCTCACGCACTCCTCTATGTTGACCCTAGTCGACTGAGGAAACAAGAGAGAGTTTTGCCTCTCTAACCCAGGGTAGAAGATGACGACCCCTATCGTTTCCATGAACACGATGGCCGATTCAATCACCGACGCGGTGGAATCCGCCATCCACTATGGCAATCAAGCTGGAGGCCTTCGCCGCAACATGCTCCAGGGCCCCTAAACAAACTCAAATGAAAATATTGTTAACTACAAAATTTTATAATTTTTTAAGGCCCTAAACAAACTCAAATGAAAATATTGTTAACTACAAAGTTTTATAATTTTTTAAGAACTATAACTTTTATTTTAGTAGTTTCTCCATCCAAGATTATTTATAAAATTTAAATTTCAAATTTGACAAATTTGAACATAGTTTTCGATGACAAGATGATTTCAAATGAAAAGGTTGTCAACTATAAAGTTTCATAACTTTTTTAAATCTACAACTTTCATTTTAGTTGTTTTCCTATCCAAGGTTGTTTGGGAAACTAAAAAAAATAGTGTCCAATTATTTTCACTTGCGGATTTCTTAAGAAACCGCTTATAGAAATAGGATTTCTACTGACGATTCACTTAGAAAATTAACATGTAGAAATACTTGATTTCTACAGGCAAATTTCTTAATCGTCTATAGAAATAGGATTTCTACTGATTGTTTTCTTAAGAAATTCATCTGTAGATATACATGATTTCTAGTGACAGATTTTTTAAGAAAAACGTATGTAGAAATCAATTTTCAGTTGTGGTTTCGGAACCATTTAATTTTACTAACATACGTTAAGAGAAACCACATGTACACACTAGTGCATATTGCTAGCATAGAGCTATTATATACAAGTGGATGTTTAGTTTAATTAGTATGTTAGAGTTTTACATGAGTAGCTAGCTATGTTCACCATGATTTATGTTCTGAAATTAATCATAATAAACTTATCCAATTATCCAACAGATTGTAGCTATCAGGTCCCTCGCTCGTGTCATCACAAAGACCGAAAGACCTCGTACTCATATAAATGGACCTTAGAGCAACTCCAGCCCAAGTCCCTACTTGGGCCCCTATTTTAAATTATAGGAGTTTGGACAAAATTCCAACTCTAATGGAGCCTCTACTTGGGCCTCTATTTTACATGTCCCCTCAAATTTTAATTCCAGGTCCCAGGTGTAGGAGCCCCCTATCCGGTGGGGCCCACCGCACTTTCCCCACCCCCGGCCGAGAGAAGCAGCGAGCGTGCGTCTCGCCTGCACCGCCAAAGCCGCGCGCCGCCGCCCGCGCCTGCGCCGCGCCACCGCTCGCATGCCCGCCTGCGCCGCGCCGTTGCCCTCACTGCCGGCTCCAGCGAACATGGCGGCGCCGGGTTTCTCCGGAGGCGCGCTGCCTCCCCGTCCGGCTACTGCCACGAAACGGCGACCCTTCGTTGCTCCTCATCGCCCATCTTCCTCGATTCCCCTCACTGCCAACCTCCCTCGTCGCCAAGAATCCCCTTCTCCCGGCGGCGGCGGCGGCGGCAGGATGCCTCCTCCCGGCAGTGGCGGCAGCGGCTTACCTCCTCGGCTCAGCTCCCCAACGACCAGCCTCTACTCGCCCCTCGCGCTTTGATCTTCACGAAGCCTCACGCCGCCACCTGGGACGCCGGCAGCAGCACAACATCACCAGCAGAGTACAATGACCTTACCGACGACGACTTCATCCCCAACCAATGGACGTCTGGCTACTCGGTGAGATTTAGCTCCAACACTATTATTATTGCTGCTATCTCCTGTTTTGGATTATGGCTGACCAAATGACCCTGAACCTAGTGGCATCATGTATAAATATGTTTGCCGCAATGTAGTATTTCTTGAGAGGAATGACCCCCTGAACCTAGTGGAATCAGATTTCAAAGCTTCGAGAAAATGAGACTGCATTTGCGTGTTCCACAAACTGCCATGAAACTGCATAAACCATAAGACATTATAGCAATATACAAGATAATAGCATATCTTCAATTCTACAGACAGCAGAACCAATGACATTGACCTAGCAGTGCAAGGGTTACTCATTAGTAATCAGAGACTAAATGGTTTCAAAAGTAAACCTACATGGTGAATAATCCACCTAAATGAATCATCATAGCCATGTCTCAAGTCTCATTTCTTCAACTCTGAGAAGTCTAAAAGTCATAGTTCAGTTTTCAGTGAAATTTTCATTACAAGCTAGTCAGAACTGATGCCAGCACTTTTAAAAAAACATTTACCATGTAATATCTCTTGATAAGCATTTATTTGAACTTGTAGATGATGTCCTATTTTTCTAAAAACTGGGTGAAAGTTAGAAAAATTTGAGTTAGGACAACAGATGGGTTCAAACTCAACTCATTGTTGTTGTTGCGGCTAAAGATGGAGAAAACAAATGACTTGGTAGCTTGTCCAATTCGTTTAGGAGTGGAGGATTCTCTGCTTACATTTGTGCAGTTTCTCATCACACTCTTGTGCGGCACGCTTCCGGCGTTTGTTTTGCCAACGCAACATGGATGTATCAATGATCCTCCATTTAGTATAAGTCTCAAGAGCAGCTTCCAACCTGATGTGTGCCATCTCTAGCCTCTCTATGCTCCTGATTCCATCTATTTCCTCTTTGTCTTCATAATTTTTAAACCAGGCCAGATAGTATTTGGCTGAATGACTCCTGGATAACTGCAGAACTGAGCATCTGAGCCATCAGGATTCAGAAATCTATAGCGTTACTTGACTTACTTCTATGTTAAGAAAAGTCAGTAAATAAAAGTATGCATAAGAGATTACTTCTGTGAATGTGTTTTACTTCTATGAATGTGTGTTTTACTGTTCTAAAATAAACCACTCCAAAAATGTTATGCATAAACAGCTTTGCCTTCATTAGAACAGTGCCTCCAAAAATATTTCCAGAGATAAGATATGGACTTTTATTTTTTTTTCTCAGATATGGTTCTTGATATAGTAGCACTGTTCTTGATATTGAGTTATTGTCAATATGAGTTTTTATTTTATTTTATTGCAAATTTTAGTGGCTGCTAATTCTGTCCAAGAGGTAGTCCAAGAAAACTTACTCTGTACTCTTCCTGTTACTAAAAATAGCTTTTAGTTCCTCTTCTGAGAGAACTCCTCCTGTTACTCACATCACAAAACCAAATCATATTATTCACAAACACCTTTGCTAACTGCAATTGTTTGAAACATGTGAAGCCTTACTTTTGAAGCAGGCCCTTTCAACATTTGCTTTGTACAATCTAAGCAGGCCTTACTTCTGTTGGTCTGCTCTGATTATTGTGTTTCTCAATTTAATAGTTTTCTGTCAATTTTCTCTGTCCAACTTAGATTTGATAACTTGTCTAATTATTGTGCTTCTCTGTGACTCCTTGGCCAGCAACCAAGGGCTTCAAGTGCAGGCGGATATTTCTCAAACATGATGACGCAGGAAGTGGATGATGATTTGGAGTTGCTGAGGCAGCAGGATGCCACTCCAAGTACTGGCAGCAAAGGATCATCCAAGCGAGGCAGCAACTACACTAATCTTGAAGATATCCAGCTTTGCAAGTCTTGGATTCATATCAGCAATGACCCTATCATAGGGAATGACCAGACAGGAAAAACTTATTGGGAGAGAATCGCAAATGATTTCCACAAGAATAGGGACTTTGAGTCCGATAGGAGTGCAAATTCACTCGAGCATCGCTTTGGGAACATACTAAAGGAGTGCATGAAATTCCAAGGCTACTACGAGGAGGTTGAGTGTCGTCATCCAAGCGGCATTCCATACAAAGAGCATGTAATTGGTTCATCCTATCTTGTTATTGCTATATATCTTGTCATTGCTATATATCTAATCATGCACTTGATCTTTGTTGCAGCTGCTTGAAGCCCAAGCAAGGTATGCCAGAAAAGCGAAGGGCAATAAAAATTGTCAATTTGAACATTGTTGGCTCACGTTGAGGCATACTCAGAAGTTCGAATCGACACTAGAAGGCAACAAGAGGCCGGCCAAGTCCACAGAGCTCAACCTCAACCTCCCTGGAGGAAGTGCACAAGACGATGAGTCAACCGCCCAAGGCCAAGAGAGCTCCTCAATCCTTTCTGCCAAGAAAGCCCGACCTTCGGGTAGAAAGCAATCCAAAGAGAAGCTGAAAAAGAATGAAGGAGATGACGAGTACAAGTATATGATGCAAAGCTTGATGGTAATGAAGACCGAGGAACACAAGATGAAGAAAGAAAGGTGGGAGAAGGATCAGATGCTTGAGCAGCGCAGGATTGAGATGGAGGAGCAACGACTACAGTGGGAGCGGGAACAGAAAATTATGTTTTGTGATGTGACCACCATGGACGATGATCAAAGGACATATGTGTTGGCCAAGAGAGCGAAGATTGCGAAAGCGACAAGTGCTAGTGTAGGAGAGACGACTAGTGGTGAGAGTGGAGTCTAGGATATTTAATTTAAGTTTTTATTGGTTGCAATGACAATAACTTATAAAGTTATAAGTTATCAGACTGGAATATAGATACCCCTTATCATGTTTTGGCTGCAATGACCATCATGTTATGAGTAATCTGTCTGTTGTGCAAAAGTTAGTCTGAATCCTTTTTCATTGTTCTTTTTGATATACATATTTGTTAATTGCAAGTGTGTTGTGGTGGCTGCTATGAGATTTCTGTGGACTGAACCTAGCTTGGTTTTTGTGGACTGAGCTTGCTCAGAAATGCAAGTGCACTGAGCTTGCTCAGAAATAGGGAGGACTGAACCTAGCTTGGTTTCTGTGGACTAAGGTAATTTTTTAGAAGGAAGGAAAAGGAAATTCAGATGTATGCTGCTCCTTCTGTCTGTACAGAATATCACTTCACTGAATTTTCCTTTTGTCTATAAAGAAAATTCAGATGTATTCAGACCCAACAAATTTTCTAAAGGAAAATTTAGCTGCTGTTCAAATTTTCTGAAGGAAAATTTATATGTTCTGAATCAAGTTAGCTGCTGTTCAAATCCTTCAAGCAACATGTTACTCTACAGGCCCCTTTTGCCATCATAGTTTAGAAACCCACCAAAATCCTGGGCACTATTACTGGTCAGGATTTGTATTACTAAACAAATTTTGCTGGTACTGGTGTCAGTACATGGTGTCATGACACCTTGTCTACTTATTGTTTACAAACACAAGACCTGCGATCTGGAAGGACACAACAGGCAAGGACCTGAGATCTGCACTGGAACTTTTCTGAAACTGATGCCTGATAAGAGTTGTCAGGCATATTATCTCTTTGGAAGCTCTTGTAAATGGAATTTCCACTTCTACCACTACTGAACTGCATCTCTGATATGATGGAGTGTGACCTTGTCAGCCATACTGCAGTTTATGATTGCCAATGCTTGGTCACGCTGCAATGTCAAAGAGAGAACTTGCATTTTTTTCAAGCTAATTAGTAAATTATTTGCAACAGCTGATCAGTAAATTATTGCCAATGCCAATGCTTGACCACTACCAATGTTTCCTGAAAATTATTGCCAATGCAACCAAGACATGATGACAAAGCCAAGCTGATCAGTAAACAGAGCCAGAATATTCATGCTCAGTGTTCATATGTACTGACAGTGAAATTTATTTACAAACTCAAACTCTCTGACACTGAATTTATTTACAAAGAAAATGGAAGCTGATCAGTAAATAGAGCCAGAATATTTTTGCATATACAGTACTCTGATCAGTACTTGATCAGTATTCTGTACTTGATCAGTAGCCACCATTTTTTTTTACATTTTTGCATATACAGTACTTTCTCCATTCAGTTCTGCCAATAGGAACTGAAGAGAGAGTGTAAAAAAAAGTACACTATCAAGCACTCCGAGAGCAAAGTTGAGCTGAACTGTTGTTGTAGAAACAGATATCCTGTGGCCTGGGAGATCATCTTTGTCAATGACCTACCCAACTTTGCTCAGCTTGTTACTGCTGAAGCAAAGCTACAACATTGTTACTGCTGGAGCAAAGCTTCAGAGATCTTCTTGTTTCATCATCATAAATAAACCATTTATTTATGATCTCCCATTATTTATGATCTTCTTGCTTCAGAGAGCTTCTTTTTGGGTTTAGTGTCAAATGAAAATTGACTAATGTCCAGGCTGTCCTTCAGGGCGACTCCATCTTTGCCAATCAGCAGGCTGAAAATCTGTACCTAAAAGCTCTGCAATTTCCAAATGGCAAAATGCTACAACATTAGTCCAGCCATGAGGTTTAACTGCATAAATTTGTGTAAGTTCAGGCCTTCAGGGTGCTAGGAAAGTAAAATGCAGGACAAAGTACAGTGCAAGGTCACAAAGGCAAAGAAACCACCTCTCATTCTCTATATGATCTGATCACAGAAAGAAAGAAACCACCTCTCTTTTTTCCATTCATATCACAACACTTGTGGGCAATTCAGTTCTCTTTTTTCCATATGGTCAGTATCAGCCATATGGTAGAGAGGTCACAAGTACATATGGCTGAATCTGATTCTATGCAACCCCGATGTTCTGTTCACTGCTTGCTACCATTGATAAGTAGAATTTCAAAGAAGAAGAAATGATGGCCAAGCTAAATCACAAGAACGTAGGAGTATGCAAACTGACAGGGTCCCCCTCCCCCATATGGCCATATGCAAACTGACAAGCTAAATCAAAGAAGAAGATGTAGTAGTAGTAGTAGTAGAGGAAAGGAGAGTGAAGTGAGCTGACCTCTGAGGAAGGAGAGCGGGAGGTCGAGGAGCGGCGCTACAAGCGCAGAGCGGGAGAGGTCCGCGCCGGCAGGGAGCGGGAGCGCGGCGGCGTGGTGGTTGATGACCGTGGCGCGGGAGCCGAGCGGGGCGCCGGCCAGGTCATACTGGATGAGGCGGTAGACGCCGACGGCGGCGGCTGCATCGCCGAGCTCGACGAAGGCGAGGAGGACGAATGCGACGGCTGGGGCGGAGGAGATGGACGACGGCGGGCGGGGCGACGGAGCAGGCGGCGCGGTTGGGGCGCCGGTGCGGGACCGCGCGCGCCGCCGCTCGGCCGGCGTCCCCCCACCGAGCTGCACGCGCTAGCTGGGTCTGGTCTGTTTTTTTTTTCTTCGCTGACAGGTGGGACCCATAGGCTATAGGGGCTTGGTCTATTTTTTTTCACTGGAGTTGGGCTTCAATTTAAACCCCTATTTTTTTAGTCTAGCCTGTAAATAAAATTTTAAGGACCTAATTTAGGAGCCCCGACTGGAGTTGCTCTAAGGTAATGAACTCTGATTCCTTTTACCAGATTTGCGTCGCGTGTGATCGTGCCATGTGAACGACGAACACCCCTTTGCAGTTAGCACCTGGCACCTTGGGAAAACAAGCACGTCCGGTCATGTGAACTAGTACTCCGTACTACTCTGTAAGTTGTGTCAACTAGGATCTGTCTTGATTAGAGTACATACGCGATCCACGCATTGACTTACTTCAATTAACTTTGTTTTTCCTACGAATTGAACCTTGAGAACCTTAACCTCGCCATATCTGGTTGTATTTTGTACGTGTTCCTTCCGACCTCGTACATGCAGCGCGTAGGAGGTGCGATGTGTTAGATTGATCTCCTAACCATCAGGCCCAATGGCCTTATGGGCCTTGTACTCGCGCCCTGATCGGGGGCGCCCAACCCTACATGGTTGGCGGCCCCCGTCACACTGCGCAATAAATATAGGTGGGGGCCGGTGACTCAGTTCACGGGGTTTTCACGCCGAGCCGTAATTCCCACCGACAAACCCTAATCCGATCAGAGAGGGGCGCAGTCAGTGACGGGAAACTCCGCCACCGCCGTCGTCGGACTTCTCCAACCTTCACCAACAAAACCATCTACACTGCGCGTCGCTGCCCGTGCGCAGATCATCATCAACGAACCTGTGATGGCCGGTTCGACAACCACAACGCCCTCGGATGGTCAGTGCATCACCTCTCTCCCCTATTCCTCGAACCTTTCTCTTGTTCATCCCAAAAGGAACAGTTCCCCGCTAGATCGTTGATCTACCGATCCTAAGAAATTAACAATGGTATCAGATCGCCTCTCTAGATCAAGATCTAGACCGGGGAAAAAGGAAGTCGCCGGATCGAAGCGATCCAGGAAAGTAAAAGAATAGAAACAAAAAGTTGTTGTGGGTTTTCATTGAAAACCGAATCAAATCGAAACCATGCTCACGGAGCCGGTTGGAGATCTCATCGGCGTCAGCTCCAGCTCGCTGGCGCACGGAAAAGAAAGGGAATCGAACTCGCTTCGATCCAAACGAAACCCTAACCAGGAAATGTTCTACCCGTTTGCACTGGCATGGCTAGGCAGCGTTCGGGAAAAGAGAAAAGGAGTGGATTCGGATCACACCGAAACACGAACTCTAGTCAAAAGATCGAATCGAGAAAGCAAAAGCAATAGAAGAATTTTTCGGTTTCGGCCAAGCCGTGGGGTCGTCGTTCAGAAAACCGCCGGTGTGCGCGTAGAACAGCGCGGGAGCAGGAGCTCCGACTCGGCGCACCGGCACGGCACCGCTCGACGGCGGCGCGCGCGTCGGCGAGTGGGCCCGCTGCGATGCCGTCCTCATCATCTCCTCTGGGCGGTGTAGTCTATGCTGTGCTGCTGCCGGTGGAGAAGAAGGGAGCAGCCGCTGGAGAGAGAAGGAAACGGGAAAAGAAGTTAGGGTTGCAGGGACCGGCAGCTTGCTGGTTTTGATCCAGCGACAAAGCCGGATGGCCGTCAGATCAAATGGACGGCCAGGGATGGCTGAGTGATTTTTGGACCAAAATAGGCCCAGGCGGGCGAGAAGTTTCCCGGCCCAGGCCCACGTTGCGGCCTGGGCGCGGGGAGGCAGCAGCGCAACCGGCGCTGGGCCGCTGGAGGCGAGCGCACGCGTGCGCGTTGCTGCTGGCTTGCTTCCGCGCAGCTGCGGCTAGACCGCGCGCTGGCTGGAAGGCTCGGCTAGCTGGGCTGCGTGCAGTACTGAACTAGGCCTAGTGGCCACAGAGGCAGCTGGGCTGCGTACGATCTTGCTGGCCATCAGGCCGAAGTTTCAACAGTAAAAGTTTTTTGTTTTTCTCTTTTTTTTTTCAGCAAGCAGTTTTAATGTATTATGAATATGTTTTATTCTCTGCTCAAATTTGCAAAGTTTAGCTTTTTGTCCAGGGAATATAAAGGAAATGTACTGCTTCTGATTAAAAAAAAAGTTTTATTATCGTTTCCGTTTCCGCTGCGAAAGAAATTGTTATTTATCTCATAATTAATTTCGAACCAACGAGAGATTTTAATTTTGAGATAGAATTGTTATGGTTACATGATGAATTATGATGTTATTATTTTCTGACCAACGTTGTTAATAATAATGTTATAATTTTAATGTCAAATTAAATGCTGAATTGTGATGTTATTATTCTCTGACCAACGTTGTTAATAATAATGTCATCATAATTCTAATGTTATATTTATGCATTTATTCTATTTCTGCCCAATGGTGATGTAGAATTAATGTATAAAAACAGTTGTATGTTTAAATATTTGACCAACGTTAAATTTTACGCATGCAATTGTTGTTAAATTTTGTTCTCATTTTATATGCAATTATGAATTGTGATTTCAGGATGTGCTTCTTTGATGGGTTTCATCAGTCAAATTCCACCCCTCAAAGGAGACAACTATATTGAATGGAAGAAAAAGATTGACCTGGCCTTTGTTTTGGCCGAGGTAGACTGGGTAGTCTCCACACCGTGTCCAGTGGCACCTGAGGCACCGGTGAGGAGAACTGATGAGACTGATGATGCATGGCACATCAGACAGAGGGAGTATGCTCCCCTAGAGTTGGCTCATTCAATTGACCATAGAAAATGGGAACTGGCCAACAAGAAATGTTCGGCAGTTATACTGAATACGATTGAGCCTGCAATTGTAGGCTCAATACCAAAATGTGATACTGCCACTGAGTATCTTGAAAGGATAAAGAATCAGTTCACTGGTTCTACAAAGACCTATGCCACCCAGATTATTGGGAAGCTGGTGACAGAAAAGTACACTGGAGGTGGCATAAGAGACCACATATTGAGGATGAGCACTTTGGCATCTAAGTTGAAGCCAATGGACCTGGAGCTCAAGGATAAGTTCCTAGTTCACTTGGTTTTTACTTCCTTGCCAAAGGAGTTTGACACCTTCATAATCAACTATAATGTGCAACCCGAGACTTGGGATCTCGATAAGTGCATTGCAATGTGTGTACAAGAGGAAGAAAGGATTAAAGCCTCTAATGGAGGTTCCATTAGCTATGTGAAAAAGAAGGCTTATAATCCTAACTTCAAAGGAAAGGCTCCCATGCATCAGCCTCATCAGCAAAAGACACCCCAGTCACAGTCTTACCAGCCACAGCAGCCCAGGGCTAAAGTGGAAAATGATCAGTGCAGGCACTGCTTCAAGACAGGACATTTCAAGAAAGACTGTCCAGATTTCTTGAAGTATATAATGGAAAAGAAAGGTGAGAACGTTATTACATTTGTAAATGAATCCTTGTATTTATCGTATTCTAAATCTACATGGTGGATTGATTCTGGTGCAACAATTCATGTTGCAAATTGTTTACAGGGATTCCGTTCGATGAGAACTACAGCAAGAGAAGAAAGTTTCATTAGTGTGGCAAATGGAGTACAAGCAGATGTTGAAGCTATTGGCGATCTTGCTCTAGAGCTTGCTAATGGTTTTTCGCTTTTACTCAGAGATGTTTTTTATGTTCCAACAATAAAGAGAAACTTGATTAGTGTGTCTCGTTTAGATCATGATGGTTATGGATGTCATTTTGGCAATGGCCAATGTAAGATTACATTTAATAATGCTTGTGTTGGTAATGCAATCTTACACAATGAGCTTTATTTGTTATCGCTACGTGATGATAATGTGAATGTGGAATGCGATAATGTGAATGATGTGTTCTCGTCGACAAATGTAAATGGCAAACGAAAGAGAACTCAAATTGAATCATCGAAATTATGGCACTGTCGTTTAGGCCACATTTCGAGGGGGAGAATAGAACGATTAGTAAAGAATAATATTCTTCCTCAATTAGAGTTCTCCGATCTAGAACAATGCATTGAATGCATTAAAGGTAAATTTGTAAAGAAAATAAAGAAAGACGCCAAACGAAGTACAGGAATTCTACAAATAATTCATACAGACATTTGTGGTCCTTTTCCTGTTAAAAATGTGGATGGTTTTGACTCATTCATAACATTCACAGATGATTACTCTCGTTATGGCTATATTTATCCAATAAAAGAGAAAACAGAAGCGTTGGATAAATTTAAGATCTTCAAAGCTGAAGTTGAAAACCAACACAATTTAAAGATAAAGATAGTCCGATCCGACCGTGGTGGAGAGTATTATGGTCGGCATACCCCGTATGGACAAGTTCCTGGACCTTTTGCAAGGTTTTTGCAGGAAAATGGCATAGTAGCCCAGTATTCCACACCGGGCGAACCGCAACAGAATGGAGTTGCTGAAAGGCGCAACCGTACACTAATGGATATGGTGCGTAGCATGATCAGTTACTCCACATTGCCATTGAGCTTGTGGATGGAAGCTTTAAAAACTGCTATTCACATTCTCAATAGGGTACCAAGTAAATCGGTACCTAAAACACCGTATGAATTGTGGACGGGCAGAGTTCCCTCATTGAATCACCTAAGGGTGTGGGGGAGCCCTGCAGAAGCCAAAGTGTTTAACCCAAATATTGGGAAACTGGATCCCAAAACAGTTAGTTGCCATTTTATTGGTTACCCTGAAAAGTCAAAAGGTTTTCGTTTCTACTGTCCAGACAGATTAACAAAGTTTGTGGAAACGAGACACGCTGTCTTCCTAGAAAATGAAATGTTGAGGGGGAGTGTGGTAGCTCGAAAGATTGATCTTGAAGAGAAGCGGGTTGTAACGCCCACTCCAATGATTCAGGAGCCATTTTTTGAGTTACCTGTTGTTGCTGCACCAGCAGTACCAGCACCCGTTGTTGTTCCTCCTATGGCAGTAATAGATGAATATGAGGAACCTGTTCTTCAGGAACCATTAGATCATGCTATCATAGATGAGGGGGAGCAACAACAGCCTCAAAATGAAAATGTACAAAATGAAGATGCTCCTCGGAGGTCTCAAAGAGTCAGAAGGTCTGCTATTCCTGATGACTATGAATTGTACAATATTGAGGAATTTCAAATGGAGGGTGATCCCACTTCATTTGAAGAAGCCATGAGCAGTAATGAATCATCAAAGTGGCTTGAGGCCATGGAGGATGAAATGAGATCAATGAGTATCAATAAAGTCTGGGAGCTAAAACCTATTCCTAAAGGAGCCAAAACAGTAGGTTGTAAATGGGTCTACAAAACCAAACGTGACTCCCAAGGGAATGTAGAAAGGTATAAAGCTCGACTTGTAGCAAAAGGTTATACTCAAAGAGAAGGAGTTGATTACAATGAGACCTTTTCTCCAGTCTCTTGTAAAGATTCCTTCAGAATCACAATGGCCTTGGTGGCACATTATGATTTGGAATTGCATCAAATGGATGTGAAGACAGCATTCCTTAATGGAGATTTGGAGGAGAATGTATACATGACACAACCGAAAGGTTTTGTCGTGAAAGGAAAAGAAAGTATGGGATGCCATTTAAAGAAATCCATTTATGGATTAAAGCAAGCTTCAAGACAGTGGTACTTGAAGTTTGATAAAACGATAAAGAATTTTGGGTTTAATGTAAACGTAGAGGACAATTGCGTTTATGCAAAGTTTAAAAATGGAAAGTATATCTTCCTTATCCTGTATGTAGATGATATCTTACTTGCTAGTAGTGATATCAATCTGCTACTGGAAACAAAGAAGTTTTTGTCCTCAATGTTTGACATGAAAGATCTTGGTGAAGCCTCATATGTTCTGGGGATTGAAATTCATCGAGACAGAAGTAAAGGGGTATTGGGATTATCGCAAAATGCATACATAGAGAAAGTGTTAAAGAAGTTTAGTATGCATAAATGTTCACCCTCACCTGCTCCAATAGTCAAGGGCGATAAGTATGGGGAATATCAATGTCCCAGGAACCAATATGAGCTCAACCAAATGAAAGCGGTTCCATATGCTTCAGCTGTCGGAAGCTTACAGTATGCTCAAGTATGTACACGCCCTGACATAGCTTTTGTTACCGGGTTACTTGGCAGATTTCAAAGCAATCCAGGTCTAGAGCACTGGAAATTGGTTAAGAAAGTCTTGCGTTATATGCAAGGAACAAAAAGCCTGATGTTGACATACAGAAGATCAGAATCACTCCAGATAGTGGGGTATTCGGATTCTGATTATGCGGGAGATGAAAGAAAATCCACGTCTGGATATGTGTTCACTCTCGCAGGTGGAGCTATATCGTGGAAAAGCTCAAAACAAACCGTCACTACATCGTCCACAATGTATGCCGAGTTTGTAGCGTGTTATGAAGCATCAGGGCAGGTGAACTGGCTGAAAAAGTTTTTACCCGGTTTAAAGGTGGTAGATGACATCCATAGACCACTAAAGTTATACTGCGACAACGATCCAGCAGTACAGTATGCTCACAATAATAGGTCAAGTGGTGCTGCCAAACACATTGACATAAAGTATTATGTTGTGAAGGACAAAATCCGGGATCATATCATAAGTCTTGAGCACATACGAACTGAAAAGATGCTCGCGGATCCGCTTACAAAAGGCTTACCACCCAACGTGTTCAGAGGACACGTAGCCGGCATGGGTTTAAGGGAAAGCCTATGATCACCGGACAATTAAAGGGGCCCAAAGGTTAACGTATCGTTCTGATCAGAGATGTGCATTGTAGCTGTTAAGTCCATCGGCGTTTGACCGTGATGATGAGACATGCTCTATGTATATATCTGTGTTAGAATATGGAAATGTAAATGTTAACAAAGTTAAAAGTATATGGTGAGATCAAGGGGGAGAATGTTAGATTGATCTCCTAACCATCAGGCCCAATGGCCTTATGGGCCTTGTACTCGCGCCCTGATCGGGGGCGCCCAACCCTACATGGTTGGCGGCCCCCGTCACACTGCGCAATAAATATAGGTGGGGGCCGGTGACTCAGTTCACGGGGTTTTCACGCCGAGCCGTAATTCCCACCGACAAACCCTAATCCGATCAGAGAGGGGCGCAGTCAGTGACGGGAAACTCCGCCACCGCCGTCGTCGGACTTCTCCAACCTTCACCAACAAAACCATCTACACTGCGCGTCGCTGCCCGTGCGCAGATCATCATCAACGAACCTGTGATGGCCGGTTCGACAACCACAACGCCCTCGGATGGTCAGTGCATCACCTCTCTCCCCTATTCCTCGAACCTTTCTCTTGTTCATCCCAAAAGGAACAGTTCCCCGCTAGATCGTTGATCTACCGATCCTAAGAAATTAACACGATGCCCTCGTTGGCCGGCCACCTCGAGATCGAGCAGCACACTCCCGATTGGAAGCAACCCAGAAACAAAATCAAACCAAACCCCCAAAAGAGAGAGAGAGAATGGCAAAATCTGCACCTTATCTTCCCAGATCGCCTTCCCAATCTCGTGAAAGGTCGGCAAGCGCTATCTCATGATCCGCCCATTTTTCTATCGATTTCCATCCCTCTCTCTCGTTGAAAGCCTAAAGCTAACGGTGTGTAATGTGTGTCGTCGACCCTCCACCAGCACGCCGTATCGATGGGGCCGTGGGGCCATGCCCTTTCTACCACTGCCGTTGGTGAAGCGGTCGCGGGAGCAAAACAACGGTGGCAAAAGGCCCACCTCGTCGATGGGTCTGCCGGCGTGGTGTGGGTGGGCCGTGGCCCGTGGCCACGTCCGCATTGCGTGCACGATGGTGATGGGCTGATGGCGCCGCACGCCCGCCGTCCCTCTCCCTCGTGCGTGGATGGACCACATATCCCGTTCCGGATTCGATCTCACCCTTCCTTCATCTTTACCTTTCGTCTGTCTGTTGTGGATGATAGACTGTGCTTGCATTCAGAGCGGCATATCTATCTATCCTCATCGTCGGCACATGGATCACAGTCTTTATTGTTGAGAAACAATAACCCTACGGATAATTATGGGCTCATACCAAATATACCCCTGAAGGGTTAAGACTATATAAAGGAACATGTACTCATCTATAATGAGATAAGAGAATACAAGTTCCACAATATTGATTATCATTTGTTCATCTATTATGCTATTGGGAAGGGAGTCGGGATATCATCTACAACTTCTACACGTCTCTTCTTGGGATCGGGAACGGAAAACGGATCTGGCGATCCATACATAGGTCGATTCTTAACACGTTATCAACAGCTCTTCCAACTGGGTAATTCATTCTTAATCGTTGTGTTTAGATCAATTTATATTTGTCATGGCTAATGAGGAATTGATCTTCGTGTTTCTGATTGGTCGCTGATACGCCGTTGATGTCTTCGGCCCGTCCGTGAGCGAATCATGACGCGACATCAGCGAGACCTGGAGGTCTCAATCACGTCCGTCAACAAGCCGAGTAGCCGACAGTGGTTTGTCTTTTCAGTCAATCATTCTCTACTACTACTAGATTATTCCTGCAGATTAATTCTAGTAGTTCTAGTAGATTTTTTCCCTCCGTAGAGGACAAGACAATCAGATGTTTCTTTTCTCTTAATTTATTTGCATAAGCAGATCGATTAGTGTCTAATCATGATTTTTTATTCCTGATCCATATTGACTCACCGGGGATGAGTTGTTCCGATCTTGGAGTACCATCTATGGTCAGCACTACATATGCGGCACTGCCCTCGGGCACAAGAGCGGACCTTGATCATCTCGACTACATGCTACGATCTGGCCTGTTGCTGTGATCTCGGCTGGCTTCGAATAGTGGATGCAGAGGCAGGTCTTTGGCCTTGCCTATTCGCCCTACGCGGTATGAATTTTCCACGACAACGAATCTATCATGGTTTGTCGTTCAATCCCTTCGCTATTATAGTTCTACTAGATTTATTATATTATAAATCCTGTAGATTTTAATATTTCTAGTAGATCTTCTAAAGGCGTACCAGACTATATAAATACCTGATGTGTTCTACTAGTAATTTTTTTTCGATATGCTCTATAAATCACGGTCATGATAGTGACGTGATAGCTTGTTAGACCTTTGCATTATATTAGCTTTTTCGGTTGTTAAACCGTGTTGCCATGTATGTGTTGTTCAAGTTCTACTAGATTAATCCTAGATTAATCTTGAAGATTAGATGTATATGATAGTAGATCATTTTTTTCTCTTGAACAAACATGTTGTACATATCGGATCAAATTCTACATAGTTTTTTTAATTGGCATAGCTCGCACCATGCCTGGAAGGCATATTGCTCTCACTACCGTTGTACTGGAACCACACCGCCCGAAGCGTGATGCCTAAAGCTGTCGTTGTTCAGCTTGTGCTACTCGCATACCATCGTTGAGTGTCCAATATGCACTTGATCTCCACTACGGTGGTGCAGCCTCGTCGTCGCCTATTGCGACAACACTATCTTTCCTCGATATCCTCATATTGTGGTTCAATGCAATCAATCCATCGTGGTGTGGTAATTGTCGTGTCTATGAAAAGTGCACGTAAATTTAGATGGTTGTGCTATCATGTAGCTGTTTTATGTGTTTGAAAAACCCTGAAGGTTTATTTTTGTGATAATATCTTGCTTATGATCTTGAGCATACAACATATATATATTTTTGCTATTAAAAAAACCTGAAGTTAAATATAATAGCAGGAATATTTATGGTAGTGATATTCTATGCAAATATTTTATAATTTGAACCCGACCGTGTATCTTTTAGAGTAATAATTAATTTGAATATTATGTTTTTCCAATCTATAATCTAGAAGCTGATTTTTCTAGGTTTATGAGCTTCCATAAATTTTGTGTTAAAATAGTTTTAACCCCTTGGAAGTTTTCATATTGATTTGATATTGTCTTTGCAATATTCATATGTATGATTATGTTTTCTATGGGTTATATAATCCTGAAGTATTATCATAAGACCAATATAAATACCCTAGAAAGAAAAGCATGTATGCTTGAAAAACAATGGGAAATAAACGAAACACGTATGATTTAGAAGACCATTTTCTCTCTCTCTCTAGCGCTTTCTTTTGCTTTGGTTATTTACCTGAAGTAACCTGAAGAAAAACCATTGCATAAGACTTGTTGGTATGTTACATCTTAATTTGGGATTCATTTTATTTTTTTCCCTGGAGGAGAGCTAATACCCTGTCAGGTATAATTGTCAAACATGATTATATAGGATTACAACTCCAGTTGGGTTAACATAAGACCTGAAGTCACTATGTGTGCCCTTATCTCTCTGCTGCAGAACGAGTATGAGGTGTTATCCTATTTTGTGTCTTTTAAACTAATAGATAATTCATTCCCTTGGCAACAAGAAGTTGCTATAAAAATATGAAATTGATTAATATTCTGAGATTTTTTTTGGTTAGTGCGAAAGCATGATACTTCTTTCCGATGAAGCAAATTTATGATACCCTGGAGTGTTCATGAAACTCAGAATTATAGGTACCCACAGTCTCTGAAATGATATTGGGCATCATAGCGGAAAACCATTGTATTATCTATTTGTAATGTAAGTTGACTGATATGGGTGGTGTGACTACTCGATAATATACTAGCTAGAGTCTAGTATACGCCACACCACACCTAATTTATTAAGATTTGTCTGCCAACTACCAGAAGATGGAAAGCAGGAAACAAATATGAATCCCATGTTACAGTATAGCTTGAAGCTAATTTTTATATTAATTATTGGTTCTAATAGTTATTCTAGGCTCTGAAAGGCCACATGGATCTTGCCAACTATGTTCTTAATATATACTTTACCTATGAAAGTTGCGCTATCAGTTGAGAGTATATCCCAGAAGGATATTGGTCGTTGTTGCTCTTGATGAGCAGTTTTTTTTGCATAAGTCAATGACTTTGCACTAAAATATTATTTCCCAGACAAATAAAAAATTCTCGGTCTTATCTGTTCTATTTTAAGAGTTTCTTTTCATGCTGAACAATGAATTGATCCAAACTAATATGAACCATGACTATGTTGCAATGAATATAATGATCCGATTTTTCTATATGGTACGAGTAATTGGGTCATATTTTTGGGCAATAGAAAAAAAGAGCTGGACTATGAAGTAATTCTGCATCCGAAATATCTACTCTGCAACCATGGATGAATGTCATATCCTTGATATCATACTTATGCACACCAACCTTAACGCGCCTGAAAGCGCAATGCCACCATTAATTGTTTCTTTTTTCCATGCATATGACCTGGAAGGTCAAAATATATGTAATTGATAGATTGATTGTCAAGTATACAACAATTGGTGAACATTGATCCCTGCAGGATTGTTATGGTCAGATTATGGGTTATGTTAATAACTACATGTGTTAAGAAGGTTGCATATGCATTTGTTGAACCAAGAACTTGCAGAACAATGGTTTATAATTCATCAGAAGTTGTGAACTTGACAAGAAGTTGAGTAAACTCCTCCTGTAGAAGGAAATACATGCAGTATTCATGCAACTGCATTAATAAAGTCCAAGCTCATTGCATATATCGCCCCCTAATATTAAAGTGCGTAATATTTCCCAAATGAATCATCACTAAAGCATACATATATACACCACTAGAAGTTGGTGAATGGGGAATTTTAGTATGCTATTACATATCTCGGTATTAGAGAGAGATGAATGCCCATTTTATGGAATGCCTTGATATTTATGGATCAAAACGCACAAATATAAAAACTCATAGCATGGAGTTATGCCAGTTAATTTTTGTATCTATGAGGAGGAACTAGATTGTTCAAAATCTAAATGGATGCTTCTACCCGAAGTAGATGTGGATATACCCGGGATTAATTTCATATCCACTTGACCTTGGCGTTTTGATCAAATTATGCGGGGACGCCTGCAATTAAGATCTAGAGGCCTAAGTCACAAGCATATGCTCATAAAGCAAATTCACACTATGTGTGACAAAACTCCTCTATTCCTCCTATAGAGAAATCACCCAGTTGGTGAGTTACCTCCCGATGAGGTTCATCCTGGGGATGAAAATCCTAGCAATGTGCGCGTAATATAAAGCTAGGAATATGGAACAATAATGGATCTATCGTTTTGGGAAATAACGAAGATTGTTATTAAGTCGGAAAAAATGTGTCGACACTTGTTTACCTCTATAATTGCTAGATGAGTCTCTTTATGAGAACCCGGATCCGGAATAAAGTCCATGGCAAGAGTGCTTGAAGCTCTCATATCGGGTCAAATGAAATATGCAATTGAGGTTGAACCAAAAATCGCTAAGTGAATATCTTGAACCTGATGTTCGGATAATCATGGGTCTTAATTGACTAAAGGGTGGTGAAAAGCGATGGTTCAAAAGGTCTTAATAGAGACCAGTTCCGACATAAGTTTTATAAAATATGTTCCGCTATGAATCTGGCTAATGGCATGAATTTAAATATGCAGTTATTGGATTCTGAAAATCCATGGAGAGGAACATAAAATCTCGTACCAATATTATAAACCCCTAAAGTTTTTTCCCTGAAGGAATATATGGTTATAGTCTGAATGCACTAAATAAATGAATTCCCTGGAAGGAATAAAGACCCATGTGAGACCCGAGATATAAGAGTGAAAAGAGAAACTCAAATGAACAAAAGTATATGTATGTGTACTTATGATATAATGTGTTTTCCACCTGAAGATTTGGAATTGGAGTATCCTCGCTAAAAACCTATATGGTATTTTGGTGCTACTAGCAATACTTTCCCCAGTATGCTAGAAATACAGACTTATGATGTTTTATTATGTATTGAAGATAAAGGTTCTCGAAGAATCTAGAATCAATTCCAGAAGGAGTTAAGACAATACTTAGATATCTGAATGACACTCAAGATCTCGGTCTATATTCCCGAAGAATCAGGACCTAAGATTGATTGGCTATAGCGGATGACTAACCATATCCAGAAGTTATGTGGTCTTAATACCGTTGATACCCCGCCATTATTTATGAGGATAATGAAGCATGTGTTGCACAAATACAAACGGGCTATATTAAGAGTAATATGATTAAGCATATATCTCCTAAATTTTCTATACTCACAAACTCCAGAAGCAGGGTGAGATAAATATCTTGAAAGTCCAGTCATGTGACAATGTAGTAGATTTGTTCACTAAGTCTTTACTAGCTACTGCATTCAGAAAGTGTATCCATGATATTGGTATTAGACGACTGAGAGACTTGCAAAGTTCAGGGGGAGATCGCCCCTGAATTGCCCTTAAAATTGGGTCCAAAAGATCCTGAAATTTATAATCCTGAAGGTTATAAAATGTCTTAAAGACAATCATTGTACTCTTTTTTCCATAAATGAGTTTTCCAGAAGTTTCTCATAATGATTTTTAATGAGGCAACAAGTGCAATACATCTAGCGACACTATGTACTCTTTCTCCATATTTTTCCCACTGAGTTTTTAGGAGTTTTAATGACACATGAGTTGATCGCGGTATTCGGCCAAGGGGGAGTGTTGAGAAACAATAACCCTACGGATAATTATGAGCTCATACCAAATATACCCCTGAAGGGTTAAGACTATATAAAGGAACATGTACCCATCTATAATGAGATAAGAGAATACAAGTTCCACAATATTGCCTGTCATGTGTTCATCTATTATGCTATTGGGAAGGGAGACGGGATATCATCTATAACTTCTACACGTCTCTTCTTGGGATCGGGAACGAGAAAACAGATCTGGCGATCCATGTATAGGCCGACTCTTAACATTTATAACTGTGCAATTTATTAGTAGTCGCTGCGGTTCATGCAAAAAGCGAACGGTACTATGTACTCTGCATATAGTATGTGTGTAACCAGCAAGCATGATCACACGCCGATGAACATAGCCAGCCAACCAGCTGCAAACGGAACAGTTTTCTTTTTTCATTATTGCAAGGAAATGAGGAAATGATCGGTTGGTGGCTTCGTTTTGGACGCCACGGGTGTGGCGGAACTGCCTTGGCCTTTGTTTGCCATACGGTCACGGTCACACACATCGACCAACGACGGGATGGTCCAATTATTGGGGCATCGGAAGCTCAGAGCCACACGACGCCTTGCCCTCGCTGCCTCCTCGGATTGGAACAAGAAACGAACCCACTTGCTGGAAGGAGACAGGGACCCATCATTTCACAACAGTACTAGTAGTAGTAGTAGTACGTACAGTACGTATACAATACAATGCAATGCAATTGAGAAGGTACCGTACTAGCAGCACGTAGTAGGAACGTACGTACTACTACGTACTAACAGTACATAGGAGTCCAGTACAAGACTAGCTAGAGTGGTCAATCTGATTTCTGCTCACCCAACAGCTTGTACCAACGAAGGAAGAAAGGAAAGCAGCCAACAAAACTTGAAGAGCATGGATTTCACAAGCAATGCTTTGTGCACCACCGCACAACCACTGCTACTACTTCTGCTGCTAGTAGTAGTAGGAGTATAGTATAGTATAGTAGTAGTATTACACGGAAGTACAGAATACCGGGCACGCCACCATGCATCGACGAACAACACGAAGTTAGGATCAACATGACAAAGACAAGAATACCAGTAGTAGGTATACCACGAAACTGGCTGATGCGGCAGCCTGATGCAGGAGGCTGATACCGAGCGTCCCAGATAGTCACAGGACCTTGATGGCCCCTGCCGCGGCACCGCAGCCGCACCGAGCAGGGGGGCCGATGCTGAGGTTCAGGCAGTTGGCGGATGAGGCTGTTTCCAGGCCGGAGGTCATGGAGAGTGATGTCTCCGCGTGAACATTTGGATCCTTGTTGATGAAATAGTAATAATCAGTTAGTTGATTAACCTGCAGGAAGAGATCACTTGTCAGTTCTGCTCAGATCGACTGCAACGTTTTTTACTCCTACTAGTCTACTACTACTACTACTACTACATGAAGATGTACCCTGCTTGCCAGTGTAATGAAGGGGATGTTAGTTAATAAGTATTATTACCTGCATGTTATTGCCTACTAAAATGTCCCCGAAGCCTGATCTGTAGCTTGGTATCTGAGGTGAGGTTCAAAATTCACTGTTCAGCTCTTGGGTTTCCAATCTTCTTCTATCAATACAAAGAATTGAGGAATATACTAGGTATATTGATTGAATCTGCATATATTACCGGCACATCGCCACGGTCGGTATGAATTATCTCCTGCGTAGGAGCCGGCTTGGTAGCAATGATCTGAGGGCTTGGCAACTGAAACATGCGAAACAAAAAGGGAGAAAGAGGATTGATTAGCGTTATTATTGGCTCCAAGATCTAGGTATCTGACAACCATTGTATCAGAGATTGCAGAGTGCTCACCTGATCGCCGTTCAACTTGTAGTCAGCGTCCGCGATGCCGACGTCGAAGAGGCTCGCCCGGCGCTTCTTCTTGCCGGGGTTGGTCTGCCGGAGGAAGTACTTCTGGGCGTGGCTGGCCACCTGCGTCGCCGTCCTGGTGGTGACGAAGCCCTTGGAGATGCCCCTCCAGTCCCCCTTGCCCAGATTCCTTAGGCCGTCCAGGAATTTCCTGTGCTCCTCCTCGGTCCATGGAATTCCTAAGCCGATTTCAACAACCAAACAATACACATACACACCGGATCAATTCACAGTATTTCTGGATTGCAAGAGCTGGCTGGCGTTGACTCGCACGCACGTAGATACTCCTTCCGGTGTGTCGTTTATGTGTTATAATTTATAAAGGCCTGGGGGATGATGAATGTTTACTGGAGCAATCGTTTTTCTTGATTACTGAATCCAAGTAAAGGACAACATTTTTCGCTGAGGAATCCGAATCCATCCATCCAGGGATTACCGAGAGAAGGAGAAGAAGAAAAAAAACCCTCACCTTTCTTCCTCTCCTGGGCCTTGCGGCGGCGGCGCTTCTGCTGGCCGGACGCCAGCTCCGGGTCGTCCGAGGCGTACCCCTTGCCGTCTCCGGCCTCCTCCGGCGACAGCAGCGGGTTGATGCTGAGGTCAGGCATGCTGGAACTCTTCTTGAGGTCCAGCAGCAACTCCTCCGGTTCCCCGCAGACGACCCGGCGGACATCGACGCCGAACAGCCTGAGGACCACCGGCATCATCGTCTCCCTCCGCTGCTCCTCCTCCGGCCGGTCGATGTCCATGCCCACGTCCATGCCTATGTCCATGTCCATGTCCATTCCCTTTCCCTCCCCTGCTCCGCCCGCTGCCTCGTCGCTGCTGACAGTGCAGTGCCTGCCTTTGGATTGGATGTCGTGCTTTTGGAGGCTACTGCGGCCCGCACTGCGGCTGCGGAGAGGCCAATTAAGCACTGCTGCGTGCTGCCCCCTTGGGGCCTTCCTTAGTCGGCCTGGTTATATTTATACTGCCCCCCGCTCTCTGTTTTTTTTTCTTGAGGAAACCGTTATGTTTTGAAACGTTTTAAGGCTTTTTTGTTATACAAATATATATGGTTTTTTGAGCGAATTCGATCGATTGGTCAAAATTATGGTTGACCGATGCGGCCGAGGGAAGATTTCTTGGAAAGGCACGGATATGAGATGATGGTTTGGCTTTGGCCCAGCTCCAGCTAGTAGTACATCGGTAATATAAATAATTATATAAGATTTAAGAACAGATCGTGTGACGTCAGTAATCACCTCAAAAACATCTCGTATTGTTCTTTTTTGCGGTGACCGAAACTGCCAACGAAAGTATCAGTGCATCAGGACTGCCTTTTCATATCAGTTCCTTCGTTCGTAACCCGTATCGTGCAAGCTTTACCATTCCACGTTCTTCATATATAAGAACATGTCGATGTCTGCGTGACTAGACTAGTGTCATATACTATAACAATGTAAGTATATATATACTTATTACTGCGGTATACTCCCTCCATCTCAAATTATAAGACATTTCAAGAAAATCTTAGAGAGTCAAAGTATGTCAAATTTGACTAATAATTATAACTTGAAAAACATTAATATTTATGATATATAATTAGTATCAATAGAAAGATCTTTGAATCTAGTTTTTTAATAAATTTATTTAAAATATAATGTTGCATGTATTTTTTATAAATCGATCAAATTAAATTTGTGGTACGAAAATCGGAAACAATAGTTAATTTGGGACGGAGGGAGTATATGTAGAGACTCGATCTTGGTATATATGTCCGTACGGCTGGCTGAGACGTGGAGAAACTTGGCAGTTCACAAGATTTTTATCGGTCTCGATCAGGCCGGTACCAGTTGGAGCCTGGGAGAGGTGTAGTTTAGGCGTGCATGCAGAAGCAGAAGTTCATCATTGTCCCCAGCGCTGTGATTTGGAGGCAATTACGTGCAGGCCGGTTTCCACTCACTTGCATACACAGAAGCACAGATCCGGCCACCCAGCAGGCACTGATTCAGTTCATCACGCCAGTATCAACATCAACGCCAGTAGCAATTTCCACGTACTCGCCTCTTCTAATGTACGCGCGCGACACGCACGCACCATGCATCTGCAGCTCGATCAGCTCCATCCCTTCTCAGTAAGTTCCAAAAATTGGCCGTGTTCCGATCTATAATTCTCTATTTCTATCAGCCAAGAAAGAAAATTAAACGCGGTGATTGATCCACTGATCTGGGCCACAAGTCGGTCAGAGTGTACTAATAAGTCGTCGAGGAGAGAACGAGAAGCAAAGCAGCAGCAAGCACGGTTAATCATGATGGCGTTTTGACCGGCCGGCGGGCCGGCCGGAGTTGGCACGCACGGCACGTAGATAGATGGGTGCCGGCCGACCGGCCGGCCGGGCGGCCCGTGGGCAATTTCATTCACCCGCGCGTGTAGATGGATGCCGCGGCAATTTCGCCCGCCCGCCCGCCTGCACGCACATGACACACACAGCACGCACACAATGCAAGGCAACCGCACGCTGCCTCTCGATCGGTCGCGCGCGCACCGTGGGTGCTCTACGTGAGACAACGCATGCAGGCCAGTGCACGTCCGTCCTTGCTCGCATTGGCGTACCGGAGCCGGACGCACGCACGGGCGCACGGCGGACGATTGATTCGCATGCGCATGCATGCAGGCCTGGCACTCTTTCTATTTCTATTTCTGTATCTGACCCAATCCAACGGCCTGGTAGCAGAAAGCAGGCACGTATACGTACGAGTGCGCTATTACATGATCGATCCGTTAACAGACGTACGTACGGGCGGACAAAGATATCTCGGTCCGGTCGCTCGCGGGGTCGGCACGCGCTTTCGCCGGCCAAAGCCTAAAATATAGCTGCCGGCACCTACGATCGGGGGTTTCAAATTATAATACATTTTTGCTTTTCTATATAACTAACTTGGTTTTGCTATGTGTTTAAATATACCTCCTCCATCACAAAAAACCTTGAAGAGTTTAAGTTTGACCAAACTTAATATATATGATAATATAACATCATTTATGATATCAACTAAGTATTATTAGATTTGTTATTAATTATATTTTCATAGTATGTCTATTTAATATTATAAATCTTTATAATTTTTTCTATAATTATTGGTTAAACTTGAGATGTTTTGACTTGAGATAGAAGGAGTAGTATATATCTAAATGCAAAACACAAATTATGTATGTAGAAAAATTAAAATGAGTACCGAGAATGAGCCAGGCCAGCCGGTAATCAACTAGCCGATGCATTGGATCGAGTGAGCATCTCCAATGATTCGAATCGACATGGATCATTGCGTCCCTCGATACATACTCCCTCCGTTTCTTTTTATATGTTGTCCGAAAAACGTATCTGTAAGGTAAACACGGTTTTTTAGAGATAGACATTTAAGGACAGAGCGTCCTGACCGGACCGGATTGGAACACATCACGTTTTAGTACCCTGGGGCCTGGGCTACCTGCTGCTGCTGCAGATGCATGCGCCTGCGCATTGCATTGGCCGGAGTCGTCGGAGGCTCCAAAGGGGAACACGGGTCGAGATCGAGACGCCGATTGGCGCGCAAGGAACGACAAGCACGAGCACGCCCAGGCTATTACTGGGCGGCGCGTCTAGTTTCCGCCTCCGATCGACGACGACGTCCTTGTCCTCGTCTCCCTTGTTCACGACAGCACCGGAGCGGAGATCGATCGCTGCGCCTAGCTATCTACGCATATAGTAGTACCTTCACTGATAAGTAGCTAGGTAGAGGCTCGTTCGTGCCTGGACGGCTGATTCCTTCGAGACGCCACGTCCCTGTTACTACCGCTTACTGCTAATTGCTAATTACCTGTCGCAAGCAAATCGCTTTTGTGTTCTATGTTGTGCACCAAATTCATATATAATAGAAGGGCATACACTGAGATTAGCAGTGGGGTTGTTAGTATCTGTTTACTCTGACTGAGCCTGATGATGATGAGCTGGTTTACCATGCTTGACTGCGAGAGTAAAAAACTGCTCGCTTCATTCGTTCGCCTAGAAATGCATGATGCGGAGTGGTAAAAGTACGAGAGGATGAAAGCCGATAGATGTTGCCGTTTGGGTGACGCAATTGGCCGCGTCGAGTGATACACGCTAGACCGGATGCTGATTATACTTCGTAACGTTTCTATCTGCATGCGGAGCTGGTTTACCAAGTGTATATGTGCTCACTAGTATCTAGTCTTGCATTTGTTTCGCTACTGTAGAAAACTAAAACAGTGCCGGTTCAAAACCCCTCATCAGTGGTGGTTTTTGAACCGGTACAACCATATCGGCAGTGATGAGGGGATCACACCATCACTGTCGGTTCGTATTAGAAACCGGCAGTGATGTTGGTGTCCAGAAATCGCGTTTTTAAAAATAGAAAAAAAAATTCTGGGAGAGACCCGCCCGCCCGTCTCCGTCGGCAGGGATTCGAACCTCAGACCTCAGCCTGGCGCGGTACCTCCTCTACCACTCTACCCATAACTCACTTCTATCTAGATTCGGTTTCAATTCACCTTATTCTATACTAAATAGAGTATAAATTGATTGTTTGAGCCACTAAACGAATTCAAATGAAAAAGTTGTCAACTACAAAGTTTCATAACTTTTCGAGATCTACAACTTTCATGTAGAAAGTTTTTCCATCCGAGGTCGTTTACAAAATTTTGAATTTCAAATTTGACATATTCGAACGTATTTTTCGATGACAAGATGATTTCAAATGAAAAAGTTGTCAGCTACAAAGTATCATAACTTTTCGAGATCTACAACTTTCATGTAGAAAGTTTTTCCATTTGAGGTCGTTTACAAAAATGAAAAAAAATCAGTGTACAGGTACATCAGTGGCGGTTCGTAACTGGAACTGGCAGTGAAAGTGTCCAGTGTATCACTGCCGGTTCTAGTCACGAACCGGCAATGATGAGGAGCTTCACTGCCGGTTCGTGGCTGGAACCGGTACTGAAAGGGCAGAGACGCTTCACTGATTTTTCCAGCCACGAACCGGCAGTGATGAGGAGCTTCACTGCCGGTTTTGCCACGAACCAGCAGTGATGAGGCATCACTGTCGGCCCAAACAAAACCGGCAGTGATGGGCTGACAGTGATTGCCGATTCTGTAGTAGTGTTTGTTACTCTTGGAGCAAGAGCTTCTAAATACATGGCAAGGTGTTGCTTGTTAAAGCGCTATGGCATCTTGTGGGTGCTCCAGAAAGTTTATACCCACCCCAAAATTCTATTAAGAACTCTCATGCTAGAGACTTGCTCTCTCTTGCTTTGAAAAAGGATAGGCTTGGTGAAACCCAAGCTTGGTGGGCTTTTTAACAACATGAAGTAGGGCCAGCTTTTAATTTGTGGTATATGTGGCCAAATGGGCCGCACGATACGACACTGACGCAAGCACGCATATGCACGACACGAGCAACCACAACACTATACGAACATGACCCTATGGCCTATCAAGCGTGTCGTGCCCCATGTTGGCCCGCCATCGCGTCTAGCGCTCGCGCCCGCTGTGCCGGTAGTCAAGGCCGTCTTATCGCCACGCCAAAGAGCCCGTCGCGCCACTGTCTCGTCGCTCTCAAGCCCCGGCACCAGCTCGCTGCATTGTCGAGCCACTCCTCGACCTCACTATGGCCCTGTGTCGTCGTCGTCGCAACCGTCAGCCATGCTCGCGCGAATGCTGTCACGCCGTGCAGTTGTGCCTCTAAAAGGAACAAGATGTCCAAGAGGGGGGGGGTGAATTGAGTTTGTTTTAAATTTCTAAAGAAAATATAAAAATCTATCAAATGTCAATCACCCCCTAGTGCCTATCGGTCGTGTGTCCTAGCTAGAAAGCGGTAGCAGTTCATGGAATTGAAAGACAACCTAAGCAATTCTAGTGGAAACGGTAAGAACAAGACGGAATGTAAGTGCGGAAATATAAAGAGCTAGGGAAAGAGAATTCTTGACGCAGCGATATTTTCCGGAGGTATCGAGGAGTCGACATTCCCCCTTAGTCCTCGTTGGAGCACCTCGCAAGGTATTGCTCCCCCTGAATCCCGCGCAAGGGATGAGTGCTCTTTACGGGCTAGTTCTTCGCCACTCCGGCTCGGTGAACCGTCCACAACCAATCACAGAAGCTTGGAGAAGGGCCGCCAACAATCTTCCGGCGATCACCTTCCTCCAATCATCACCGAACCGTCTAGGTACTGTCGAACACCAAGAGTAACAAGCACAAGACCTTCACTTGACCAACTCAAGGCTAGGAAGGTGGATGGATGCACACTTGTCACTCCTAATCACTCTAGGAGGGAAGAACAAGAATTGGATCGCTCAAATCTCTCCCTCACTAGGCACTTGGCTCTCCAAGAACTCTCTCAAGGTTCCTCCAGGTGTAACAATGGCCAAGAGAGCTAATTAGGACGAAATGACAGCTATAAATAGTCCCCACCTCCAAAACTAGCCGTTTCTTGCTTTTTGCACTTTCTGCGAAGGCACCGGACTAGTCCGGAGGCTATAGCATCGGACCATTTCTCCTGGTCCGGAGCTCACACTCAGCCCAAAACTGTACTGTGCCAGGTACCTCCGGACTACTTCCTTTAGTCCGGAGCCCTGGTCCGGACCCCTGGTACTTACTGTATCCAAAATGAGCTCGGCTGAGAAGCGTCGGACTAGACGTCGGTCATCCCGTCAGACTAGTACGAAGCCCTTCCCTGGGCTCTCTCAAGATCTCACTGGCCACCTGTCGGTGTTTAGAAACTACCAACGAGTAAATTTATACGCGTGTCGGGTTCCGAATGGTGATACAAAGAGACAAGAGGTTTATACTGGTTCGGGCAAGGAATCCCTATGTCCAGTGTGTAGCTGCTCGTGTTCCTTATCTCTTCTTGGAGGGGGTATACAAGCTGGGTCGAGAGAGGGAGTGTATGTCCCAAGTCTCTGAATGCTTCGGCGAGTGAGTGTGCGGTGTTGTAGTTTCGTTGTTCGGTGTCTGGCGTCGTTACCCCTGCTCTCCTTTTATAGTCACAAGGAGCTTAGGGGAGTTACAAGTATGCGCCGAGAAGGATCTACCTAGGAGGTTGTGCCTTATCCTTGTCTTCTTCAGGAAGGATAGTGGACACCCATAATACTATATTCCTATTGCCCTTGTACTTGGTCGGCGGCTGGGTGTCGTGTCGGCTCTTCGTCGCACCGCCGGAGAGAGCGGGGGGGGGGGGGGGGGGTATGTTGTTCCGTCGATAGGTACATCGTTGTAACTTCTTCCAATTCTTTTTGTATACGACAAGATTCCTTCGCACCTGGCCAATGGAATCCCGTTACTCTGAGGGGCCCCCGTACCCGATGTACCCCTGTTCGGAGGGTTCCTGTAGGGGCCGGGGGTGTGTGAGACTGACTCCGCTCCCGCGAGAGGCACGATTCTCGTCTGTCCACGAGTTCTGTTCCGTCTGGTCCCCGATTGGGGAACTTGACATGTCTTCGTTCGGGCAGAGGCCAGAGCATTATCCTGAGCTCTGGATTGCTCAAGGTGTACGTCTCCTCGTGGTTTTGTACCTCCGTTCTTATCTCGTAGAGAATGCATCGTCAGCAGCTGAAGACTAGCGGCCTCTTCCTTTTGATAGGGGCAAATGAGTCATTTCTCTACCACTGAGGCGCCTCCTACAACCCATGGCCTTACTGCGAAGACCTGGGCTGGTTTGGGCTATGGGGACGTTGGTACGGGTGGAGGTACGGGCACGTCTTACCGGGTAGCGGAGTCACCTTGCTTTCGACGTCGGGCGAGGCGGAGTCACGTCTGCCCAAGGTACGTCTGCCTACCTGGGCCGGCTGGATCATGACCCCCGCACCTCTTCTTTCGTGGGCTTTCGGTTGCGGCGATTTAACCTCGATGGGCTTCTCATCCTTTCTCGGATGGCTACCAATAGGTCTTTGGTTGCTTGTTCTGTTATTTCTTTTGAAAAATTTACCGTTAAATTAGGTATCTGACAGTAGCCCCTGAGCCTTAGGAAGGGATTTTGGTTACCTTGCTGAGGCTTTATATACCTTGTTGTGTTATTTGTTTTATCCTTCACCGAGAGGGTGTGCGCGAGCGCACCCGCCGGGTGTAGCCCCCGAGCCTGGGTGAGAGCATAGCTCTTGCGCAGGCTTTGATTTGCTGCCTTCGTCTTGATACTCCGGTCTCAGGCGATGGATACACTTTGATTACTTTGAATCTCAATCTTCTGGTAGCGCACGCGACTCGGGTCGGATCGGTTTTGGTTTTCGTCCTGACAATCTACTGCTGCCGCTGATAGCATTGTTTAGTCATGATGTTGTATGCTACTTGCCATCGGGTCTTGTAACTTGTCCACCTCTCGCTTGTCGGCACGTATCATACTTTCCCGCTGTCGACGCCTCGGCTCGTCCGTCGTGATTAGATGCAACGGGGTAGTCGTTGCGTTTTCCCACGCATCCATTAACGAGCTCTCTCCGTACGGTGATTTTCTATGGTGTGAAGACCTCCGAGTGTATGCGGGTACATGGCTCCCTTGTTGCTGTTGTCGTTTGATCGGGCCATACGGATCAATTTGTGCCCGAATCAGGGTTAGAGCCGTGGTAGTGCTCTGTCAGCGACCAGGGCGCAGCCATGGTAGGCCTAATGGTTAGGGAGACTCACGCTGCACCCTAGCCTTGTGGCGTTTGTCGGTGCTCTGTGTGTCACGTCCCCAGCGCGCGACGCATCGGCCGACTCGCCGTGACAAGACTTGCCGCAGCGCCCCTCACACTTCTCTGACCGTTTCTACAAGTTGGAAATGGGAGTGGTGGGCCCCGACCGGATGCGGAGTGATCCCGGCCTGGCTGACTCTGTTTCTTGGCCTATTTAAGGTGGCGCGGCGAGTGAGTTGGGGCGCTCCATCCTGCTTCTTCATTTTCGTCCTTCGTTTAAGCTTTTTCTTGCTTGGGTTGCTGCTTGTTGGGCTATGGATCGTGGAAAACGCCCCGTGGAGGGTGGTTTCATTGGGGGAAGTGTGTCCGATCCTCAGAGCCTTCATCGCCGGATGACCGAGGCAGGATGGTACCCGTATCACGCCACCCCTAGTCCTTTTTTCCTGTCATTGTCCACGTACTTACTAAGCTTTGTGCTTTGATCAGGAGGCCTTATCCATCCTACGATGTTTCCCTTCCACGTGGTTTCAAGGTGTGGGCGGTGCCATCTGACGTGCTCGCGCCGGCCCATCCGATGCCCCATGCGGGTCCAGGAGCCGTTCTTCGTCCGGTTGCAGTTCCGGCCCTACCGGGGCCTGCGCCTGTGCCTCCTGTGCGCAGGTTCCGGAGCTTGTTGGAGGAGCTGCTTAGTCGTTCGATGCAGAACCTTCGCCGGGTTCAAGACATGGAGCTGCTTTATCAGATGCTCGAAGGCTTTCGCCAGAGCCTGTTAGGATCCGTTCAGGCGGGTTACTGTCTCTGCGATCAGCTAGCTGAGGCTGACAGGCGTGTCGTGGGTAAGCTTTGTCGCTCTTCCCTGAGTTCGTTCCATTATGACCTGCTTGTAACGTATCATATCATTTCCTTTTCGTAGCGCTGGAGGAGGAGCTGTAGGCGCTCTGTTCTGCTACAAACGACATCACCGACCTTCTCCGCGCGCCTAGGAGCACCGTGGTTGGGCGTCTTCAGGCTGCTCCTGTGCGTGTCCACAACGTCATCGCGCGTGCCATCTTCCGCGGGGCTGGGGTCGCATTCGCCATGGCCGAGGTCCGTTCTGGGACGGACATGGTGGACGCCGCCGGGTTCCCACACGGGTAGAGTGTCGACCAGCTGTCCACCTTATCAAGCGGCTTTCTGACGCAGTAGAGGCCATCGTTGACGTCGTGCCTGCCGAGGAGGTCCTGGTGGAGGGGCCGAGGGCGGAGGCCCCATGACTATTTAGTTCTTCGTTGAGTCGGATGTGTTGCGCTGGTCGAGGTGCTTTATTTTGCTTGTATGGACTGGACCTGCTAAGCCCCCCTTTTAAGCTTCTGTAATCATCGTTTTAGCTATCGTTTCCGTTTCCTAGGCCTTTGTTCGTTACCTATCGTGTTTGTTGGATCATGCATTTGGGGGCCGTCATCGCGTGGCTCCCGTATTTCTTTCTCGCACCCCCATGATCTAGGATGTGGAAGTGAGTGGCCTCGTATCTTTCCTCGATGGACGAGATCGAGCGCTCGACGAGCTGCAATCGGGTAGTTTAGGGGAGACCCCGGGTCCTCATTCGTGGAGGCTCACACCGGCATAGGTCCATCGCAGACCGATCTTTGATCTTCAACCGTCGATACGTATAGTACCCGGATCCGTTCGCTGGGATCTGAGGGCCCGATGGCACCCCTCAAGGGGTTTACCACATATTTTGTTATCTATTGAAGCCTAAACACGTTTACTAAGTGCATTCGACGTGAAGACGTCTACGTTCCTCACTCTTCGATTTTGGTTGGGGAGGATGTCGAACCCGTGGAGTTTTGGGCCAGCACACGATCCCATGGCCCCTGATAACTCATTTGTCATATGAGCGTGGCGGGTGAAATGGTCTTTCGACCATTACCCCATTGTTGTCCCTGCATTTCAAACAAAGGGGATATAGGAATTTGAACGTTCTTTGAATGGACGTACTTACCGGTCATTCTCACCTCTTTCGTTGACCGTGGTGGGCTGGTTACACTCTTGTGGTGCCTGTCCTATCCGTTTCTGGGAAGTTGACACCATTTGTGACCCGCGGATCCTTGTAGTAGCCAGCGTTTGGTTCGGATGAGCGACCCACATGTCACTGGTGGTTTGCTGATGTTGTTCATGCCCGAGATACGAAGAGTCGCGTCTTTATGACCCTGAGGGGCACGCACGGGCTGCGAGGAGTTGTGTTTTTCGTGACCCAGGGGGCGTGTGTGCGGAAGGCGGAGGGACGACAGTTCTGTGTTATATATTCTGGAGGACTAGGGTGACTCTCAGCCGCTCTCTTTAGTTTCTTCCATTCACCGACTGAGAGGGGTAAGAGACGAGAGGCTTCGTCGTTGCCAAGAAGAGTTGCGGGAGGCGCGTCGACTTTGCCCAAGGGATGGATCCTGACCACGCTCACCTCGCCATGGCATTCAGCGCTCTGCTGATGTTGCCAGAAGAGGTTCTCTTCCAGATCCTTCTTCGCGCCATCGACTATGGAGGCGGCTTTCTTGATTACCGGCTGTTGACGGTCGTTAAGTATCCATTTTTATATGTCAACAAGAGCTAAAAAGGACTTGAATGAACCACCACCATAGACTTAGGGGGGCTCTAACTGACAGATTTTCACAAGTTTTGGTGATTTTATGTTTTTACAGGGGTTATCAGAAAAAGAACCAAAGAAGGTCCACATGTCATGTTTACATAGAGAGAAAGGATCTCCGCACAAGAAAAGAATACTCAGGAAGACTCTAGAAGAGACTGGACCGAACCGGAGGCCGACTGGGCCCACACCCAGGGCGCCCGTCCTGCCCCTGTGTCCAATCACAGTGAAGTTCGAGGATCGTGCCTAACCGCCTTTGAGGATGAATCTAAACCACTCGATTAAGGTCGGTTTGATTCGACGGTCCACGTTCATTTGAGGGGGCTATATAAGGAAGGCCCTGCCACCCCTAAGGAAGGGGAGAAATCATTATTAGAGGAAGCCATAAAATCTAGGGTTTCATATCCCTCTCTCCACCAGAGAATTAGAATAGTTACTCCCAATTCCTTCAAGTTCTATAGGATTGATTAGATAGATCTAGAGAAGTAGAGCATCGCGCTCTGGATTTCGGATCTTCGTCATAAAGATTGGTATTATCTTGTATCTTTCTCTATGACTTTATTCTTAATATCATTATGTTTCTATTTATCATGTTCTTAGTTTGTTCTAGTTCTATACTTGATATAGTTATGATTGATAATGACTTTATGTTTGAGTTTGCAAAGCGCTTAGCCTTCACCCTAGGGGGGTTAAGTGGTAGATCACATGTAAGCGTGGTGCTTAGATTCTATTTACCTGCAAATGTATCCTATTGGCTGGGTCGTGTGGTAGTTTGTGGAAGTGACAGTTCCATTGATTCTTATATAGTTCACCCCCCGTTGGTAGGACATGCAGAATTGGTATTGCGGAGTAAGTCTTGTTATATCCTGGCTTTCTTTAGCAATGTTCCTTATACATAGATGAAGAGTCCTTTATGCTATATATGATTGTATATGTGCTAGAGTAGATTATGACTTAATAGATTAGAACCTACTTAGAAGTTATTCTCTTACTAGTCCGACATCACCTTACATTTATATGGAGTAGTCTATCTCTCATCTCTGTGTTATTTATCTTTGAGCTTACACTTCAATATCTTTATTATTATTATGGCTTACCCCCTGTCGAAGCAAGTGACTATGTGATTGAGCTTTCTCATAAGTAATCATGTTTTGCAAGTCCATCTCTAGTCTTAAACCCTTGTTAGTTCATGCCACCAATGTTTGCTTTTCCTTTAGCAAAATTATAAATAAACGATACCTGGAATTACTTCCTGGTGAAGTGCTACAATTGGTATTTTATCTGTGCGCTTGTGGATAGAATAAATATATTTTCTAGAGAGCCTTTACATTCATAAATACCACCGCACACTTCTAGCGCCATGCTGGGGATGACAACCCAGATTTCAAAGTGGTGTTAGAAGTGTCAACACCGGCGTCTTCGCCAAGTCTGCGGTGCTTTCCGGAGGTTCTGCGACGATGGCGCGACGATTTTGCTCTTGTCCCTCTGGGAGATTCAGCATTTCTGCCGACGCAACTACCCAGTGCTGGAGGCCAACCTTGAGCGGCGCTTCTTCGAGGTCAACCATCGGGAGGCCTTGTGCTTCTGCGGCGTGGAGAGGTTGATGTTGTGGGGACAGGATCTCGTCGGTCGAGCGCTCCTTGAGCAGGCGGTGGTGGCTGGGGATGCTGGAGCGATGTACTTCATGGCCATGCTGTTGTACCGCGCAGATCCGGCGGACCCTGAAGCTCTCGTCCTCATCAACCGGATTAGCGGCGGTGCATTCCCGGACGGTAGATGGGGCAACCGCGGCTTGGCTCGGCTTCGTTTTGACTCCCGCGATGATCTTCACGTCATTGCGCGGCGGAGGGGGGTTCTTTGCCCAGAAGACATGCGGGGGTTAGTCGTCGTCGACCCCCATGTTTGTTTCTGTGATAGGTGCAGGCGCTTTGGGCCGGCGAGCAGGGGTCTGGCCGGGGTTATTATGTACTGTAGCCCGGAGTGTCGCCTCCACCACAAGTTCGAGCTCTGGACTAGGAATGTTCCCGATGTGGTTGCCTATCGCATCGGTAGGATGAAGCTGTAATATTGAGCAACTTATCCAGGCTCTGACCCTTTTGCTTTTGATGTTTTGGAATGGTTGTAATGAACTTGGGTTATGTATATTTGTTCAAATTTTTCTTTTATTTCGTACGTATCAACTAGCCCCCGGGTAAGAGATTTCTTTGCATGTCATGTGTGGAAGAAAGGCTCTTACCTAAGACTTTACTGATACGTAAGAAATTTTTTGACTAGAATGCTGATAACGAGGAATTTTTTTAGGGTAGAAACAACGTAGCTGTTGTATGTTCCAGGCGTTGGTGAAGATTTTGCCGGCGAAGGTCTTGAGCCAGTATGCCCCTGGTCTCACCACTTCGTGGACAATATAGGGTCCTTCCTAGGGTGATGTGAGCTTTCGCCGCTCCTTGTTGCTTTGGATTCTTCGGAGCACTAAATCCCCCGGCTGGAAACCCCTTGGTCGGACGCGTCGATCATGGTATCGTCATAGTGCCTGCTGGTACTTGGCTGAGTGTAGGAGGGCGGCGTCCCTGGCCTCGTCGACCTGGTCTATGGCATCTTCTAGGAAGGTTTCTGCCTTCTTAGGGTCGTAAGCCTCCACCCTTGGGGATCCGTACTCAAGATCGGTGGGTAAGACAGCCTCCGAACCGTTAGACCAGAAAGAATGGTGAAAAATCGGTGGCCCTGCTTCACGTCGTTCTGAGACTCCAGAATGGAAGGGAGCTCTTGGAGCCATTTTTTACCATACTTGTGCAGTCGATCAAAGATTCTTGACTTAATCCCCTGTAGGATGAGCCTGTTGGCACGTTCCACTTTCCCATTAGATTTCGGGTGTGCGACAAAGGCCCAATCAACCCGTATGTGGTGCTCATCACACCACTCTAAGAATACATTTGCAGTGAAGTTCGTTCCGTTATCGGTGATGATGGAGTTGGGCACTCTGAAGCGATGGATGATGTTGGTGAAGAAACTAACAGTTTCTTCGGCCCTGATGTTAGTGATGGGGCGTAACTCGATCCATTTGGTGAATTTGTCTATGGCAACCAGCAGATGGGTGTAGCCCCCGGGTGCTTTCTCGAATTGGCCGACCATGTCGAGCCCCCAAACTGCAAATGGCCACGTAAGGGGGATGGTTTCGAGTGCCTGCGCGGGCATGTGGATCTGCCTGGCGAAGAATTGGCAGCCCTCGCAAGCGCGAACCAAAGCTTGTGCGTCGGCCACGGTCGTCTACCAGTAGAAGCCTTGTCAGAACGTGTTCCCTACGAGGGTTTTGGCTCCCGCATGATGTCCGCAGGCCCCCTGGTGGATGTCTTACAACAACTTTTTCCCCTGCTCGGTTGGGATGCAATGTTGCAGAACACCAATCGCGCTTTGCTTGTAAAGCTCACCGTTGACAAGGACGAACGCCTTGGCTCATCTGGCTAGCCGTTTAGCCTCCACCTGATCCGTGGGGAGCTCGCCCTTTGTCAGGCAATCTATGTACGGTTGCCTCCAGTTGTGACAGAACCGCCCAAATTATAAGAGATCAAGTACTAAAGTAGCCAAATTAACTGCCACTAAGAGCACTTGAGCCCATATAATCCCGGTAGTCCGCCGAGTGTCCCGAAAGACCTCGGTTAAATCAACGTTACCCCAAGGATCACGAGATTAAGTAAATACAAATCACTAAGCTCAGAGTTTGCGGTAGAATAAAATTTCATTTTAGTTCACAAATAAATAATACAAGTTTGAGTTCAAAATACCTTTTAGTAAAAACAACATAGCTTTGAAATGATTGGAATAATATAAGTTGAAATACATTGCTAGCTTAAATCACATCCTCCGACAACAACATAGAGATGAGAGAATAATATAGAATCACCGTGTCCACCGGTGGTTAGCCACACTTCCAGCAGTATGAGACCTTCACCTGCAACAAGGTGGGATAAACCCTGAGTACTCGAATGTACTCAGCTAGACTTACCCGTCTAACTGAAAATAAAGACTCCAAGGATATGCATGGTTGTATCTGGAGTTGGGTAAGCTTTACTTTGCAGAAATGCTTAATTAAAGGAGTTTACTTTAATGACTAGATGAGCAGTCATCTTTTATCCTACTAATTATCTCTAGGTTATTGCACCTGTACTAGAGCACTCACTTGAACTACTCAAATAATATAATAACATATATCCAATTCCTTCATCAATATTTTAGTAGAACCATTAGGATGTCACATGGAGTTGTACCGTGGTGAAGCTCAGCATAATCCCCCATATCTAGTGGGGGGCGGCAATTCGAATCAATATACAACCAGCTGGTAAGATTACCTTTAACACACGCCCACACTTTCCCCGTCGGGTCCATGCATTGGGTTACCACTCAACAAAGTCCAGGTAGTACTGCCGCGATCTCAGAGTAGTCCACCCAATTGGAGAAATCAGTTGGCCACCACGGGGCAGGTCGTATCTCCAAACTAGAGGGTGCTCACAGTAGGCTGAGAGTCGGCCTGGGCAGTGTTTACTCGGCTTCGGGGTCGATACTCACAACGGCCCCTATGTGAAAGGGCACATTCAAAGATGTAAGAGGGCCACCATCGTATACAAACCTATACGATCCAATGGACGGACTGCCCCCAAGTCTAAACCACTTGATGCCTCTTCCTTCCAGTTGACCGCATTTCATTACTACCATTTGTTCTTTCCACGATAGCAAAATATAGCCAACCGTGATCGATATTATCCCCATGGGATAACACGAAACATAAATATACAAGTAACCATTTATTCTAAGCAGGCTAAGCAGTTGCTTTTACTTTTATTAACAGGTAACAAGGTAGGTAAAACAATAATCAAGGAAGGTAATGCACCAATTAGGATTCAGTCAACTCCTATCACCTAATGCATCATAGTATAAAATACTCAAGTAGATTAATTGTAAATATTGGGAGGCTTAAGGATGCTTCGGGGCTTGCCTGGGACCAACACTAGGTTAGTGTTTGTTAGAGGTCACTCGCTTGGCGAGCACTGTCGAAGACACTTCCATCTTGGGACTTCGTCCTTCAACAGCACCTTCGGTTTAGCTCCAAACGTCACGTCCTTCACGTACTTATCGTACCTAAATGAAATGCACATGCGTATGTATGAATGTGAGGCAAAGGTAACACGAACTACGTATATAACCATTTAACACAAGCACAAGATCATACATGACATACACATAAGCACTTGGAATATTTATCAAAGTATCACTCGAACATAACATAAGCGATATAAGTTTATTTTATGACATAGCTAGTTACTTATAAATAGTTAGCTAATTATTACCCAACTTAACATAGAAGATAGCAAGCACATAGAGTATGGTATATTATTAATAAAAAGTCACACCATGGCAAGTATTCATCCATCCATACTTACTTAACAAAATCAACTAGCACGGACAAGTAAGATAACTAACTTAGATAAGCAACTTTGGGACAGCACACTGCAGTCACGGTTTAAGCCATAACTGGAGTTATATTAATCCGGCAAACATGATTCTTATACATATAGAAATATAATTAATGTGTCTACAACTTTCTTAGCAACATGCAAAGGTGATTAAATAGTTAAGCAACTCGAATTAATTAAGAAGGCACCTCTGTCCAAAACAGGGACAGATTTGACACCGCTTCTTAGAACAGCCATAACTCAAGATCTACAACTCCTAAAAATATGAATCAAGACAATCTGGAAAGCTTATGAAAATAAATACAAATTATTCCACACTATCAATTCATTATTCAAAGCTTAACTTAGTTCAAAACCACTTTGAATCAGATCTGTCCAGAGATTTGGGCAGATTCAACTTGCAACTTAACAAATACATATATCTCAAACTACTGGAGATATGACCATGAAATTTTAACACAAGACAGGTAGGAATATTATCTACAACTTTGGTATTCATCACATCAACAGAAAACATCATTTAAGACATGATAAAATTTATTTTCTAACAACTATGCATGCAGCTAAAACAACAATATAACAAACTTGTTATTTTTATAAATCATAAACCATTCAACAAACAGTCCTAAAACTATACCCAAACATCATTCATCATATAAGAAATACACCATAATTATTTCATAATTTTTGGAGCAATTATTAACTGCAATAAATATTTAATTCACTCTATCAAGCTTTTAGAGCAGCCAGCACAAAAACATTTTTATCACAAATAAATTAAACCAAAACATATCATGCAACAGATCTAGTGTATAGAGAATTTAACAAGGATTCCAAAAAGTCTAAAACCACTATCATACGATTTTTTTGTTGATTTTATATGGATTATCAAAGTTCATGCATTAAATCTAAAAACAAAAACGAATACACTTATCATCGGGGACCCTGAGCTTTACCGAAACCAACCAAGCCCAGATCCGTAAATGCTTGTGTCTAGCACTTTCGCATCTGAACCCAGAAAAGAGTATCTATTCCAACCCACATACATCTTCTTCTACCTCAGAACAGCAGAGACAGGGGAGGAGCTCGGGACGGTCGGTGGCCAGGGAGGGCCAGCCTGACCGTCTGGGGCGCTGGAGACCGCGGAGAAGGCCGCGCCGGGCCAGGCTCCGCCGGCAGCAGCTCATTGCCGCCAGGTTGCGGAGGCCAGCTGCCAGCACGCGCGCGCGTGCGCTGCTCGGACGACAGCAGAGCAGCGGCGACGCGAGGAGGGGCGAGGGGAAGGAGTGGGAGAGTGAGAAGAGGGAGCTGAGAGGTCCTGGTGCCTCTCCCCTTCGGTAAAAAGGCAAAGGAGGGCGTCAGTGGAGGTGGGAAGCTGGCAGCAAAGGGGGGGGGGGGGGGGGGGGGGGGGCACTCCAAGTGCATGCTGGGCGCGTGTCCTTCGTTCAGGCAAACCATCGAGCACGTGGCGTGTGTCGAAGTGGCCGGCTTGGGAGGCGATTTTGGGCTGCTTCCCGGCCGAATTTGGACATGAGCCGAATACAAAAGTTGTTCATCTCGAGCTGCTATACATTTCTCGTTTAGCAACCAAACCATTTGATCAACATATTAGTGGCTAATCAAGTTCCAAACTGCTAGTGTCAATGTATTGACAGCGGTTACGGGAACTTAAAATTAACCAACAAACCAAAGTCAAATGGATCCCAACTTTTTGTAGAGTCTTCTCCAAAACATGTGTTCCAACTCTTATATTCGGCTCAACTCAAGTTTCTTAACAGAATTTGGAGAACGCGGCTTGCCAACCTAGTCGACATTGCATTTCAGACTTAGCCAAAATTTAACTCCTGAAAACAGCAGCAGATTCAATTTCGGAGCCTCCATTTGACAATCTTGGAGGGAGATTCAGGCCTGGGTCGTTAAAAAAAGTTTGTTGTACGCATTTTGATCTGCCACTTTTCTTTAAGGACCATCCTCATATCTTGTACCAAAAATGCATTTCCACTTTGATCAAAGTATCATCAGAGAAAGCATAGATTGGGGTTTTGAGCCGATCGGGGTATTTTCTCTACTTTTGTTCAACACAAACCATTCATAACTTTTGTTGTAGAATTCATCTGGAGTATTTCGGGCAAGGTTGCAAGACTTGATTGAACTCGTATAATTATATCCGTTTTATAAAGTGATCCGGGTAATTATAAAAGTCGTCATTCCATGTGACAGTTATATTCCAAAGTTTGCGGAACTTCTCCAATGGCTCATATAGATGGAAATAGAGATAAGGCACGTACCATAAATACCTTCTCATAATTTCCCGATATATGAACTATAGTCTCTGATTACCTTCTGATGGGACTTAATTATGCTTAATCACTTTTAACCTGTGATTAAAATTGGAGGTGTTACAATCCTTCCCCCCTTAAAGGAATCTCGTCCCGAGATTCGGAATGAAGAGACTTTCAAGAGAAGAAAAGCATGTCAGCCATCATCCAACGTCCATTAGAGTATTGGGCAACTTAACTTCGAGTATCAGAGGGGCTAACCCATTCAAGATCACTTCCTGATACTTGCCCGTCTTAAACAAATTTTGTCAAAAGAAATTTCCTTGATTGTCTTCAACGCAACATCGATACTTTGGGAAAAATCTAAATTAGTATCATACTTTTGTCTTGAGATACATAGGTTGATTTAGCGCGTAGCAAAATTACTCCTGATTGTTCGTCTTATAACCACTGTAGCATAACCATATGAACATTGCACTTAAGGTAACTTCTGAAGGTTACTCATATTGATAGCTTCGTCTTTAGCTACATAATTCCAAAAATCAATCCTTTACCAAAGTAGTTCGAGTACACTTTCTCCTAAGGGATGAGATCATTAGATGGAGTAACATCTGTTGAGGTTGTGAGGATCCGATAATTCTTCTTATAAGCTTATGATGGTTATATTTATCCAATCTCTTAGATGACCATCTATGGAAAGCCACATAATGTTCCATGTCTGTAGTTATCTTTCTCTTATGACAACAATGTCTTATCTGAGTCTATTAAGAGAGCACCACACTGATAACTGACTTTATTGTCTCCGCATTTTTGTTGAATATTCTTTAAAAGGGATTGTCACGTCCAAATGACAACAATTACCGGGGTTTAATGTACGGTTGTAAAGTAGCATTGTTGGACATGTGGAACTGGTTATTTAATAAAATATGCTCATGTTGTGTTTGTTTATCCTTGATCCTGAGTCTATTAGCATTATTTAATTATATAAATTTTGGTCATAATTTGTGTCAAAAAGATCCCCTAAGCTTAACCTTTGCTCGTCCCGAGCAAACAATCAAACTTAGCTCGAAGGATCAGGAGTTGCTACTATGCTTCATATTTCAAGAGTACTAAGTTTACAACAATCATACTCCTCTTTTGTATGAAAAATTCAGCAATAAAGACTCACCCATATTGCCTTAGTCTTCCATGGGGCTTATAACTTTATCCTTTGTCTTGGACGGTTGAGAGATAGAACAACTTGACTTGAGCACTAGTTTTCTCATTCTTTCACAAGTTTCATATCAGAGGTTTTGTAAAGTTTTATAAAAGAAACACTTAATGTTCCCCAAATGATACTCTCAAGTCGCTCATGTAGTGTATGATTCCTCACCAAGGCACATATCAAAGTTTGCTTTCTTTCATCCTATCTCTAAAGCTTATGTGGAGCTGTAGGTAGGGATCAAAGATGTAGCAAACTTACCTTGCATATATTGTAAAGTCAAATTCTAGACCCAAGGAGAAAAGTGTCATACTCTTAGATCAAAATGTGCAAGTGTGTGGAAACATGGTGAATGATCAATACTCCTATAAAAGATCTCTCTTTCCTATCTTATAAAATTGAGACATAGCTACCTTTATTTATTTTTCTATGAGCTTTGAAATTACTCATGATTTTTTTTTCAAGAAAGAGCTTTGGAGTTCTCATAAAAGATTAGGACTACAGAATGTCCTTGAATATTTTTTTTTATAATTTTGCATAGTCTATGTCTCTTTTACTAGCAAACTAGAGAGAGATTTTCTACTTAGAGAATGGAGTATGAACTATGTGGAAATGTAAGGCATATTTTTGCGTACTTCCAGTGTAGAAGCAGCATATATATGTGGCATGTACGTGATCTTGATCTTGGGAGCATGATAAATCTCTCAACGAGGGTCACAAAACTTGACCAAACTCAACACAAAGCAAGCAGCTTATGTAGAAAGCTTATATCATGAAAGACCATGTATGACTTTAGTAGGAATTTTCACCATTGAGAAACAAAAAGTGTTTTATTATTTTAAGAAATAAATCTCTGATAGTCATTCTTGCTTAGAACAATATTATAATAGCTCTTATCTCGTCATATCATGTCTCACAACAACTTAGACTTAGTTACAGCATTTACAACCCACAAAAGTTTCAGGTTCATGATGGTTTCTTTTAAGCCAAGTAATCCATACTTAGAGAAATATCAAGCTGTAAACTAAGTACTAAAGAGATATTTAGCAGAGCAACTACTCAACATTTCCATAAGGGATAATTATCCATGGTACATGTGAGAGTAGAGACAAGTCTTTTTATTTTAATTTATATGATGAGAATTAAAATGCGTAATTAAAATGCTGAATTTGAAAGATGCGGAATTTAAATACCGAATCTAAAATGCTGAAAATTAAAAACTTACCTTAGTGGGGGAGGAAACCTCCCCCAAGCTTATTCTTTTCATGGCCCTTGTGGAGGGAATTGTGTTGGGTCTATTCCATGATAAGCATAGAATTGAGCCCACTGCTGAGTCTGAAAGTCTCTCATTTCTTGGACCCGTTGTTGATTTTGGACTACATTCTGATGGAGGATTTCATGATTCACCCGTAGATCGTCTACTTGGGTGGTGAGTAAATTTACGTCATGACGAAATTCACGGTCCTCTCTTCCCTGCGAAGACAAAGCAAAAGAAAACCGTCCACTTTGTACATGTGACGCTGATCTCTGGAGTCCACTGCTCGAGCTGGAGAACTGTGTGGTGCTCATGGACTCATCTACGAAGTCTGGGCCTAGAGATGTGCTTTATTCTTGTGCAGCATGTGCCGTGCTGCGTGTCACCCTTCGACCTGCAAAACTCCTACGCCCTTCTTGTGTGTCTGTAGTAAAGGTTAGTTGCCTACACCTATACAGTTTGAGCCTTTCACAAGGGAGCAGAATTCTCTTTAAGGGATCATTATTCATGTAAATGATAGATTCATTTATCCCACGCATTAAAATGTGACCTTGCACAAAATACCCTATGTCCAACACATCTCTTTGTGAACTTAAGAAGAATTGGTAATTATCAAGCTGAGCCAAGTTGTGCATGATTTTAGTGATCATGGATGTAAACTCAAAAGGTCCTTTTCTACCACTGGCTGAGCACCAATGATCTACCACGGCTCTAACAGGAGAAACATGAATTTTATTTACCATGAAAAAAAGTATTCTTAGCTCAATATTTGTTAAAGGTCTTACATCATCTCTAGGGAACAAGGTTATTCCTATCCAACGATGCATAAAACGTAAAGTAGGATTATGAATTTCACTTGTTCGTGGATGTCTAGAATTATCCTTTCCAGAAATTAGTTTCCAAAATTCATTTCTATTATATCCTTGTGTAGCATGCTCAAGATTAATAGGGCAAGTGTGTCTACACCCGAGCACAAAACTGAATTCTTTCCAGGTAAAAGAAAATGGATGATTAAGAAGCCGGAAAGTAATCCTTTGTGCACTAGTATTAACCATACTTAGGAACTCTAGAGTTAAGAGCTTACTTCCTGGGTCATTAGTGATATTCCAAAAGGCACCGGTCCACCCTATGGTACTAAAGACCTCACGAAAGTCTGAGTCTAACCCTGTTTTAACTAAGAGGTCAGGATCAATTACCTTGGTGTGCTCGTAGTCGCGGTCCTTCAAGGTGTTCAAAATAGCCATCTCATGAGGTGCGAGCTGGATGCTGGTTTCCAGATCAGTGACCCATGATGTTTGATCTCCCAAAAGTTCGGCCGGTTCAAAATGACCAGCACTAGGATGTTCTTGCTCATAATCACTTTGGCTAGCGCTGCTGGCCATGATTTCGGTAGCACCCGAACCATGTACTGACTCAGACCTTGTATCGATGGACATAAAATCTGTACCTTGGGATGAGCCACCTCTCTGGGAATTCTTGGAAGAACTCCCACTGACTGAGCTACGTGCCTTCTTGAGTGCTTTCTTGAGGGACTTCATAGTGTCACTCTAGCTAACTAAGCTAGAATCCTTTGCTTGCTTAGCGGGAGCTAAACGAAGAGTTGGCAAGGGATTTTTTCTTTGTGAGCTGCTATGGTCGAGAGTGTGTGTCTGAGGGAGTGGCTCTTGCTCGTGTTCATATAGCAAAAGAGAGGGGAGAGTGATTGGGGGTGTGGGCCCGGTTGGCCGACCACCCACCATGTCCTCTGAGTGTCCTTCTTGCAAGGTAGTGGTGTGGAGGAGATGCCCGACAAGGATTTGAGAGAAAGGGGCCTCCCCTTGGATCGGCCGAATGCATCTTTGGATGCTTTGGTGATGATTTTGCACCATGCCAAAGTTGCATGGCATGAAGAGGGAGAGACAGATGAAGGGGGCAAGGAGGTGATGGAAGGGGTCAAAACATGTCCTCCTTGGCTCTAGCTTCATTTGTTTGGGAATCAAACATGAAGCATCTCAAGGGAGAGAAAAGAGGAGAGGAGGAGAGGGAGAGAGGTGCTCGGCCGATCACTTATTGTGATCCACGGCCCATGGTGCACTGCCCCATGCATGGAATCACGAGGCAGGGTCGAGCCACAGGGCAGTGGGGCCAGGGACCTGATCGACCGACCCCACCAAGTCCTCAAAAAGGCCTGGCTTTGGGTCACTAATCCTCCTATGCTAATTAAAGTGCAATGCAAGTTTCGTGGACGAAAAAGAATTCAAGATTTCATTATTTTGTGTTTTTAGATTTTATTATAGCTAAGCATGATTATGTCTTGGAATTAATAAAAAGATAAGGTCATATGGTAAAAAGATTTCAGGAATTAAAGAAGAGAATGTGAAAGAAAACTTACCTTGTATGAAACTTACTTTGTAGCCATGCTTTCAATTATTTGAAGTAGGGTCATCCTCTCATTTGCCCGTTGAATTTGCTTCCGGGGTTTTTGAGGTGGAGTGGTGCATGGCTTGATCACTTTCTTTCACCATACCCGTTTGAGTTTCGCCCGAGGTTGTTGCTTCAATTTTTCCAGGTAAATATAATTGACACATGGGTCGCATTCGAATACCTTGACTATGGAGCATTGCTCGACTTTTGGCTTGAAGTGGAATATTTCCCTTGTTCCATTGATGTTGAATTGAATTTCTCCAGCTCCTACATTGATGTGTGCATTTGCGGTGCTGAGGAACGGTCTTCCTAGGATGAGTGGGGTCTTCTTGTCTACCTCCACGAAATCCACGGGGATGAAAAATTCTCGTATCTTGACGGGAATATTTTCAGCGATCCCCGCGGGGTAACGAATTGATTGATCCACTAACTGCAAACACATTGGTTTAGGGGACAAAGTAGTATGAGTTAGTTTATCAAAAACTACCTTTGGCATGATGCTGACGCTTGCTCCCAAGTCGCAGAGGGCATGCTCGAATTGTTGGGTCCCGATGGAGCAATCAATGGTGGGACACCCTGGGTCCTTCTTCTTCAATGGCAGCTGGTTAAGTATGGCTGCGCTGCACTCCTCCGTCAACTTGATGACTTCGGTAGTAGGTAACGGTCTCTTATTGTTGAGAATGTCCCGCAGGTACTTGGCGTAGGTTGGGACCTGCATCGCATCAAGTAGGGGTATATGGACATATAGTTGGCGAATTACCTCGACGAATTTACCGAAGCGTTCGTCTGTTGATTTTCGTCTTTGGTTTCTTGGGAATGGTAGTAGAACGTTCGTATAATAATACTCATGTGGGGCTGTTTTCCCATGAAACTTGACAGGGTCCTGGAGTGGTGCAGTCTCTTCTTCTTCTTCTTCCTGTTGTTCTTCTACTTCTGCTTCTTTTTCCTTTCTTGTGGTTTTACCTGTAGTGTTAGGATGTGGTGGATCGCGAGTGGTCTTACCCCTCTCGTGGTCACCGCACTTATACTAGAGATTTTTTTAGAATTACCAAGGTATGGAGCAGAAGAAATCAATCGAGATAATTTTCTTTCGATCATATTATTAAAATTCAATTGATTCTTTACAGCAGAAGAAAAATCATTCATTTTATTGTTTAAAGTTTCAAGGGTCTTATCATTGGCTGCTAGTTTATTGTTCAAACTTTCATTAATCCTAGCTTGGCTTAAGACAAGATCTTTAACAAAAAGCTTATTAAAATTATTAAAGCTTTTACCTTCATTACCTTGATTGAAGAGTTGTGGCTTTGATCCTGATTGTTGAGGTTGCTTCTCATTGTTGTTGACGAAGCTCATGCCTTCATTGGTTTCGGGACAATTGTTTCCCGAATGATTTCCCCCACATACCACACACCATTGTTCTGACTTGTAAGCTTGTGTGGAGGCATAGTGTTGGATGGCATCTCTGTCCTTCTTGAAGTTTACTCGTTCTTCGAGTTTCTTCATCAAGAGATCCATACTTGTGGAGAGTGCACTTACTTCATGAATGGTTGCTGCATTCTTTTTCTTAACTGGGAGCCTTTCATCTTTCCACCCTTGATTTGTCACTATCTTCTCAATAAGATCTTTTGCTTGTGTGACATTGAGTGAGGTGAATGCTCCTCTAGTGGCTGCATCAAGGTGACTACGGGTTATTGGTGTTAACCCATAGTAGAAACCTTGAATCAGGAGCCAATCTTGGATTCCATGGTGAGGACATTCCTGAATGTACTCCTAGAGACGTTCCCATGCTTCGGGAATAGTCTCGTCCGCTTGCTGTTGGAAGCTTGAAATTCTCCCACGAAGGGCGGAGGTTTTGCCCATCGGGAAGAACTTCTTGAGAAATGCATTGGTACGCTTCTCCCAAGTGGCAACTTCCTCAGAATGAGCATAGAACCATTGCTTCGCCTTCCCGAGTAGTGAGAAGGGGAAAAGGCGAAGACGAATGATATCTGGTGCCACATTCTTAATGGAAATGGTGCCACTTACCTCCAAGAAGTGTTGGAGATGTGCACTAGAATCCTCATGGGACTTCCCGCAAAAAGGGTTGGCTTGCACTAAGTTGATCAAAGCTGGCTGCAGCTCGAAGGTAGCACCCCCTGTGTTACCGTCTGGTTCTTGGGCCACATGAGCGAATGAAGGAGCCGAGAAGTCGGAGATAGCCTCTTGAGCCATAGCTTTCTTGACAAACGAAGTGGAGCCTCCTTCTTTGAGTGGATCCGAGTCTGCGGTGGGCTTTCGAGGAGACACTAGACGATGTCTAGAGTTTCTTCGGAAACTCTTAGGATTTTCAAGTATAGTTGCTCGAAACTAGAACTCACTCATACAATGCCTTGCTTCACAATTAAGAAAGACAAAGGCAAGGGGTAAGCCCCTACAACTATTTGATAACTAATTTGATAGTAAACTCTGGATTCAATTTTATTAAAATTTCTAGGCTATGCTTTCCCGGCAACGGCACCAGAAATGCTTGTTGGTATTTCTTATGACTATTGGATAAATCCGCAAGCGCACAGATTATACCGTTGTAGCACTTCACCCAGGAGTATTCTGGGGTATCGTAATTTATATTCTCCCAAGGGAAAGCGAAGCTAGAAATAATAATAATAAAAGAGAGATCCTATAGATCACCTCAATTTAGCACCAACTAAGGGGGTAAATGATATAATGATAGGAAGGTAATGATGATGTAACAAACCAGTAAAGATAAGTAAGAGATGACTAATAAGTATAACTATGTGGGAGGACAACGAGAGAGTCAAAAGGGTTCCTATGATTCCAACTCTACCTCTGTGGACTTAACTATGGCACTTAGCTGAGACAAACTTCGATTGATTCCTCAATACAAGTATGCTAGGCGAGGGGATAGATCAGTAGGAGGATAAAACTCCTACCGGACTGCACCCTCTTCTTACGGGGGCCTTATCTTTTAAGAACTTGCCTATAAACACGTGGTGGAATACAACAACTAGACAAGGTTGTCACCTCTTGCTAGCTACCACAAACAATCCGTGCAACAAGAGATAACCAAAGGCAAGATTAAGTATAAGCACCACGCTTACACTTATTCTTACTACTCTAATCGTGTATATGGTCAACTAGAGTACCCTAGGACGGGCGATGATCGCATACAGGAAAGGCCATAAGGATCTCAATTTAGTTTATAACAACTAATTGACAAGATAAACCACAACAATACTATTGCAAGTATAATATTGCACAAAGTAAAGACTAAGTAAAGTAAAGAAGGAATATTGCATTAAATAAGTAAAGTCTTACAAAAGAGAAAAGATACAAGAGCTTATACCAGATTCTCCAGGAGGACAATATCCGGAAAACCCGAGCGAAGCTCAACTCAACTCTAACTCCCACACTAGAGAACACCCACTAGACTAATCTCCACTTGATAACAACAGTGGCTTGTATGGATTACATCATGATCAGAGAGGGAGGTCTAGGCCTCTATTTATAGTGGAGGATGGAGTGGGGGCTACTCTAGTGCTATGTCATCGATCCAAGGAGCATCAAACCTCATCCCTTGGATCAAGCCGTCATACAACCGCCTAGAATGGATGGCTTGGATTTCCAACATGTGCAACTTGATATGGCGGTTGAGTGGGATCCAACCGACCTAGGGGGGTGGTCGGCCGACCCCCCCTATGGCCAGTGGGCCACCCCTTAGCCTTCTGGTGGTGGTCCCACTGGTCAGGGACTGAATGGGGGCCAGGTGGGCCCAGGGGGTGGTCGGCCGACCCCCCTAGGGGTCTCTGGCCCACCACGTCCTTCCTGGTATTGGCCCCACTTGTCATGTACTTGAGGTTGGTCATTCTGAAGTGTTTGTCATGTTGATCTCTTGGTGTGGGCCCATGGATCCATGTGCTTTGTTTGTGGACCTTTGAGAGAAAACACAGAGTGATCCAGGGGTTGGGAATCACTCTGGATTGCTTCACATGGATCATGGCTGAGGGAGGTGGCCTGGTGGGCCCACATGGTGGTCGGCCGACCCCCTATGTGGGTCCCACTAGGCCTCCTTTGCTCCATTTCTTTATTCTTGCAGTCAAATACTCCATGGACATGTGGAACTGGTTATTTGATAAAATATGCTCATATTGTGTTTGTTTATCCTTGATCCTAAGTCTATTGGCATTATTTAATTATATAAATTTTGGTCATAATTTGTGCCAACAAGCACTAAAGCACGCATATGACTACTTTTCCCTGGATCCTCCATCCGAGAACGGGGTCCCGCCACCCGAGAGCACAGTACACCTCCATCCAGTTCCTCGAACTTGGAGGATACACACTACTCTCGCCATCTCTCCACTCCCAATGCGGGTTAACCGTCTTTAGACTGGATTAGCCAGAGTCCAGCTTCCCGAAGTATGTGATAAGTACTCCAAAGTCACAACCCTTAGACGTCTACAATGGACGGTTCCTAATCGACACAGGCGGAGAGAACCCGCTCACCAGATATCCACATCTGGTGGCTCCCAAACACCGTGTCCGCCCGGTCTCAATTTATTACTTCCAACATTCCATAATTTCCTTTTTAAGACATAGCCATTTGCCGCAGCAATCCGCCATTCTTCTCAAAAACAGAAGCATTGCCGAAGCAACCATGTTATCACCTATTCTCACAGATGACAGGAAATCATCTGACTCTATCGATCTAAGCATTGCTAAGCAGCATAACGTAGCATTCAAATTTTAAAAAACGGTATCAAGGTATAGGAATAAATATTCAAGGATAAGGCTATGCATCAAGTAGGAATTTAATTGAATAGTAACCATGCAATAATTAACCATAAGTGTATTTAAAGAAAAACTTTGAAATACAAGGTAGGGTTTAAATGCACCGGGGCTTGCCTGGGTAAGAACACTAGTCAGTGTTTTGTTAGATAATACTCGCTTGGCAAGTATCATTGATTGATATAAGAAATCCAAGATTATCCATCTTCTGGATTCATTCACCAAAGCATCACCGATAAGATCCACCAATCACTGTCTTCTGGTTTGGTACTACCCATCACGTTTGAATCTAGCGTACCTTAATGAGATGCAAAGATGCAAATATATAAATGTAAGGAATTGATAACACAAAGTTGCATCACAAACAAACATTCAAACAAATAAACATTCAAGTCAACAAGAGCTTATACAAGATATAGGCATTTTTAGTTAACTAAGTAAAGTCATTTAAGCATAAAGGTTGAACATGTTAAGCACTTCAAACATGACACACACGATTACTTAATTCAAATTATACCAAGTATAGAGCAATTAATACTAACTAATGAGTTTAGTTAAGCAAAGACAAATTAAAGCATTCAAGGCATCATAAAATTATATAACACATAGACATCCATACTTAATTAACTAACCTTACCAAGCATAGAATTTGGATATAAAAAGAATCTAAAGCATAACACACAATTGAATTTAGCTTAATATTAACCAAGTATTCATTAACCAAGAGGTAAGCATTAGATTAAACAACCAAGATAGAGTTAAATGATTAACTTATGCATGTAGTTTTTGGACAGCAAGACAACAGTCACCATTTTAATCATATCTAGAGTTTTTACAAATCAAAAGGACTTGCAAGAAGACATTCTAGAAAGCTTATGAAATTATCTACATTTCATTTAATACTAGCACAGCATGATACACAAGTTAACTAAGTCAAAATTACAAAGTTACAGAATCTGTTCCTCAAAAACAGAGAGCAGTCATCTCTGATCTCCAACTTAAAACATGCATAAAACATAATCTACTTGGCCAAATGCCACCAAATTTTAACAGCAGCTAGATACATGAGTTATCTACAACTTTGATATTCACAAGATTCTTAAAGAACATCATTAACAAGGGGTAATTTACATTGCTCCTAGAACTGTCCAGAATCTACTAAATGCAATAAATAAAAGTTAACTTATGTTGCAAACACATAATTTGACCAACTTTACCAACCTGTAATACATGACTAATGAACACTAGAAAATATAGTGTCCATTACTAAATAAATTCTTTGAACACATTTTCTTAATTTATTTAGATAACTAGGTGTAATTATGAACACATATCAAACATGCATAATAAAATCTATCAAAATTACAGAGACTTACACATGCTTTCATTAGTCTACTATATAAATTTCATGTTATTTAAACAAGTATATAAGCCTCTATGAAAAAGACAAAAGCTCTATTGCAATCAACTTAAACAAAACAATAGATTTTCATACTTAACTTAGAACAGCCATAACCTGAGATATACACCACATGAAAATATGAATCTTAACTTTTTGGAAAGCTTAAGAAATGTACTTCAAATGTTTGCACAGTGAAAAAGCATGAATCTATATGTAAATTGCTCAAACAAGTCATTCTTATCAGCTCTATCCAGAAAGTAAACAGATTCACAACACAACTTATAAAATTTATAACTCCTAATATATAAAAGCTATGACCATGAAATTTTAACAGGGGATGGATCACAAGTTTATATACCACTTTGGTATTCAACTCAGCCACAGAAAACATCATCTTGACCACGAATTAAAATGCTCAACAAACATCACAGCAGCAGTCTTAAACAGAGACACAGTCCATTTATCATTTTTATAACTCTACAACCATAAAGCCTAAAATCATGAAATTTTAACCAGACATCAAGCATAAACTTGTAGACATCCCATAAATTGTTCAGATTTATTTGACAAGTAAAACAGTGGCTACGAAAATTACAAAAACATCTTAACAGAATTGACATACTTGCACAAAATGATTTTTACAGCAACATTAATGAACTAAAGCATGACATATGATAGATCTACTGCATAGAGTACTTCATGAGGATTCCAAAAAGTCCAAAAACACATTCATACGATTTTTCTATGAATTACCATGGATTTTCAAAGTTCAGCAAAATCAGAGGAAAAATAATTACAGGATTTTTCTTTTGCAACAGAAATCCTAACTTTTCAAGAAATCAACCAAGCCCCTATTTGCAAAACTATGAGTCATGACAAATTTGCATAAAAATCCATCAAAAAGCTTCCCTTACCAAAAGATACCCTTGTTCTTGATTTTGCAGGAGAAAATTCATGGGAATCAAAGATTAGAGCGTTGTTCTTATGATCAAACAACGGAGACAACCAAATCAAGGTGAGAGGGAGTAGTATCAATCAACAGGAAGGAAGGAAGGAAGGAGTAGCAGCAGCCATTGAAGAGGAGGGGAGGCAGAGGCGATGGGAAGAGCCGTGCAGAGGACCGGCGTCGGCCTTCCTGCCGACCCAACATAGGAGAGGGAGAGGGAGAGGGAATGAGAGAATGAGAGATTGAGAGGGAGGGAGAACAGGAGACCGGGCCTTCATCCCCTGCCGGTGGACACCGCACCGGGCAGGTGTCGAGCCGGGTGAGCTCGGGCGACGGGAGGGAGACGCGTGCGTCGGCAGGTGGCGCTGACCGATCTCCCCTGTCCAACCCAGAGAAAACTGCCCCAAAACTTGATTGTATTTATAGATTTTCCACTCTCTTTAATACCCTTTTAAAAATAAACCGAAACTCAATTTGAACAACCGAAAGCACCGTTATGAAGAGCAACAAAAGTAGAGCAACAAAAGTAGAACAACAAGGTATAAAGGAGTTTGGCTGAATTCAAATGGTTTGATAAATATTAGAGATCGCGGAATGCCAATATCAAAGGCTAGGAATTCCATATTTTGAAAGCGTTGAACACTTTAACAAAATTAATTTTTGGAGCCATTACTTGACAGGCTTAGAGGGAGATTTATACTTGGGTCATTAAACAAAGTTTAAATTAGGATCTATTTCCGTAATCTGGAAATTAACACCTACAGTTATAGGTTGCGCAAGCGCAACCATCCTTGGTAGTGTGTGTGTGTGTTGGGAAGGTGCCTTCACCGTGGGCATGCGCAGGTTGCCCAAGCGTCGTTGAGCATGGACACATCTCATCCAAGGGATACCAGTACGCAACAGGGACGTTGGCGGTGGAGCCTCCCAAGTTATGTGTTGTGGCAACCGATGCGCACCTATACACCAAAGGCTGGGCTAACGAGTGCATGCTAGCAACCATTGTTGTATTGCCGCCCCAGGCGCAGATGGCCGGTGCAAGGTCCTATCACGAGGACTGACAAGAGGTGCTGATGGGGCAGGACCAGAGCGGTCTGCGAGACGTCGACTTTTGAGGTGCAAGTGCTTCAATTGCCTCTCTTCCGCGCACCAGGTGGCAACATGTAGACTGCCCCATCATTGTTAGCATTGTGAGTACGAGGGATTTTGACAACAACAGTTCATGGGCTTGGGATGCTATGGTGTTGCTATAGGTGCTAGCCACAACGACCCGTACATGACTCTAGTGGTGTCATACTAGTGAACAATGCCGGTGCCGGTCCTGCCAGCTATCGACAACGATGACTGAGGCGTTACGTTCTATTGAGAGGGAGTGCCCCGAAAGCACCGAGTGACTCCATTGTCGTTGCTAGACCTGGGCCGGACTAGATGCTTGAGACGGAGGCACCAAGGTTTGGCAGAGCAAGCGTTGGTAGCGTCAGTGACACCTTTAACACTGCTGGAGCCCCAACCAAAAATGGTGAGCAGATTAGTGAGACGGGCCTTGTCGAGCTCAACCTGCTAACACTGACGACGCCGTACATGGGCACGACATAGGATCACCACATATGGTAGAGCTCACGGCCTTGCTCGCTAGTAGTCTGATGGCCGCGCGCCCTCCTCTTGGCCACCCAACTCTAGTGGTTACCCAGCTGGAAGATGAGGCCCCAGCAGTGGTCACCACTCGTGTCCTTCTTGGAGCGCAAGACATGTCATCCCAGTAGGCACCACTAGTGAGGACGTCCTCAGTGACACAGATCACACCAAGGCGGTTGGTTTCCAATGCCACCCTCGGGCGTTCATGCGCCCACAATGGGTGGAGAGGGATACCCACCAGGCTTCGATTTGGTTGACCTCACGGCGCATGGTGATCTCGGCAATACACCGCCAATGGATGACCACCATATCGTGGACAGTGATGTCTGCTTCAAGCGCCACCCCAACAACTTCACCAAGAAAGTGACGCATAAGAGATCCTTCCTGCTGATTTATGAGCCGCCCAAGATGTTGCCTGGTCAAAAGCCTCTCTTGGGTGCTTGCTTCTAGGCGAGGTGAGATCCTAGTCATGCAGCGACTGGGTTTGGTCATCGGGTTATCTATGTAAATGCCTTGGCGATAAAGACCCAACAGGTAAGATCCAGCCCAACGTTTTCGAGGCACTAGTGGCGCTCTTCACCAACGATGTTGGGAATGAGTCGCGCCGACAAAGGAGGAAGCACAGCCATCTTCCTAGGCTGAGTCAGTACTTTATCCTGGTTGTCTATCATTTGTATAATATCGGAATATCAGAAATATGTATCTCTTGGTTAGGAAGGTCTAGCCTATGACTGTAATCCTCTAGACCTCCTAGGTCGCTTGCCAGAAGTGCATTGTTTGTACCAAAGATTTCTATCTTAATTACAAAGATGTGCTAAATTTTTGTGTATTCGAAAAAAAGATAATCTATTCTATTGTCTGGTAATGAGTTATTATGAGATGAACAAACTAAATTGCAATTTTAACAATCTTAGCTTTTCTGTTTCTGCCTTTCTGCTACTTAGTTATTACGATGAACAAATGAACTTGCAACCTAAACGATCTATTCCGTTTTTTCTTGTTAGTTATTATGATGAACAAACAAATTGGCAACACAAATGATCTTTTTTGTTTTTGGGTAGTAGGTTGTTATGATGAACAAATGAACTTGAAATATAAACAATCTTTTTCGTTTTCTGGTAGTGAGTTGAGGGGTGTTTGATACAAGCTGTTGTGAGTAGGGATGAAAACGGATCGGATACGAACGAATATCGTTAATATTGTATTTGTTTTCATATTTCTGTTCGGATTCGGATTCGAATACGGATAGTATCAGAAATATTGGATAAAATACGATTAGATATCGACATCATAAATATATCGAATTTAGTATTCGAATACGGATACAGTATCGGATGTTAATCTTCGGACTCGAATACAGACAGGTCTTGTCCACTTTTCATCCCTAGTTGTGAGCTATTTTTTTTGCTAAACACCTCTTTTTCTTCTCCTCTTATAAAGATATGAAGTGGGATGAAGCTGAAAATAGTAGTTTATCACAGCTCTCTCCCCCCCTTCTCTCTCATATCCATGCATAAAGTTGTTGGTGAAGCTGTTTTATCAAACACTTTTTTTTAAAATAGCTCAGCTTTAGAGAGTTGCTCATAAAACTATTTTCTAAAAAATTAACTTCACTATTGATACAGAGCTGTATCAAACAAACCCTTACACGATGAATAAGAACAAACAGAAATATTTAAAATTGTATGTGACGGTGCCGCACCATGCATGCATGCTGTGCGACACCTCTCCTGCTCTTCAATGGGCAGCACGCGTCGAATCAAACAATGTAACACGATGTACCAGGAGTGCCTGCATGCATACCAGATGGCTTATCAGTAGGACCTTCATGCAATGCAGACGTCGCACGTGTCCTTTGCGACTATTTTCCCAATAAACGAACTTGCAACATAAACGATGGATCTTGCACTGAGCCACTAACCAGAAACCTGCATGGTGCGCTCAAATTGCGCCGTCGTGCACAGCACGTACAGGGGATACTGCAGACCTGCTAGCCTCTCCTTTTATTCCTGAAAGGAATGGAATGGACAGCTACAGTATGGTGCTTGTCGTCGTTCACGTCCTTTGAGTGCCTCTCCTTTTACTACAGTTCTATCTAGCCGGAAGCCGGTTACCCGCGCTGATCTTGGCGCGGAATCTCTGCTTTATGCACACATACGTACGTGTTGCAAAGTGGAAAGTCCACACGTATACAAATTTAAAAACTCTCCGTGGCATGTCACACGGACAAAGAGTAGTAGTCAAGCGCATGCGCATTTTATTAGCAGCTGAATTGATACTCTCCTCCTCCTAGTATAGTTCACTGGGAATCACCGAGCCATCAGCATAACAAATCATACTAGTATGGTTCTCCCAGGTAATTTAAAAAGTGCCACGTTCAACAACAACAACAACAACAAAACCTTCAAATTTATTAACGTCACTCGTGTCGGACGACTTTTTGCTTAGACTTGTGTAAAGAAACTTAGAGAAGGATTAGTAAAAGCACACACATAATAGTACAAAATAGGTAGTGAGAGATCGACGATGTCTATTAGCTCATCTGCTTTAAATCTTATTTTAATAACAAGCTTTTAAAAAGGAACCGAGGACGACACAAATTTTTCAAAAGCATCACGAGTAACACTCGGGCACATGATCCACATGTTGATGCCCATGATGGTGAGCTGCCCCTCTCTCTCCCCTGCCGTGTTGTGCTGCCTATAAGGCAGCGCACTTCCACCAGCATGCTGCACCCACAGAGACAGGAACAGGCAACTAGCAGTGTGCTCTCGATCTCCAGATCTTTCTCTTAGTTTCCTCACACGAAGACGACGACGACGAGCCCATGTCCGCCGCGGTGACAGCGCCGCCGCCCTGCCACAGCCGGCCGTCGCCTCTCAACCCCAACTCGAGGGCCACGCCGTCGCCGAGCAGCAATGGCAAGCCCAACGCGGTCTCTACGACAAGGAGGCACCTGGCCAACCTCGACCGCCTCCTCGTCAAACCGCCACCGCTCCCGCTCCCGCAGCCCAGGAAACTGCCAACCAAGGTGCCAGGCGACGCCGACGGGGAGGCCACCCCAGCCGACGACGACCGCAGCGGACACGGCGGCCTCCTCAACGCGCTGAACCTGTCCACGTTCCTACCCTTCACGCGGAAGGCAGGCGTGGACGAGATGTCTCCGCGCAGCCTGGCGTACATGCAGCGCCTCCTCACGCTCTCCCCGCGTCTGTCGCCCAAGGGCTCCATCGCGGGGGAATGGCGGAGGTACCACGGCGAGGGCGGGTGGGGGGGCCTCCTCGACCCGCTCGACCACAACCTGCGCCGCGAGCTCCTCCGCTACGGCGACTTCGTGCAGGCCGCCTACACGGCGTTCCACTCCATGCCGTCGGCGGCGTCGTCGTCCAGCGGCGGCCACCACCGCACCCTCGTGCTCCCGGACCGCTCGTACCGCCCGACGCGCAGCCTCTTCGCCTCGTCGTCGCTGTCCATCCCGCCGTGGGCGCAGCGGCAGTCGGCGCCCAACTGGCTCACGCAGCGCACCAGCTTCGTCGGCTACGTCGCCGTCTGTGACAGCGAGCGGGAGGTCCGTCGCATGGGCCGCCGCGACATAGCCATCGTGCTACGTGGCACCGCCACGTGCCCCGAGTGGGCCGAGAATCTCCGCGCCAGCCTCGTGCCGCTCACGGCGGACGACCACGACGACGCCAAGGTGGCCAAGGGGTTCCTGAGCCTATACAAGACGCCAGGAGACCACGTGCCCAGCCTCTCGGCTGACATAGTGGACGAGGTGAAGCGTCTCATGGAGTTGTACAAGGGGGAGGAGCTCAGCATCACAATCGTCGGACACAGCCTTGGCGCGTCGCTGGCCCTCCTCGCCGCCGACGAGCTTAGCGCTTGCCTGGCTGCTGCTGGCGACACAGACGACGACGGCAACAACACGGATCACCGGCGCCGCCCGCCGCCGATCGCCGTGGTCTCCTTCGGTGGCCCCAAGACCGGAAACCGCGCGTTCGCGGAGCGGCTGCAGCGCGAGCGCGGCGTGAACGTGTTGCGGGTGGTGAACGCGGGCGACGTGGTGACGCGCGTGCCGGCGCCGATTGCGCGGGAAGGGTATGTGCACGCGGGTGGAGCTGAGCTGAGACTGCACAACAGAGACTCGCCGTGCCTGCGCCCCGACGCGGGGCCAGCGTGCTGCCACGACCTGGAGGCGTACCTACACCTTCTGGACGGGTTCACCGGCTCCGGGCGGCCGTTCCGCTCCGACGCGAGCCGCAGCGTGGCGCGGCTGCTCACATACCAGCGGCCCAACGTGAAGCGTGCGTACGTCGAGCGCGCACGGATGCTAGGGTTCGAGCCGGCCTCGCCCAGGACCGCCACCGCCAACGGCGCCGCCGCCGATGGCCAATACGGCTACCTGGCCAGCCCCACATGACTTTGTAACTACTCCATAAAGCAAGCATGCATAATTGCATATGCATGCATGCATACATGCATGCACTCCTTTCTTTACAAAGGATGTGCACGTGTTTCTTGACGTCCAATGATCTATTACCGTGTGTATATGTGACTATGCCATCCTGTGTATTTGCCTCTTTTCCATTTATTTTTCCCTCGCACTGAACATGCATCCGACCTGGTGACGAAGTCATCGCTTGTTAACATCTTTCTTGCCGCGGCTAAAAAATGATAACCTAAAAAATTATAAAAGTTCTTCCAATAAAGTGGAGTTTTGCTAGTGTTTGGTATTTAAAATTTAGTATAAATTTTCTTGCTAGTAACATTCTCATATGCTATGAATAATAGTAGTATTTTACTACTATTTAAAAATACTAGTAGAAGTCGATCTACCACTCTAGCAAGGTTAGGAGAATATGCCTGTCAACAAAAACTTATCGATTTTCAGAAGAGTTGTCCCATTTATGTAGAGGTCCAAAAGGGATAAACTACAATTTCTAAAAATTAATTAAGAGAGCCAGTGGACTACCTCCGAACGAAGAGGCATGTCTCTGTTAATTGAGGTTTAGTCCGTTACCTTGACTGCAATCCATCTTGGCCCGCTATCGGCCTTAGAGTATATAACAGAGGTATAGTAGCCCTAGCTCATCACTTTTTTCTCTAGCCATAATCAATTATGATGATCTTATGGGTATAAGTATACACACTCTACAGAGATGACTTGATCTAAACGTATGGCCATGTTCGTGGTCATGGATATTTTCTATGTTTCTCGCTTCGCTTGACTAGTAGAGGTATTTTTCCCTATAGGTTGGATAGGGATCCAGTCCGAGATCATTGAGCAAGGACGAGAGAGAGTTGTCCTTGTCGCCTAGAGAGCATGGTGGTGAGATGTGAGTGGTGGAGTTGTGTTATGGTGCTATGATCATTGGGATATATGGGATGATTCCTTGTGGATAATTATACCTTGATGTTGAGTTGTTCATAGGAAATCCCACAACCAAATAATAGGATCTTCTTCTTAACCTTGCATTCCATTTACCACATAACAATGAAAAAACAGGATGGGAAACAATTGCTAGTACAGCCCATACTGAAATTCCTTGATACGGGTGAAGAGCCTGAGTATGACTACAAAAATGATAGTTGGGAGGACTAGGTGGTTGGGTCCTACAATCCCTTCTTGTGAAGATGGAGTCTTTGCCCAACTGATGTGCCATTGTGGCAATATAATAATGGGCAAAACTATGTGATGTCACCCTTTAAAATAGGCACTCATGATGTATGAACTGTGGTATGAGCTAGATGTTTGTTAATGTGATGGGATGATCATTCAGGGACTATCACATTATATTATAATCTCCTTCAAGGAAATCATGGATCGTTTCATCAACAGTGATCATCACTTTGAAGTCTTGTTTCTTGGATTGAGCTAGACTAAAGGCTAGTGGTCCTTGTCCCACTTCGGGCAACCAAGGGTAGGATAGAGTGACCCCATCTTGGGCCCACTTTGGTCCATATTTTTCTCAATATCTCCTGCAAAGGTTGTCCAAATAATATGGTTTATACTTTATTTGAGAATGAAATGTCATGATCAGAGACAAGATTATTACATTTTCTATTACTTGGTATCAATGGGGGTTACTTGCATGAATGAGGAGATGTTTGTTGTCATTGGAATTGATGAAGGATGAAGCATGAATTAATAGTGCATAAGTGTATAAACTCAATGAAAGAAAATATCAACTGACAAATCAGACAAGAGGAAATATATATGGTTTGGTATCAATGATAGCAAGATAGTGAAGCAAGGAAAGTAGTTGAACAAAACTTGACTTGAGCTTGAACTTTGGTGGTCACTCATGGCTTTCTCAATGGAGATGTATGTCTTTCTTGGAACGACCCAAATTTTGGGAAACATATCCTCGATTTTCAATTTGGTTTGATTGTGTTTTTGACTTCTTGCTTTGTTTTGTTGATTCCAGTCGGTTCTATTTTGTGTGTTTATGAATGTAGAAACTTGTGGATTTGCTAATTAGAATATAAAGAAGCAGATCTCCAAGTTTGGTTTGAACTATAACTCATTATACATAGTTTATGTTCATATTTATTATATATTTGTTGAATATCCATGGATTAGTGGATAATCCGCTTGAATATCAGTAAAAGTGCAGATAGTATGAAAACTTGCCAAATTGTGGATAATCCAAAATATGTGGATAATCCTCAAATTTTTGGACAAAGTGCCTTTAACTTATCAAATGCAAGTTTATGATTCATTTTTTTTAGAAATTGTATATTTACCCATCTTTAGGCGAAACCTCAGGCCTTTTACGCTTGGTTAGTTGTGAAGATGATTTCTGATTTCCAGTGTCGTTTATTAAGTCCTACATTTCCTTGGATGGGTAGTGTGTATATATGGACATCTTCCGTACAATTGACAACTTTAGTCATAAGCTCATGAATGACTTTGTGTACATGGAGTGGGTAGGCGATGTGACAATTGACAAGTATATGGTCCATGAGAGTCTTCATGGAAATCATTACGAGGCGCCAGGAAGAGGGCGGATCAAATTAATTGATCGGAGGTAGACGATGGTGAAGCAATTCAGGTCAACGATTCATGAGGTCGATGTTGTTTTTTTAAAAATGGCTAAAATATTTTTTTAAGAGCATTTTCAAGAGATTAGCCAAAAAAGAATATCAAAGTTACTGATGTAGATACTCTCTAAAATAAATTTGACAAAAATACTAAAGTACTTCAATAAACTCTGTAAAACCAAGAGGTTGGATGACTAGTGATGCAGTCTATCTAAAAGTAGTGGACTAATGAACTGAGATAGAGAACTACTCCCTCTGTCTCTAAATACATGTCATTTTCGTTTATCAAGAAGTTAACGTTTTTAAAATGTCGGTAATTATATATTAAAATATATAAATAATTATGCTAAGTAATTAGTATCATCGAAAAGATCTTTAAGTCTAGTTTTTTAATAAATTTATTTAGAGATATAAATGTTGCACGTATTTTATACAAACTTAGTCAAAGTTAAGAAAATTTAACCTACACACGCATCCCATAACGACCTCTTTTTGGATGGAGGGAGTACTAAATATAGAGAGTCATTATTGCATATATTTTTCCTTTAATAATAGTCAAATTTACGTTTAGAAAACAATTTAATTAATCTCTTACAAATGTTCTAACCTCTAAGTTGCACGTTAATCCGATTTTCAATCCTGAACTAAAAACTAGGTAATTGACTCCGTTAAAACTACAAAATTTTGGTCCCTAGTTTTTTTTTAAAAAAATAATAATAACCTGTTTTGATTTCCAAAGATCATAATTAGTTTAATTTAAACTAGAAAATATGAAACTAGCACCTTTTTTTCTTTTTTAGATTAACTAGCACCCTTTTTCTATAATGTTGGAACTAGTTTATTTCAAATCATATTGCTTTATTGCTCATAGTCGTGCTTATCTAGTGAAAACAAATAAGACAAATAACTCCAAATACGGCACCGTCAAATAAAAAGGAATTTGAGAATAAAAACTAGAGTGCCTTTCATATTTTTCAATTAAAAAATAATTTTATTTTTAAAATTAAAGAAGAGTTCTTATTGTATTTAAAAAATAGAAAATCAAAGGACCATATTTAACCGGTTCCGATAGTTAAAGGGTATCAGTTACTCGGCAATAAAAAGTTTCTTTATATGGTTCCGTTTTTTTACTTGATTCGGATTCATGATCCATACTTATACGAGTTAAAACAACCTGTGTTAGTCATGGTGGATACAAGATCCGCTTCCGGTATGTATTGGGTCTTGTCTTTCATGTGATCCAAATTCGTGACTCATGCTCATCCAAGTTAGAATAACTTATGCAAAGTAATGATGCAGAGTCGATGCGGATTCTACTTCCTATGTCTATTATGTTCTGTTGTAATTTTTTATTTATACTAGCAAAAAATGCCCGTGTGTTGCCACGGGTTATACAATTTATATTAGGATCATCTCGACGACATACAACTTGGACATTTATTCAACAATCACGTCATATGTTATCTTCATCCTGAAACCAAAATTTATAATATGTCTAGACAAACTACTGAAACTTATATAGACATAGGATAGTTCGAGATTTATGCAACAAAAAAGTCTACATTAACACTCAACCTATAGGTAGTTGTCTATTTCACAATCTCACATGTGAAACCATATATTTTACCCCTTAAACTATTGAAAACTGATTAGTTAAAGAATATCATACAAAAAATGCATTTGTAGATCTGCTAGGTCTTAGGCTAGAAGCCTCGTCCCTTAAAGAAGCATGTGCCTATAATCCAGAAGCCTCCTCCCGTAAAAGAAAATATCTACCGCACCTATCCTTTTAGCCAAGGGAAAAAAACTACCGCACCCACCCACAGGTTTCTGCCGACCAAGGCGAGCATCATCGATTCTTCTCCTGATCTAGATCCGGCCATGGCCAGGCGGCCGGGCCACCACGTTTCCGTCCTCTTCCTCCACCTCGCGCGTGGACACGGTCGATCCATTCTCCGGCTAGCCACTGGCGTCAGCGGCGACGCTCCTCCCGCGTAGCGTGGGCACGATTGGCAACAGTGTTGCTCCGCGCGCGCTTAGGCGAAGTCGCTAGCAGAGCTCCTCCGCGCACGAGCACGGTCGATAGCTGGGCTCCAACCCGCGCACACGGGCACGGTCGCCGGCGACGCTCCAATCCGGCGCGAACGAGGAACTCAGTCTTCCTTTGTTCGATCTGTTTGTCTTTTTATATAGGGAAAATATTGTGTTGTATTATATTTGCAGACGGAGATGTCTCATGTTTTCCCTTTTATTTCTCGATTTGATGTGGATGTAATAGATACGAGGAACGCAATGCCACAATCTGATTCTATTTTTATCTTGCCTTTTTTGTTTGGATCTCAAATATATATACTATAAATCGGGTAGCATCGGGATTATAAGGTAACCCAAGTTTTGGTGAAAGTCTTGCACGGACCGACAAAGACCGGAGCCTAATAAACAGCGGACAGTAACCCAAAACCGTGATAAAAATGAACGTGTACCAATACGGAAGGTAAGACCGTGTATAGATTTTTTTCTATATATAGATATTGCTTGTTTTTTCTAGGAAAAATATAATATATTTATTTTTCGTCACGAGCTAGGATGGAATATGACTCGTATGGAAAACCGGTTGTTTTCGAGTCTGGATGACATATACGATCCAATAGGTTTTACTTGGATTAGAATTTCCTTTTATATTATTTGGAAGTCTAACGTGTTTCGTAATAGGATGTAGGATTTAGAGCTCTATTTGGATTACAATTAGAACTCCTAACTTTTAAGGTTATATTAAAAAACTCTATTTGTAATCAAACTCTATATCATGAGCACGGGTTATATATATAATTCTGGATGGAAGTTAGAGGGAGATGGACCTAAAAAGAATGGATGGACGAAAAAAAAGAGGCTGAAATTTTTCGTCTTTATTATAGACTAGCAAATATGCTCGTGCGTTGCAACGGGAGATAAAAACTGACTTTATAGAGGTCGACATTCATTATGCGGCATATGTGTTACATAGCGTGTAGCCGATCCTTGCTTGAAGATGATGTTGGTGCTGATGATGTGTTTTTTCTATACACGTAACTTATAATAAAGTGGAATAATTGATATATTTCTTTTTTCATAAGAAAAGATATTCTATTGTATAGGTTCTCGAAGTGTTTGAGTTAGCCTTGGGTCTCGTATCGGAGTCTCTTCTGGCTTGATTTTATTTGGGCCGTCACGAGGCATATCAAAATAGGCTTTATATTTGATTTATGTTGATTATAATTTTTAAAGAAATCATTTTTATTAGAACTCCTTTCATAGTATCATCTATTTTTTATTTTCTATTTAAAATTGTCTCTGTTTAATAGAACGTTTGATTTGTGTTGATTAGTATTTACCAAGGAGTCGTTGTCCTATTAAGACTATATTTTCTAGTATTATATGGTTTTTTCTTTTTTATTATTAAATAGAACCTTTTGTTCGAGTTATATTCTAATCAGGAAGTGTTGCTGAGTATGCAAATAAATTGTTGTCATATTCGGACTTCCTTCTCATTTTGATTCTAATAATGTGTTGTCCTATGCACCTTTATTGTTTGGCAAATCAAAATATTCTAATTATCTTGCACGTGACACGGAAGAAACTTTCCATTATTTAGATTATGAAATTGTACTCCGATTTATATTTATGGGTTTCACCGAGACTACTATATTGGAATCGGACCCGTATCACGCTAGAGAAAAAACTATTCTAACTCATATGAACACATGTTGTTGTTATATATATATATATATATATATATATATATATATATATATATATATAGGGTGAGTTTTTCTTACTCTAGTTACTCTCACTAGGCTTATTGGGTATATGTCCACAATCAAAACCCGTTAACACCCCGTTTCTTTTGTAGCGATTTGCAATGTCGTTTGCATGCGGCCGTAGATCTGGCCTAAACGTTACACGTTCATATTTTGTGGCACGAGTTTGTTAGCTTCTTTTAAATAAAGTGGATACTATATTATTTTCAAACGGATATATACTTTTGTGTGATGAAGTATGGACACATACTTTAACAATAAAAATTAGTATACTTATATATTTACACATACAGTATATCAATATAGTTAGAGAATTATTTTAGTGTTTATATCTACTTAGCGTTCAAACTTTAGGGGATAGTATTTATACATACCTTTTAGAATATAGTATTTATACCTTTTAAAATAGAATATTTATACAGACATAGTATTTATACATACGTTTTAGAATAGAGTATTTATACATACTTTGGAAATATAATATTAGTATGTACATGTTTGCCACATATTAAGTATGTACGGATACTTTAAGAAACAATGAGTATATTCGCATACTTGTATTATCTTTATACTTGTTTGACAAATGAGTATATGTATATACCATTTTAAAAAAAGGATCATATATAAGTACATACATATTCATATGTTCGTAATATAAGGAGTACATATTCATAATATTTTAAAAGGGGTATACATACGTACTTTTTTGTGTGTGAAAGGAGTACATATTCATACTTTTTAAAAAAGAGTATGTATGCATACTTCATTTTAAAGGATTAACTTTTTCATGCCATTTAATTGGAGTGGTTTATTCTTGAGGAAACATGAATTAAAATCAACTTTATATACACGAAAGTATGTTTATAGGAGTACGAGAACAAACCATGTACAGCTGTAAGCATATATTTACTTAAGAAAAAATTAAACAACATATAGTATGTGCATATACTATTTGCATATACTTTTCTTCACACAAGAGAGTATGCGTATATACTATTTTATTATTTTGATTGACAAAGACATACTGTTTTCAGAAAATGGTACACTCGTATGCATCACGGACTAGTATACTCTGCAACACTAGTATCTAGTATGTACAGATACTCAAGCTAGTATGTACAGATACCCATACTCTGCAAGCCGAGAAGCACCATGTGGAAGCCGCCGCCTGCACCTGTGTGACGAACAGGAGGTGGAGTGTAGTCGCCGCAGTGTGGCGTCAGGATTCACACCCAACCTCGCCGCCCTTGCCGAGCTAGCTTCACCGTCGACTGGATCTTCTCGAGACCCTCACCTCTTCGGGAGAAGTCAATGCCATCGGAGTGGCCACCGTCGCACGAGATCTAACATGGGAATGAAGGCCGCTGCCATGATCCGCCACCATGCCTGGGGAGGGTTTGTCACCTCCATGGCCGTGCGGGCTGGAACACGGCACCACCGTGGCTCCGTCATGGCCAAGCGCCCAAGCATGTGCGCATCGTCGCGGCCGGGGAGTCCCGTCCACACAGGATGCGACGTGGCCGGATGCAGAGGGAGGAAAGGGGTGAGGGTTGTTGCCTTCACGTCCACCAGAGGCAACGGAGGGATGTCGCGGCCACCGGAAGCAGCGGAGGGGCGTCGCGGTGTCCCGATCCGCCACGGGACGAAGAGGTGTCGCCGCCACCTGTTCGTGTGGGGACGGTAAGGAGAAACGACGGCACGATCGAAGAGGGCAGGGCCGCTGTAGTTGCGACTATCGGAGGGAGGGAGGGAGGGACGATGCAGTTGGCCGATCCGCCGCGGGAAGGGGCGTCGCCATCACGGTTGTGCAGAGAGAGAGCGCCGCGCCGCCATGCCCAGAGAGACGGATGAGAACCGATGAGATAGTCAGATAGGTATATTTTTTATATATTAAAAAAGACTAACGGGTTCGCTTCTAACCCACTAATAAAGTGCCGACGTTTGGATGCTGTGTAAATAGAGATAGGAGTAATTACAAGTACGAGTAAAAAAGAATTTATATATATATAGATGTGTTTGGTAGTTAGAGGGAGACGGACAAAAAAGAATGGCCAGACTAAAATTAGGGGGTGGAGAGAAATTTTGGCTCTTTATTATTAGGTATAGATATAGATATATATGTATAGGTATATAGCTAATATTTTTTGAAATATATTTATCTTCTGTCATTGGCTACATCAAAATATGATTTGTATGGAAATCCGATTGTTTTCGAGTCTAAGTCTCATACACGACATGGAAAGCCGGTTGTTTCCGAGTTTGAGTTTGAGTCTAATATATATATGACATAATAGGCTTTGGAATTCTATTGTCCGGTAGTTAGAGGAAAACGAATTAAGAATGGATGGAAAAAAAAAGAGGTTGAAATTTTGTCTTTTTATTATTTTGTATAGATAGATAGATAGAGGTATAAATTAGCGTTAGGACGTCCTATGCCGCCAAAAATATGTTTACCGGCCTCTAAATTTGGTTTTGTCCTATATAAGCGATGAGCATCACTGAGGACCACAAGCTTGTTCGTGATCGCGATATGACGAGGGCGTCCCCAACGGGGCCCTTTAAATCGATAGCGACAAGAGGAGAAAGAAAGTTATTAAAATAGAAGAAAACGCTACATATACACATGGTAGACGAAAGCGGCGCAGAGCGTGGTGTTTGGCCACTCGCTAGCGAATCCAATTTTTGTGTTTTCACTCATTCACATGGAATAAATATACTACTTTTTTTATAAAATATATCTGTATTAATTAATAGAAAAACATGTCAAATACAAATACACCGAAAAAGGATACGAAGGACAGTTGTCCAACCTATATTCTACGAGAAAGTAAACCGGCTGCAATCGCTGCCGACGAAGACCGCCGACACCAGCCGACGCCGTCAAATCTGAATCACCAGAAGCCGGAGGAAACCACCGGCGTCAAGGTGGACTGCAGCAGACGCTCGATCTCGCAGAAGCAAAGAAGTCTTTGAGCGCCCATCCGTCAGGATCACAATCCAGATTGAAACGACGAGAGTGGTGCTGACGATGACATCCGTCGTCGCGGTGAAGCCAGGCTCGCTCAATCCCGATCCGTGTCGCCGGTAGATCGCGTTCGATCCACCGCACTCCATCTTGCTGACATGCCCTCAACCGCCACCGTATCCTTGACCTTAGACGCGGCACAAGCACCGCCGTGATGACGAAACAGCAGCCGCTGCAGACTCCTACACCACCTCACAGACCTCTCATCGTCACCGGAGTAGACGACGACGAGGTGGACGAAGACCGGAAGGACTTTATTCCACCATAGCAACGCCGTCACATTCACCAAGCTCGCGCCGCCGAAAAACCTAACCCTAAAAACTTAATCCACCGGAGAAAATTATTAAAAACAATGGATCTCCACTCCCTTCAGCCTCGGCGAGACGCTCAAAGGGAAGGGAGGGGGACCAGTGACGACGGCGGAGAGGGGGCGGGCGGCGGCGGCTGCGTCCCTTAGAGAATTCCAATCATGTGCTAGCGATTTCGACTCTCGTTAGGGAAGCACTGATTGCGCTGGTTTTCTGGCCGGGTAATCGAGCGCTTAGAATTAGTCAACCACTCAAGATCGTGATTGGCCGTCGTGCTGGGAAAATGAGTTGTTGGCTATCCTCTCTATCGTGCGCATATAGTAATCTATGTGTCCTGCCTAAATAGATTTCTATAATTGTTTTATTAAACTTTAACCATTTTTTTAAAAAACATTAAGACTTATGATATCAAATTATTATCATTAGATTTACTATATAATATATTTTCATATGGTACTCATCTCACATCATAGATGTTATTAATTTTTTATAAAGTTAATTAAAATTAAAAAAATTGATTAACATGAATTGTAAGAATTGTTTTATTTGGAGATAGATAGGAGTACCTCTTAAATTTGCTGTAGTCTGTTGTGAATCGATTGAATATGGACATACTACATGACCGAGAGTGACCCATGCCACATATTATATCAGCAAATATTATATTTCTCTCATTATATTGATATGTATACATGGTTTACACTATGTTAAAATTGAGCTTCCGTAGCGTTGACTGAAAATCCTCCGTGGCGGACACTAATTATGCCCATTGTGGAAAATCCGATGATTTATCGCAGCGGATATTTTTTATTTACTGTGGCGGTCATTTTTGTCCGCCACGGTAAATCGATTTACCGCATCGGACACGTTAAGATGCCGTTAAGATGCCCGCTGCGGTAAATCGATTTACCGCAACGGGCTTCTTAAGATGTTCGCCACGGAAAATACCTTATTTACCGCAGCGGACATATGTCCGCTGCGGTAAATAAAAAATGTCCGCTGCGATAAATCATCGGATTTTCCACAATGGGCATAATTAGTGTCCGTCACGGAGGACTTTCAGTCAACGCTACGGAAGCTCAATTTTAACATAGTGTAAACCATGCATGTTAAGATGTCCATTATAGTAAATCAATTTACCGCAACGAGCATGGTATAAGGTCCGCTTCAGTTAAGCGTGAGGCCCAACATGCCCGGGTAAAACATGATTCAAGCGGCCACTATATAACACGAATTAGGGTTCCAGTGCTCCCAATTATCATTCCTCACTTCATTCATGAGCCGCCGCATCGAGCGCTCCACCTCCGCACACACTACTCCCCACGCGAGCGCTCCTCCTCTACGAATCTGCCGATCTACAATTCCCTTTCTTTTTTTATAGAGACCCAGATTGATCTGGGTTTCGAACCGCTCAAATACTAGCATCTGGGTCAGCGTGCTCATCCCGTTGGTGCTGGCGCAGTACTTGTCCGAGTTGATGGTCTTCTGGTCCTCAGCCCGCACCTTGTGTGCACCAGCTCCATCTCCCAGCTCTTGAGTAGCCGCTGCACCTTCTCCTCCAGGGAACCCTCGGCCCACACATGAGTCATCTCCTTCTCGAACAGCTTGTTCACCATGTCGTAGTTGGGCGGATCGTCGTTCCTCCACACCGTGTCCCGCTCGCCCTTGTCGTGGATGAAGGACCGGTACTTGTCTTCTCCCACTCCCACGTCGGCGGCCGCCGCCACTGCTAGCTACTGCTGCTGATGATGGCAGGCCTACCGCCTCTTGTGTTGAGTCTTGCCTAGATCGGCGGCAGGTCAAGGGACACAGCACCGGCCTGCAGGGCCGGCTAGTATTTGGGAGCCGCCGGTAGATGAGTAGGACGGCTGTCAAGTATGTGTGCCCCGGCGGCGACGACGTCTGCGGCTTCATCGGCTTTGTTGGCTTGCTCGTCATCCACCTCGCGGCAGCGCACGACAAGCACGGCAGTGCGAGACCCAGCGACGGCGGCGGCGCAGCCTTGGATGGGCTCGGCGGGCTCGAGATGGGCTCACCGGGCCTATCCTAGGTTATTCTTTTTTTGTTTTTCTATAATTATTTACCGCGGCGGACGTTCTAATGTGCCCGTGCGGTAAATGGATTCACCACAACGGGCACTGGCGGCCGCTGCAGTGACACCAGGATTTACGGTGACCTTGCCACCGTAGCGGACGTGTTTGGCCGCTGCGGTAATTGGAAAGAGCCCGTCAGAGAAAAGAATATTGGCATAGTGTTAGGAAAACTTCATATCCGGCCTCTCCCAAGGTGGATCTAGCGATATCTTAGAATACGATACACATAAGAAATACTAATAACACCCATCGAATCTTAAGACATTCTGAGCGTGTGTAGAATTATCCAATAGACATACTAAAACTTCATATCCAGCCTCTCTCAAGGTGGATCTAACAATATCTTAAAATAAATACAATATCTTAGAATACTCTCAGGTAAAGTGTTACGACAGTATATTTTATGCGCTTGTAGAATTATCCAATAGACATAAGAAATACTAACACCCATCGAAACTTGCCATTTTAGAAGTGGATGTTGGGAACTAAGGATGTGCCAAGGTTGTAGTCTTTTTCTTTTTTTGGTTGTGTGTTCTCCTCCTTGTTAAATTATGAGTCTAAGTTCTCTTGTACCTTTTTTCTATGTATATGCTTCGTGGATATAGAGGCCACATTAATGAAAATCTATTATTAAAAAATATGGGTTCATGGAATGACAGCCATAGGCACATCAAGAGTGAAGTAGCAGCCTGGTGAGGACATCATTCCTTCAAATGCACCCATAGATCCTCCAACCATTATGCAAGGTCTAATGATCTGAGCTCAAATGTGACAACTTAATTTAAAGATGAGTATGTTCTTAATCTATCCTTTTCATACTTTTGAGAATAGCTAATGATGTAATCTTGCTTAGGAACAATAGAGGGGGACATAAGAAACTTGGAGGAATATGTAGAGGTGTAGAAGACTAGGAAGGACGTCCAACACAAGATGGAGAGATCTAGTCCAACTCGACTTTGACTCGGTCTCGGCCTTTAGGACTAGTCAGCACTAAAATGGACGCCTAGGACGCATTCGAATTTTGTTTTTAATAAACCAAGTATGGTTAGAAATTAGATAATTTTATAATCTAACCAATGGCTTTGGTTTGAGGTAAAAAATCTAGGAGTTAACGGGAATTATCAAAATAAATCAGCGTTCAAAATCTACCAGGGCGGTGACGTGTCAGTGTTTTTTTATCGATGGCTCATGTATCGTCTTAGAGCCCATTGAGGGGGGTGCATCCATGTGGAGAAATGACCCTTAAACCTTCATAATTAGTTGTGGCCACCTTCGTTAATTTTTGGGTTTTGCTTTAGAACAATCTGTCATTGGCAGTCACCGCTATTTGGCTCTAGTGAGACCCCACTTTGAGATCTTAATCATACATTTGCAGTTTATCCCATCTTTTAAGCTACGTACTTTTGAGTTCTTGCTTGTGGTTTTTTGTTACGCAGTCAGACATTAACCTTCTTGGCCAGGTCAACCAGTTGGTGACACGGTTGATAATCAGAGAAGTAATGGTGCTAAGATTCTAGGGTTCATGTCTATTGATCTAAAGTTGGATCGACAGATGACAGAAGATCAGGAAATACGTCCACATCACAGTCGTAGCCCACAGTAGTGCTCCAATGAATAGGTGTAGTGTAAATGTGTGGTGATGTGGTGTACTAGTGAATGGATCCGCATGTCAGACCCGTAGGTAAGACGCACGCACAATACGATGGAGCCCATCGGTTTGCGCTTATATTAGTAGATTGGAGTGGAGGGTTGAACCATTAGTGCGCAACACCTGCGCGCTAATGACATGCGTAATGGGGTGACAAACTGGTGGCTAAAAGTGTTTAGTGCAAGTTAATCTGAAACACAACATATCGTTGCGGCGGATAAAGGTTGTCAGTTAAGTAGCTATCATGTTTCTAATCATGTCAACTCGCACATTAATAAATCATGTCCTGTGTAAAACTTGCAACCTTATTAATTACTTTCCATGTGGCTTGCAAAAACACTCTTGTAATTGTGTATAAAAGTTTGTTTGGCTAAAAGTTATTAGCAAAAACTAATAGCATATCTCCTAGTTGGGATTATTTGTGTGTTAACCTGTTCCACTAGATTTGAGTTTCAAACTCTATGCTGAGTTTCAAACTCTATGCATCCGCCGGCAGCCAGCAGATACTTGTACGACTTTCACTATGTAAAAAAAGCACATCGCGGACGAGCGTTCAGGCATAGTGCGTCTGCCATAATGCATAAGTAATAAGCAGATATTACAGATGCATGTTGTAAACACGTGACTGTGATATTCAAATACGTGTATGTGATATGGTTTAAGAAGACTGGTGTGAGTAAACCCGCGTATGTAGTAACCCCTTACCAGAGTGTTATGAACAGTGGCAAAGCCGCCGCCGGCCACCCGAGCAGTCGGTCGGGCTTCTCAGCCAAGTTTAAAAGGAATTTACTTTGTATCCAAATAAAATTTTGTAATTTTATAGTTTAATATTTTTGCTTAATAAGAATTACCCAGGCTCCTAAACGCTTCTGGCTCCGCTACTGATTATGAAGAGGTGTTTGTGATAATGTTAAGATGCATCTTAGAACTTTTCTAATAGAGACGCGTGTCCTTTACACACGCATGTAGTAATAATCATACTATATATAGACGGTATTTATAAACACGTATGTAGTGATAACTATACTACATACTTGTTCATGTAAAAAACAAATATTAGAAAGGGATTTAGTGAGCTTTTAAAAATGTTGGAAGCAAGTTTTATCTGCTCACACAGTCACGCTACAGAGACAGGCAGTCACCTTGCTGGGCGGCATCTGGTAGTCCCAAGCTCCCAGCACCCACCACCCGTCATCTGAAAATGAAGCATCCAGATCCAGTGTCCACCAAATGAAGCCACGCTGATCCGACTGACAAGGACAAAAGGAGCGGGTCGATTCCTTTGATGTACAACGAAAAAATTGTGGCAATTGCTCCTCGATGTTCCCACGTCTTGCTTTGAGGTGTCCCTGTTGCTACTCTAGATCAATGGTTCCCATGCATGCATGCATGCATCCAAGCTGATATGGAGTGCAGCATCTCTGTTTCCTCTTTCGGAAAAAGGGGAGAAAAAGACACAGACTCTTTCTGTAGCAGCCATATGGACCATTAACATATAATCTGTTCGCAACAAAAACAGGACCATTAACCTTAGCGTGTTTTTTTCTCTTTTGTTGTTTTTTTTTTTGGTTTTTTCATCTTTTCTTTTCATCAAAGAGTTGAACGCGCATTCATGCATCTCTACTGCTGACTGCATGACTTGCTCAAAGCCTGGAAATGGTTTTTGGACTTCAACTTCATAATATACGTGGGCCAACACGCGGTCTTCCACCGTACACGCGTTGTGTGTGACTGAGTGAGCGTGACCGCGTTGTTTCCGTGGAGCATGGCCCAATGGGCGTCGAGACGAGACACTTTTTGTGGCGCGATTGGGCTTCTGTCCAGGTTGCAAGGCCCATCGTAGAGCAGGCCCCGCTCGGGCCCGGCCGTGTATTGTTCACCTCCGCGACGACGAAGACGGCCGCGGCCCGCGGGGTAGGTTTCGAGGCCTCGCTCGGACCTGCTATGCTACCCTGGCCCGGTCCATGCATTGTTGTTCTCCCCCCACGACAATGAAGACGGCCACGGCCCGCGGGGGTAAGGTTTCGAGTGACGAGGAGTGTGTGTCCATGGTCTCATGGATCGTGAATGCGCCAAGCTGCAGATGCTGGTCCTCTCTGCAGACATGCACAGCACAGCCGATGATGGTTCACGTCGCTTGCCAGCGATGCGAGTGATGGTCAAAAGTGGCGTGTCAGGCTGGCTAGTGCCGCTTCCATTGACTATCAAGTTGTAAATTTCAAAGGATCCTCCTCTGCCATCTTGTAGTACTAGAAACAAAACTAGAAAACGTAAAAAGCAATGAATCGTCAAAGTGGGCGATAGATGAAGTGACCATCTTGCTAAAGCACCGTCGAGCGTCGATCCATACAAAACAGCAGCAAACCCTGTACGGAGTACCCTACTTAACACTGACGCTTCACTGCTCCTGAAAGTGAAATCGGCGCCTGAAAGGACGAGAACGCAGCCGCCGCTTTGACCGAGGCCGTTTTCCTCAGCTTCTGTAGCACAAAAAATGATCGATCTCTGGGATCAGATCATGGAAAGCAATGCTCCATCGCTTCTTTCGATAAAGAGGAGGAGAATCCGTTCCTTTCCCTTTTCTCCCTTCTCTAGAAAGAACGAGAAGATCCCTAGGACTATGGGAGTGGGAGGAAAGGAATATGGTCTCTGCCACTACAGTGACCACTTGGCGCTAAATTCGTGCTACTGCCTGCTCTCTCATTCATATGTTATTTTCGTCTTTTAGAAATAATTTTAAATTTTTTATTATATTTATTGTACATAATATTTAAATTTAGTTTTTTTAAAAAAATATATTTAGTTGTACGTATTTTCTACAAATTAAATCAAATTTATAGCATGTACATCGAAAACGGTAGATATGATAGGACGAAAGAAACATGGTACGGTGTCATGTTCCACGGTGGAACGTGGTACAATTTCGTCCCCGTAGTGTTAAAATTATCTTTTTGTAGTGTATCACGTTTCTTAATCCATGTTCCTCGATCCATCGATCCGAAAACTTTTGTGACCGTAGTTTAGATAACTAGAAGATAATCGTTGAATTGTTTGCTATGTTTCACGTTTCATAACGTGGTACAATTTCGTTCTCGTAGTGTTAAAATCATTCTTATGTAGTGTATCATGTTCCTTAATTCATATTTCTCGATCCATCGATTCGGAAACTTTTGTGACTATGGTTTAGATAACTAGAAGATAATCGTTGGAGTGTTTTGTGCCGAAGGAGTATGTCCTAGACCGTATGAGATACTTGGATGAGGCGAAGCTCATGGCTACAAGACTTTATATGATTCTTGATTTAGCCATGTAAGTAACAAATGAGAGCGTCTGGAAGTCTTCTTCATTGCCGGATGAAGCTACAACTTTTTTGACTGCTGGAGAAGACAAATTTGGAGAAGAAATGGATTAGTTTTACAGGAATAGGAGAGGCTTGCGGGATATAGCTAGTTTGTTTTCTTCTTTAGCTGTTCAAATCTTTTGTAATGTGTTTTGTTCTCTGTTTTCATGCTGAAATTTATGGATGATATATGAATACTTAACTGATGATATTTGCAATACAAAGTCCGGGGTGTTGTCCTTGAACTTTTTTTTAAAAAAAAAAAAGATAATCGTTGCATTGCCACGGATATCACAAATAAATTTTAGTATGTGGTACAGTATTTTCTACGGAATGTAGGTTAACAAATAATAGATGATATAGCTTGTAGCCGTGGATAGATTACTTAAACAGATATGTATCATTATTGCATATATTAGTAGTTTGCTAATGTTGATGGCTTGCATATTAAACACAGAGTTTTAATAGAATTTCAGATCATAAGATATTTAGATATAGATATAGATTGATAATGTGAAACTCTCACTTTTTTATTTTTGAATCTCTGAATATATAGGTTGGTGTTAGAGTGCCACATCAACACATCCATGATAAGCTTAGGAACATGTTTCCTTTTGTTTAGTTGTATTATTTTGTACGTATACCAACACACACGTTGACGTCGTGTATGCAACTTGTCCAAATTTTTGATAAATGGATTAGTTTTCTTTGTTATTAATGAAAACACAATTTTTCTAACCAGTTCGGAGATTGTGTTTAGCCACATATCCATCAATCATCAAGCCATTCTAAACCGAACAGTATACAACCGGACGGTCTGTACAACTATCAGACATCATCGGGCCGCCGCTAATGTGCGACAAAACTCACATCACACGGGACCTGACTTGAGAAGCGAGTCCGGTGTACATAATGTGGACACACAGCCAAAGGGGAAAAAATGTCATTGCTACAACTACAACAAACATGAATCCTATCTGGCCTTTTGTCCATTACGAGTGATTCTAAACATAGACCAGTATGGAGCAATTATATGGATTATTAACTTCAAAATTCAAAACCATGTGACGGTGATCGTGGCCGGGTTCTAAAATTCTGTTGTTTCAAGCTCCTGAAACACATAGTTTTTCTCGAGGTGGCGTGTACGGCTGTTTGAAGGGCAAGGTGTCGGATCCACCGTTCATTACAGACGCAAATGTGATCCGGCGCTCGTTTGCCCGGGTGGTTGTTTGCTTTTCCTTTTTGCCGGCCGGGCGGGCGGTTGTTTGCTTTTTTTTTTTTGCCGGGCGGGCGGGCGGTTGGTTTGCTTTTTCCTTTTTTTTTTTGCTTGCGGATGTTTGGTTTTCTTTTTTTGTTTTTTGTTTTTTGCAGATGTTTGGTTTCCTTTTAAAAAAAGGAAAAAAGAAAGAAGATTGGACGGCGCGGTTGGTTGGTTTCTTTGGTTTTATTTTTTGGTTTTTGGCGGGGGTGTTAAAAAAAATTAAAAAAAGAGAAGAAGATTGGACGGCGGTTGTTTGATTTTTTTTTTGCCGGGCGAGTGTTGCTAGCCGGGACTATATTCTTTTTTTGGAAAAAACTAAGTATAAAACGTTTCGATATTATATAAATGTAAAAAAACAAGGAAAACAACCCGGTAAAAAAAAGAAAAGAAAAAAAAAGAAGGGTTGGACGGTTGGCGATGGGGCGTGCGTACGGCTGTCCAAACAACCGCCCGGGCAAATGAGCGCCCCATCGCCGCGCTCACATCACAGATTTGTTGATCTCGACGCGTAGTACCATAGTGACGTCAATCCTGCACCACAAGTGAACAGTCAGACGAATGACGAGGAGCGCGAAAATCTGACAGTGCGTCACCTGAGGCGAGGATGGCCCAGCGAAGCTTGGCAACAGTGGCGGCGGCGCCCGAGCGTGCCGCGTCGGCCGAGGAGTCGCAGTTGGAGGTGGAGTTCCAGTCCCCGCAGAGGCACAGGTCGGCGTGGCTCTCCATGTCATGGCCGCACGCCCCGCCGGTGGCGCGGCACGCGCCGCAGAACCCGCGGTTGGACTCGGGCAGCGTCCACGACACCCGAATCCCATACGCCCACCCCGCGGCGCCGCCCTCGGCGCGCACGGGCGCGAGGCTGTACGCGCTGCTGTACCCCTCGCACTCGAGCCGGCTCACGTTCACCGCCCGGATGGCGGCCCAGGGCACCGCGCAGCACTCGGGCGGCTGCCCCACGGCCACGTCGCCCGACGCCCGCCGCCCGCCGCCAGCGTAGTAGTCGTCCCAGGCGACGCAGCCGAGGTAGTCTCCGCACCCCATCCCGGACACGTTCCGGCAGGGGAGGTGGCGGTCGGGGAAGCCCTGGAAGAGCGGCGAGGTGGCGCGGCAGCCGAGGAGGAGGAACACGTTGTCCGGGTCCGGCGACAGGTACGCCTCCCGCCACGTCTCGACGACGAAGCCGTTGCCCCGGCCCGCCGGGGTGAGGTCGAGCGCGCGGCAGTCGGACATGGCCGGGTCGTGCAGGGTGAGGCCCCGGTAGGCGTAGTCCACGTCGAGGACGCGGTAGGAGCCCGAGGGGAGGTGGAGCATCAGCGCGCCGTTGATGCAGAAGAGGAGGTCGCGCAGCCCCGCGTGGCCGCACCCGGGGTGGAGCGCGAACGGGTAGTCCACCGTGATGTTGCCGCAGAACGAACGGCACGTCGTGATCGGCACGTTCGCGGCCGCGACGGAGGCCGGCGGCGGCGGCGCCGTGGTGGTGCACGCGCATAATACCAGGGAGAGCAACGCAGCCAGGTAGCGACGCGGCGGTGCCATTTGCCTTGCCCCCTGTGCGAGCACGATGCGATCAGTGGAAGTGAGAGTGGCAAGAATTGAGCAACACACGCCGTGCTAAGGGCGCGTATGAACTGTGACAAAGCAACACATGACAGATCGATTCCTTGCTTCCTTCGGAAGAACAAGAGTTGGGAAGCATCATTTGCTTTTCCTTTACCGACGTTCTGCCTTTACTTTATTTTGATTTTTATTTAATTTCCACACAAAGCTTCGTCTTGTCGTGTGACGTGGATGCACAGAACAGTCACGACTCACAATGTTTGGATAAACCGTGGCTTTGCCGTTGTAAAGCTTTGTTCCTTGAGATTGAGACCACAAGCCAGGATATACTAGCCATGTCGATCATGTGCAATTTAGGTTTACATGAATAATTAATCTTGCCAGAGCCTAGGACGCCATCGAATAATCGTAATCCCAATGCATGCTTAAATTAAATAAGAGCAAGTTTTAGCTCTTATAACTTGATTTATAATAAAATATTTTTTAAGAAAAATAGAAAGACAACTACGACAATGCAGCCAAGGCTCTTCTTCGTTGACTCGGGCGGCCGTGAATGGAGTTTTTTTAAAAAACCCGTGAATGGAGATTTTGAATTAGGGTCCAAGGACATACTGAGGCTGCTGAGTTTACAGGGTCCGATTGAAAAAAGAGTTTAATACAATGAAACAACCAACCGGTCTCGACACACGTCTAATGACATTTTTCTAGACCCCCTTACAACGGTAACTCATCTTACAAATTTCACATAATTGTCAGATAAACACATATTTTTTTACTATGTAGTAGTACCTTTAACCTAATATAACTTTAGCATCATCTAAAGTCTTCAAATTCTAAAAAGTCAAAGTTAAAAGATTCACTTTGAAAAAAAAAACTACCTAGAATTTTGTACAAATGAAGTAATAATGATACTCATGTTCTAAGCCATTTCTTTTAGGAGAAATGTTATACAATAATCGTGTATTTTTTCCCTTATGATTTGTTGTTTGTTATTTGTGATTTATAATTTATGGTTTGTGATTTGTGCCGAGAAAAAAGAAAAAAAAAGAAGAAAGATAAATAATATCCAAAGGAAAAAAATGTATATTGTCAGTCCCTAAAACACACGGTTATTATATAAACAGACTCTTTATGAAACAAGAGATAGATATGCTATAAAAATATAATTAATAAAGAATCTAATAATATTTATTTAGTATCATAAATATTACTATTTTATTATACAAATTTATAAATTTAGAATGATTTATAATTTAAAATGGAGTGAGCAGTTGTTTCTTTGGGACTGTAGCGTTATTCTGAGCACATTGGCCTATAATATAAATGAACAACCACCTAAGTGGTACGAATGCTTTAGAAACAGTAGGAGCAATGGGTTGTCACAGTCGTATTATCCGTGCTCTTTTGCGCAGGACCCTTGAATACGAGAATTTAGATCCGATTTTTTTTTTAATATAAACTTGATGCGTAGTATAGCCGTGAACAAACAAGGACCTTCGATGTGTTGCAGCGGACAGGAAATCTTCTTGCAAACCAATATGCGGGCCTACAGATTTGATTGCAAGAAGCGCGGTCCACCAAAGCAAACCAAGCCCGCTACTCTACTTGTCTAACGGTAATATATAACGTTGCCCAAATCAAACAGGCGAAATCTTAGCAGCGGAAGACGCCGCGGCGTAGCCTAGCGAGGGACAAGCGCTAGTACATCTCTGCTGCTCTGCGCCTCTGCGGCTCTGCCGGTGCTGCCGGCTATCGCTGTGTCTTCCTCCTCGGCCCAGAGCCCCAGTCCCCAGACACCCGACGGCCACCATCCCGGAGAACACGCGTTCTCTCTCTCCTCTACCACGAACTGCTCTGTCCTTTCCCTCTCCACCACTGCACCTCCCGTCACTTCCCCAACCTCTTTTGTCCTACACATCACACTGAAGAAGCTGTCCACGCCGCAATGCAGCCGTCGCGCTCACAGCACGCCAAACATCACCTTGGACTAGGACTAGGAGGAACGGGAGCACACACGCGGTTCCGCACCCAGGTGCTGGAGGCGCCACTGGATCCGGGATCTGATCCTGAGTACCAGGACTTCCAGTTTCGGTTCATCCCGGAGGTGTTCGAGCTCCAGATGGGCGCGGGCGGTGTTCCCGTCGCCGTCGGCGGCGGGGCAAGGAACGGTGACGGCAAGGTGACTGCTGCGGAGAAGGTTATCGGGTTCGAGTTCGACAAGGTCAGGATCAGCATTGCGTCCAGCGACGACGAGGCCGACGGAGACGCGCCGCCGAGGAGCTCCTTCTCCGGGGCGAGCCACCCGCCGGAGCCAGTGGACGAGATGGACACCGTCTTCGTCGCTGTCGACGGCCGGGAGAAGCCGAAGCCGGCCCCGAAGCCAGTCATCTCGTGGGACGCGTCCCCGCCGCCGAGCGGCGCGGCGAGCCCGCACAGCAGCATCGACAGCTCCGGCGTCGCGGCTACGGTGACCAGCCTCGCGCCCAGCTGCACCGTCACCAGCCGGAGCGCCAAGACCAGCGTCAGCAGCACCGCGGCCAGCGACGGCAGCGGCTGGAGCAACGGCACCGGCGCTGGCGGCTCAGGCAGCGCCGGGAAGCCGCACAAGGGCGGCGACCCCAGGTGGAAGGCCATCCTCGCGGCGCGCGCGCGCGACGGGCCCCTCGCGATGGGCAGCTTCCGGCTGCTGCGTAGGCTCGGGTGCGGCGACATCGGCACGGTGTACCTGTCCGAGCTCAGCGGCGGGGCCGCCGGCAACGGCGGCGTGGCGAGGCCCTGCTGGTTCGCGATGAAGGTCATGGACAAGGCGTCGCTGGAGAGCCGGCGGAAGCTGAGTCGCGCGCAGACGGAGCGGGAGATCCTCCAGCTGCTGGACCACCCCTTCCTGCCCACTCTCTATGCGCACTTTGAGACCGACCGCTTCGCCTGCCTTGTCATGGAGTTCTGCCCCGGCGGCGACCTCCACGCGCTCCGGCAGCGACAGCCCGGCAAGCACTTCCCAGAGCACGCGGCAAGGTACTCATCCAACTCCTGTCCCTTGATCCTTTGCTTCAGACCGGTAAATGCTGTTTTGGAGTTGCAAACAGTTGTGTGTATGGTTATACTTATACAGAGAGACAGGTATCCATTGTTGCACTGCATTTTCATTGCAGTTGAAGGCTTGCGGCTGTGAGTGAATATTTTTTTTTTTTTGCTTAATAATTGTTCTCTGGATTTTGAACAACTTTGTTTCTATAAAAAAAATGGTGTTCTCATTTTTAGCATCCGTCCCAATCCCCATATACTCTGACATGTGACTACAGGAGTATAGAACACTAAGCTACAGATGTGTCTGGTGCCCCATTCGTAGAGCTGGCAGTTTAAGTCGTGGTAGTGATTTTTTTTTTTTAAAAAAAAAGTCGTTCTAGTGATAGTAGACTGCTAGTTAAAGTTAATTTTTAAAATATTTACTAGCACGCACTTTTAAAAGTAGTGCTAGTTAAAGTGATGTTCTTTGCTTTCCTCACTGTTTCTATCATGCTTAACAAATTGATGCCAAAATTAGCATAGACGCAAAGTTTAATGCATGTCTCATTGTGTAGAACTTGATTCCTAGATTAGGATAGACACAATGTTTAATGTCCCGTTTGCACATTTCCATCATTGCTTCTTGCACACTATTCGTGAATACATACAACAAAATGCAAGGTTCAGACAATCATTCTTATCCAGTGTCTGAAACTCTGAATGAACATATGTTCACCAATCGCAATACGCGTTTTCCTAATCTAAAGATTACAGATGCAGTCATTCAGATTCAGAGCATCAAATGTTCTGCCAGAGATATGAGTTCGATTGATCTCACGACATAAGTATGTATCATCGCACAGTTTTGATTCATTCCAATTTTTGGCAGGTTTTACGCCGCAGAAGTGCTTCTTGCGCTGGAGTACCTGCACATGCTTGGAGTGGTGTACAGAGACCTGAAGCCGGAGAACGTACTCGTGAGAGAAGATGGCCACATCATGCTCTCCGACTTCGACCTCTCCCTTCGTTGCGCGGTGTCGCCGACGCTGGTGCGATCTTCCCTGAACTCCTCCGACCTCAGGAACGCGCAGGCCTGCGCCCAGCCTGCGTGCATCCAGCCCACATGCTTCATGCCCAAGCTCTTCGGCCAGAGGAGCAAGAAGATCAGCAGCAGCAGCAGCAGCACGGCCAAGATGAAATCCAAGGGCGCCGAGTCCAGGCAGCAGCAGCAGGCGGCGAACACCGGTCTGCCCGAGCTCGTCGTGGAGCCGACCGGGGCGCGGTCCATGTCGTTCGTGGGGACGCACGAGTACCTTGCCCCGGAGATCATCAAGGGCGAGGGCCACGGCAGCGCGGTGGACTGGTGGACGTTCGGCGTCTTCCTGCACGAGCTCATGTACGGCAAGACGCCGTTCAAGGGGCAGACGAACCGCGCCACGCTGTTCAACGTGGTCGGGCAGCAGCTCAAGTTCCCGGACTGCCCCGGCACCAGCAACGCCAGCAGGGACCTGATCAAGGGCCTGCTGGCCAAGGAGCCTCAGAGCCGGCTGGGCGTCAAGAGGGGCGCGGCCGAGATAAAGCAGCACCCCTTCTTCGAGGGCGTCAACTGGGCGCTTATCCGGTGCAGCACTCCCCCCGGCGTGCCCAGGGCCGTCGAGCCCGCCGTGGTAGCACCGCCTCCGCCGGCAAAGCCGGTGGAGAGGGTGGAGATCAACAGCAGCAGCAAGAGGATGGCAGGAGCTGCTGGTGCTGAGTCCGGAGGGAAGTTCCTAGACTTCGAGTTCTTTTAGCTAGTTTTCTTTTATTACAGTAGTTGATTGACGATACTCGTTGCGATTCCAGTTGTAGGTGTAGTTCCGTAATACTGGAGTTCTAGCGTTTGGCCAGTGACATGTCTGACTGGTTCCAGCCTTCTAAGTATGTTGCACCGTCTCACTCTGTTGCTTGTTGACAGTTGAGACTCATCCCATGCCACTAGACACTAGTAGTAAGTAGTTACTTAGTCAAAGAGTAAGCCATGAAGTTTGAGTAGTCGAAGAAACGATTCTCATCATGTCTGTTGCCATTAAGTAAAAAGTTAAAAGTATTTACTAGTAGTACCAGATGACTACGTAGTACATGATCAGCACCGTAATGTGCCCAAGCAGAGCATCCTGTACTGTACTGTACCAAAATGTGAATGCCCCAGGCCATAACATACAACATGAAGTGGAAAATACAGAGGTACCACTAACTACCACCTCGTGATCATCATCATACGTGATACGTTACGTTAGTATACGTGCACTACACGACCAGGTTATCTGCTGCGCCGATGAGCCCCATGCCGGCGGCGGGGCTCCGATGCCGCATGAGCACGCGCAGCTGCGCCCGCTGGCACTCGAGGTTGGACACGAGATCCACCCTCTCGTCGCGCGGGCGCAGGCGCACGGCCTTGGGGAACTCCACGAACCCCTTGATCCCTCTCCGGATGTGCGGGTTCTCGCCGCCGCCACCGGGCTCTCGCCGGTGACTCCGGCTCGGGCTCTGTTGCCCGTGCTGACTCGTTGACTTGGGGCTGCTGCAGCAGCTGCTGCTGCTCTTGTTGTTGTTGACGTCGCTGGCGGCGGCGGCGGCGGCAGTAGTAGCAGCAGCGTGGAGCTGGGCCACGGCGTCGTCGATCTCCCGGAGCTTCTCCTCCACCGCCGCCCTGGCGTCAGCGAGCTTCATCTGCACCCGCTCCTCGCGCCAGAGCTCAGCGACGCGCAGCATCCGGCGCTCCTCCTCCAGCGCGCGCTCCGCCTCCTCCCGCAGCGCCCGGCACTCGGCCTCGCCCCGCCGTCGCTCGTCGGCCAGCTCCGCCGCCAGCGCCTCGCTCAGCGCTTCCGCTTTGCGCCGCATGCGCCGCTCGAACTCCAGCTCCGCCCTCAGGTCCCTGATGCGCGCCACGCAGAGCTCCAGCTCCGACGACATGGACATGGCGCCGTACCCGTACCCTTGTTCGAGCTCCACCACCACCTCGTCGTCGTCGTCGGCGCAATGATCATAGGCGGGCTCGGGATTCCTGCGGCGGGGGGATTGAGCTTGACGAGAAGAAGAAGAGGGCGGCGAGCAGCAGGATGAGAAGAGATGGGTGTCGTGCGGGCGTAGTGGGGGTTGTGATAAAGCTTCCAAGGTGGAGAGCCGGCGCCATGATTGGCCTCCACTTGCACCGACGCCATATTTTCCGAGCTCGGGATCCAGTAGTATTTTACCCGTCCGATCCGTCCTACTCTACTCTACTCTACTCTACTCGAGAGCAGGAAAGTGACGCATGGCCCCAAGGTCTCCTCCAAGCTTCGTCTTTGTGAGCTGTAAAAGGTACTCACGACTCACGACTCGCTCTCCCTCACCTCACATGCAAGGATCCCGATCTCGACGCCGCCATCATGGTGGCTCATGATCCTCGTCGGTCGTCGCTCTTCATACGCAACGCAACGCAAGCTGTTTATCATTCCGTCTCTGCTCCTTCGGTCGGCTACGGTGACGCTGGCATTCTGGGTGGGTGTAGGAATCATGTGCGCGCCATCCGCCATTCCGTTGCTTTTTTTTTTTCAGTTGAGTTGTGAGAGCGCATGCCACGCAGTCTCGTCGCGTCGCATCCTCGCACCCTTTGCACTTTTGCAGAAGCTAGTGGTGGTGACTGCTATAGCGTCTACTCCCTCTATCTCTTAATGTTTGTCTCTAAAAATTCATATTTTCCTCATAAACACGTTTCTCGAACGAAACATATAAAGGAACCGAGGGAGCAGTGCTTTGCTCTCGATGAACAAGCAGCTCCAGGTTGGGGCCAGAGGCCAGGGCATCTTGCTAATCTTTGTGCCCGTTGTGATAAGTGCTGGACAGTGTCATTGCTGCCTCCAGTCGTGGTGGCAACATTCATTGTCTTTGTTTGATGGCCGCCAAATGCCTTTTTTTAGACCATCACCCAGAATGCTCCTGTGACTGTGAGGGTACAGTACATCACAAGAAGAACTGCATGCCAGTCCTGGCTGCACTGCACCGGCCAGCATGGACTGTAGGCTGCTCGGAATTGATATCCGCTGCCAACGCTACACCTGTGTCGTCGTGCAGTTTCCGGTCCTAGCAGTAGCAGCCCTGCCGTACCATAAATCATGCCAGGATCCAACGGCCGGCCTCGTGCAACGCAGTAATAGCGTGCGCGTATACACGAGGCAGCATATGTGCCGTACTGACGATGTAACGGCCACCGGACCTGTAATTCTGTATCACTCGCGTCGTACATCGTGATATCAATCAATGGCGGGCGATGCACTCCTATATCAGTGTCTCTATGCATTCAATGTTTCGAGAAAATACTCCCGGCCCTATTTATCTATAGTATAGTATTCGTGCTAAAGTAGTTTAAGTCTGAACAAATTTATACTGAATAGTACTCGTATTTATGTTTGCAAATTGAGTCATTATAAAGTATATTTCATAATTAATCTAATATTATTTATTTTGCAACATAAATCTACGATTATTAAATTGTAAACAGTGTCACGTCAGATTATGTCTTATAAACTGGATCGGATTGAGTAATATTTACAAAGAGAAATTCAAACAGACTAATCGTACCTTGTGTGTTTTGCACATGAAGCTGAGGGCCATTTTGGTAAAGCTCTCGTGCTTTGCTTTTTGATTCTTCAAAAAAGTGATTTTGGTTTGGAGAGTAAGGTGGAGACTAGGTGAGAATCAATTCTAAAATTGTTCATGTGCAAGTGAATGGGGAGAAGTGGGAAGCGGGTTTTTCACTCCTAGCTCGAAGTATATAAATGAAAAGGTATAGAGAGGCTTTGAGTTCTAACTTATATAAGTAAGTGTATATATACCTCATACGCAATAGAGAGGCTTTGAGTATTGTGGGAAGTAAAAAAAGACAATAAAAATATTTGCTCCTTAATATTAGGTATAGAATTTAAAGAAAAAATGCATTCGCGGTTAGCCTATGCAGTGTACGGCCATCAGATTATTCCCCCCTTTTTAATGGGATGGATAGCGCCATCAAATTCGCGCGCCAGGGAGAGGCAAGCGGAAATACAGAAGAACTGGAGATGGGCCGCTCTAGGCTTCTTGTTCTTCACTTGATGGGCCAAAAATTCCTGCTAACATCTTCTATCTTGTGGAGGAACTTTTGGACTGCACTTACCGGTTTGGACCACATTCAAAGATTTGGTCCCCCAGAGTCGCACTCCCAGGCTTTGGACGTTAAATAGGCCACTATGACTTTGAGCTCATTTATGGGTCACGGCGTCACTGTTGTGCATGTTGTCCATAGTTCACGTGCAGCGGCCCACTAAAAAGCTTATTTTTTGGAACCCACTAAAAAGGAATGGGCTGTCAGTACCTCACCCAAATTCGCTCCTGCTACAACAAATCTTAGTCGCTGCCTCCATTCACATTCTTACAGCCAGTTCGCTTGGCTTTTCAGCCGGTTTAAATCCAGCCAGAACAGTGTTTTTTTCTCACAAGAAATCAACCAGCAATACATAATCCTGTCAGAACAATGCATAATCCTGCCAAACGAACAGACTCTTGGTCGCTCCATTCGCATTGCTGTTACCTGTTAGTAGATCACACAAGAGTACAGGACACAAATGCTTCTATTATAAAAAAAGCCACACAAGCCCTTGTATAGAACTGTTTTGCTGCATAAAAGATGCAGATCTCTACAGCTGCATAAGCCTCGCTGCTCAGTAATTATTGTAGATTGATATAGTCCATCAGGACCACAATTTTCTGCTTGATGGTTCTGGAGTCTATGTCCATCATACCAGTGGCGTAGCTAGGATCTTGAGTAAGGATGCGAACACATGGTGGATAAGTACCCATGTATGTTTAGTTTTGTGATGAGTGATTGTCCAACACTTGAGCGTTTCAGTTTGAGTGGTTTACTACTAATCTTTGCGAAAGCAAATGAGTACCTGTCTATCGGCTTGTGATGTGCAGGTACTATGCCTAGTGACAGTGGTCAATGGCGTGGAGAAGATCGAGTAGAGGCTTGTCGTGCCAATGGACTGAGAGCGGTGAAGGGCGGAAGCGGGGCTCGGACTGAGGGACCATGGGCGCCGGCGGACTAGCTGTGGTGGCTAGTACTTGGCACCGGCGAGCGCGACAAGACATGGAGGTAGACCGTGTTGGCCAAGTCAAGATGGTCAGCGAGTGAGTCGAGCAGGAGGCTCAGGGGACTCGGAGCTGGGCCGGGCGAGGACGAGGCGGCACGAGTCGAGCGGTTTGGTGGTTTGGGCCTCAAAACCATCGGAGGACGGTTTCTGAGTTTGGGCCTCATAACTCGGGGTTCGGTAGTTGAGCCGAAAGCTACCGGTGGCGGGTTTTGCGGGTTTGGGCCTCAAAACCCGGGCGGAGCTTCCGAGGAAGCGGGGATGGCACGTGGCGGAATCCTGGAGGTTGCGTCGAGGCGACGACAACTCCTGGCAGGAAGCGGGGCCGTCCATTCAAAATGCGGGAGATATTTTCCGGAGTTTGGACTGCAATGCTTAGGCTAGGTAGTTCACTCATGTATCTAGGGGGGTCTTTGGGAAATAACCAAAGCCCGATAAATAGGGGGTGAAGGGGTATCCCTCATCCCATCTCTTAAACCCTAATCATTTGCCCTAACTCTCTCTCTCTACCATCTCTCTAGTTCATGAGATCCCTAGGTTGTTTCCACCAACCTTTGTAAGAACTTGAGTTTGTTGCGAGGAATCAGAGGCTGTAACCTCCGTAAGCTATGGTGGCTTCGTTTTCTTGATCGTGTCCCCGTTTTGCTTGTGTTCTTCGCGTTTTGCTTTTGCTCCCTCTTTGTTTTCGAGATGATTTCTCTTTGTAGGGAGTAGCTCTTGCAAATCCGTTTGAACCAAGTTGTTCGTATTCGTGAGGAGCATCTTTGCACCGAAGGGTTTCTCCTCAAACCTCACGAGTACGTAGATCGGACGATTTCTTTGTGGCCTTCTTCGCTTTGCCTTTTCTCCCCCAAATCCGAGTGTTCCCGTTTATCCTCTCCAAATTGAGCGATGATTTCTTCGGGATAGCTCCCCAACTGCACTAGGATCATGCCTACAAAGTTTGGTTGTAGTTGGAGTTCATTTGATTGAGTTTTGGGAAGATTTGACGGAGAGAAATCCGTTTTCGCGAAGAACAACTTTCTGCTCGTGAGCGTCGGACTAGGCTCCGGACGACTTTCCCCTAGCTCCGGACCATAGCAAGTGGTCCGGTGGTCTTGACTTTTCTCGTGTCAAGCAGCGAAGGGCGTCGGACCACCCTCCGGACCATTCGTTTTTGAGGCTCCGGACCATACCTCATTGGTCCGGTGGTCTCTGTCTGTTGAGTCCACCAAGCGTCGGACCAGTCGTCATAGTCCAACGGCCCCATCCAACGGTCTGGTCCGGTGGTCGGGTGCTCACTGCATGGTTTTGGCAAAGGCGAGGGAAAGCTCCGGACCAGTGCTCCTTGGTCTGGTGGTAGCGTCGGACTAGTCCGGAGGTGACGTCCAAAGCTCTGGTGTTTACTGTGTCTTTTGGTCTCTGCTGAGTGACCGTCGGACCAGTCATCGGACTAAGCACCGGACCACTTCCATTGGTCCACAGGCTCTGTCTGAAGCAGTCCGACGGTTGCTGTTTTTGTGAGTTTTTGCCTCTTTTCCCTAGGGGTCGAGAACCTACGTTTTGGGGTTTCTGGTGAGTCTTCCTCCACTACCGGTGAGCTCTCAATTCTCCGATTTCGTCTGAATCAACCAACAACTGAGTTTGGTTTTTGAGAAGAGTGGCCCGAATATTTCGAGAGAAATTTGAGGCTCTCATTCACCCCTCCCTCTGGTTGCCGTTCTCGGTCCTTCAAAGGGTGGTTCACTGTAGATGTAAAGCTAAATTATAAAGTGGTTCAAGTGTAATTTCTATGATTCTAAAGAGCTAATCCATTAGAGTTTAACTTTGAGCTAAATTTCACGGTGGTCCATGGACCACCTTTACACCTAGCAAGCCCGGCCTATGCATCATACATAGTGCTCCTCACTTAACGACAATGGTAAGTTACAGAAGAACAAGCAGTAGCACTGCAGCTGAGACCCGATGAAGTGATGAGAGCTTGCCAACTTTTCTTACCCACTGTACTCCACTAGACCGCTACCAGTAGAAGCTGAAACTCCTTAGGTGTACACGTACTGGTACTATGCATGGCAGCTCTGTGAAAGGTGAGCCAACCTCTAATCCTCCGCCTACCTGTGAAAGGCGATCTACATAGTAGATAGATCGCTATTTATTCGTTCCTAGCTAGATTCTCTATGCACTTCTTCAGCACTAGGCATTCTGGACCCTTGCATGCATGCTCGGCCAGCCCCTAAGGCTAGGCAGAGTAACAAGGATAAGGATAGAGAGCTGTTTGACACAAGAAAATGTCACCTACTTGGTTTACCGATTGCATATATTTGATCGATTTATGTATTGCCAATATTCGTGGACAAGTGCTACAATGATGGCCAGGGACGCAAAACAAATCTTCTAGGAGCCGGATATTCGGTATGAATATTTGTTTCCAGAGATTATGCGTGAGTTTGTTTGGGTTAAGCCCGGGCAAAATTAATCAAAACCGAAAAAACCGAACCGAAATAACCGAAACCGAAACCAAAAAATTTGGTTCCTAATTTTGGGGAACCAAAATAACCGAAGGAAATTCGGTTCCTACCCTCGGTTAACCAAATTATATGGATTATACTTCACTTAATTGTATTTTGTAAGAATTATGTTTGTTTTATGTGTGATGTTTCATATTTGAACTATTATATATTTGTGTTAATATATTGCTAATGTTCCTTAATGAATTATTATTATTAAAAATAGATAAAATTTGCTTTAGAACATATATATTTATTGTTGTTTTGATTTTTTCTGAAAACTTCGGTTAGAACTGAAACCGAACCGAAATAACCGAGAACCGAATTTGTCGGTTCCAAAAAAATTTTGGAACCGAATTTTTCCAAAACCGAAGAACCGAACCGAGAACCTAAATGCCCAGGCTGAGTTTGGGTTACCAACAACGTCGAATCAGGAGTGTGAGCATTGTAAATTTGCATATGGATGCATGCTTGGTAAATGATGTATTCTATCTATCATAAATTATTAGACATTCTAAAAATCTTGGAGAATCAAAATATCTCAAGTTTAATCAAACTTATATGATAATATAATAACATTCATAATGTCAACTAAATATCATTAGATTCTTTATCAGTTATATTTTCATAATATGTCCATTTGATGTCATAAATCTTTATAATTTTTGTCAAACTTGATATGCTTTGGCTCTTCGAAATTCTTAGAATGTCTTTATAATTTCGGATGAAGGGAGTACCTTTCTACAAGGAATTAGATTGGCCGGAGAGAGAACACTTGCATGCTAACTAATATTTCTCAGATTAAAGAGTCTGCAATGCTTATGTAATCATTATGAAAGGACATGTGAGCAGTCCGACTTGGCCATTGTTGAAGACTCGAAGGAAATTATGGTATGTTAATATGTTATCGCCATGGCAACGGAGAGTAGAGATAGCTCGGCGGAAAAAGGAAATAATGGATACTGCCCGAGTATGACTTTGGTTGATTAGACCAACCATGTTTAATCAGGTATACGGGAAGACCAATTGTATCGTTCATCTCAATCTCTTCCATCCTCGTGATGTTTTGTGCACCTCTCGACGAGATATCTCAATATCTTCCATCCTCCTGATGTTTTGTGCATTTCTCGATGAGATATCTCAATCTCTTCCATCCTCCTAATGTTTTGTGTATCTCTCGACGAGATATGTTAGCCTTCTAGGTGATTCTAGAACACTCTTGCACTGTCCGACATATCTCTCCCCAAGATATGTTGGCATTATAGGTTATCTAGTCCCACCATGCCTATCTGACGGACGAGAGACCTTCTTGGGTTTTATCGGGCACAAAAACGTACACCTAATCAATCTCGTTGACATATAGGTCGACCTCGCCATTAAAATCACCCTCCACTTCATGGTAGGTCGTTTACAACATCTGTATGATCTGGCCCTTACCAAGCCCTTACCAATATATGACATGAATCAATGTGAGCACTAAATTATAGTCATAGAGAGCATTCCAGTTGCCGAACTTGGAGCGGAAGGTATCGAGCACACATGTTGGGTCCATGCCCTGCACCTTAGCTTTTTTCTCCTCCCGAGTAAAGATGGTAATGGGTAGCCGAAAACCCGAAACCTAATGGGTTTTTACCCTATTAGGGTAAAGGTATAGGTCAATTTTTTTGCCCATAGGTTTGTTAATGGGCAAAAAATCGAACCCAACGGTTTATTGGCGTGGGTCTAGGAGAGTAGTACCCATACCCGCAAACCCATGAGGTTTTCAAACCCGGTCCGCAATGTCGAAATAATATTTAACTATCATATAAAAAAGAGTTTATATATTATTTCTTTAATTAATTTCAGCATATTGGATATCCCAATTCAAAATCTAAAAAAACATGAACAATTTGAATACAATAAAAAAATAACCATTCACTATAATATTTTAAAAGAAAGAAAATAAAAAATGAAACATGGCTCTACGTGACTGCCTAATACATGTGTTTCAGTAGTCTTCTATAACCCACTTTAGCCCAACAAGTAAGCCACAGGCACACAAATGTAGCAGTGCAGCTAGAGCCAGCCAGAGATTGCATGCCCTCCGTTTAGTCCCACCTTGCTTCCGTGTAGAAGAGAGAAGGATACAGGTAGCTATATAAGCATGGGTTTGAGTAAGAACTGAAACCCGTGGTTCATGGGTTTTTTAGCGGGTAGACTTTATATTTATATATTTCTGGGCACGGGTTTGGATAGGCAAAACCCGGTGGGTTTGTACCCGTCGCTATCTCTGCTCCCGAGTCCCGACCTCCGTCCTGCTACCGATCCCAACGATGCGTATCATGTCCTGGACCCGTTGGTGACTCAATGCCAACTACTTTTTCATGCCATGCCACGAAGCCATGCATCAAAAGGGACGGCTGGCTTTGCCCAGCAGCCGGATAGGTCCAAAATGCCAGCCTTGCTTTGCCGCTCTTCTTCTCCGCCGTGTCCGTGATGCTGAAGAGGGGAAGCAGGCAGTGATTGCGATTCGGAAGGAAGGAAAGGCCGTGCTGCCTGCTGCGGCGGACAGTGTGGTGGGGGCATGGCCGCAACAGCTGGCGACTAGCGGCCTTCCCCCCCTTGATCGCCTATGCGCTAAAGAGTAAAGACACCCAAGAGGCACGCCAAGATGCATCATGGACTTCAAGATTTCCAGGAAGGCCCGGAACAAACTGTAGGATCGGCGTGTAATAAAGCCAACAAGAGAAATGGGCGCTGTTGCACACCTGGATCATCATGAACAACTAATGCAGCACGGCAACGACAACGGCAGAGAACAATTGGTATGGTCCAACAAGGAACAGGAAGAGACCAACGCATATGCAACCACTCCTGAGTCGTGAGCACATGCCGGCAGTCTAGTCCGGAGTTCAGACCCTAGAATTTTCAACCCACAGGAAACAGGAATCCACTTCAAAGAACACTCAGGTACATAGTATATAAACAAAGCAGAGCACTAGAGCTTTTGTTAGACAGAAGCACAGGCTTGATTAACGCTAGAGTGCAAGGTGACCTTAATGCCTGTACATTATAATCTCACCTCGCACTTCCCGGAAAAGGGTTGAAACGAGACCAATAAATCCTTGGCAAAATCACATTATCTACAACTGCAACCATCCTGACAGGGCAAAACATCCAGGGAGCCTTCTCCTATATTTCATCACTCTACTTTGAGCTATATATATATATTATATATTGCAGTTTCCCTATATAAATAAACTACTGAATCACCCAGAAAAAGAAGAGGCAGCAAATGGTCTCTTGGTAATTCTGATGGGCAAGAGCTTCTACCGCACTGACCCAGCTCGGCGGCACACCACATCAAGAGCTTCAACCACTGTCCCTGAGAAACCAGCTATGGCTTGGAATATTCCTGGCAGGCCTGTCTGTATGTTGTTCAGCGTCATTGATCGTGTGACCTCAACAGCCTTAGCGTGCCTTGTCATCTCATCCTCCACCTTCCGACGGCATTGGGCAATCTCAGTTTTCTTCTCTGCAAGAGGATCGCGAGCATCGTACGCGTGGCTTTCAATGCCGTCGCGCCCACTGCCAGGAAGGCCAAGGCCAACCATCGAGTAGGATTGGTAGTACTTCTTCTCAATGGACCTGAGTGAGTTTGTTTTCTTTTCTAGCTCCTTTGAAAATGTCTCTGTCCGCTTCTTGATCTTCATCTCCTCTGCCTGCTTAATGTAAATGACATGAACAACATTCACAAAGCTCTTGATCGCCTCTGAAGCAACAGCATCTGGAAGACGGTCCAGTGCTTGCTTCCACTCGTCACAGAAGCTGGTGAGTTCACGCGAGATCATTGAGGCATGGGCTTCCTGCGGCACACTGTTATCCACTTGGCAGAGTGTGAGCTTCAGCCAGCCATATAGAGAGCGGATGTAGTCACGCTGGTACTTGATAAGGCGGTTAAAGTTCGAGTGCCATGCCGCAACAGCAGCCTCAAGATCACGAGTTGCAAGCCTGTGAAGGTCAGATGTTGACTCAGCCATGGAGTTGTCCACCAGACCACGGACTTGCTGAACAATCTCATTTTGCATCTCATGGAAATAGTTCATTGACCTCCACATACCCAATAGCCTGCATGTTAATGTTCAGAAACAGTTAAGTACTTGAGAGCAGGACCACAAAGATCTGGAACTAGGAATGTTGGAATGTACATAAGACTTACGCAAAACAAAGCTGAACAAGCTGTGGTGCAAGCTCATTGTCACGGACTCTAACAATAGCTGAGGATGTAGTTGTGGCAGCCTGTGAGGTAACTACGATCAGTGATTGCAGCTTGTTTATGGAGGCCTTGGTCTTGTCCAGCTTTGCACTGTCCCTCCCTCTGTACTCCAGGCTCTGCAGAGTAGAAAGCTTTTTCTCATGCTCAATCTTCACACTCTCTCTTGCCTGCAGTAATTAAAATTGATCTATATGTCAGCTAATGGCTCAAGAAACAGCTTAATGAACATAAGGATTTCGACTGTAGCAGTCTTGACACTGAAGATCCATCCCATCAATTTGTTAAAGTAAAGACAAAGATATGCTAAATCTAATTTTGGCATTACAGGGATATATTATGTCTAAAATAAGACAAATGGACAATTTCTTGAGCATCTGTACCTTCATAGATAAAAATTTCAAGGACAAGAGTATTGTATAGAAACAAATAGAGCAAAAAAAGGGAAGATAATATGGAGGTGGTGGTTAAGAAATCAATAGCAATGTATCGTGCTTGCTGCCTTTCCTGAAAGTAGTTAAAACTATAGTGCAAAGACTCTGGTGGTTCCAAAGTCAGAAAATGCGCCTCTAAAGACACTTTATGCAACAGAATCAGATTCTCCTTTCACATTTCTGAATAAAATGTTCAGATATGTAAGAGGTTCACTCAATCCAATAGTTACAAGTTATCCTTTTCGTAAGGTTCATTTGTAGCACAGCCCTAATAAAGCGATGGAGATATCTCTTAGCAAAAGGATTAAAACTAGCTTCAGCCATGCCCTTGGTCTTTGATGGATTGATAGACCTACAATACCATGTGAGAGTCCAATGACTGCTAGGGTCATGGGTCTTTTCAAGAGCAAAGATGGAGACCTTGCCCATCTTAGTATATGCATTGTATTCATGCACAATAAAGGTGGATGCAGAATGTGACAGCTGAGCTCACATTGCTCCAGGTAATGAAGTTGGATCATTACCAAGAGGAGCCAAGCTGAATAGTTCCAAGATGTTTCACTGATAAAGTAATGATGGTGACAACCAACAATTTTCATAGCAAACAACATCTCAATTTGGGCGCTGTTCCAGTACTCAAATGCTGAATATGAGAATCATCAATGTCCATGTAACCATCAACAGAAGAACAAAATTACCTTGACCTCCTCATAGAGCTTCTTCTCCCAAGCCAAAAGCCGCTCTAGAGTGGATCCATGGCTCTTGCCTTCTGTTGACTCCATCTCCAGTGCATTAGTGTCCAGCTTGTATCGTACAGCCAATGGCGGTTTTGACGTCCACGTCGACGACAATGCTGATAGCACGCTGTTGGAATGGTACACCGTCTCTGCAAAAGAAGAAATCATAGTAAGTAAAACAGCTAAACCATAAATCACAAGCCATTGCATATATTCAGTTAAATCATAAAGCAGAAGAACAATCTGAATCACATTTTCATTTGTTGAGCCATAGTTTGTGTTCTCTCATACTTTTGATCTGCCGGAAGTTGCGGTCGAGCTGTGCGCGGCTGGCCTCCAGGAGCTCGGACACATCGTTGCCGGAGTCGGCTGCCTTGACAAAGAACTCCTCAATGGCCGCTACGATTTCCGCGAGAGTGCGATGGCGCACCACCATCCGCATCTCTGTCGCCGCCGTGACCGTGGAGGAGGAGTCGCCAGCCTCCGACCTCTCATCCCTCCTCCTCAGGGGCAATGGTACGGCGGCGTACTCTGACGGTGCCGTCCCCCCGTACTCCGATCTGGCCACGAACCCGCACTCCGATCTGGCCGCGAACCCACATTCCGATCTGTCCCCCATCTCGCCCTCCTCCTCCGATCTGGTCTCCGACGTTGTCGTGGACGCGTAGTGCTCGTCGTCCTCCCATCCGCCGCAATGCATCCCCTCTGGTTCATGGTCCACCTCACCGTCGTCGTTTTCGGCGGCCTCGTCTTCCTCCTCCTTGAGGTTGTAGTGGGTGTGGTGGTGGAGGTAGGCCCGGGCCTTGGCCTCCTCGTCGAGCTCCCGGAGGCGGCTGGCCTGCTCGACCTCGGCCTTGCGGCGGTCGAAGAACTCCGAGTCTGGAGGCGATGGCGGGTAGAAGTTCTCCCAGTCCCACGCGGACGAGGAGGACGGCGTGCCCACCGGCGGCTGCTTGCGGAATGACGACCGCGCTGGGCTGGCCACGCTGGAATCCGACAGGATGTGGGGCACCCTGAGCCGCCGGGGGCGTGGTGCCCTCGCCGCCACCGGCTGCGGCGCTGCCATCGCCGCCGCCGGCTGCGGCTGAGGCTGGGACGGCGGGCGCGGGTGCGGGTGCGGATGCTGGGCGAGCGGCGTCGGAGGCGGGAGCGATGACGACGTGGCGGTGGAGGGCGCCGGTGTGGGAGTGCGTGGGCGGCGCTTGGGGCAGGCGGCGGCGCGGCGGCGGAGAGGAGAACGGGGGCAGTGTGGTGCGAAACGGCGAGCGAGGCGTGGCCCTGCGCGAAGCGCGAGAGCGCGGCGGCGGTGACGCGGAGGGAGCGGAGGTAGTCGGCGTGCGCGGAGGCCAGCAGCTGCCGCGCCGCCACCGCATCCTTCATGTGGTGGCGGCGCTCCTTGCAGCGCCGGACCGTGTCCTCCTGCTCCACCTTGGACGCCGTGCACCCCATCCCCGCAGCAGATCGGCGATCTCTCAAACTGCCCTGCTGCTTTGATCTCCCTCTCCCCTTGGCCCTTCTCTCTGTCTCTGGTGTCCGCTCCCCTCAGTTCTTCCCCACTGGACTCCAGTGAGAGAGAGAGGAGTGTGTGGGAGTGAGCTTGCTGCTTCTTGCTTCTTTTTACGCTGCCCCCAATTTAACATTTTTTTTATGGAGGAGATGGCCTTTCCCTTTCTCACTGCTTTCTCTGCTTGCTGGGAGCCTGGGACCGGCCGGTGGCCCGACTAGCCGTGTAGAGTGGGCCACAGTGACCGACTGACTGGTTTCGACATGCTCCGTATGCTCTTGGCGATTATGCAAGGCGATTAAGAATTCAAATAGGCTGTCTAGTTGACAAGCTGTTTCGTCTCAGAGCAAGTATAATAAGGGGCTATAAAAAAACTAAATATTAAAGTGGAGAAGAGAGAGAAGGAGAGAGAGAAGGGAAGTGGGCTGTAAGCTTACGACTAAGACTGGACGAAAAACTCGAAACTCGCTGACTCGCTCGACTCGTTCGTTAATAACTCGGCTCGAGCTCGTCTCATTTTATAATGAGTCAGCTCGTTTTATAACGAGCCAGCTCGTTAGCTCGAACGAGCCAGATAATTTGCCAGGTCAAATGAGCAGCATATTGAAATCGGCTCAGGTCAACCTAATTAGTCCAAAGCCTAGGCAAATATAGAAGTCCCCTTGACTCCCACTCCCACCCAGTCACTCCTACGTCTGCGGTGCGCGCAGCAGATAGAGCAGTCAGCGAGTCTTGCTTTTATAATTTCCCTGAAATGTGTTTTTTATGATTTGGCTCGCGAGCCTAACGAGCTAGCTCGAGTTTCTTAACGAGCCGAGTCGAGCCAGAATGCTAACGAGTCGAGCTATAACGAGCCGAGCTGACTCGATATTCAGGCCTACTTACGACCAATTTGGACACAAAACCAACTTAGGCAAAAAAACTAAGAAATCATGTGAGATAGACAAGTGGATCATGAATTGAGTGTGAACGTGTAACTATTATATGAGTGAATTGAGAGGGGGGCTATAAGAATCCATACAACAAATAGTTGGTTGGCTCTTGGCAACCAAAGATAGAGCATAGCTCCATTTTTCTTGTCGTGAAAACAATTTCAGTCCTCGAAAAAAAAAAGACAGACCCACGGCACAAGCGGAATACTTCTTCTGTCCCAAGATAAACACTTCTAGCATTTAAAATTTGTCTCACAGAGAGTGTAAATTTAGACCATAGACACCTACTACTAATACTAGTAGGCTTGCTGATTTTTTTCATTTTTAAAATTTGAAATGCAATTATTATAGAACAATTTTTGATACAAATATTGATCTGACCAATACATCCTACAAATGTTTTATTTTAGACCGGAGGGAATAGTCATTTTAGTCATCAACTATCGCCTAAGGCTCTGTTTCTTCCGGCTTTTCAATCGTTGAATTTTACTTTTTGTCTCCATTCCATTCTAAAAGTGCCAAAGTGACGTCTCAGTCCTCAAACTTTACGCATTGGTCTCATAGTTTATGGACGAATCAAGTCTAAAATACAAAATTTAAAGACTAAAAATAGACAGTTTGATAATTCTAGAATGAAACATTGAATAGAAAAATTTGAGGACTGGAATGGTATTTTTGAAAATTAGAGACGAAATTGAGCATTGAACAATAGTTGAGGGATCAAATGATTGTTTAGTCTCAAACACATAACACATCTTGTTTAGTAGTTTGGTATAGAGGTGAAAATAGTCGAAAAAAATAAGAAGAAGGCTCTATCACTTTCAAGTTTTATATTTCTTTGTCGAAAACGAAAATGATATGATATCGTCGAAAATGAGAACGGTGATATTCTGGTATTGTCAAACACAACACTATATAATCGAAAGTACACAAAACTCAACAAAACGGTACTTAAAAACGATAAAAATGAACTAACAATTAAGACGTATACTTTAAACCATGTCTGTCACACATAGTCACACACATTTGCATTATTTTAGCCAAGCCTAGTCACTTGTCTAGATATAGCTAGATTGGGTTAAGGTTTCAAGTGAGCCTCACATGTTTTTTATGAAAGAATAGAGACAGCTTCCATTAAACTATAGAGCCTTCACCTAAGTTAGGTTCGTGCAGTCAGTATTATGGATGGCTGCGTGACTGGAGTGTGGACGTGCACTGCTTGGCAACTTGGGGTTGCAGGACTGGACTCCTAAAGTCCTAAGGTGTGCGGCCTGCAGAGAAATGGGGACCGAGTGTCATGTTAATGGCCTGCTAGGCCTAGGCTTTCAAAGTTGAAGATGACCTCTTTTTTCTGTTGAAAAAAATGCAATCATGGTAGTTTATGCATAAATACAGTAACACGCTTACATAGTCGGCAACAGTAAATACAATTATCAGTCGATTTTGTTTTAGTAAAAAAACACGGCAAAACCTTGGAAACGAGCCTCGGTAACTGATATCATCCGATCCCGCTTTCGTCCCTAGTTTGGTACTACCCACTCTTTCAGAGATTATACAATTCTACCTACTTTGCAAACTAAATTATCTTAAAGCTAACTAAGTTTATATAAAAATGTGTTATTATTATAATTATAAATAAGCAATATTAGATGTGTTATAACTAAAATGTATAAGCGTGGCTTAGCTCAAGCCATATAGTTCGGCAGCGAAGTCTCTAACTCCAGTGTTTCATGTGTTTTTAAAAAGAAAAATTACAAAATATATTTAACCTAAAATGTATAGGTACTATTTTCTAGAAGCTTAGGTAACCTTAATAGTTTGACTCAAACTAAACTTAGGACTTATTCGGAATCCATTAAAATCGGATGCTTGTCGTCCGATCACAAGATTTGGAAAAACATCGCCAAATATCTTGAGGTATCAATGATTCTTTTAACCATGCAAGATTCACCATCGCGAGAATGAATGAAAAGTCTAATTTCTCGTAGCACGATTTTACTACTGCACTGCGCAGTCGCAGAAAGCTTGTCAAAACATGATCATAACTTTTTTAAGAATTAAAACATGGCCTTAACTTAAAATTGCAAAAAAAAAAGATAGAGGTGTCAGATCGGATGGAATCATAGATGTACTGGCTTGGTATCTTGAGCTCTGAGGTTGAAGACCTATACTCTCTCCATATTGTAAAAGAAGTCGTTTTGGATAATATTTTGATCAAACATTGAGAATATAAATTATAAATAACTTTAAAATTGTTGAAGTTTGTCAAGGAGTTCACGGCGCAATGACAAAGGCCATTGGTTGGAGGGCTCCCACCCAGGGTTCAAATCCTGGGTGCGACACTTTATTCCAGAATTTTCCGGAGGCGCCTATGGATACGTTATACTGTGTACTCTAAAAAAAAAGTTGTTAAAGTTTAAAAAATATGAAAATCATATAAATAGATTTATAATTGCGGCGCGCTCGGGGGAGGGGTGGGGGTGTCTTCGGTGTACTTTCGTCTCGAATAGCTCGTGGGGAAAAAAAATGCAATGATGAACTCCAGGCAACTGCATTACGGAGTGGACCCGTAATAATCGATCACAGAGGTTCAGTGAGGATCCAATCCGGTGCTTGACAAACAATGCTACACTGTCAGCACAGACTTGCAGAGTCATTTGTCAGAAAATAACAGCATCAACGTGCGTGAGGTTGGATTTCGATCGGAGCTTTGCTACCACCAACTGCTAACCGGACCTAACCAAAAGCCTGTCCCCTGTCTTCACCACACCAGATGACCAGAGCGTGTGTTGTGCGCATTATTAAAAAATTAAAAAAAAAACTAGTATTGGCGACAGGGAAAGCACTCGACAGTGTACGGGCATCGCGGCGAGGACGACGACGACCTACCTAAACCAGTAGTAAACCCCTGCACTGCAGCTTCTTGCTTGCTTTTGGGGCCCGGTTCGCTGGGTTAATTTATTTTTTCCCTTCCACGCTGAGACGGTCTGGGCCCGGGAAGCTGCCATGGTAACGGCCAGAGTTGGGTAGTGCTTGGAAGCACACGATCCTGGTCGGTTCCGTTCTTTAATCACCGTGTCGGGGCCGCCTTTTCTTTCCTGTGTCCATTCATTCATCTCGATGCGGGCCGGGCTGCTTCAACAGCGCTCCGTAACTGTAAAAAGCCTGGTGGGGACGACGATGCGTGTGCTTGAAGCCAGCGTTGGACGACACTCTCCTCAGCTCCTCTCGTACGTTGCGGAAGCAATGGCATATCGGGACTATATGCATTGCAAAGAGGAGTACAGAGATTGAAGATGGAGTCCGATTGCCAAGTTTTGGTCCAGCTGTGGACTAAGGGAGCGTTTGGATGGAGACAGAAAATGCCACGCCTAATCTTCGGCCGGTGCCAAAAGTGCGGACTCAATTTTGTCGGCCGCACTTGCGGCACACTCTAGCGTGAAAATAAACTGGCAAGCAACATCAAGGTTTAGGCATGCCACAACTTAAGTTACGAATCAAACATGAGCAAAAAATACGGCACAATGACTGTGGCACGTTGTGTCAAGGTTTAGATATGAACCAAACGTGCTCTAATTGTGCAAACCAAAAATCAGAGATTGATCCTTTGCTGAAACAGATGGTCGACATTAGTCGGAGCTTCGAAGCTTTTGATTTATCGTTTATTAATAGAGAGTGTAATAAATTAGCTATGAGTGTGCTAGTCTAGTTTCCCAGGATAACCAAGTGGAGGAGTGGCTGATAACTCCACCTGGCCTTTGGAAATTGTAATTTCCGATTGTAACGTGGCTCATGGCTAATATATGAAACTCTGGCTTTTCCAAAAAAAAAAAAAGCTCCTCTCGTACGTCCCCAACCCATGTTCAGAGACGTGGCACGCACCGCCACTGCCAAGCCAAGTAGTAGTCGTGCTTTTTCCTCTGCTTCGTCGTCACCGTTTCATTTGGGCAGCTCCCGTTGGAGTTCCATGTCACGCTCGCTGCGCCCTGCATCATGCATGCCTTTTCCTGCTTCTTTCTTTCCATCCTTTCAGAAAAAATATAGGCATATCTATGACATTTATTGCTACCAGTTGTCATGTCTTTTAGCTCTTTTTTTTGAAAGAAGTCATGTCTTTTAGCTCCACTCGTATCTATCCATTGATCCATCCATGCTTGTACTTAGCACAGTACTGTATAAATCCGCTTTGCGTGCCTGCGCCAGCACGTTACAAAAAGCCATGATGCTGCGATGTATTATGTAAGGAAAAAAGAGAGAGAGGGAGGTGGGCAGATGAGACGGAAGCTACGTCGGTGGTTTCAGCCTTTGCTGGCCTGTTGCCACCTCAACGTGCCGTGCACATATTCCTTGCTCTCGTAAAGTACAGCGACAATCGAAAAGGAAAACAAGTCGAGAGAGGATCCAAAATGAAGTCGTAGTAGGGCAGATTCCGTAATGTTGCTTGGGCCGAACAAGATAAGCAGAGCTGCAACGCGGAGATTTTTTTTTAATTTTAACATTATTTTTAACTAAATATAATTCTAACACCAACTAACTTTTTTTTATTCCTAACACTTTTGACCGCTCCATCATCCATGAAGCGGCATTTGCATGACGGAGCGGCAACCGGCGAGACCGGTCAAAGGCGGTCAAAGGCGCAGAAGTGGGTCCGCCTTACCGCTCCATGATCTGCGGAGCGGCAAGACTGCCGCTCCCCCAGCCATGGAGCGGCAGCCCTGCCGCTCCGCAAATTATGGAGCGGCAAACCGGAGGCCTATTAAACCGGTAAGTCCTCCTCCCCCTCCCTCTCTCGTCCAATTTTTCGTTTTGCTGCTGCTGCTGCTCGGCCTGACGCCGCCGAGGGCGACTCCCACGCCGCCGCCATCCGCCGGACGCCCATCCAGACTCCCTAGCTGCACCTCCCTCCGCCCCGACGTGCTTTAAAGGTTAGTAGCATTGATAATCAAGTCTAGTTAATATCATTACTTTAGGGTTTAGCTTAACTTAAATTACCTTAGTTAGTTAGAATATTTGGTTAGATATCTAGTTGAGTTAGTTGATTAATAATGTTAGTTCGAGTTATTTTGATTAATTAAGTAAACTAGTTAGTAAATTTTGTTAAGTTTAGTTATTGTAGTTAGTTATTATATTTGCTTTATATGTCGTTTTGTTAATACATACGTACCTATTTTTTATTTAATGTTGGTAGATGCAAGACCTTTATCATACGGAGTATTGGAAAAAGCGTGGTCGACCTAGAGAATTATACATTGAGAGTTCTAGCTTGGATGACCCCGTTCCTCCTGAACTTCCGGTCCCTAACTATGACTGTGGTATTCCGGCCGACATACAACAGTCGAGGCAGCGGACACCGCGGCTCGTTGCTTCTACACATGTAGCCGTATTTGCGTAAGTAATTGTGTCATCAATGAGTTTATCATTTTATATTCTTCAGTTACAATTTAATTTCATACAATTTTGTTTTGTAGGACCATACTAGGTGTTTTTTCTTTCAGTGAATTGATGGTCCAGAAAAGTGTGATCCTATGATCTTACTTTTCTCTACTTGGAACTTTCATAACACTGTGGATCGCTTCAAGCGGTGGGTTCCACCTCCGCCTAACCCTCCTCCAATGACGAATGAAGAGAAGACCTACGCAATAGCTAGACGTGTGGAGTCGCCTCCTCGGTGCCATTGCGGAGAGCGAGTAGTGATCAACCCTAACAATTAGAATGAGTTCATTTGTGCTCTCAAGCATGAGGTAAGTTTCGTATGGTGATAAACTCTCGTATCAGTTGACAAATGTCATATCTTTCTGTTTTCATGTACTAATATGTTTTTACCTATTGTTTTATAGAATTTGTGTATGTCTAGGTGTAGTTTCAGGGAATGGCTCTACGGTCCTAAGGATCTTTGGCCATAGACAAAGGAAAAGGGAAAGGAAAAGCAGAGGCATGTGGAGCCGGTGGTGGAACCAGCTAAACCTTTTGTGATGTGCCAATGTAGTGTGCAATCCAACTACGGTTTGCTTTCTTCTGAGCTAGGCATTAGCCACTACTGTGGGCATATGATTGACTACGATGCGGTTCGTTATTTGACTCCGTAAATTGAAGCGTACCTCAATCTGTTTTGGAATAATTTATCTAACTATTTGAATAGAGTACTCAGAAATGCATGTGGGAAGGTTCAGCTGGCAAGAAAAAATTCCTCGAGAAGATTCAGGGGAGGAAAAGATTTGGACAGGCTAAAGGATTTGGTCCTAATTACGTGAAGCATTTCATCAATAACCGAAAGAGGGATATGCGTGAGAAAGCTGAGTCAAAGGTATTCGGAGCCCTCAGAGTGTCGCGTGGAACAAGTGGGTAGTTGAGAGAAATGTTAGAATAGAGACAGAAAGGGCTAGGAAGGCTGCAGCTGAGGAAGAGAGAGTTTTAATGAAGTTTGTGAACGACAATATTGCTTCATTATGTGCCAGTAAGTATTTGGAATCTTTGTGCATTATTAGTTTCTTATGTCGAAGTCGATGAACGACAATAGAATTACTTTGCTGACTTGATGCACTTTTGACTTTGCAGAGATGGGATGCATTGGGAATTTCGAAGCAGACGCTGCTCGTGCAAGGCACGTGGAGAGAAAGCGTCAAAAGAGACACAGTCGAGCTAGTGGTACCATGCACTGTCCCATTGTGGTGGATGCTGCGGCCGAGGAGGAGGACGACCCTGCTTATGCAAGACTAAGCAAACTCATCGTTTTAGCTGAGACTGGGTTACAGGAGGAGGAGGCCAACAATGAGGATGACCCCGCATATGACAAGCTCAGTGAACTCATTGCTCTAGCCGAGGCTGGGTTGCAGGAGGACGAGGCCGAAGATGATTTTTTCTCTCAGCCTTTAGGTGAAATAGATGATGCAGAGACCGCTTACCATCGGCAGAAGGCTAAGGATGAGTCTAGCAAGAGCAAAGACGTGGTAGTGGAGGATTGGTGCTCAGACGACGAGTGTTAGGTCTACGCTTTATCTGTTATTGTATTAGTATGGAATTGTATGTTGAAACCCTTTACATTAGAACATAAGTAGCACCATTTGTCACTATTGTCACTATTGTACTATTTATCACCATATATCACCATGTATTAGTGTGGAGGGCACTCTTTCCTACCATTTATCAACACGCCGTATGTTTGTACTACAAATATTTAGAAAAAGTTAACACGAGATATTTAAAACTCTTTGACCTTCCTTTGACCCTAACCTAAGGTAGAAATATTTAAAACAAGTTAGTCAGTTCTAGTTGCTTTTAGAATGCTTCTGCTCCTGGTCTTGGAAGTTCTGGTGTTGTTTTAGAGGCTTTTGGCTGTCGCTCCATGGCTGGGGGAGCGGCAGCCATGGAACGGCAGGCTTGCCGCTCCCCCAGCCAGAAGCCCCCTAAAACAACTCTGCAACCGCCCAGACCAGAAGCAGAACGCCCAAGTCATTGGGACAGGGTTCTTTGGCAGTAAGAATAGTGGAAAACATTTGTATATTGAATACAAATACTAGTGAAATGTAGTTGTTGCAAAACAAATGACATCGAAACATTTGAAGCCAAATTCGAACTCAATATATTACATCATTGAACACAAGTTTACTGACAATACATATGGTTCAACAATGGAGACAGAAGTGCAATGTCCACCAAGCACAAATTTATGAAGTTACACAAATTTTCCTAGTTAGACGATACAAAAGATAAAAACATAGGTCTCCAATGCGTACTCCATCCTGGGCTTCCATCCTCCAGTAGCATTCTCCCTGGCCCTCCAACCTACAGTACAGACAAGCAATTGTTAGAAACATAGAAGACATATGCATACATGACTAACACAATATTGTTAGCATTTGTATACTTACGTGCATTCTAAGGCCCTAGAGTGTAAGGGTTCTTTGGTCGCCTCTTTCTCTTTGGTTCAGAAGACAACACGTTCGACGTCCCAATGTCACTGCGGTCCCGCTGACGTTGCTGACGTTGGTGTCGCCTTTGTCCCTGGGCCTGAATCGGCCCCTGCACGTTCATCGATTTCTGCAAATGAAATCAAGATAAAAATAAGCACAAGTTTAGCATTATTAGCAAAGCTTTAGGAAAAAGAACATAGTAAATTGTACCTGTTCCTCTCCTTGGGTCCCCAACGGTGCATCATATAGCTGGGACTGACCCATTTCCTGCTGGTACGGGCTATGCTGGTACGAGCTCTGGTCGTAGTGGATAGGATGGTATGAGCTGGGCCCCTGCTGGAACTGGAAACTGCCCTGCTAGAACTGGAACGAGCCCTGCTGCTGTGGAAATGGACCACTGCTGCTGAGGTGACCCGTGCTCAGATGGCACGTACTGAAAAGGTCCATGCAGAGACGTACCCTGATCGGCCCAACCCTACTGAGAAGGTCCCATCATCTAAAAACTCGGTGCCTCATCTGAGTCTGAGTCTGAGCCCTCCTCTAAGACCTCATCGTCCTCCATGTCCTCATGTACTGGTGCCTTCCCGGTACTATAGGATGGTGTGTGTATACTCGAACTGGACCCAGTGATGGGGTCCGAAGAACCACCTGGCGTCCGCAGAGAGGTAGAAGCTAATGCACGAGAAGGACGAGGAGGCATATCTGGAGGCACCCAATCAGTGCTCATGCAGCTCATCTTCTGAGATATTTTCTTCAAAAACCTGCTCATTTTCTGCACAGTGACAAGTTTAGTTAACATATATTGATCTCTCAACTGCAAGTAGAAGAAAAAGATTAGGAATGTGATGCTTACATGGACAAATGTCTCAAGCGGGCTATCCATATCTGGCCGATGCTTTTGCATTTGGTTCAGGTAAACAACCTCTTCCGCTTTATCAGATAATTCCGCCAACTTTGTAGCCTATTTAAAAAATGAGTTTTTCAACGAATTGTTGCAAGGTTGCATTTTATACTAATAACAATTAACAGTGCTGATAAAACTTACCACATATCTCTGTAAGGGGGCTCTCTATGGCTGCGTCCCGTCTCTGGTGACTCGATCGTACTTGTCTTCGACGATGTCACCATCAGAGTCTTCACGCAGGGCGTGCTCCTTGTAAGCTGGCTTCAAATGGGTACGTGTGGACCTGTGAAGCTACTTGAGGTAGCTGTTGAATACGTGTGGATCCTGTGGAAGACCCTGGTCATACGGTACTCGTTCCCGCCTATCCCACCTCTGTATGTACTATGCGTGTATCAAACGCTAGCCCTTCTCCTTTTTCCGCAGCCTGCGATCAAGACTGCAGTAAATGTATGATTAGTTGGAGCCGACATAATTTAATTAGGCAACATTCAAAATCATAAAACATTGATCACCTATGCAGATGCTGGATAGTGGAGTACAGCGGTGGTGGGTTGCCTGTAAGTCTGCCAAACTACCTGCAAACTCTGTACGGATAGTGCATCTCAACCACATGAAAGCAAATGAGCGGGCAGTCGGACCGATACTCGTCCTTCTCTTCCCAGACGACCTACACATAATATAAAAAACTCAGGTACAATTTAAATATTGTGCAAACAATATAAACCATACGAATTAAATTAATGAATAAACCTGCAGGTGTGTTATGGTATCAAACATGTCGGTGTACTCCTTGTACTTCCGTTTTGCGTTTCCGGTGACCAGATCGATTTCACTCCAAACCCACAAAGCTGTAGGCAAACCCTGCTCGGGATCCCAACCTTGTAAATACATTCATGTGTTAGTCATTTGGGAAGGCAAAAGGAATTCCAAGTTACATAATATATAAATGTACTTACAGGAAATTGAGGTATTTTGGGCCGCCCCACGGGAAATCGCTCCCATAACCAGACTTGCAGGAGGTAGGAGCAACCCCCTAGGGAGGGGTTCTTGGCCGTGCTACGACATGCATTACAGAACTGCCTGTACGTCCACGCCAAAACAGCGCTGCCCCAACTGTAGCTGGCAATATTCTCCCATGGTTGGCCTAGTATGTCCAAGAACATCCAGCTGACCACGTTACCGGACGTGTCAGGAAACAAGAATGTACCAAGGAAGTGCCACTGCCACACCCAAGCTCTCCTATCCACTATTTTCTCCGGAGCATCTTCGGGAATTCCATCGCTGAACCTTTCGATGAGCCACTGTGAGGTGACACCAGAAGTTTTCCTACATATTTGGAAGACCATTAGAGGAAACTAAGGCAAATAAAGACAAGTACAGGAAAACAATGTAGCTGCTTACTTATGCTTCTTTGCTTGCTCGTCGTCCTCGGGAAGCTCGCCACAAAAGGCGGCCACCTTCTCCCTCTAGTTGTCGTTGTTGACGATGCTAGTGACACAGAGGCTGTCAATACGAAGGCACATAATCGCCTTCATATCCTCTAGTGTGATGGTCATCTCCCCGCAAGGAAGGTGGAACGTGTGAGTCTCTGGCCTCCATCTGTGCACCCAAAAACAAACTAAGTGAACTGGCACAAATATAGTGATTGATATAAACGAATAAGGGTGATTACCTGTCCAAAGCTGCAGAATGAAGTGCGGGCTTCAAGGTAGGAAGTACGTGTAGTACAACACGTGCTATCTTCATGAAGCCGGCACGCCGTATGTAAGGCGTGAAACGCTCGTCCCACCGAAGCTGCCTGATGTGAGTGCGTGGCCTCAGAACCGGTAACTCCTTGTCCATGGCGCCGTACTCGTGGCGAGCACCCCGGTGGTCCCTGTCGTACTCTACCTCAAGGAGCGCGTGGTCCTTGTGCTGAACTAGAGCCATCTTGTTGCCATACATTTAAAACAAGTTAGTACAAGTCCAAACATAATATGAGCATGATAACAAATTTAAAGCATAATATAAACTAATATGTTGGCTAAGTACAAATTCAAGTAAACAACATATATTCTTTAGAGAAAATAATATAAATGGACCTATTGTCTAGATCCTCTATGATAGTTAGCCTTATGACCCGGTTTTTTGCAAACCCTGCACAAATTTTGACCGCGTGTCTCATTGAAGTCTCCCCCTCTATATCTATCATCACTGTACCCTCTCATAGCATCCATGTCTCCCTTTAGATGCTTCTTCTTTCTTCTACCCTTACCTAACTTCTTAAGGTCTGGATTGGGGCCATACTGAGGTCCATGAAATGGGGGCCACTGCGAAGGGTCAAGATATGGCTCAAAACTCTTACTCCCATACTTTTATGGTGTTTGACCGGAGGTACAATGGAGACATAAACCTCGAAGACAGGTAGTCATATCCGCGCATCTTACAGGCTGTTATCATGTGAGAGCAAGGGGCGTGCATAATCTGTGGGACGTTACAACTGCACTGAACGATCTCTAAATCAACGCAGTAGTTGCATCCACCATAACGCTCTCCGCTCATAGTTGTGCCACCAAGCCCTCTGACATTATAGATATAACCGTTATTTTCATACGGCTCACCGGTCTGCTGCTTTGAATAGCCTTTTTCCTCCTCAATAAAATTCTGGGCTGCCTGTCCCCACACCCCAGTCTCAAGTATATCTCTTTGCGCAAGCTGCCATCTCTTCACAAAATATTCGTTGCACTTGAGAAACGAGTACTCAACAACACCTGATACTGGCAACCCTCGGACTCCATGAAATACATGGTTGAAAGACTCGGACGCGTTGGTGGTCATGATGCCATACCTCCAATCACCCTCGTCAAATGCTAGTGCCCACTTTTCCTTTTGTTCCATCTGGTCATATAACCATAATTTGCCAGCTTCGTTCATTACCTTGTCTAGCTCTTTCAATGTCTCCTCGAACCGAGTCTTTGTCGGTACATTACATAGTGCCTTAACCTTCTCACATACCTCCTCCTTCCTCTGTCGTCACCAATAATTAGCGCCGAAATGACGCATATACCATCTATGTACTATGGGCGGGAATCCTTCGATATGCTCATTGGTAACATGAAGAATACTTGCATGTCGGTTCGAGATCACACATATGGTGCGAGTCACACCAAGGACGTGGGTACGTAGAAGCCTCATGAACCATGACCACGACGAATTGTTCTCCCTCTGCCAAAGCAAAGGCAAGGAGAACTATATGATTCTTAGGATCAACAACAGCAACCATCATCAAAGTGCCCCTGTACTTTCCGGTGAGGAAAGTGCCATCAATAAGTACCACAGGCCTACATAATTGGAAAGCCCACTCCGTCTGGGCGAACAACAAAAAAACCGGTCTAGTACAAGCCTCATCGGGTTCTGCAGAGGCCTAAGACGAGTCTCATCCAAAAACCATTTCATGCCTGGGTTGTAGAATTGCATTGGACTCAATATTCGGGGTATACGGTTGTATGCCTCCACCCAACTACCCCATTGGATCGCAAGTGCAATCTGCTTAGCACGCCAAGCCTTGACGTACTTCACATGATACTTCACAAGGTTAAATATGTTCACCTGTAACATTGACACTGAGACATCGTTGTCCTTGTCAACGATAGCCAGAATACGTCGACCAAGGTAACGTGCGGTGAGCTGCGAATGAATTTCATTCCCGCTGTTATCCAAGCATGTGTGGGTTGGACCACTGTACTTATCTTTCACTTGCCATCACGCTTCTTCCTCGCAGTAAGCATCCGCATGCATGGGTAACCTGCTTTACAGATAAGGTGATACCTCAACTCTTTGTCAGAATGAGTGACAACGTAAGGTCTGTGGTGGTACACAGCATAGTCCTGAAGAAAAAGCTTCATTTCTGCCATTATATTGAAGACCATGCCCTTACTAAGCATTAGATTCTGAGGGTTATGCACTGGCTGCCTTGCCATCTGCAAACCCGTGTCGCAAACTGCTATATGTGTCATGCTGACATCTCTGTAGTTTGGAACGCCAATAAAAGGTACGCCACCATCACTTAACTGCATTAGCTCATTCTGTGTGTAGGGGGAGGTGGAACAAACCGCTACGGTTCGCTAACCCTACCCCATGGATCATAATAGGGTGCACCACCATCTGGTAAATCATGGACTAGCACACCATGAGTTGGCATTGCATGAAGTGCCAACACAGGAACATATGAGGGCGTAGCATGAGCCGGTACTGCATGAGCTGGTGTACCCCCTTCACCCCCTTTATCCCCTTCATCCTCAGACTCAGATTCACTGCTAACAACATCAGGGACCCTCTCATCTTCAGCTTCCTCGTCCTCTTCACGTTCAAACCCCCCACATCATAGTCGTCGTTTATACGACCTTCTTGATGTGTATCAAACTACTCCTGCGTCAACTGACCGTCCATGTCCATGTTATCCGGAGTTTCATCTCCTTGTACACCCAATTCTTCATCACCGCCTTCAAAACCCTCATCAAAATCCTCCAACCTATAGCCATTCTCAACAACCACCTCAGCCATGTGTGCATTACAACTTTGGAGGATCCTATTGTAGCGGGTCCACTGAGCAGGGGCAGACAAGGACATCAAACCATAGTTGTTATATTTTGTCCCACTGTCATATCTGCCCCTAATTGTGAAATCACCACCAAACATTGAACTCAAGCGGGCACACAGGTCAGTGAAGGTCGTTGGTTCATCAAACCATTCTAACTCCTCTTCCATATCCTCAAAAACACCATCTTATTTCCTAACACTTCCACCATAGAAAACTTGAACAAAACAATCCATCTACAAAATCATCCCACCAAAGTTTATCAAATGGTCGATAACTACAATCCTAGATAACTAGAATCTATATAAGTATACTAACTTGTCTAACTAAATTCATAGCTAACTAGAATCCTATATAAATTTTCAAACTCCCTACTATTATAGTAACTAATCTATACAAGGCAACAAACTTATAAGTATACTAACTCATAGTATATCTAAACTAATTTCTAACCTAACTAAACTCTATACTACTAATTTATAAGGTCACTGAAAATACTAAACTAACTATTCTAACTAATCTATAAAACCACTAACCTAACTAATATATAAGGCACTAACCTAACTAATATATAAGACCATCTCCAAGAGACTCTCCATATCCTTCCTAAATGTTAGGAATAGAGATTTTGGTGAAAAACTATCCTCCAACAGCTCATCTAAATGGTCATCTAAATATAACCATCCTCTATTTCGGATTTTTTCGCTAGCCAAATATAGAAGACGAGAATGACTTTCTAGAGTGTGCGTCGGATATAGAAAAGCTGTTGGAAAGTAAAAAGATATACAAAGCGATTTTTATGCAAATGACTCTCTAAATACTATTTTAGAGAGTGAAATTTAGAAAGACTCTTGGAGATGCTCTAAGGCACTAACTACTCTATCCAAACACTTTGCAAAAAATAAAATAAAAGCTTCGTTACCTTTGCAAAAAGAGGAGTGGGCGGGGGCGGGAGCCGGGGGCGCTGGCCGGAGAGGGGTCGCCGACCGGGTCGGGGCCGGAGCAGCGCCGACCGGGACGGGCGGGAGCCGGGGCGCCGAGGCAGGGCCTCGTTCCGGGCGCCGGCAGGGGCGGGCGGCGCTGCTGGAGCCGGTCTCGCGTGCTGGGCGGCGACAACGACGGTCGGCGGAGGCGGCGGCTCGCGTGCTCGGCTGCGAAACAGGGTGCGAGATAGAGGGAAAGAGTGGGCGAGACAGAGGGAAAAGAAAAACTTACCATTTCAGGGCCCGCGCTTGCCGCTCCATGATCGCTCGTAGCGACAAGGCGAGCGGCAGCCTTGCCGCTCCGCACATCATGGAGCGGCAAGGGCGGGACCACCCCGAGCGCTTTGACCGGTCATGTGCTGAGTCAACACCTTGCCGCTCCACCATGCATGGAGCGGCAAAGGAGAATGATGGAGCGACGTAAAGTGTTAGTGATAAAAAAAGTATTTCGGTTTTAGAATTATATTTAGTTAAAAAATATTAAAATTAAAAAAAAATCCAACACGGACGAGTGATGATATCTAGTACTTTGTGGGCTGCCCGTTTCTACCACACGGGAGGATCAGGCCCAGGAACAACCGCGTTTCCGGCCGTTCCCAGAAATGGACTGGCCCAGCGCATCTCTCTACCTTTTTAATCAGAACGTGATTTGATTCTAAAAAAAAAATAGAACAATGATTTACGAGTAAATTATTTTTCCCCTTCTTCGGAGCATGCAGTAATAAACTCAAAAATTATTTTAGGTGCTCCGTCGACCAGGATGTTTTGGGCGTCATGCTGATCATAGACACTTTTGACACGGTATTTTAGGCCGTGGCACGCGTGCCGGCTGCCAGTGCCCGGGAAGCTACTCTTCCGCCGTTCCGCGCGTGCGTATCGAGACAGAGAGTGACACATGATTGTTCCCCGTGCGGAAGAAAGTGTACCACAATTCCACAAACAAACTAATAGATTGTTCCACACGATTTTTCCCACGACTGTTCCACACGAAAGGAGCTGCACAAAGAAATAGATTGAACCCACAAGCGCACACAGCATAAGCAAACTAATCATCAGTATTTTTCCATTTTTCTTTCTCTCAATATATCAATATGCTCGAACCTGGAATGAGACAGAAATGTAAAAAAAACCATAAAGATAAACCATGTGCTAAATGCGGAAGAAAATTTTCCAGTCATATAGAGGGTTAGTACTTGTTTTTTTTTATTTCGGTGTTGTATAGGAAATTCTCTTTCCCCACCACTATAAAATCAACAAAAAAATATTGTGGGTTTGAACCTCTGCCACTCTCTCAATGCTAATTTGTTACTTGGTAGTGATATTTAAAAAAAAAACAAACACACGAACTAACATGGCCGGAGCAGCCCTATCGCTGCTCAACCCCTCCCCCACCCTCACCGTCTGATTGATTAAAAAACAAAGCTGCACTTATCTACTTTCTCTGTGTCGATGTTTAGAAACTACCAACGAGAAAATTTGTCCGCGTGTCGGGTTCCGAATGGTGAGATAAAGAGACAAGAGGATTATACTGGTTCAGGCAAGAAATCCCTACGTCCAGTGTGTAGCTGCTCGTGTTCCTTATCTCTGCTTGGAGGGGGTTACAAGCTTAGTCGAGAGAGGGGGTACAAGCCCCAAGTCTCTGAGTGCGTTGGTGTATGAATGTGTTTTAGCTCCATGCTTGTTGTTCTTCGATTGTTCGGTTGTCTGATCGCTTGATGCTTGCCCCGGCGTCATCCCCCTCACCCTCCTTTTATAGTAGGAAGGAGGGTGGGGGAGTTACAAGTGTGCACCGAGGAGCATGTCCTAAGAGGCAGTGCCCTTACCTTCTCCGAGAAGGATGCGGCGTACTCATAATACTATATTCTTATTGTCTTCGTACTTGGTCGGAGGCTGGGTGTCGTGTCGGCCTTCCACCGCTTCGCCAGAGAATACGGGGGGGGGGGGGGGGGGGGGGTCCGGTTAAGCCCGTAGTGGATAGAGGCATGGATGCATACAGCTCCGTCGGCTGGTACACCGTTTGTACCTTCCCCCCATTCTTTTTGCGTACGGTGAGATGCCTCCACGCTTAGCCAATGGACTCCGTTATTCAGAGGGTCCCACTGTACCCGTTATACTTTTGTTCGATGAGCTCCTGTAGGGGCCGAGGATGTGTGAGGTCGTCTCCGCCTCGCGAGAGGCATGATTCCGTCCTGTCCAGGTGCCTTGCTTCGTCCCGTCCCGATTGGGGAACTTGACATGTCTTCGTTTGGGCAGGAGACAAGGTGTTATCATGAGCCCCGGATTATACGGGGTGTACGATTATACGTGGTTCTGTACCTCCGTTCTTATCTTATAGAGGGCGCGACGTCGGCAGCTAAGGTGTAGAGACCTTATCCCTTCGTATAGGGGTAAAGAGATCTTTCCTCTACTGTTGACATGTCTCCTGAAACCAACGGCCTTGCCGTGAAGGCATGGATTGGTTTAAGGCAGAGAATGACAACGTGTGGGGAGATATGGGCACGTCTTCCCTCAGGACGTCGGGCGAGGCGGAGTCGAGCCTGCCCAAGGCACGTCTGCCCAGGGCATGTCTGCCCGGGGCTCGTCAATCTTCGTGGGCCGACTAGGCAGGGACCCCCGCGCTTGTCGTCCTGCGGGCCGATGGGCCATGACGGTTTTCCTCCGATGGGCTTCTTGCTCCCCCTCAGATGGTTGTTGATTATTTTTGAAAATGTATCGTTAAATTAGGTCCCCGACAGTAGCCCCGAGCCTTAGGAAGGGTTTTTGATTACCTTGTTGAGGCTTTGCGTGCTTTGATGGGTTATTTGTATTATCCTTCGCCAAGAGGGTGCGCGCGAGCGCACCCGCCGGGTGTAGCCCTCGAGCCTGGGTGAGAGCGTAGTTCTTGCGCATGCTTTTGATTCGTCGTGTTGATCTCAACGCTCCGGTCGCGGACGTTGGATTCGCTTTGATTGCACAGAATCGCAATCTTCCGATGGCGTGTGTTTCTCAGGTTGGATCGGATTTGGTTTTTGTGCTGACAGTCTACTGTCGCTGCTTGCACTGTTTGGTCATGATGTTGTTTACCACCTGCCACCGAGCCTTGAAACTTGTCCGCCTCTTGCTCGTCGCCACGCATCGTACGCTCCTGCTGTTGCTGCGTCGGCTCGTCCGTCGTGATTAGACACAGCGGGACGGTTGTCGCGCTTCTCCACGCACCCATTACAAGCCCTCTGCGTACGGTGATTTTCTGCGGCACAGGAGCCCCCGGGCGTGCGCTGATGCCTTTTGGTCAGGCCACACAAATCAGTTTGCGACTGATCCATGGCCGGAGTTGTGGTAGTACGCTGTCAGCGGCTGAAGCGTAGCCATGACAGGCCTAATGGTTAGGGCGACTCGCGCCGCGCCCTAGCTTTGGCTGTGCTTGTCGATTATCCTCGTGTCACGTTCCTGGCGACGCATCGGCTGATTCGTCGTGACAAGACTTGACACAACTTCCCCTTACACTTCTCTGGTCATCCTTGTGAGTTAAAAAATGGAATGGTGGGCCCTGCCTAGGCGCGGAGTGGCCCTGGCTTTGCTGACCTCGCTCCTTGGCCTATTTAAGGTGGCCCGTCGAGCGGGTCAGTTTGTTCCATCTTGCTCCTTCATCTTCACCCTCTGTTTGCATTCTTCTCCATTTGAGTCGCTGCTTGTTGGCCTATGGATCGTGGCAAGCGTCCCATGGAGGGTGGCGTGTCTGACCCTCGGAGCCTTCGTCGTCGGATGACTGAGGCGGGATGGTACCTGTGTCGCACTATCCCTGATTTCTTGTCATTACTCTCGTATTTAGTGATCCTTTTTCTTTGATCAGGAGGCCTTACATGGCTTACGATGCCTCACTTCCCCGTGGCTTTGAGGTGTGGGCGGCACCCTCCAGCTGGCCCAGGGGGTGTTTCTCATCCGGTTGGAGCTCCGGCCCCTTCAGGGCCAGCGCCGGCGCCTCCCGTGCGCAGGTTTAGGAGCCTGCTGGAGGAGCGGCTTAGTCGTCCAATGCGGAATCTTCGTCATATCCGAGACACGGAGCTGCTTTACCGGATGCTGGAAGGTTTCCGCCAGAGCCTGTTAGGGTCTGTCCAGGCGGGCTATTGTCTTCGCGATCAGCTGGCCGAGGCTGATAGGCGTGTCATGGGTAAGATCAGTCGCCTTTCTCCTGCGTACATTTCATCATGACCTGCTCACAACGTAACGCATTGTTTCCCTTTCATAGCGCTGGAGGAGGAGCTGCGGGCGCTCCGTTCCATGGCGAACGACGTCACCGGCTTTCTTCGTGCACCTGGGAGTACCGTGGTCGAGCGTCTCCAGGCCATTCCCGCACGCATCCGCCATGTCATCGCGCGTGCCATCTTTCGTGGTGCTGGGGTCGCGTTCGCCATGACTGAGGTTCGCTCTGGGACGGACATGGTGGATGCTGTCGGGTTCCCGCACGGCATAGCGTCGACCAGTATGCCCATCTCATTGAGTGTCTTTCTGATGCTGCCGAGGCCATCGTTGACGTTGTGCCCGTTGAGGATTTCCTTGCAGAGGTCCAGTAGCTTGTTAGTTGGTTATGCCGCGCCGGTCGCGGTGCTTTACCTTGCCTGTATGGACCGGGCCTGATGAGCCCCTCTCTTAAGCTTTTGTAATCGTCGTCTTTAGCTATCGTTTCCGCTTTTCTAGGCCTTTGCTAGTTTTCCTATCGTGTTTATTGGACCATGAGTTTGGGAGTTGTCATTGTGCGGCTCACGTGTTCTTCCTCGCACCCTCATGGTCTAGGATGTGGAAGTGAGCGACCTCGTATCTTACCTCGGTGGCCGAGATCGAGGGCTCGGCGAGTTACAAACGGGTAGTCTAGGTGAGACCCCGGGTCCTCATCCGCGGAGGCGCGCACCGGCAGAGGTCCATCGTGGACCGATCTCTAATCTTCGACAGTTGATACGTATAGTACCTGAATCGGTTCGCTGGGATTCGAGGGCTCGTTGCCACCCCTCGTGGGGTTTACCACATATTCTGTTATCTGTCAAAGCCTAAACACGTTTACCAAGCGCGTTCGACGTGAAGACGTCTACGTTCTAGCCGCTAGGGCCCGCTTGGCAACGTCCCTTACTCTTCGTTTTTGGCCAAGGAGGCTGTCAAACCCGTAAAGTTTTGGGCCAGCCAAGATCCCTCGGCCTGTTTACCTCATTTGTTACATGAGTATGACAGGTGAAAGACGGTCTTTCGACCGTTACCCCGTTGTTGTCCCTGCATTTTGCACATTGGGGATAAAGAGAATTGAACGTTCTTTAGATGGACTCACTTACTGTCCGTTCTCACCTCTTTTGCTGGCTGTGGCGGGCCGGTTATGCTGCCTGTGATACCTACTGTTCTCGGCGCCGTTTGCAGTCTGTGGGCCCTTGTGGTAGTCGGTTGCTTGTTGAATGGTCCACCTATCACTTGACGGTTCGCTACTACTGTTCGCGCCTGAAAATGAAGGGTCGCGCCTTTGTGGTTCCGAGGACTTGTATTTTTTATATTTTTTATGACCCAAAGGGCGTGTGTGTGGAAGATGGAGGGACAGTGGCTCGGCTCTATATATATAGGCTGGGAGGCCTGGAGCAATAACTCTCCACCGCTCTCCCCAGTCTTCCTCTTCCTTTGCCAACTAGTACTAAGAGAAGAGAGAAGAGGGTTTTCGTCGTCGTCGAGGAGGCGCGTCAATCTTGCTCGTGGGATGGATGTTGGACGCGCTCGCCTCGCCATGGCGTCTTGCGCTCTGCTGATGCTACTGGAGGAGCTCTCCTCCAGATCCTTCTCCGCGCCATCGATCATGGAGGTGATCTTCTTGAATACATGCGCCTTCGCCAGGTATGCGGCCTTTTTCGGAGGATTTGCAACGACGACAAGATGGTTTGGTTTTTGTCCCTTCGGGTGATGCAGCGTTACTATCGGTCCGGCTACATGCTTCGAGAGACGATTCTTGTGCATCACTTCTTCGAGGCCGGCCATCGGGAGGCCTTGTGCTTTCGTGGCATGGAGAAGCTGATGCTGTGCGGGCGGGACCCCTCTGGTCGGGAGCTCATCAACCGAGCGATCCTGGCTGGAGATGTCGGAGCAATGTACTTCCGAGCCATGCTGCTGTACTTCGCAGATCCGGCGAGCCCCGAGGCTCTCGCTCTTCTTGGCCGAGTCGCTGGTGGCGCGCTCCTAGACGACAGATAGGGCAACTGCGGTCTCACCTCGCTCCGTTTTGACTCCCGCGAGGATCTTCGCGTCATCGCGCTGGGGATGGACATTTGTTGTCCGAGGCACGTGCCGATGGTTGCGGTCGATGACTACCCTGTCTACACTTCACCCTGGGCCAGCAAGCGAGAACTTGGCCGGAGCTATTGTGTATTGTAGCCCGGAATGTCGTCTTAGCTATGAGTTCGATCTCTGGAGTAGGCATTTCTCCGATGAGGTTGCCTATTGCATCCGTAGGATGAGGCTATAATGTTGGGCAAATCATCTAGGCTCTAGCCCTTTTGCTTTTGGAATGGTTGTAATAAACTTGGGTTGTGTATATTTGTTCAGATTTTTCTTTTATTTTGCATCTATCTGGTAGCCCCCGGGTTAGGGGTTTCTTTGTATGCCGCGCATAAAAGAGGAGCTCTTACCCAAGACTTTTGTGATGCATAAAAGAAAACAAATTTCGACTAGAATGCTGTAATGAGGGATTTTTTAGTGGTAGAAACGGCGTAGATGTTGTATGTTCCAGGCGTTGGTGAAGATCTTGCCGGTGAAAGTCTTGAGTTGATAAGCTCCTGGTCTTATTACTTCATGGACAATGTAGGGTCCTTCCTAGGGCGATGTGAGCTTGCGCCGCTCCTTGTTGCTCTGGATTTTTCGGAGTACTAGATCCCCTGGCTGAAAATCCCTTGGTCGGACACGTCGATTGTGGTACCGGCGTAGCGCCTGTTGGTACTTGGCCGAGTGTAGGAGGGCGGAGTCCCTGGCCTCGTCGCCCTGGTCGATGGCATCTTCCAGGAAGGTTTCTGCCTTCTTAGGGTCATAAGCCTCCACCCTAGGGGACCCGTATTCGAGGTCGGTGGGTAGGACGGCCTCCGAGCCATAGATCAAGAATAACGGCGAAAAGCCGGTGGCCCTGCTTCGTGTCGTTTTGAGACTCCACAGGACAGCAGGGAGCTCTTGGAGCCATTTTTTGCCGTATTTATTCAACCGATCGAAAATTCTTGCCTTGATCCCCTGTAGGATGAGTCCGTTGGCGCATTCCCCCTGCCCGTTAGATTCCGGGTGTGCGACGGAGGCCCAATCGACCCGTATGTGGTGCTCGTTGCACCATTCTAGGAACTCCCCTACTGTGAAGTTAGTTCCGTTATCAGTGATAATGGAATAGGGCACTCTAAAGCGATGGATGATGTTGGTGAAGAAACTAACAGTTTCCTCAGCCCTAATGTTAGTGATGGGGCGCAACTCAATCCATTTGGTGAACTTGTCTATGGTGACCAGCAGGTGGGTGTAGCCCCTGGGTTCCTTATAGAACTTGCCGACCATGTCGAGCCCCCAGACCGCGGCTGGCCACGTAAGAGGGATGGTTTGGAGTGCCTAGGCAGGCATGTGAATCTGCCTGGAGAAGAACTGGCAACCCTCGCAAGCACGGACCAAGGTCTGCGCGTCGGCTATGGCCGTCGGCCAGTAGAAGCCTTGCCGGAACGCGTTCCTACGAGAGTTTTGGCTCCTACATGATGTCCGCAGACCCCTGGTGGATGTCTTGCAACAGCTTTTCCCCCTGCTCGATTGGGATGCAACGTTGCAGAACACCGGTGGCACTTCGCCTGTAAAATTCGCTGTCGACAAGGACGAATGTCTTGGCTCGTCTGGCAAGCCATTTGGCTTCCACCTCATTTGTGGGGAGCTCACCATTGGTCAGGTGATCTACGTATGGTTGTCTCCAATCCTTCTCTTCTGACGTCAACCCCTCCTGCTCTATGTTCATTGCTTCAGCGGTTTCGTCATCACCTGCAGTCGAGGCCTCGGGGGCTCTCGAGGTCGCTAGAGAACTGGCGCTGGAGGATTTCGTTTCTCCGATGTTAATAGAAGGCTTTAACTGATCACTTGCAAACACTCCGAGGGGCGCGGGCTCTTGGCCTGAGGCCGCCCTGGCCAGGGAGTCGGCCTCTTCATTCTGTCGTCGCGGCACGTGATTGAACTCGAGGCCATCAAACTTGGACTCAAGTTTTCGTACCTCCTGGCAATACGCGGCCATACGCGTGTCAACGCAGTTGGATTGCTTCATGACCTGGTTGATGACTAACTGGGAGTCGCCGTGAGCGTCGAGCCGCCTTATCGCCAGGTCGATCGCAATCTGTAGCCCGCTAAGCAAGGCTTCGTACTCCGCCTCGTCGTTGGATGCCGAGAACAGTAGACGTACCATGTACCTCATCGTTACCTCGCGGGGTGATGTCAAGACGATCCCAGCGCCTGCGCCGGTTTTCATGAGGAAACCATCAAAGTACAAAGTCCAATACTCCTGCTCGACAGCCGGAGCAGGGAGGGTTGCATCCATCCACTCCACAACGAAGTCAGACAGGACCTGTGACTTGATGGTGCTCCGTGGGCGTAGGTGATGTGTTTATCCATCAGCTCCAGCACCCATTTAGCGATACGATGGGCGGCATCTTTGTTTAGGATGACTTCTCCCAACGGCGCATTGCTTACAACTATGATTTCGTGTGACCCAAAGTAATGCAACAACTTTCTTTTAGTCATGACCACCGCGTACACCAATTTTTGAAGATGGGAATACCGGGTCTTTGAGTCGCTTAGCACTTCGCTAACAAAATACATGGGTCTCTGTACTTTGAGTGCGTGCCCTTCTTCCTCTCTTTCCACGACTAGGACCATGCTCACCACCTGCCTCGTGGCGAAATGTATAACAGGAGTTTTTCCTCTGTGTCGGGCGAGACCAGGACAGGCACATTAGACAACAGCTGCTTGATATGGTTGAGGGCTGCCTGGGCCTCGGGTGTCCATGTGAATCGCTCGGATTTCTTCAGGAGTTTGTAAAGTGGCAGGCTCCTTTCGCCGAGGCGCGAGATGAACCGGCTGAGCGACGCGAGACAACCCGTGACCCTTTGTACCCCCTTCACGTTATGGATCGGCCCCATTCTTTCAATGGTGTTGATCTTTTCAGGGTTAGCCTCAATCCCCCTTTTAGAGATAACGAAGCCCAGGAGCATGCCTTTTGGGACTCCGAAGACGCACTTCTCAGGGTTAAGCTTGATGTTGTTCTTTTTTAGCTTCGCGAATGTGAGGGCGAGGTCAGCCACAAGTTCGCTAGCGTGTTTGGTCTTGACGACGATGTCATCCACGTAAACCTCAACGGTTTTACTCACAAGTTCGTCGAAGCACCAGATCATGGTCTGCTGAAAAGTTGCCCCAGCGTTCCGGAGCCCGAAAGGCATGGTGACGTAGCAAAACGATCCGAACGGGGTGATGAACGACGTCGCAAGCTGGTCCGACTCGTTCATTTTGATTTGATGGTACCCGAAGTACGCGTCAAGAAAACAAGGGAGTTCGCACCCTAATGTCGCGTCAACTATTTGATCGATACGGGGCCGTGGATATGGGTCCTTTGGACAGACCTTGTTGAGACTCGTGTAGTCCACACACATTCTCCATTTCCCATTCTTCTTTTGTACCAGTACAGGATTGGCAAGCCACTCGGGGTGGTGCACTTCTTTGATGAAGCCCGCGACGAGGAGCTTTTTGATCTCCTCTATGATTGCAGCGCGTTTTTCTTCGTCGAAGCGGCACAGTCGTTGTTTAACTGGTCTGGACCCCGGCTTGACATGCAGGAAGTGCTCGGCGACATCCCTAAGTATGCCCGGCATATCCGAGGACCTCCATGCGAATACGTCGATGTTCGCACGGAGGTAGTCGACGAGCTCGCCTTCCAATTTGGGAGAGAGGGAGGAGCTGATGTGGACGACCCTCTCTTCCCCGTCCCGGGTGTCGAGAACGACCGTTTTCGTGGCCTCCGTGGACTCGAACGAGCCAACCTTCTTGGTGTTTGGGGTTTCTTCCCGCGACGTGCTAGCCTCGGCTGCTAATTCAACCACGAGTTGTTTTGAGGCCACGAGCGCCGACGCGTACGTGCAACACTCGACATCGCACTCGTACGTGCGCCGGGTCGCCGCGCCTACCGTGATGACACCCTTCGGACCCGACATCTTCGGCTTTAAGTAGGTATAGTTTGGGACTGCCATAAACTTCGTGTAGCATGGTCGTCCGAGTATGGCATGGTAAGTCCCCCTGAATCCGACGACCTCGAACGTCAGTATTTCCTTACAGAAATTGCCCGGACCGCCGAAGGTGACGGGCAGGTCGATCTAGCCGATGGGGTCTGCCTTCTTGCCTGGGATCACCCCAAAAAACAGAGCCCCCGAGGGGCGCAGACATGACCGTGGTATTCTCATCGCGTCGAGGGTCTCAGCATAAAGGATATTGAGCCCACTCCCATCGTCCATTAGGACTTTGGTGAGGTGCTTCGTGCCAACGATGGGATCGACAACTAACGGATATCGGCCATGATACTGTACATATTCGGGATGATCGTTACGATTGAATGTAATAGGAGACTCCGACCACTTGAGGAAGGCGAGAACAGCGGGGGCGGTTGCGTATACCTCTCAACGGGCGACCTTTTGCTGACGCTTGGAGCTGCATGACACCGGGCCACCGAAGATCATCAACGTCTCGTCCGCCGGGACATAGTCGTTGTCCTTTCCTCCGCCGTCTTCTCCCTCGTCCTCTTTCTTCTTTGCCCATCTCTTCTTCTTCGCACCGCCACCGAGGAAGTTTTTCATGAGGTTGCAGTCCTTGAGTAGGTGTTTGACAGGGGTCGCATGGTTCGGGCAGGGCCGTTCCAACATTTTTTTGAAGTGGTCGTTTGCCGGCCTGTCCTGCTGCCCCTCGCCTTTCTCCGCCGCCGCAACGAGTGACAGGTCATACCGTGGCCGGTTGCGCCCCTTCTTGTGAGGACGAGTCGAGGGTCCTTCGGCTTCCACCTCATCACGCCTGCTCCGGCTAGTCGCGCCCTGGAACACGGCGCCGACGGCCTCCTCGCCTGAGGCGTGGTTTGTGACAATGTCGAGCAGTTCCTTGGTTGTCTTGGGCTTCTTGCGCCCTAGTTTATGGACTAGGGACTCGCAAGTCGTCCCTGACAGGAACGCGGTGACCACGTCGCCGTCAGCTATGTCCGGGAGCTCGTTGCACTACTGAGAAAAGCGACGAATGTACTCTCGGAGGGTTTCGCCTCGCTTTTGCTTACAGTTCTTGAGGTACCAGGAGTTGCCAGGACGGATTTAGGTCCCCTGAAAGTTCCCGACGAAGGACTCCTTTAGGTCCGCCCAGTTTCGGATCTTTCCTTTTGGGAGATGCTCAAGCCACACTCGCGCTGTATCGGAGAGGTAGAGCGGCAAGTGATGGATTATGAAATTCTCGTTGTTTGCTCTGCCTGCCTCGCAGGCGAACCGATAGTCCTCTAGCCAGAGGCCAGGGTTTGTGAGCCCCGTGTACTTCTGTATGTAGGTCGGCGGGCGGAACCGCGACGGGACCCGCGCAACGTGTATGCGCGAAGAGAAATAGCGTGGTCCGGTGGGCTCCGGGCTAGAGTCCCGGTCCTCATCAGGGTCATGTCGTCCGCCCCTTCGTGTGTGTCGCCCACGCCATCTGCTATCGCCGTCACTATCGCTTTGCCCATGGTCGTCGCCTCCAAAACACGCGCTGCGGCCGGGACGTCGCCTGGCCAGCTCCTGGTCCCTTGTAGGGGTTGGCCTTGGCCTCTGGCGAATGGAGTTCTCGGGTAGCGGTGTGTTTGGAGCACTGGAGAGAGCCCCTACTCTCTGTCGTGCTAAGCTCTCCGCCTGCTGGGCCGCCGCGCGGTCGAGAAGGAGGCGTAGCTCCCCTCTAAGCTTCTTTTCCTCGGGCGTTGTGGGCTCCGGGAAACTGTCTCATGAGCATGGTGGCGGCCGCTATGTTCTGTTGTGCCCTTGGGAAAATTGGTGGAGAGGTGTCATCCTCGACTATGCGACGCTATACGTCCCAAGCCCGAGCTCAGGGATCAATCTCCGGCCTCGGATGCAGTTGCTGCTCGAGGAGGGTGTGCTCGTCGTCGATCTGGCGGCGAGCGTCATCGAGCTCGTTCGCCGAGCCTGCATGGCGTCGAGGTTGACGTGCGGTGGCGTGAGGACCTGTCGGTTCTCAGGGAGGATTTCGTTGCCATCCTCGTCGAGGTCGTGCACGGCTCCCTCGGGGGTGGCTTCCCTCTCGTCGCACATGAAACATTCCCATGAGGGAGCCTCGCTGACCTCGGGAGTAACGCATTCAGTCCCCGTACTGTCAGTGCCGGAGAGTGCCAAGTCTTCCTCGGTCAGGAGGTCGTAAAATGAGTCGATGGTTCCCACGAATTCGTCGTCGAGGGTGTCGGTCATCTTCAGAGCGATGAGTCACTCGAGGACGGAAGCGGCGCTGACAAGGCCGAATGGGTACGTTACAGGGGCACCTTCTTCTATCGGTGCACCTCCCTCGATCTGGATGGCGGCGTCGATGTAAGAGAGAGCCCGTCTCTGTACCCGGTTTGGGGACGGCCGTGGCGCCCGGCGTCCCTCAGCATGCTGACGTGATCTGTGCCAACGGGGGAGTGGGCGGTCGCTGCCCTCGGAGGACTGTTCGTCCGAGGAGTAGTACGTCATCCGCCCCGTGGCAGGTTCCTTCCCTGCATGGTCAGGGAAGGGGTCGTCGGCACACTCCTCAGTGTCCTGGTGGACCTCCTCCATCGTGGTGACGGCTCCAAGGCGACTTCCGTCTGTCGGCGTTTCGTCGCCGTCGGAGCTGGGGTCCGAGTCCAGGAGGTAGTCGTACTAGGAGCGCACGAAATGCAGCACGGCATGCTCAGCCACGTGGTTGATCTCGTGGCTGTCGTCGTCAGAGTCCCCCACAATGCTCATGAACGCCTTGAGCGGGTGGAGCCCTCTGTTGTCGTCCCGGGGAGTTTCTTCCCCAAGTCCGGTGGGGTTGGCTCCAGGGACCCAGGGCCCTAGGGCCTCAACCGGTGTGTCCCTGTGGGGAACAGGGTGGTCCTCGTTCGAGCGTGCCAGGGTGTCAATGACCTGGTTCGGTGAAGACAACACACGGGTGACGGTTCCGTCGCCGAAGCAAGCGAACTCCAGGCTCCTAAAGCGGATGATGGAGAGCCAAGGGTTGTCGAAGTTGGAGGTGGCCATTCGGAACCACTAAAACGTCGTGACACGCGATGCCCCCTACCTGGCGCGCCAACTGTCGGTGTTTAGAAACTACCAACGAGTAAATTTGTACGTGTGTCAGGTTCCGAATGGTGAGAAAAAGAGACAAGAGGATTATATTGGTTCGGGCAAGAAATCTCTACGTCCAGTGTGTAGCTGCTCGTATTCCTTATCTCTGCTTGGAGGGGGTTACAAGCTTAGTCGAGAGAGGGGGTACGAGCCCCAAGTCTCTCAGTGCGTTGGTGTATGAATGTGTTCTAGCTCTATGCTTTTTGTTCTTCGATTGTTCGGTTATCTGATCGCTTGTTGCTTGCCCCGGCGTCGTCCCCCTCACCCTCCTTTTATAGTAGCAAGGAGGGTGGGGGAGTTACAAGTGTGCACCAAGGAGCATGTCCTGAGAGGTGGTGCCCTTGCCTTCTCCGAGAAGGATGCGGGGTACTCATAATACTATATTCTTATTGTCTTCGTACTTGGTCGGAGGCTGGGTGTCGTGTCGGCCTTCCACCGCTTCGCCAGAGAATACGGGGGGGGGGGGTCCGGTTAAGCCCGTAGTGGATAGAGGCATGGATTCCTACAACTCTGTCGGCTGGTACACCGTTTGTACCTTCCCCCCATTCTTTTTGCGTACGGTGAGATTCCTCCACGCTTAGCCAATGGACTCCGTTATTCATAGGGTCCCACTGTACCCGTTGTACTTTCGTTCGATGAGCTCCTGTAGGGGCCGGGGATGTGTGAGGCCATCTCCGCCTCGCGAGAGGCATGATTCCATCTTGTCCAGGTGCCTTACTTCGTCCCGTCCCGATTGGGGAACTTGACATGTCTTCGATTGGGCAGGAGATAGGGTGTTATCATGAGCCTCGGATTATACGGGGTGTACGATTCTACGTGGTTTTGTACCTCCGTTCTTATCTTATAGAGGGCGCGACATCGGCAGCTAAGGTGTAGCGACCTTATCCCTTCGTATAGGGGTAAAAAGGTCTTTCCTCTACTGTTGACACGTCTCCTGGAACCAACGGCCTTGCCGTGAAGGCATGGATTGGTTTAAGGCAGAGAATGACGATGTGGGGGGAGATATGGGCACATCTTCCCTCAGGACGTCGGGCGAGGCGGAGTCGAGCCCGCCCAAGGCACGTCTGCCCAGGGCTTGTCTTCCCGGGGCTCGTCTACCTTCGTGGGCCGACTAGGCGGCGACCCCCGCGCTTTTCGTCCTGCGGGCCGATGGGCTATGACGGTTTGCCTCTGATGGGCTTCTTGCTCCCCCTCAGATGGTTGTTGATTATTTTTGAAAATGTATCGTTAAATTAGGTCCTCGACACTCTATCTAAAGAGGTGAATGACCTGAGCACCCCTACTCAGCTGCATTCATTGTTGTACAGACAATAATTCTAGGCTTCTGCGGTGGGAGAGAGGGGCTATAGGGATATTGGCCTGGGAGCTATGGAGGTAGGCTACGGTGATAGACCTGGTACCAAACACACTCAAACGACACTCTTCTGGGACATATCTCGAAGGCTCAAACGAGCTTCTTTTTGAGATCGAGGGAGTAAGTATCTAACCTTCTCCATGTATTTTACCAAAGACCATACCTTCGACTATTTTGGGTGTTCCATCGTGGATTTCTTACCCTATGCTATGATCGTGCTCATCTCCCTGCTCATTCATGTTGTTGTGCAACAACAACTCAATTCCAAAGTACGCCTTCATCTTGTTCCATCTATCACACGTTAGTCCCAGAGTTAGCCCATAGGATGTTCTTCTAAGAAGATCTAACACCTTACATGTTGCAACTGTTGTTGATGAGCGGTGCTCCACCAGTTGGGGAAAGTGAGGAGGAAGGAGAGGGGAATATAGTATGACTTAAGGGGTAGGAGGGGCGAGCGGGGGGGGGGGGATCAAAGAGGCACTAGGAGGGAGAGTTATGAGAGAAGGGCTTTACCTCCTAGACTCGTGGAAGAGAGAGGAAGAGGAGGAGAAGTTGGACGAGCACAAACATTATTGAACGATAAAGGACCTATGTAAACATGATGGTTCACTAAAAGTGTGGTTGCTTCGACAAAATAGAATATGCTTGGGCCAAGCAAATTCTTAGGTGTCCATTTTGGGATGCTTGGAGTTGGATGCGTTGTCTTGCCAAAGCTTCATGAATATGGATGTGATCCAAGCACGTCCTAAGAGTATCTGTAATAGACTAGCTAAACCTATTGATTTAGTTACTCTTTAAAATAAATAATACTAGATCACTCCAACATACTCTGTAAAATGAGGAGGTTGGATGGCTAGTGAGGTAGGCTATACAAAAGTAGAGAGCGAAGGTAGGATGGAGAGTCATTTGTAGAGTGTGTTGGAGACACCTTTTCTTTTAATAGTAATCAAATTTACTTTTAGAAAATAATTTGGTTAATCTCTTAGAGACTACAGTAGAATACCCTAAACTAAAGCCCCATATATTGTCTTAATAAACACTGACTTTTGACCCACTTGTCATCTTTGATCTCTCACCATTTGAGCTATTTCAAATTCCACGGGAGGAGAGGTTTCGACTAGCGGCGGACCGAGGGAGGGGACGCTCGAAGTGCGGACTCCAACTCGAAAAGAGTTGTCTAGCAGATGCACCTATAAGAGAGGATAGGGAGGACCAAGCGACTGCCGGAGGGGGAAGAGACACCGTCGCCGCCACGACCCACCACCGCATGCTTCTCCCTGCTGTCACGCCCTCTTGGCTCCACTCTGCACTAGCCCCTCCACCCTCCCCCAAGTCCTCCACAGCAGTGCAGGCCTGCTGCATTGTCGCATCCCTGCGAGGTAGCCGAGTTCGTACTCACGTGGACAGGAAAAGGAGCAAGGGACGGATGGGTCTAGGTTGTTGGGCGAATAGGAATGAGGTCTAGAGGGAGAATTTAGGTGTCTAGCCAAAAATGAGGTATGTAGTAGAGGTCCTACTAGAGTGATGTTTTTTGCTTGGATACCTATATTTATCTATGGGAGCTCAAGTAATGGCTTTTGAACAATCGATCAACTCAAAGATCTGAGGTAGATCCTCTTCTACATTAGTTGGCAGATATCAGTCGGAGCTTTGATGATTTCATTTTTTGTTTTGCTAGTAGAACCTGTAATAGGCTAGCTCATGAGTGTGCGAGGTTGGTTTCTCCTAAGAATCCGGTGGTTGAGTGGCTTATAACTTGTGACAAAATCTCCTAAGAACAGGGCCCACTTGCCAGGATTATCGTCTATCCAACTTTAATCCCAACAAATAATCCAAGTTTTAAAAGATTTGTTAGGTGTCGTCGGATTCAACCGAGTCATCCACCTCTTTCTGAGCAGGATCCACATTAAAGATATTGCAGAAGTGAACTTGTAATAAATTACATTTCGGAGGTTTACACAGATAGCAGAAGTCTTACAAAGTTATATTACAAACCATAGTTTTGAAACATAACTTAAATGTCATTTCTATATCAAGCCAAGTGGTAAAGATTATAAGACAATCAAATCAGGTACTCTGTCCAAGAGTTAAACCAGGACTGATCTTCAACGACAACAACTGCGGTCATACAACACGAAACTGTACCCACCGCTCTAGGAACATTATCTGCAACAAGGGTTAACAAACCCTGAGTACGGGAGTACTCAACAAGACTTATCCGATAAATAAAAATATTTGGTGGACAAAAGGTATGCAAGTCATAGGATTCAAGGTGGGGTTTTACAAGAATCAAGTATTTTGCATAAATGAGCATTTTATAAAATAATTGAAATTCATTTATTTCGTTCATAAGATTACTCAAGTATCGACCTAGAGTTATGATCGATAACGAGGTAATACAACATCCATGAAAGCAATAGCCATTTGCCATTTCTTTTTTAAGACATAGCCGTTTGCCAAAGCAATACGCTATTCTTCTAAAAAACATAAGTATTGCCAAAGCAATCATGTTATCACATATTCCCACAGATGATAAGAAATCATTTGACTCTATCGGTCTAAGCATTGCTAAGCAGCATAGAGTATCATTCGTATTTTAAAACGGTATCAAGGTACACGAAGAAATAATTCAAGGTAAGTCTATGCATCAAGTAGGAATTTGTTTGAATAGTAACCATGCAATAATTAACCATAAGTGTAATTAAATAAAAACTTTAAATACAAGGTAGGGTTTGAATGCACCAGGGCTTGCCTGGGTAAGAACACTAGTCAGTGTTTGTTAGATAGACTCGCTTAGCGAGCATCATTGACTGACATTAGAATTCCAAGATTAACCATCTTCTGGGCTTATCCATCAATACATCTCCGATTAGATCCACCAATCACCGTCTTCAAGTTCGATACTAACCATCACGTATGAATCTATCGTACCTTAATGAGATACAAAGATGCAAATGTATAAATGCAAGAAATTGATAACACAAGTTGCATCACAACAATCATTCAATTGAACAAGAGATGATACAATACATAGCCACTTTTAGTTAATTAAGAAATATCATTTAAGCATAAAGGTTGAACATGCTAAGCACTTCAAACATGACACACAAGAAGACTTAAGTCAAGCAAAGACATATTAAAGCATTCAAGGTATCACAAGATTATACAATGCATAGACATCCATAGTTAATTAACTAACCTTACCAAGTATAATATTTGGATATAATAAGAACATCAAGCATGACACACAATTGAACTTAGGTAAAGACTTGCCAAGTATTCATTAACCAAAAGGTAATCATTAGATTAAACAACCAAGATAGAGTTAAACAATTAACCTATGCATGCAGTTTTTGGATAGCAGCTAGCATGCACTTGTTTGTATCATAACTGGAGTTTTATAAATCCAAATGACTTGCAAGAAGATATTCTGGAAAGCTCATAAAATTATCTACATTTCATATAATACTATCACAACATGATTCTCAAGTTAAACAAGTCGAAAATACAAAGTTGCAGAACTTGTTCCTGAAAAACAGAGAGCAGCCATTTCTGATCTCCAACTTGAAACATGCATAAAACATAATCTACTTGGCCAAATGCCACCAAATTTTAACATCAGCTAGATACATGAGTTATCTACAACTTTGGTATATCCAAAATTTTCAGAAAACATCATTAACATGAGGTAAATTGCATTGCTCCTAGAACGGTCCAGAAACTCATAATTGCAATAAATAAAATTAACTTATGGTGCAAGCACATAATTGGATAAGACCAACTTTATCAACATGTCACACATGACCAATTAACACTAGAAAACATAAAGTCCATTGCTAAATAAATTCTTTGAATATATTTTCTTAATTTATTTAGATAACTAGGTGTAATTATGAACACATATCAAACATGCACAATAAATTCTAACAAAATTATAGAGGCCTACATATGCTTTCATTAGTCTACTGTATAAATTTCATGTCATTTAAGCAAGTATAGAAGCCTCTATGAAAAAGACAAAAGTTCTTTTGCAACTCAAACAATGCAACAGATTTTGATACTTAACTTTGAACAGCCATAACCTGAGATCTACACCACATAAAAATATGAACTTTAACAATTTAGAAAGCTTATGAAATGTACTTCAATTGTTCCCATAGAGGCAAAACATGAATCTATATGTAACTAGATCAACCAACTCAATCTTTAAGCTCTACTCAGAAAGTTTAACAGCAACTGTACTCAACTTGTAAAATTAATTACTCCTAAACTATCAGATATAAAATCATGAAATTTTTACTCAAGATATATCATAACATTATATATAACTTTGGTATTCAACACAGCCATATAAAACATCATCTTGACCACGAAATAAATTGCTTAAGAAACATCACAGCAGCAGTCTCAAACACAGACACAGTCACTTTGCCATTTTTATAACTCTACAACCATCAATCCTAAAATCATGAAATTTTTATCCATCATCAAACATGAACTTGTAAACATTACATAAAAGTTTTAGAATTATTTGAGCAACCCAACAATGGCTATGAAAAAGACAAACATAACTTAACAGAAATGACCTGCTTGCACAAAATGATTTTTACAACAAAATTAGTGAACTAAACCATGACATATGATAGATCTACTGTATATAGAACTTCATGAGGATTCCAAAAAGTCCAAAAACATATTCATACGATTTTTCTATGATTTTATATGAATTTTCAAAGATTAGCAAAATCATGACAAAATAATTATGGGATTTATCTTTTGCATTAGGAACCCTAACATTTCAAGAAATCAACCAAGTCCTTATATGTAAATTCATGAGTCATCACATATATGCATAAAATCCACCAAAAAAGCTTCCCTTACCAAACCTTACCTTTTCTTCAACCTTACCGGGAGATTTTTCATGGAAACCATAGATTAGAGCGTTGTTCTTAAGATCGATTAGTAGGGAGGAGCTCTAGGGCAGCAGGGAAGGTGGAGAATTGCCATAGGAGCAGTAGGAAGCAGGGAGGGAGGAGGCGATGGAGGAGGACCGAGCAGGGGAGCTGCGGCTCTGCCTGGCGTCGGGCTCGGCCTCCTGCTGATGGGAGCCGAGGGAGGGAATAGAGAAGAGAGAGGAAAAGAATGGGAGAATGAGAGGGAGAGAGAGAGTTGGCAGCAGGGAGGAATAGAGAGGAAGCCGACCTCCCTCTTGCCATCGGTCACCGCACCAAGCAGGTGTCGGACCGACAAGAAGAGGCGACGGGAAGGAGGCACGTGCGATGGCAAGTGGTAGTGACCGATCTCCCAGCTCAGCTCAGATAAAACTGCCCTAAAATTTAAATATATTTACAAGATTTCCACTCTCTTTAATTGCTTCCAAATTCAAAACCGTTTGTCGATTTGATCAACCAATTGCACCATGTTGTAGAGCAATTTGAAAAGAACAACTTTCATTTAACCACTTTTGTCAAACTCCGAATGGATTGAGAACTATTAACTTCCAAAGATTGATATTTAAATCTAAAATCTGGAATCCAAATAACTTCCAAAAACATTAACTTTTGCTATTTTTGAATTTGATTTTGAGAATCTAACTGAGCTCCAAAAATTATGAAACTTGATTTATTGTCTTCTTCATGAGTAGTACTTCAACTCTTATTAAGAAATTAAATTGAGTTTCCATATGAAATTGGACACACAAATGTAGCAAAGAATGCAACTCATCGTTGTTTTCCAGGACTTAGAATTTTTCAGAAAATCCAATTCAACATTGAATTTGATGCAACTTTTTGAGACCCTTAGAGATTGAATCAGGTCTTGGTCCAAACATAAAGTCTCCTCCAAATATTATGATCTTCAACTTTGCTTAAAGGATCAATCTCATATTTTGTTCTGAAATTGAATTTTTAACCTGACCAAAGAAATCCACCGAGAATGTCTTAAATAGAATTTTGATCCGACTGAAGTATTTTTTTGACACTGGATCAACATGAACCTTTCCTGAGTTTTGTTTTTGAGATGAAATAGAGTTGTTTGAGCATCGTCGTTAGGGTTTGGTTGAACTCATATGTATCCATCCATTGATTAAAGCAATTCTATAAAGAATGAAACTTATTGTTCCATGTAATCCTTAAATCTCAAATTTCGCGAAACTTCTTCGGTGATCAAAATAGACATAAAAGGACGTAAAGAATCTTGAAAAGGCACCTTCATCGTCCTTTTTCCAAAAAGTTCTTAATTAAAAGCTTCTAATCAACACTTAACTTAATCCATATGAGCTTAACTACTGTTTATCTTAAGATAACACCTGGGGTGTTACATAACTCCACCGGCTTTACGAGTTACAGCTGAAGCTGATTGTAAAACTTCTCATGGTTAATATAAAGCTCCAGTTATACTAAAAAGAAGTAACGGTCCTGCTGAAGATGCTTTCTCACTAAATGAAACTAACGGTGAATCAATGGCCCTGTTTGGATCACTCTAGCTCGGCTAGAGCTAGAAGTTAGAGTAACTAGCTCTACAAACTAACTCTAACTTCTAGCTCTAGCCAAGGAGGTGTTTGGATTCAAGGCTAGTTTAAATTAGTTTGATAATAAATTATTTTTCTAAATCATCCAAATATATCCATGTGAGATCTTATTTTAAAGTATTTATTGCAACAAATTCATTGGTGTAATAAAAATTTTATTTGGATGTTTGGTTTGTCAGTTATAACATTTTTTTAGTTGCATATGAGGTGGGTCCCACGTTCCAACACAACCAGCCTAAACTAGCCCAAATAATCACCTCTTTGAGGAGCTAGTTTTTTTTGGATGAGCTAGTTGCAACTAGCCCAATCTAGCTTTTGTGTTTGGATACTTTTGGATTAGTTGGGTGCAAACTAGTTCAAACTAGCTCTAGCCTTAGGATCAAATAGGGCCAATGATGAATAGACCCGCTAGCGATACTTCATCACCGTTGATAAAACAAAAAGACATGATATATAAGCAACAATTCTAGGTGTTCTTTTAGTAGTGTTTGTTTTTCCTCTTTTCACGAGCATGGACAGTCAATTCGAAATTCCATTTCAGGTGTCTCCGTAGAATTGTTTATATGGCTGTCCACGTTGTTTATTTCTTCCGTTTTTACATTATTCTCTGCTGTGCCACGTGCCAGGGAAGCTATTCTTTCGCGTATCGTGAGAGAGAGAGTGACACGAGATCATTCCACGCGTGCGAAGAGAAGTGTACTTCGAAAGAACGCGCCACATGAAACAGACCTTTTTTTCCCCTGAATCTGCACGAAACAGATTTGAAGCCACACAACACAATTACACAGCACAATCAAACAAACAACACGGACGATCTTCTCGCGCGACGCTATTGAGAAAGGTCGTCAGGTCCAGGATCCTGCATTCCTACTTCAGCTGGCACATGTGAACCACCGATGTGTATGCACGCGTGCCTGTAGCTTTCTAGTGTGGGAAACGGGTGCCAACTTTTCTTCTGTACAAATTTCACTGAACTTGTAGGCGGTAATATTGAGGCGCAGAGTAATCTTTAGTGGCCAATATGATCGTTGGTGGTTGCCAATCACAAATGACTCGCGTGAATCACAAAAAATGACTCTAATAAACCATGTTACGTGATTCACCAAAAATGACTCTAAACCGTGTTACGCTGCCTCTATCCGGAACTGAATCTCCGCATTTCTTCAGCGAGTCTAGAAATAGAGAAAGAGTGGTTTCCCAATGAATCACTGTGCTTTCCTTCAATTATGTGCTAGTAATTCTTTTCTAATTACAATATTGTTTAGTGCAGAAAGTTAAAATAGATTATAATATTCAAGCAAAAAAGGTTCAGAATTTTTTGAAACACATTTTTATTTACATGATTTTTTTTTAAAAAAACTATATTTCTAAACCACAATCCAGCCTAGCAGCCAAACAATCTTACGCAATGATTTTGATTTATCATATAAAATATTTCACATGAGAATTTGGATCTAAAATGTTTTAGAAGAATTTGGATCTATACTAAAGGATCATTTAGAACTGATTAGAAATGTTTCAAACAAAAATCTTGGCTTGGAACATTTCTTGTTTTTGCACTGATCGATTGAATTGATAAAAGGTTGGTTTACCATGTGAATCACTTTACTTCATTGCCTCTTTTGTTCTAGAAATTATTTTTTTCATATATATATATATATATATATATATATATATATATATATATATATATATATATATATATATAATCATGTTTAGTGAAACGAATTAAATTGTTCTTTCCCCTAAGAAAGTTCAGATTTTTAAACATATTTTTATTTATATGAGTTTTAAGAAAATATATTTCCCTGTAGACCATAATCTGATTTATTAACCAACCGTCTCATGTAGCTATTCTGATTCATCACCTAGAATATCTAGAATATTTCTTGAAAGAATATATATCCAAAATATTTTAAAAAAAATTGGATCCTCCAAACACGCTTTAATGAACCTAGTATCACCATCGATTTTAAATAGTATAGTATAAGTTTTAAATTGCCGTGTGTTTGCACACAACTGCCTTGCGCCCTTGACATAGTACACAATGGCTTATTGGTCGTCTAACTTCTGAAAAAGTATTTTTTTTATGGTCGATTATTGGGTAACCGTTCTTTTGGTTCACTCTTTCGTTTGTGGGGATCCAGATTCTTGTAAAAAACAATGATATACATTCTCTGAAGAAATGTTTTTTTAATAAATTAGAATCTTTTTATGGGACTGTTTGGCTGATATGCTAGATTCTAGTTAAAAATAATATGTTTTATAACATTCATATAATAAAGATATGCTTTCAAAAAATTCAAAACTTTTTGGGGTTGAAAAATAGTTTGAGTGCAGCCTGATGTTTTAATTTGCTGCACTTAGAAAAAGATAATTAGAAAAATATAGTTGCTAGTGTATAGGAGAGACTAGAAAGTAGAAACATAATCTAGAGAAACTAGGGCGGAGTTACTTCTCTCGTCCAGGCAGAAAAACGCGGAACAACATGAAATATTTCGAGGCAGAAATGACTTGCATTTTGGGCGGTGGCGCTGTTTCTTGGTATTCTACTAGCAATAATACGTAGTTTGTCTTATATATAAAAGACAAAATACTTTACTACTCTCTTCATTCTAAATTATAAGTCAATGTAAGAATCTTAGAAAGTTAAAGCATCTCAAATTTAATCAAATTTATAAGGTAAGATAATAATATTTATGATGTTAACTAAGTATCATTAGATTCTTCATCAATTATATTTTAATAATATATCTATTTGATGCTAAAAATCTTTATAATTCACTCTATAATAATGTTAATCAAATTTACGTGCTTTGACTCTTCTAGATTTTTATAACGTAGAGCATCTTCAAAAGTTTGCTATTTCAACTTGACATCCATCTATTATTGGCAAACAAGAAAAAATTAGTCTCCAACAGTTTGACAAAACAACATGACATCAATAGCAACTTGGCATATCTCCCCTCCTCACGCGCAAATATGCCAACCAGAGGCAGCTTGGCATAGCCTCTTCTTCCGACGCCGCCTCTTCTCCGGGGGGAAAAAAAATCTTATATGCCTTCTTTTTTCATTTTGCCAAGTCCAATAACAAACTATTGGAGAAAGGGACTATTTTTTACTTAAATATTGTTTTAAGAGTTGACAAAATACAAAATTTATCAAGTAAAATATAGCAAACTCTTGGAGATAATCGGATGGGTTTTTGTTTATGTTCTTGTTTCTGACCAGGATACCCAGGGTTCTCTTTCCTGCTTTTGACATCTTTGGTCCCGTGGTTGCATCTATGTTCGCAGGGTTCTCTTTCCTGCTCTTGACATCTTTGGTACCGTGGTTGCATCTATGTTGGACTTCTTCTTAATAAAATCCACGTGCACGTTTTCAAGAAAAAATAACACCTAGGAATATAATCTAGAGTTTGTAGAGTGCGCTTGTGCTCCTGATACTGATGCCGTGATTAGGCAGGACGCAGGATTCAGTAATCGGGTCCAACAACATAATAAGACCCTATCTCCAGTCTGGCTAGCTAGCTAATAGGCCGTGGAATTCCAACTTTTTGTTCCGTGGCCACAAAATTAGCCTCTAGCTATAATTATATAATAAGGCCAGCTATCGGCTAAGTAGAAGTGCCACTGGTCGCAGTCGATCAGGTCGGCTGCTAGTAGGTTCAGAGTAGTATTTCATATTATATATTCAAAGATCAAAGTCTACCGTCATACTATATTCCAACATTTCGTCCTAGTGATGTGATTATAGCATGTATAAAGACAAAGGTAGATTCAATCATCAATAATAATTATAACCGGTCAGTATAGTCGTCTCACTGTCAGCTGCAGTCAAAACAGGAACTGGCCGGACCTTTTTGGTTTTTTCCCCTTATAATACTTTGAACAGTCTCCTCGTCACTAACCTTGACCTGCAGGATCATCGCTTGCCCCGGCTCAGCCACGTGCATTTTCCTCTTCCGGCCACTTCGTTTCTGGTACTAGTGGTCTAGTGCTTCCACGCCGTGGACTTATTTTTAGACAGTGTATTCTTCTCGAATACGCAAAAGATTTATGTATTATTGTATTAAGAAGAAGAATTTAGATAAATATATAACACACTTTATCAAACGCAAAAGAAGATCAACCTACTACAACCGTAGTTGGACCATCCTAACAAAAGAACTTCATTTCTGATATTACATTAAAAGAAATGACCAATACCGACACGGTGCGACCTAAGAGGTGACCGTGTGTCCTCGCGGTCGCTTAGACCGAACCGCTGGGAAGAGCTCATCAAGAGCTTCGGCTTCGAACGCAGTTAGGTTGCCGCTAAAGAGTTTGTCGAAGGTCTCCAGCTCCGACGCAGATGGCGTTGATTGACCCTTGGTGAAGCCCATGCGCTGCATGATCAGCACCTCGCCTCGCTTGGAAGCAGGTATACGAGAGAGGGGCTGAGCTGCCAACCGCCTGCTCCGCCACGGAATCACTGGCTTAGCAGGGGGCTGCTTTGGAGGCTCACGAATCAGTGGAGAATCCCTCTTACGCGTCACTTCGTTGATGAAGTTGTCGAGGCGGCGTTTGGCGGAGTCGTCGTTGTCCTTAGACAATATCGGCGGAGAATTGGGAAGGGGTGAGTCCACAGCCTAGTGAATGGGGCGGAAAGGTGGCGTTCGCGCTGACGCCGGGTCCTCATCCTCCACTTGCGGTGTCGTCGCTGCCGGGACCTCATCTTGTTGGGGGGTCACCGTCAGTGACGACTGGCGCTCAAGAGAAGGCCATACGACAATGTGACTGCTGGCGCACGAGGCTGCAAACTCCTCCATCATCGGGTCCTCCAAAATGTCACGACCATGCGTGGCATCCGAGTACGACATCAGCATCAACGGGTCAAGCTGGACAAAGTCCGTCGCACAGGGCGACTCACTGTGCTGCTCAGACTGAGCATCAGCAATGGAGGTCGGTGTTGTCAGTGCGACCCCTGCCGACCGCCTATGACGCCTCCGCCTTCGTTGTTGGCGACCGTCGGTGGCAGGGACGACATTGCCCGACTTGACCCCGCCAGAGTCTTGCGAGCCATTATGGTGCGGTGGCCCCACGGAGGTGCCACGGACAAGGTGTTGCGGCTGGTGACCGATGGCTCTCGCATCGCCCGAGCTCCGGGAGCCCAAGCGTCTTGTTTGCTTGCAATTGCGTACAATGTGTCGAAATCCTTTGCACCGCAGACATCATTGGGGCATCTTGCAGGCAGCCACCCGATGTGCGGAGGAGTGTAGACAATGTAGACGCCAAGAGAACATGTATGGCATGTCAGAGAGAGAAAGAGAGCCGTGACGGTGTTGAAACGTGGACTCGGTACAGTCGTGCCCCCGTTGACGCGATCGTATCGGGGTTGGCCGACCGGATGCCGGTATGGACGCACCAGACCGCCCATGGAAAGGAAAAAAGCATGGAAAAGAAATAGGAGTCGGCGCTAGCCGCTGATCTCCAACGCCAGCCAGCCGCCAGCGCCACGCCGATTACTACAATGCCACCAGCACCAGGCACGCAGACGCTCTCGCTATATTAGGGCAGATGAAGGTGCATGAAAACTTCAAAACTTTATTTTCAACAATGAAAACGTGACAAAGCGCGGTAGAGGGAAAAAAAAATCAATGGGTGTGATATAATTGAAGGAGAGACAATTGGAGCGCGGATGACAATGTCCATATATGTGGAAATTAAATTAATTATCAGGAAACAAAGTAATGATACATGAATCTCTTGTATTATATCTTATTTTGTACTCCTCTCATTCTAAATTATATAATGTTTGGCTTTTCTAAATACACATATTTCATTATGCACTTCGATATATTTATACTACTATGTTTATATATATCTAAAAAAATTAAAACATTTTAAATTAAGGATATTAAAATATCTAGAATCTACTATATTCAAGGATCTATGGAGTATGCAGCTCAATTGGCTCCAGCTATCGGAGTGACCTTAGAGGTTGTTCCAAGAACTACACCATTTTAGAAATGGCACGCAAGTCCCTCATTCACTAGTGTAATTTCATCATATCAATCCGTCTGTTTGTTGAAGCTTGGAAGTGTCATAAAAATACTTAAAATTTCACAACATGTGTGGATTATATATAATACGTAGTAAGTATTATTAGATGAACCACAAAATATATTTATCTTTGACACCATGGGGTCTATTTGCAGCATATTTCTTAACTCACTTAACATGTAGCCTATTTTCTTCTCTTATATAAAGTTTTATTGCCTACTATACATAAAGTGACTGTATGGTTACAACATATTTTTTATATATTTTTCACCTTAGCATTTATTTTATGGTATTGACTTCTTTCCGCACGGCCGTCGAATAAAGAGACCGCACGGCCTCCACACAAGCCCGAGCGCGTAGCGGCTGTCCACCTACGTCTCCCTCCTCTTCTCGCACGCTCGTCTTCCACCTCTGTCTCCCTCTCTCTCTCGTGCGCCCACTCCTTTTCGTGCCCTCTCTTCCCGACGGCGACCTCCTTGGGCGAGCCCGCGCCCCATCGCTTCCCGTGCCCGCTCCCCACTGCCTCATCGCGTCGGCCATGGCAGCTCCGGCCATGGCGGATCCGGCGGATCCAGCCCTGGCCACGGTGGATCTGGCGAGGTAGGTCTTCTCCTCCTCCTTTCCGCATTAGGGCTCCAGTGAGCTTTTCCTTCTCTCTTCCCAAATTTTGGCGGGATTAGAAGGAAAGGAGGTTTAGGGAGGAAGGGCGACCAGGCGGTGGGATGTCGGCAGACGGTTTAGAGGGTCTGGCGGCGGTGGATGGCGGCCGGGCCAGGTCGGGACGGGGGGCGCCATGGCCAAGGCGGCGGCGGGAGGCGGGGAGGGTAAGAAGGTGGTGCCACGGCGAGTTAGGATTTTGCTTCAGCCCCATGACCGCGGTCGCGGCCTTGAAGCTCTGGCAAAATCCTAGCTCGTCGCGGGTGTGGCGGGGCGACGGTGGGGGCGAAGTTGTCGGAGTTGATAACGACTGGTGGGCGTGCGTACACACGGCCTAACGTTAGCTGCATCCTTATTTTATTTACAGCCTGTTATTATATTTGCTGTTATAACGTAGTTCTCGCTATTGTTCCTATATGACCAAACACATCTGTCGCAAAAAAAAATGGCCAAACACATCGATTTTTTTTTCGTCTACAGGTGCCACTAGCCACGCAAAGGTCTTGGCTTGGGTGCCCCTCCTCTGAATCTGCTCCATGCTGCAAGCTGGTTCGGGACGTGTCACTCATGCACGTGTACATCACCTTTTCTCGTAATACTGATTTCGTAGAGAGCAAGCTCTCTTAATTTTTATTTTTTCGATCCTAACAATTGGTTGTACGTTGATTCATACATGTCGAGACGTGGACAGTTTAATAAAACAAAGTAATTATAAAAAAAAAACAAAGTAGTAGAATAAAAAATCAGTATACTACTGATATTTATCTAACAGAAAATGATGAGCGGTCTCGATCTGCCTCGGGGGAGTCGGACGGCGACCGGCCCAGGTCCACCGGTACGCGACAAGCCGCGACAAGTCCGTCCTTCGTAGCTTCGTGCGTCGCACCAGGAAGCCTCGTGGAACCACCTTGATGTCATCTTATCCCAGCGGTCGGTCCCTACGGTGACCCCCTCCGCATATATAAGCCGTGCGTGCGGCCGGACCGGCACCGCAGCTCTCGAGCGACGTCGCGGCAGTGCGCACGCCGTGCAGGGCAGGCCTCTCCTCGCCACTCACTCACATCTCCCTCCCACTCGACCACCTGCCACCGTGAGCCATGGCCTTGTTGCGCGAGCACCTCGACCTCCTCGGCGTCGTCCCAGTCGCCATCGCCATCGCCACCGGGGCGACGGCCGCTGCCAGAGCTCTCCGTCTCGCTGCCCCCGAGGCCGGCGGTCGCCCTGCAGCAGCAGCAGCACCTGTGGGCGCCGCCGCCGACGCAGATTCATCAGCAGAAGCAGCACTACTGCTACCCGGAACCCGAGGTGGAGGACTGCCGGCGGTACCGCGGCGTGCGGCAGCGGCCGTGGGGCAAGTACGCGGCCGAGATTCGGGACCCCGCGAGGAAGGGCGCGCGCGTGTGGCTGGGCACCTACGACACCGCCGTGGAGGCCGCGCGCGCCTACGACCGCGCCGCGTTCCGCCTGCGCGGCTCCAAGGCCATCCTTAACTTCCCCAACGACGTCGCGTTCGGCACCGCCGCACGGTGGGCGGCGGCGGCGCCTGCTGCTGCTGCTCAGCCCAGCGTGACCGTGGCCGGTAACAAGAGGGCGAGGTCGCCGCAGGACGAGCAGGACGCCGGGTGCTTGGTCACCACGGACAGGGAGGTGAAGAAGGAGCGGGTTCAGGAGCCCGCAGCAGGATGTGGTTGGGATGGTGGCATGGATATGGCGGCAAGCGGAGGTGCGGACTGCAGCCTGCCGCCCCTCTCACCGTTGTCGCCGCACACGTACCTGGCCATCCCGCAGCTCTCCGTCGGCTGACATGTCGCAGCAAGGCAGCGGACGATGGTCGCTTATAATTAACTGATCAATCAATTAGTCGTAGTCTTAATCTATTTGGGTTCTTTGACATACGTTACAGAGGAGTATAAACTCCAAATGTTCTTTCGTTCTTTATTTATTATTCACTAGTTAGCTATATAGATATGTTCTTTCGTTCTTTATTTACATCGCTTGATTTATCAGTCTGATCATGTCGTTATTCAATCGCTATATAGATATACGCCCGTACGTGGTCTACAATGACACACACGGCTCACAGTTTAGATAAATACAGAGTCGATCTACAAGGCTCGCAGTTTAGATAAATACTGACCATATCACATTCGGTTGTTTTAGACGTCTTTCACTCACATTTTTTTTTAAAAAAATCACTGTTATACCATGTAAACAAGATACGTAAAACATCATAGGTATACTATACGGACAGTACATGTATTACTTTTTCATAATCAGACATATTATTTTGTTTTACCCGTCTATCACACACAATTTCTATAGGACATCACTTGTATAGTTGTATACATACAAACATTCAAAAATACATCAGAAAGCATCATATATATACTATATAAAAATCTATGTGATTTTATAGGACACTACTTGTATACCATACGAACATCATCAAATACATACACAAAACATAAAAAAAATCATAGGTCAAGATAAAACATTGAGTTGTCATATAGCATTACTCTAAACATAATATGGTTGTTCGATAAACCGTTTTATGCTATTGTGTTGTGAGAGAAAATATTATATCATAATAAACTAAGCTAAGAAGTTCAAATGAATAGGATAATAAGAAATCTGTAAATCAATTATACATTGAAAATATGAATCTATCTCATTATCTAAATTTCTAAGTGTGATTAGTAACATTGCACGCCAGCTTCATTCAAAATTTCAGTGGAGCAGTACAGAGATAGGGTACCTCATTTATTACCTACCGTCAACCACTGTTATTTATCCTTCCACAGTTCCGCATACGCCACCCTGCCTCTCTCATATAATAGGAACGTTAGACTATCTCCAACAATGTAAACCTAAATGTGAGACACATATGTTGGTTTAAGTTGCGTATAGTAAACAGGTCACACATAAAAAGATTCTCTTCTCCAACAGCTGCTGCAAAAGAACAGACCACATGCATAGCAGAAGGTCCGATGCCACTCTCCTGCCAAATGCATGCGACTCACAGAGGACGCCTTTTTGGGGTTCGTCTTGCCTCCGACGCAAAATGTGTCCTTGTTTGTCTACTTCATTGGAGTCTGATTTTTGTCCTTAAAGCAAGTGGATCATGCATTTTTGGGTTTGATAGCGGATTGGGTAGGCTGTTGGAGACAGTCTTAGGAACGTTTGGTTGATAGTTTCTATGACGACTAAACTAATAATATTATTTTGTTATAAGAAATAAATAAATATCATAACTAATAAGTTCAACCAGAATCCGAACAGCACAACAGAGAAAGAACCTTTGTCTCCTGTCCTCTTCTTCTAAGTTCTCCTACTCCAGCAGCCCATCGACCACAGTCCACAACTGTCGCTGGCACGTACTCGGTACTTCTTCTATTTTTAGCGAATTACCCACAAGTACAGACACATGCACTCAACATGTACGCACACTCACCTCTATAAACACACGCACACAAACTCTACCCCTATGAGCACCTCCGAAAGACTGCACATCTCTATTTGACGCGTACTCGATCATGTTCGGAGTATATAAGATCGGAACTGGCCGACAAGGACTCCGATCCTATATATACATGAACAAGTATGTGTTATCTCCATTCCAAATTATAAGACATCACAACAATCTTGGAGAATCAAAACATCTTAAGTTTGACTAAATTATAGAGAAAATTAGAAAGATTTACGATGCCATATACTCCCTCCGTATCACTTTTAGCTGTCATTCTGTGAAATCACCGATGCAACCCAATGCAAGTCGTTCTAGCCTCCGCGACGAACGTCGGACGAAACTGCCCTCCGCCTCGGCTCCAGCGCGCTGCGCAGTAAAAATTGGCATGGGAGCGAGGAGTCGAACCATCGACCTCGCACCGCCCAGAATCAGCCACCCGGGCTACGCATTAGTTATGTACACAATGCATCCGCAGATCTATTTAATAAGGGAAAACATGGAAAAAATATCCCTTAACTAATCACTTCTTGGCACACCTTGGTAAGCGTAATGCTGTTCTAAACGACTTCTAATTACGATACGGAGAGAGTATGTAAACTATGAAAATATAATTGATAAAGAATCTAATGATACTTAGTTGACATCATAAATGTTATTATATTATCATATAAGTTTGATAAAATTTAAGATGTTTTGACCCTCTAACATTTTTGAAATATCTTATAATTTGGAATGGAGGGAGTATATATGTGAATTTTCAGAATTGAAGAGTACTACTTCACCTTCATCCTTCACTTCTTAAGCTTCTAACTTTGCAACTAAGAGTCCCTTTGATAGGGCAGCTCATAGAGCTGTTTTTTTAGCTCTCACTGCCAAACAACGTGATCTGACGGAGCCTCGGATATTGCACTCTCTAGTGCAAGTGCATCGAAGCCAAAAAACCAAACTCCCGCCGACTCATGGGTCCATTGGCGTATTTGGCCATCGATGCCCCACTGCTCTCAGGTGGGCATGGAGCGAGGTCAAAGCCGGGGGCACGGGGTCGGGCGAGGCGGAGCCCTGGCGTAGCCACCGGCATCGAGCTCAATCCTGGCTAAACGAACAAGGCCTAAGGTGGAGGTGTCGGGGAGGGCTGGCAAGGGCAGCGCAAAGTGCAGCAACGGCGCCGGAGAGGATCAACAAGCGTGGCGCGAGGCCGAACAAGGCGGAGGCATCAGGGAGGGCCGACAAGGGGGACACGGAGGTGCGGCAATGGCAGCGCGGATGCGATACGGGAGAAGGCTAGGAGATGCGGGTGATGCAATGCCGGAGAAGGCCGGCAGATAAGGGCGATGCGATAAGGTAGGGAGAGAAAAAACAAACAAGGAGAAAGAAGGTGAAAAAATAAGAAAAATGAAGAAAAAAAGGTATTTTGAACCTTTGTTCTTTTTCACAGGAAGGAGAAGTTATTTTATTAAAGGGTTAAAAACAATCTTAACATTTAAAATAAATTTGTTGTTTTGACTGTTTTGGCTATTTTGCCAAGCTGTTTTGGCTCAAACTAAGTGAATGTTTGGTTCCCACCTCTTAAACTTTAGTGGTCTAAACTTTAGTCACTTTAGAGACTAAAGTGTCAAACAAATTGACTAAAAGATGACTAAAACAGTTTAGTTGCACTGATCACTCAAGAGCTACTAAAAGGTGATTAAAATATTTTAATTTACTAAAGTTTAGGAGGTGAGAACCAAATAAGCCCGAAACTCTACCAAACGAACTTGAAAAAAAAAAACTATCATTTCTTAAAAGAGTGTACGTGAGAGAAAGAGACAGTGATGACGATGATGCTACAGTGTTCCAAAAAATAGGCATGCAATTCATAACTTATGGCACATCAGATACGCATGTGTCAGCCTGTCAGGTTATCTTGCCAGTGGCACGCACGACCCTGAAGCTTCCTGCGCGATCGAGCAAAGCCTAATTTACGTGCTTCTTTCCCCTTCTCCCTTTACCATGGTAAGTCCTTCAGGAAACAATTCTCATGGGCAGAAAAAAGAAGGGGCGGGTGTGGTGTGGATGCTGTTGATCGAGACGTCGTTGCCAGTAATAACTGCATGCGACTATGTAAGAAGATTTCATAGGATGCACGCGCGCGTTAAAAACGTTGCAGTATATGCCATCACGCGTACCGCGCGAGGAGCCGAGGAGTACACTGCAACATGTATTGAATTTATTTCGTTGACTTATACGACTGTAGAGGAGTACTACACTGCAACATGTATTGGCTGGCTACGAACGACGACACTTCGCAGAGGAAGAAACCTTTGGCGTGTTAGGACTTATAGGAGTAACGGTGTACAGTACTATCTTGTGAGCTCACAAGTGCAACTGGTCGTCGTTCGTCTCTCTTCTTCTAAACTAAAAAAAAAGTCATGTTCCTATCGATGCAGCGCGTGCATCACAGGCTCACACCGACCCTCGCCGGTCGCCCTTTTTTATTTGACGATAGTAGGAATCTGATCTGACGATAGCACTCGTGCATTCACTTTAGGAATCGGATCGACAAGGACATCTTCTGAAGGTCTGATACCATGCATCCATACATGCGGTTTTCTTTCTTGGAAAAAAAAAAGTACCGTGTATAATATGGACATACATGGTTATCCTCATCCACTGGGCTCGATGGAAAAGGCAGTTCAAAGCTTAGGTTAGGCCGGAGTCCATCAGGTTCAAGCCATGGATAGATGTAGATTAGTGCTCAATGAAAGTTACCCAATGCTAAAAAAAAGTTCCTCCATCTGTCCTAAAAAGACTTAATTCTAGAGTATTTAGAATAGATTGGGGCTTAACAAAAATTACCCATGTATTTATTGAAGGCAAACTATGCTAAGTAAAAAAATAAACCTCTCATCAAAAGAAATACATGTAGTCATGTAGATCACAATCTCAAGCTGATATGGCCAAATCTAATCCAAGAGCTAGAACATCAAGTTTTTTTAGAGGCATTTTTTGAATCCTAGAACATCAAGTTTTTTCAATGGAAGGAAGTGGGCTAGTAATTTCAAGCATCTACGAAAGTTTGTGGATGAAGTGTCTCAAACAAATTAAATTGTTTATATTGGTTGTATCTTATATTCCATCATAATGACTATTTTGATGCTTTGTAATCTTTGTCCCGTTATAAAGACCCGTACTCCCTCCTCTGTCCGGAAATATAATGCATTATGATCATTTTCAGACAAAATAAGGGAGAGTGCAATACACATATGCATCTCTCACTTAACTTCCTAATCTATTGAAATTTAATTCTATGCGACATGATTAAATGATGAACTAGTCTCCTTATACAAAATATGGCAAGTACATGAATTACTTTCCTTGTACAAAATAATAATGTTTTTTTAAGTAAACATTATCTTCTTGTTTCCCTAATACACTATATCTGGGACAGAGGGAGGAGTAGTTACCAATTACTTGGCATGCTTTCTCATCAACATTTACAATTTTTCTATGTTTATACATACCTTCATGTGTGTTTGATACATATTTAGTTGAAACATTAACTTGAGCTATGTGTTTAATGTCAAATCAATAATGGCCAGCTTGTAGCATATACAGGTGGTTTGCATAGTACCACATATCATGCACGTATATATTGAGTTTTTTCAAGTAGATAATTGTTAAGCACATATAAGAGCAATTTCATGATATTGTTTTATAACGGCAAAGGCAGGCAAAATAGATGAAGATCTATATAAATTACTCTATGCTATTTCACTACTGGAAACTAAAAATTTTCTGTCGGTTTTTCTTCAACCGAAAAATTAGTTATTTTTTCTGTCGGGTCCCAAGAACCAACAGAAAAATAGGAAAACCGACAGAGTAAACATATTTTCCTGTCGGTTCTTCTGCTACCGACGGAAAAATTCTCTGTTTTTCTGTGTGTCCGAAGTGTACCGACAGAAAAATTGATTTCAACGAGGCGCAAGACCCGAACCGCATAGCTAACGTGGGCCTGGGCTGTGTCGGCCTTTCACCCGGCACAAAAGCGGCTGGTTCTGCCCACGGACATATAAATGCACCTCTGAAACCCTAGCCCCGCCCTCAACCTCACGACGCCCTCTCCTCGCATCTCAGCGGCGGCGCGGCCATCCAGCTCTGCGTCGACCATGCCGCAGCGTCTTCCCGCCCCCTTCCCCTCGGCCCCAAGATGGTGGTGCCCCGGCTCCATGGTGTGGTGCCCCGGCTCCATGGTGGCACCACACACGTCGGGCGGTGGCGGCGCATCCATCCAGCTCGGCGCGGACAAGAGCTGCTGCGCCCTCCTGCCCCCTTCCCCTCGACCCCAGGCGTCAGCACAGGTCCGAGGCGACGACCAGCAACCCAGGCGGCGGCGCGGCCGCAAGACGGCGTTGGCCCGGCTCCAAGGCGGCGTCTCGCACCTCGGGCAGCAGCGTGCACCCTGGGCTGCGGCACTGCATCCCCTCTCCAGTATGTTCCCCTCCCTTCCTAATCCTAATCCAATTGATTTGGCTTTGATTTCAATCTCCATGCTGCAGATCCAGTGGAGAAGGGGTTGAGGAGCAGATTCAATGATGATTTGGTGCTAGGGACTCCGTCTGCCTGTAGGGTTCTTGTTTTGACGATTTATTCCCTAGCTTTCTTAACAATAGCCTGCAACTATTGCATCGTCAACCATTTCTTATTTCCAGCAACTATAGCCTGCAATAATTGTTTGTCTAGTTAGCTAATTTGCCCAGCTTAAGAATAGAATCATACAATCTTTCTGTCCTTCTATGGTACTTGGTAATTAGAGGGACATTACTATTGTGGTACTATGAATTGTAATTTGTGACCAGCAATAAATTTGAGACATTTTGGTTACTGCAATAGTGCAATAAATTCTATGCAGATCCATTGTTCTTCTGTATAAGCAAATCCAGTAGTATTCCTGAACATCCCTTATTCATGTTACTGCACTAGTGAGGGATTTACCAATCTTTTTTATTTGTTCTTCTTTATGAGCAATCCTAGTAGGTCCCTTCTAGCTGTAAAGTAGTTCTAATAGTTCTAATGTTCTGCAGTGCGGCACTAGTAGCAGTGGCATTTTGGTAGTGCAGAGTCTATTCCTCAGTCTTTGATTTGCATCGTCATTCTGAGCAAGTTAATGTGTATTCAATTTATGAGCCATGTCATTTTCATATAGTACAGTAAAAAAAAGCATTGCTTGCCATTCTATATTGATCCTTAGTCTGTAGTTTGGGTTAATTTATTTTGCAAGTCAATCGACTGTGGTTCAGTGATTTACAGAGATTTTAGAGTTGTAGTTGACTGAGATAAGTGCAGTTTCATTTCCTATGTAATATCACTATCATGATTTTATTTCATGCATGCCAGTTGTGCATTTTTTATGATGTTATTTCCTTTTTTCAGTTTCATGGATGTCGATAGCAAAAGGTCTATTCAGCTGCACCTTTTGTTGTTTACCAACTAGCCATTGAACTAAATTTGAGGCTCTTTTTAGTTCCTAGACTCTAGTTTCAGATTCATTTTAGTTATTAGTCCAGTTCTAGTTTATTTTATTTATATGTCATTTTAATAATTATATATTTAGTCTAAGTTTTAATTGTACTAAGGCAATCATCACTTTTATTTCTCAGTATACTAGTTTCAGTTTAAGTAACACAGCCACATCATGTTTCAGGTACTGAGTTTCAGTAACTTCGTGCAGCAGATTGTTGCCTTTTTCCTTCTAAAAAAATTTCATTTCTTGCTGCAATGCCTTGTGCAATTTGGATTGACTGGAAACTAAAATTCAGACCTGTTGTTTGTGGGAACCTGCAAATAATGAGCTGTACAGAAGTCTTTAGACTAGTCAATGAAGGTGGGTTCTTTTCACCTTTCTGTTCTGCTCCTGATTCCTTAGGCCTCACTTGAATTGATGATCTACTAGTATTGTTCATTTGAATTTATCTTCAATTTTCAATTTCTAAGCCACCGTGAACTTGTGTTTTAAAAGATTATTTGAGTTTAGAATTTAAAATTATTATATAATTATGTGTGCTATTTTTCTGATCTTGTCAATATTAGTATGGTGTTATGTCTTTTACCCAGGCTCCACAAAAGTCATAGCTGGGCGCTGGCATTATTGTTTTGTTCTTACATGACTTATGATTACTACTTCTACTGCCTTCTACCAACCTAATAGCTGCTATAATTTCTCTTTGTCATATATAGGCCAGCCACTGGTTCTTCTCATGTTGCCTCCGAATCGACTAATGATGACAATGCCGCAGATGGTCACAATGAAGAGAATCGCAATAGCGCAATCAGAGTTGTGCATTGGAAACCCTGAACTGCTTATATTGTTGTGTTTACCAGGCCTATATGTACATCTTAATTTATGTGGCTATTGATGACAGATCTATGGGCATCATATTCATATTTTTTTGTAGCTATTGATGTCAACTGTACTGTGGGCATCTAATCTGTATGTATAGCATGTGGATGACAAATTAATAATATTATGTGTTCTAGTTGAACACATTGTAGAATCAGATATATGGTGTGTTTGTGTAGGTGCTATTAACATGAATGAATTATTGTATGAAATTGTGAATATTGGGGATTTTTCTATGTACAATTTTCTGTCGGTGCGAATAAATTCCTGTCGGAATCAGGTCAAAGGTTAAAAATCATTTTTCTGTCGGGTGAACGTTGTAATTTTGACGGTTCCAAACTGACAGGGAATAATATTTTCTGTCGGTGCACTAGATTTTTCCTGTCGGTCCAAGACGACAGAAATAACTTTCCAGACCCGACGAAGGAAAAATTTTCTGGCGACGTCGTACCGACAAGAAAATTATAACACCGACAGGAAAATTCACGTACTACCGACAGGAAAAATGAAATCCTTATTTTTCAGTCGGTATTTTGCATTTCTCTGTCGGTTTCGTCCTGACAGGGAAATTTCAGTTTCTAGTAGTGTTTAATATGGAAGATGTGGGTAATTTAAATATAAATTAGGGATTACTATGATAATTTTCACAATAAAATATGTGGGTAATTTAGAAGAAGGGTTTGAAACATATATGTTGAATAGAAGGTCACATTGTTTTGTTTTTAAGAGAATATGTAGGATTCATCTTGGGGATGACTTGGCCAAAAGGAACATGTTTTCACTATATTTAGGCCATATTATGTACAATATGTAGCTCCTAGGTATTTAGAAGATTCATAATATAACGAAGTTGCTTAAAATCAGCCCAGAGCTCAACTAAAGAAAATAGTGATAAAATAAGTTTACCATGGGAAAAAGATGGTCATAAGAAAGAAAGTTCAAATCTGAAATAACTATTGAAAAGCCTATTATACAATGCTAAAAAATTCTGACTATTGATATCAAAGACAGGAAAATTAACTATTAATATCAAAACACACTCTAGACATGTCAAATCTAAACAAAATAAGGTGGATGCAGGCAATTTTTGTGACCGCCTCTGTTAATAAAACTAGCATGTCTCATAAAATATTGTTTGTAGTGGTGAGGTGCCTAAAAGCAAGAAAGAATTGTTGTTATTAGAAACAAAACTAAGAAACACACTCAGTTTATCAAAGTGCCAGAAGTACAAATTGTAAAAGCTCAGTGTTGAGAAACTAAAAGAAAATAACTTGGCATCGATGCTAAAAGGAGTGTTCAAGATCGCAAGAGAGATTGTCTCAAGCAAATGGTACAACAAAGACAATGGATAAAAGAAGATTCGAGAAACAATTAGCAAACAAGAGGTTTGCACGAAATCATCTTTTTTGTTCGGTAATGCTTCCATATGGCCGTCCGTCTGTCCGGACGCTTCGTTGATGGGCCGTAGGACACCAGCCCAAGACTTGGGCTCCTTCCCTTTCTAAATAGAAAAAGATCTGATTGACCACTGTTGACACCAAAGGTGGCAAACGGAAAAGAACCGCAAGCGTACGATTGTCAAGGTAGCTTTCACCAGGAGTATTCCACGTATCGTATCCACAGGGAACGAGTAGTGATCTAACTAGGAATGCGAGTATGTCCTATGATGGATCAAGGGAGACTATGATAACTGGGTAGAGAGGTTCGATATAGAAAAGTAGACTAACAAGGTATAGCTGGTTATACTGGCTTTATCAGCCTTTCTCTTGTAGGAGGCGACGAGATAGATCAGTAGGAGGACAAAACTCTTACCGGACCGCGTCGTCAAGTTGTATTGAAGCCCTACCTTTTAAGAACTTATCTAACACGCGTGGTGGAATACAAAGGCTAGATAGAGCTGTCACTTTCTACTAGCATCCACGAACAATCCACGCGATAAGCGGTTTACAAAGGAAAGATCTAGCCTAGACACCACGTCTACACTATTTCTTACTACTTTAACCTTGACCTAAGATTAAAGCACTTTACTCAGAGCAAAGCGATGAACAAGCAGGAAAAGGTGTATAACAGCTAACCCAGACTTAGAATACTGAATACTATGAAGAACTCAGAAGAAGTCACTTACAAGTGCTAAACTTACAAGAGACTCGCATCCGCTGAGGAAGAGCTCCGGAGAAGATTCCCGATAGGCCCGGGGCTTTCTCCAGAAGACTTCCTTCACTCTCCTCCAACCAGCATAGCACTACTACTAGAGAGCTCCGCTAAGAGACTAAGGAGTAGTGTTTCTCCAATGAGGCACGAAATGAATAGGGAGCTCTAGGGGTCTATTTATAGCTAGAGGTAGAGTAGGGGCTACTCTGGTGCCACGTCAGCGATCCGCGTCACCTTCATCAGCCACCGTTGGATCTAACCGACTTCAGAACCGCCTAAGGATCAATGGTGCTGATTTCCATCATGTGGGGAGTAGGTAAGTCGGTTGGGGAGGTGGAACCGCCATAGGGTGGTTCGGCCGAACCCCCATACTGCCCTATGGACCCTCCACCGCCTTCTGGATGATGGCCCATCAGTCAGGGGCTAAGTGGTAGCCTGGTGGCTCCACCTATGGGTCGTCTGAACCCCATGTGGGGTCCATGGCCCACCTCTGCCTTCTGGTTACTGGTCCCACCTGTCATTTTCCTTAGATGTTGGTTTTGAATTGACTAGTCACGTTAAAATCTTTGATGTGGGCTCATGGATCCTTGTGATGTGAATCTGGACCATTGAGAAGAGATACAACTAGATCCAAGGGTTGAGAGTATTCCAAAAGGGTGGATCTTGGATCATGGGAGCTTGGGATGCCAAGTGGCCCCACAAGGTGGTCGGCCGACCCCCTGTGTGGGCCCACTGGCTCCCAAATGTCCCCTTTTGTCATTCCTGCACCAAATATTCATGGGACATGTGGAACTAGTTATTTGGCACAAATATGATCAGGTTATGCTTGCTTTCCTTGGAGAATGAGGATGTTGACGGTATTTTGATGGTAACAAGATAGCTCTTAATTACCGTCAACAAGATCCCCCATACTTACCTCTTTGCTCGTCCTCGAGTAAAAGTTAAAAGGTAACAAGTCTATGCTATTCAAAGTATAAAGCAAGCATAAAAATTCACTCAAGACATTTTGTCATACTAATGGGATATGTGGTACTGGCTAACATATATCCTTGAGGAGTTGAGAAATGGAACAGTTCTCAAGGCAAAGTCATCTTCCCACTTCATATTTTAGTACTTGGAGTTTTTTTGATAAATTTTTCAAAAGAAATCTCGTAAGTCATCTTACTCCTCATATAGTACTCTAAGTCGCTCATGTGTATATTTCCTTACCAAGGCATAAAAGAGGTTGCCTTCTTTGTATCTCCCTATTTCTAAATGGCTTATCTGGAGCTTAGGTAGGGATGAACAGTATAGCAAACTTGCATCACTTATATTGTAAAGTCAAAACAAGGATCCAAAGAGAAAAATGTCATAATCCTAGATCAAGATGTGCATGTGTGTGGAAACATGGCGAAAGATCAAAACTCCTTTATAATATCTCTCTTTCTAACTTATAATTTTGAGACATAGCTATCTTTTCTTTTTCTATGAGCTTTTATTTGCTCATCATCATTTTAAAACTTGGGACCTTCATGTGCCCCTATTTTTTTCATAATTTTGCATAGTCTATGTCTCATTTACTAACAACATAAACTAGAGAGAGAATTTCTATTAGAACATGGAGTATGAACTATGTGGAAATGTAAGGCATGTTTTTTGCGTACTTCCAGTGTAGAAGCAGCATGTATATGTGGTGTGTGCGTGATCTTGATCTTTGAACTATGACATAATTCTCAACAAGGGTCACAAGGTTTGACAAAACTCAAAATAACCACAAGAAGCATATGAGGAAGGTTTTGAACTTGCATAAGCATTTATGGCTTTGGTAGGATTTTTCTCACTATAGAGGAGTAGTGACATTATGGTTTTATAACATTTTCAAAAACAAATCTCCAAGATTTTAAATAGAAAGGGTATGAATCATGAGCCGAGACTATATCACATTAAACAACAACTTAGTCCATATGATCTTTCTATCAAAGTATTTTCCCACTAGCATAAGCAAAAAGCAAGAATTTATCTTTATGATGCTTTTGCCCTTTAAACATCATAGAGCATGTCACTTTTCAAAATTTTAATTTCGGAAGTGGTCTCTTGTTTTATTCAATATCAAAAGGAAATTAAACTAAGTGATAAATTTCATAAAGGAATTATTTTTAATTTTATCTTTATTATTGAAGGAGAAAATGAGTAAATAAATATAAAAACATAGAGGAAAAAGAGAGAGACGTCGCAAACCAGTCAGGATAGGTGTTTGACGTCGAGGGGACTCTGGCTGGTGGGTCCAGGCCCTAGAAGTACGGTCGGCCGAACGCTCCTTGGATCCGTTTGGTCATTTCGAATTTTGAATTTGGATCCCTTACCTCTGAATGTTGATGTTCTCTGAATTTTCTGAATTTTGGCCTTTAACATGGTTCGACCGATCCAAGAAAGTGGTCGTTTCGGTCCAAATTTTTTCTGGTACGTGCTATGGATGTGTTCAGCATGATTCAGTGATCATTTTGGTGTTTTGACAAGTTGGAGTCTCGACCGAGCTCCCCCATACTTGTTTCGGAACATGCTGAATTCAGTGACAGAGAAACGTCAAATGTAGGGGTTCTACTGGGAAAAATACCAGCAGAACCGAACATTTTATTCAATTCAAACTTGTTTATAGGCACATATTACATTGTTGAAAAGGGAAATGCATGAAACAAACTAGAAATTAAACCTAAGTGCCTATCTTATTGGTGGAATTAGTGATCTATGGAGAGGGAGTGGCAAAGAGATCCTCTCTCGATGGCTTGGGCAAGACGCTTGATCTTCGCATTGGTGCTAATGCGAAGGGCCTTAAAATTATCCTCAAGATCGAGGCGTGCCATCCTCTCCTCTGTTGCACGCTCTGCTAACTTGGTGTTATTTTCTCTAAGTCTAGCGACTACGCGCAACAGTTTCTCTATGTCACTCTCTTCCTCTTCATCTTCGAATTGGCCAGGAGGGCTAGAGATTGACGACGGATTGCTAGTCCGCAGAATGGACTTGCGAGACTCCTTTGTCTCTAGTGATCTGCGCACCCCCTCCCTCCGCTCCTTGGAGGTGAGAGGGGGAACGAGCACCTTGCCTCTTCCCGGTCCACCATTGGCCCTTTGGAGGCGCATCCATGGCGGTGTTGACGGCGAGTAGGAGTGGGTGTAGCCGGTGCTTGTGTCGCCGTCGGTGGAGGAGGAGATGGGGGCCTTCTTCACCCCTATCTAGCCGGTGGTCGGCCTTTTGGGCGTCACAGGCCGCGCAGCGGGTTTGTTGAGGTTGCGACGCGGAGACATAGATCGAGCGATGGTCCGCATCCGCTTCGAGCTCCACTGCTCGGTCGGCCGACCCCCTAGGGGAATTCAGCTACGCCGGCGGTGGTGCCATGGCCAGGGGAGTGACGTCGAGCACCTAGACGGCCACGGCGTCGACATTGATGTATTCTTGAGCCTTGGACGGGCTTCCGTCGAAAGGAACGAGCGGAGCCTTGCCATTGCTGCGTGGTGGAGCCATTGGTGGTGATCAAGGAGGTGCAAAAGGTGATGGTAGTGCTGCTGGTTGTGAAAGAGAGCAAGGTGGAAGGAGGAAGGAGAAGGAGAGGGGGTTAAGAAGAAGAGAAACAACGTTCAGGGCCTTCGTTTTCGCTCGGATCGCGACGGAAACCGAGGGAGAATGTTGGCCCGACGCTCTTGTGCAACGAGGAGTTCGAACTAGTTCAAAACACGTTCGGCCGAACGCTTTTTGAAAGTTTTTGAACGAACGAGCCAAGTTTCGAACTTGTTCGGGTCAGGTGAGTCAGCTCGTGAAGTTTTGGGCCGTTTGGCCCAAAAGCTGGTTCGGCCAAACCACAATAGTGGCAAAAAGGGCCGAGCTTTCACGAGGGGGGAGTTAAGGCTAAGTCTAGGCTAATTCTAGGGTCATTCTTGGAATTTGAACAAAAAAGTTAAAACATGTAGATTTTAGTTCTAATTTGGATTAAGAACAAAATCTAGCATATCAATTTCATGTTCAAAAATTTGATGCTCATAGAAAATTTTGAGACGTTGGCCATTTACCTTAAAGATGTTGTCGTCGTTGTCCTAGAGTGTGATTTCTCCATGAGTTGCGACGTTGACGACGAGGTACGGCCCTTCCCATTTGCTTCTAAGCTTTCCATGACCGAAGAGCTTGACTCTTGAATTGAATAATAAAACCTTGTCCCCTGGCTTAAATTCCTTGACCTTGATTCTCTTATCATGCCATTTCTTGGTTCTCTCCTTGTATATCCTGGCATTGTGATATGCTTTTTCTCTCCATTCTTCTAGTTCGAAGATTTGCATCTTCCTGAACTTTCCAGCAGCTGGCAGATCCATGTTCCATTTCTTGATTGCCCAATGTGCTTTGAACTCTAGTTCCATAGGCAAATGGCATGTCTTTCCATATACAAGTTGGTACGGTGTCATACCAATTGGAGTATTGTATGCGGTCCTATATGCCCATAATGCCTCTGGCAGCTTGTGGTACCAAGTTATACCCATCTCATCCATGGTCTTTTGCAGAATGTTCTTGATCTGTTTGTTGGATGTTTCTGCTTGACCACTTGTTTGAGGATGATATGCAGTTGCAAAATTGTGCTGGATTCCTTGTTTAGTGAGGAACTGGCGGAAGCCTTTGTCAATGAAGTGAGATCCCCCATCACTTATGATTAACTTTGGGGTTCCAAATCTAGGGAATATCACTTCATGGAACATTCTCTTTGAATTGGCCGTATCGGCTTTGCGGCAGGGTAATGCTTCTACCCATTTGGACACATAGTCCACCGCCACTAAGATATACTCATACCCTTTTGATGAAGGAAAGGGCCCCATATAGTCGATACCCCATACATCAAAGAGCTCGACTTGTAGGTTGTTGGTGAGTGGCATAGCATCTCGGGCATTGATGTTCCCATGCTTCTGACACCTTGCACACCTTTTGACATAGTCATGGGTGTCTTTGTACATGGTTGGCCAGAAAAACCCACTCTGCCAAATCTTAGCATGAGTTCTGAATGCTCTGTAGTGACCTCCGTACTCTGCCCTATGGCATATTTCCATGATCTTGATTGCCTCCTCCATAGGTACGCATCTTCTCAACAATCCATCATTGCATACTCTATAGAGGTATGGTTCATCCCAGAGATGCACCCGACTCTCCTGCACTAGTTTCTTCACATCTGCCCCTGGCGGGACATGGCCTGCAACCATAAAGTTGACGATATTTGCATACCAGGGGTTGGTGTCCATTACCTTGAGGAGTGTGTCATCTCTGAGAAAATCATCGATGGGCAAATCTCGTGCTTCTTTGAATTGCATTCTAGACAAATGATCGGCAACATAATTTTCTACTCCCTTTTTATCTGTGATTTCAATATCAAATTCTTGGAGTAGTAAGATCCATCGTATTAAACGAGGTTTAGCATCTTTCTTAGTGAGCAAGTATTTAAGAGCAACATGATCTGTGTAAACAATTACTTTTGCTCCAACTAAGTAAGATCTAAACTTGTCTATAGCAAATACCACAGCCAACAGCTCTTTTTCAGTTGTTGCATAGTTTAGCTGTGGCCCTGTTAAGGTTTTGCTAGCATATGAAATAGCGTGATGCTTCTTATCTTTGGTTTGGCCTAATACCGCACCGACAACATAATCACTAGCATCACACATTATTTCAAAGGGGAGCGTCCAATCAGGGGTTGAATGATTGGAGCTGAGACGAGTGCTTTCTTGAGAATGTAGAAAGCATCTAGGAACTCATCGGTGAAGTCAAAGGGAGTATCCTTGGCTAGCAGGTTTGTTAGAGGATGGGCGATTTGAGAGAAATCTTTAATAAACCGCCTATAGAAGCCTGTGTGGCCAAGGAAGCTATGGATTCCCTTGACATTCGTGGGAGGTGGAAACTGTTCTATGACTTCTATTTTAGCTCTATCCACTTCTATCCCACGTTCGGACACTCTATGTCCTAACACTATGCCTTCGCGAAACATGAAGTGGCATTTCTCCCAGTTCAGGACTAAGTGCTTTTCTTCGCATCTTTGTAAGACTCTATCCAGATTCTCAAGACAATCATCGAAAGTCTTTCCATAGATAGAGAAGTCGTCCATGAAAACTTCCATGATTTCTTCGATCATATCGGAGAAAATGGACATCAAGCACCTCTGAAAAGAGGCAGGAGCATTGCATAGGCCGAATGACATTCGCCTATATGCATATGTTCCATAGGGCATGTGAACGTAGTCTTACTTTGATCATTGGGGTGGATTGGTATTTGATGATATCCCGAATAACCATCAAGGAAACAAAAGAAAGAATGTTTTGCAAGCCGCTCCAACATCTCATCAATGAAGGGTAGCGGGAAGTGATCTTTCTTTGTAGCCTTATTAAGTTTTCGATAATCTATACACATTCTCCAACCCGTGACAGTTCGTTGAGGAATCAACTCATTCTTGTCATTTCGAACGACCGTCATACCTCCCTTCTTAGGCACAACTTGCATGGGGCTGACCCATTCGCTGTGAGGAACGAGGTAGATGATCCCTGTGTGCAAGAGTTTTAAGACCTCCTTCTTTACTACTTCCCTCATCGCATTGTTCAATCTACGCTAGGGCTCTCTGGAAGGAAGGGCCTCAGGTTCTATGGGAATGCGATGTGTGCAAAGAGCGGGGCTAATGCCCTTGAGATCTTGAAGAGAATAGCCTAGGACTGACTGATGCTTTTCTAAAATGGTGAGGAGTTTGAAGGACTCTTCAGGAGAGAGTTTGTCACTGATGATCATAGGGCCTCACGATCGTTATTTAGAAAGGCATACTTTAAGCCAGCTGGAAGGGTTTTAAGCTCTATAGAGAGCTTAGATGGGGGTTCAGATTTTTCTAGATCTATGGGTTCGTCTAGATCATCTTCTTCCTGGATGAAATCTTTAGCTTCTTCTTCTAGATCAGGATGAGATGATTCTAAAAGAGATGCAACCATCACTTCCTCTATGGGGTCAGATTCTGGGAGCGATTCTATCATGGTGTTTGTGGAGTTGGTTAGCGGAATCGAGAGCTTGATGCTACTCCCAAGATGACCCTTAAGACTCACATCAAGAGATCCATCAAGGAATCTCATGAGTGGGTGTCCAATTAACAAGTCAAATTCCTCTATATCAAATATAAAGAAATTCAAGAGGATATTGACTTTGTTAATTAGCGTAGGTATGGTCTGTGTAATACCACAACTCTCAATCAATTGTCCTGAAGAAAGCTTCAAGAACTTATTGGTTGGAGTTAGATTTACTCTGCCTAGGAGAGCATTAGCTAAGGACTTATACATAATGTTGACTCCTACTGCAGGATCGTAGAGAGAATCTAACCTTGCTCTATTGATTTGACAAGGAATGGTTGTAGAGGAAGAAAGAATTCGAATTGGCTCGAATGAAGATTCAGACTCTTCTAACCACTCATTGCACATGATCGAAGCTAGCTCTTGAACCGTTTCTTGATGATAGGCTTCCTCTATGAGATTAGAGAAGTGGAGATTCAGAGCTTTTCGAGCGGATGACTTCTTTTGCACAGATTGACTCAAGGCATTTCCAAAATCGGAAAACAAATCGGCCTTAAATTCAAGGGGAAATTCCAAGGGATGAATTTCTTCTTCCCTTGGTGGTTCAGGGTCGATAGTAGGATCTTGAGGTGTAGAAGGAAGAGTTTCGGCTATCGATGATGTTTCTGTTCTAGGGGGTGGTTTTTGTTCTTCCGAAGGTCCTTCATAATATACGTTAGTATAGGGGGTGTTATCAAGAATCTTCGTAAGAAGACTCTTCCCTGCACTAACAGGTAAACACAGGAAGGATCCACCGGAAGATATATCAAGGAGTTGTGCAGATTCTCTGCTAAGACCGTCATAAAAATGTTGTAACATTGTAGGCTCGGTTATAGCAAGATCAGGGCATAAAGATACTAGATCTAACAGACGGGCCCATGCATCACTTAGAGATTCCTTCTCTTTTTGTGAGAAGTTGATGATCTCTTTTCGAAGACGAATGACACAGGGGATAGGGAAGAAGGCTAAACAAAATTTAGGCATCAATCTTTCCCAATCTCCTTTTGCATCATCTACATGGCGAGTGTACCATCGTTTGGCTATTCCCGTTAAAGAGAACGGAAATAGCTTCCATCTAAGGGTACCTGGCCTCATCCCTTGTATGTGGACACATGAACAGAGTTGTTTAAAGTCACGTATATGAGTATAGGGATTTTCGTCTTCATCCCCAGAAAATGGTTTTTCCTGAACCATCGCTATGAGGCTCGGGCGAAGCTCATAACAAACGGCCAGAACAGCCTGAGATGATTTAGATGGCTCCAAGCTAGCGCCCTTTGGAGCACCGTATTCGATAAGGGGTGTTTGATCCATATGTGTATGTGGTATGAAAGGTAAAATCAAACAAAGGTAAAAATAGGATCAAAAGATACTAGTTAAAATAGCTACCGTTCCCCGGTAATGGCGCCAGAAAGCTTGTTGACACCAAAGGTGGCAAACGGAAAAGAACCGCAAGCATACGGTTGTCAAGGTAGCTTTCACCAGGAGTATTCCAGGTATCGTATCCACAGGGAACGAGTAGTGATCTAACTAGGAATGCGGGTATGTCCTATGATGGATCAAGGGAGACTATGATAACTGGGTAGAGAGGTTCGATATAGAAAAGTAGACTAACAAGGTATAGCTGGTTATACTGGCTTTATCAGCCCTTCTCTTGTAGGAGGCGATGGGATAGATCAGTAGGAGGACAAAACTCCTACCGGACCGTGCCGTCAAGTTGTATTGAAGCCCTACCTTTTAAGAACTTATCTGACACGCGTGGTGGAATACAAAGGCTAGATAGAGCTGTCACTTTCTACTAGCATCCACGAACAATCCACGCGATAAGCGGTTTACAAAGGTAAGATCTAGCCTAGACACCACGTCTACACTATTTCTTACTACTTTAACCTTGGCCTAAGATTGAAGCACTTTACTCAGAGCAAAGCGATGAACAAGCAGGAAAAGGTGTAATAACAGCTAACCCAGACTTAGAATACTGAATACTATGAAGAACTCAGAAGAAGTCACTTACAAGTGCTAAACTTACAAGAGACTCGCATCCGCTGAGGAAGAGCTCCGGAGAAGATTCCCGATAGGCCCAGGGCTTTCTCCAGAAGACTTCCTTCACTCTCCTCCAACCAGCATAGCACTACTACTAGAGAGCTCCGCTAAGAGACTAAGGAGTAGTGTTTCTCCAATGAGGCATGAAATGAATAGGGAGCTCTAGGGGTCTATTTATAGCTAGAGGTAGAGTAGGGGCTACTCTGGTGCCACGTCAGCGATCCGCGTCACCTTCATCAGCCACCGTTGGATCTAACCGACTTTAGAACCACCTAAGGATCAATGGTGCTGATTTCCATCATGTGGGGAGTAGGTAAGTCAGTTGGGGAGGTGGAACTGCCATAGGGTGGTTCGGCCGAACCCCCATACTGCCCTATGGGCCCTCCACCGCCTTCTGGATGATGGCCCATCAGTTAGGGGCTAAGTGGTGGCCTGGTGGCTCCTCCTATGGGTCGGTCGAACCCCATGTGGGGTCCATGGCCCACCTCTGCCTTCTAGTTACTGGTCCCACCTGTCATTTTCCTTGGATGTTGGTTCTGAGTTGAGTAGTCACGTTAAACTCTTTGATGTGGGCCCATGGATCCTTGTGATATGAATTTGGGCCATTGAGAAGAGATACAACTAGATCCAAGGGTTGAGAGTATTCCAAAAGGGTGGATCTTGGATCATGGAGCTTGGGATGCCAAGTGGCCCCACAAGGTTGTCGGTCGACCCCCTGTGTGGGCCCACTGGCTCCCAAATGTCCCCTTTTGTCATTCCTGCATCAAATATTCATGGGACATGTGGAACTAGTTATTTGGCACAAATATGATCAGGTAATGCTTGCTTTCCTTGGAGAATGAGGATGTTGACGGTATTTTGATGGTAACAAGATAGCTCTTAATTACCATCAACAACCACATATTTGTTTTTATCCACTCATTTGCTTCTATCTGATCCCCTCTCGTCTCTTGCGCTCGGCCGCTGGAAGAGATGCATGGCGTGCCACCGCCACCGAGGTGCAGCGCTCGGCCACTGGCCCTGCGAGGCCACTCCGGTGCGCCGCTATCGTCCCTAGTTGTGCCTCCATCCTCCAGCGGCCCCTACCACGCATTTGTCCCTCCGGCACAGCGCCACCGCCATGCCTCATCACGCCTCTGTCCTCCAGCGGGCCCTGCCACGCCTCTGTCTTCTGGCGCGCCGCTACCGCCATGCCTCATCGCGCCTCCATCCTCCAGCGGGCCCCGCCACGCCTCTGGCCTCTGGCGTGCCCAGCGTGCTGGCCCAGGGGTGCTTGTGTAGGGGGCTCCCGCGCCTCACGCAGGTGCTCAGTCAGGCCGCCGAGCAAGTGCTCGCCCCAGCCACCGAGCAGGTCCTCACCTAGAGGCCAAGCAACAAGCTGACACACTGAAAACGCATGTTGCAACAGTATGTTTCAATTGTTTTAGACATTTTATTTGGATGTTGCAAGTGTTTCATGCGGATGTTGGAAAAGTAGATTGGGGTGTTTCATATGTTTCAGTTGTACACATATGTTGCAAGTGTTTCTCCCTAATGTTTCATGTTTGTTTTTGTACACGAATGTTGGAAGTGTTCCAGACGTGTGTCTCAAGTGTTTCATCTGTCTTTTTTTATGCTGCAAGTGTTACATCTGGATGTTTCAAAAGTAGATCGAAATGTTGCACATGTTGGTATTTTAACTGTATGTCTCATATGTTTTCATATTTATATTGAAAATGTTTTTATTTTAAATGTTTTAAAAGTACATATGGTGTTTGCATGTCGCCGTCTGTCTACTACTGCTGGTGCACTGACGTGGTTCACATGCTGTCACACCCAGTTTTAAGAACAAAACCAGATATACACCATATGTGAGCCCTGGAAGTCAAATCTCACATATAGCCACAAATTAAGATAGTATCAAAAGACAATACTTAAATATGTAGCATATAAGGTCAAAGGATAACCTCAACACAGCAAACAGCGGAAAGACGACTCCGAACTTCGGGTGAAGACTCAAATTCCACAGGGAACAACTGACTGGTTGATGACAAGCTTATCTTTTCCAATTCTTGCAATATGGTACCCATCTGGGATTTTTATCCAAGTATTGAAAATAAAGCAAGCGTAAGTACATTTCGTACTCAGCAATTATAACATGGGGTTCATGAGGCTCAAAAGGATAGACTCGGGTTTAACTGCATCAGCTTTTAATAAGTCATAGTTTTAGCAATGGAGTATCATCAAGTCCCAACACAAGCCCAAATAATCACATGATCAGGTGAACAAGATATAATGAATTATGTGAACAAGTAACAATAATCAATAACAAATAACGACGATGAGCTATGACATAAGGACATCACATAGTAAGGAGCCCAAGCCGCTCGTACCCGTGAGCACGGCTATTATAATAATTTTTAACTCTGCACAGAGGTGTACATCTTTACCCACAAGTCATGAATTGCCCTTTCGCCTGAGGACGCGACCCTCTTAACCCACTTCCAAGGAAGGTCGACAGGGTTCACTATGAGACTGTTTCACAAATTCCACTAATAGGTAGCAACCCGCTAAAACTTTTCTTTATCAAGATCGTAAGAACTCCCCTCCTAGAAGTCACCGCAGTGCACCTTCCGGCAGGCCAAGTCTCCACTTTCTCAGAGCCCTTCTTGCGCCTTTCGGGTAAGTTGCCACAAACTAGCAAAAGCCTAATACTGAGTCAAGCCATGGCCCATTAGCTTATGGTAGTACTGTTTTCTCAGGGTAATCCACTTACAGAAATATCCTATGAGTGAGAACGCAGGTGTGAGTTCCTGATGTTCCACCTATAGTCCACGTTGCTAAAAAGTCATCTTTTATCGTTATTACATATATCATTAGTCAAGTTACAAGATCATGGTTATTCTTTATGAGCACTAGCATAAGCTACCCATATGCAAACCCTCGAAGTTGACAAGGCACAAGATATCAAATCTAGGTAATCCTCACGGGAATCAAGGTAGACACATGCATATGAATTAAGTGACATTAAAGAGTATAGGTAACAAGGAAGATCCCATGCTATACTTGCCTTAAGCTCAGATCCTTATTCAAGACCAAACCTTCAACGGTCTTCTGAAACACCTCTTCTTCTTGATCACAACGCAACACTCACCGATTGGACAAGAACACAATCACCACACAAACACTTGATCAAACATACATAGCATACATACACATCTAATAAGAACAATACACCAAGCAATGGAAAAGGATTTTAAAAAGAAAACTATGTGTTGCTATGATCACAAAGTCGCGAAGAACACGCTAAACGGAACTACGATGACTAAGATATGACTAGCGGTAGATTTGCTTTAAAAGAGAACTAAGAGCTTTATTAATTTTAGATATGCAAAAGGATGGATAAGGTACTTCATAGAAATACCTAGGTTGTATTAAGTCAACTTATATTTGGATTCGAAAACTAAAGTAAAAGGCTATTCATATTTTATTTATAAAGCAAATTGCATAGTCTTTAATCAAGTTAAGAGTTAACCAAGAAAATACAGAGATATTAAAATATATAATTAAATGACACTAAACTGTAGTTCAGGATTTTATGAAACGAACGCAACTTGAACGGGTCAAATAGGATTTAAGACAAAGGAGATATGGTTAAAACAAGATTAGAGATTAAAACATGCATTTTAAAGGCATTAAATAAATAGATATTTTTCAAAGTTGCAAAACAGAGTGTAGTATGGTTTCATCATGTATATTACGTCTCTACGAATCTAACGCAATTTGTTTGGATCAAAACGGATTAAAACACATCTTTTATGAACATTTAAAAACTGATGGCAGTTTTGTAAATACTGAATTTTTATTTTTATTTGATTAAAACAAAGCCGAAGGGAAATACGCTTTCCAAAGGAGATAACCTAATCAGAGAGTACGCCATAGGAAAACTTGGGGGATCTTAAGCAAAACAGACAGAGCGAAGGGGTACGTTGAAGCACGATCCATTGGATCGGAATCTGATGGCTCAGAACAGATCGAGGGAAAAGGGTGGTCTGCTCGCCGGAGAAAACAGAGGTCGCGGCGGCGTCCTCCGCCAAAGTTGGGCGGCAGAAACCGTTCTACGGCAACGGTGCACGAAACGGGATGGGAATTGGACAGGGAGGAATATAAGAGGATGGCGATCGCGTCTGGGCTATCGGTTCAAGTCGAGGGGGCTCGGTGGAGGCGGCTCACGCGCGGCAGCGGCATGACAAAGACGGTGAACACGCGGTCACACAGAGGGAGCGAGGGAGAAGGAAGTCGAAGCCCTGGGAGGTCTCTTACCTTACTGCGGTGCTTGGATAAGAGCAATGCACGGAGGAACGCACGACAACGGCGTAGTAGAGAGGGCGATGCGCGGCGGCGGCGTTGAGAGGTGGATACGGTGTCCCTGCTCATGGTGATGAGGCAGCATGGTCACGCAAGATTGAAACCGAGTAGGGGAGAAGCTTCACGGGGTCCCGTACCTTGCTTCTACGAGAGATGAGGGCTATCGGGTGGCAGAGGAACTCAGGAGCGTCTCAATGGCGTCGGCGGTGTGCTCTGCTCGGCGAGGTATGAGCAGGGCAGTGCTAGGGCGAAGCGTAGGTGGCACGTAGATGGGAAAAACAGGGCTATGTGGGTGCCGAACGACTTAAAAAGGCGTGCTAGATCGGTTAAAGCAACAAGAAATCCCGGAAGAAACAGGATTGGGAGGGATTCGGAGGGAGGAGCTCGAGTTCTGCTCGGACTCGGCGAGAACAGGGGAGGAAGGATGGCGCTGACAAGCGGCCCCGCGTTGTCAGCGGCTGAGAGGAGGAAGGCAGCGGCCAGCTCTCGCGCGGCTCTACTAGGCCAATGCGCTGGGACGGCTTGGTCCATGTGTGAAGAGGAGTATGGGATGGGCCGCGCGGCGGGGGAAGGGAAAAGAGGGGCCGCGCTGGGCCGCGGGAAAGAGAGAGGAGCCGAGGTGGGCTGGGTCTCTTCGGGCCGAAAGGTGAGGGAGGAAGAGAAGGTTTTCTTTCTTTTGTTTTTTTCTTTTCTCATCTTTCTTTTGAAAACATATTTTCAAAAACACTTTCAAAAACATTTCCAAATACCCTTTTTGAAATCTCTTTTTTTTATTTTGGTTTTTTTTTTCTTATTTAGATTTTTAACAAAACCACACAACACAGTAAACCATATGTAGTGGCATGAATGCACAAACACTTTGCTAGCTCTAGCAAATTTTAAATTGATAAAAAGTTTTTAATCCCCTACATTTTCATGAACACAAAATTCATAATTAAATCATTTTAAACCTATTTTCAAGAAGGCAAATTTTAGGGTGTTACAAATCTACCCCCCTTAAGATGAATCTCGCCCCAAGATTCAGAGAGATTAGCGTGAAAGATAAAGATGTCTTCTGAGAAACAAATATTACATCTGGTTTGAAAAGAAAACTTTAACTTGGGAGCACAACTAATCTTCAAGATATAGAGAGCACAGTTGACTTGGAAACAAACTTTGATCTAGAGAGTACAAGTAAACTTCATATGGCATTTTGAGGATTCTGACACTTATTGGACTGTAAATATTCCACTTTGCCATTCTCTATATTCCCACTTTCTAGTAGGTCATCCTCGCTTTCCGCAAATTTCATCCCTGGATACTCAATTCTTTTTCCCGTCGGTGTCATTAGAAATACCAAATGTTGGTCATAGTTAACAACTCCTTTACAAGCAGAGAATTATCCTCTTCCAAGGATAACATTATGGTTGATGTAGTCCAAAATAATGAGGTTTACCTTGAAGTTTTCTCCCTTTATAAGAAGGCTAACTTTTGGGTAGATGTGAGTTGCCTTTTCTTCTCTTCCATAGACATTAACCATAACTGATTTTCTTATTGGAAGCATTGTCATCTTGTGATCTTGCACATACGCACTAGAGATGAATGAATGTGTAGCTTTGGGGTCAAACAACACTATGGCAAGAGATGAGTTTACTAGAATGTAACCATACACAACTATCTTAGCTCCACGTGTGGTAAATATTTTGATCAACCTTCCTTGAACGTATTTTCCCTTCGCTTTTATTCTTTGATCCTGCTTCTTTTGGTCACTCGATTCTGGTTCCTGTTGTTGTTGGTTTTGGCATTGATTGGAGGGTGGTACTTCATCATTGGATTGTTGATCTTGATCTTGATTTGTACTCCTAAACAAATTCATAGGTTGTGTCTGATATTCTATTTGTGTAGCAAGACGGGGATGAGAATCTCTTAGATGGCGTTGAAGATCACACTTTCTCTTCTTTTGTTGCTTGTTCTCAATTGCAATAGCTTTGTGCATCATTGCATGAAAATCATCATACGCAAGGATCATCAGTTGTTGTTGCAAACTATCATTCAATCCTTTCATAAAGCATTTTTGCTGCTTAGCATCACTATCCACTTCTCTTGGGGCATAACGAGACAACTAAGTGAACCGATCATGATACTCACACACTAACATTGAACCTTGCTTTAAGTTGTGGAACTCCTCACTCTTGGTTGCTACCGAACCAGCTGGAACATGGTAAGATCGAAAAGCAGTCTTGAACTCTTTCCAATCAATCTGATTTATATCTCGTTGACCAAACTTTGATTCCCACCAGTCTAACATTGTTCCTTGAAGTTGACCGAAAGCATAAAGCACCTTCTCATTGTCACTACACTGAGCTATGTCTAGATGTTGCTCTATAGCTCTAAGCCAGTCATCTACTTCTAGTGGGTCAATGGCTTGAGAGAAAGCTGGTGGATGTCCTTTCATAAACTCACCATGTTTATCCATAACTAGTGTCTGATGCAAAGGGTTTTGAACAAGAAACTACAACCGTTGAGCCTGTGTCATCAAAGTTTGTTCTATAGATGGAGGATCAGGATTGGGAACATTCCTTTTTACATCCTGTGAAGTGTCTTTCCGTGTAGCATCCATCTGTTTAGAAAATATATATATGCATTAGAAATTGGCCATTCATAGTTTCCTTAAATGAAGCTTCATGTGATGTCCAAATGAGAACTAGAGAAAACCAGAGCATAATGATAAACAAAACTTTTCAAACTAGACATTGGAATGTATGCAACTTCCATATTGCAACTTCTCCAACTTGGCTACCCCCTTAAGAAAGATTGGACAAGGGGTCTCCAAAGGGTAGCTTGCATCTTCTTTTGAGTTAAGAAAACAGTCTTCAAGAAGTTCTAGCATCCCAAAGAATTCATGTGCAAGGGTGTGAACCAAGAACTCGATTTTTCTCGCGGACAGGAAAACAACAGTAGAGTAAAACATCCCTAACTCTTGTTCCATTAATCCAATGAAGTTGTAATTTAAACCGTTGGAAAGGTTATAAAATTCTATACAACTTCCTTATAACACACTTTTCCAGATTGTGTCGTTAATGTAGTCCAAAACAGCAACCAACCGAAACTGTTCCAGATTCCAAATAGCATAGTTGTGTCTATTTGTGAATTTTGTAGCTCCCAAACCATAATTCCTATGATGGTGATTCTTGTGATCAAATAAAGATAAGGAAGTATACTTTTGTTCAGAATTTTCGTTCATGATTTTTGACTTCCAACAAACAGAGATGTAAGATGATAAAGACAGATTGCTCCAGAAAAGATAGGATAGAGACAACAGGAGATAAGATGATAACGATAGAATGACACCACAGAGCTCACATTGATGGCTTCAAAGTCCATGCCCATGCTATAAGACTATTGAGCAATTTAACCTCACAGACATGGTACTTTGATGAATTGACATGCAAATATGTTTCAAACGTTAGTGCTGATTTTATTGTCATGCTGGAGTTGTTTTGAAACTTATTGCCAATTGGAGTGCTTTCACGTCAATGACTAGGCCGAGCATTATGAAGTTTTCTAGTGTAATCCACTGTAACCAATCAACGTGATGAGACAATTTTGGCTTAGGCGATCTTTTTTACACACAATTCTTTTGCAGCTTCCGTATTGTCCAAACCACAGAACATGTAATTGCATGCTCCTGCTTTGCCTTGGGAGCTGAAGTCATTATTTTTGTAAAAAAATTGGTAAAAACAGCTTGAATGATATTTTTATAATATTTTGTATTAGGTTTGTGAGTAAGAGCAGGAAGAAGGCACATTTCTAAAAAAAAATGCTCTTCTCCTCTAGACCCCTTCATGAGGAGAGAAGCCGGAGACAAAGGCCTACCATGCGTGCAAAGTTTTTTTAGAAGGAACATGTATTCATCTTAGTGCCTTACACCGGCCCTGTTACAGACAGGACTTCAAAGAAAAGGAAAATTACATAGAAGTTTACAACTCCTGTTCATCTTCCTCGAAGCATTCAGAGATCCATCCGTCACCACCATCGAAGTCGCGTACCAATCGTCGTCAGGCACCAGAGCCACACTCCACAGGGTGGAGGCCGCAGAGGAGGACTTACTTCTGGGCGAATCAGCCAACGTTGCCTCACAGGCGCATCGGCCAACTCCTGTACCCATGACGCATCCTTCGATTCCATCGCTGGCAACCCGAGCAGTGCTCAGATTTTCACCAAAGAACATATTCATCGAGATTAACAGGGTCAACAGCATCATCACCTGACAAAGACAACGATGCGCCGGCCCTCGACTCCAAGATAGGTCTCCCCAGCCTCTCCGTTGACGTCGGAGTAGATCGCCATCGGAGAACGGAATAAATTGGAAGAAATTATTCCTCTGCGCCGCCGCTGCTTCTGCATCGCCGGCGTCGCCAGCAAAACCAAGCCGCAAAGGAGCCACGCTCCTCCGGCCAAACCTAACTCTGCCGCCGAACATCGACGGCGAGCAAACCCTAGACCTAGGACTCGACTAAGACCCTATGGAGACAGAAAAACTGTAAAACGAAGCGGACCCCCGCTCCGCGTCACCACCGGCAGTGAGGCTGAAGGCGAGGGAACGGGGGCCGCAGGCGGTGGTGGCGGATTGCTCCAGAAAAGATAGGATAGAGACAACAGGAGATAAGATGATAACGATAGAATGACACCACAGAGCTCACATTGATGGCTTCAAAGTCCCTGCCCATGCTATAAGACTATTGAGCAATTTCACCTCACAGACGTGGTACTTTGATGAATTGGCATGCAAATATGTTTCAAACGTTAGTGCTGATTTTATTGTCATGCTGGAGCTGTTTTGAAACTTATTGCCAATTGGAGTGCTTTCACGTCAATGACTAGGCCGAGCATTATGAAGTTTTCTAGTGTAATCCACTATAACCAATCAACGTGATGAGACAATTTTGGCTTAGGCGATCTTTTTACACACAATTCTTTTGCAGCTTTCGTATTGTCCAAACCACAGAACATGTAATTGCATGCTCCTGCTTTGCCTTGGGAGCTGAAGTCATTATTTTTGTAAAAAAATTGGTAAAAACAGCTTGAATGGTATTTTTGTAATATTTTGTATTAGGTTTGTGAGTAAGAGCAGGAAGAAGGCACATTTCTGAAAAAAAAATGCTCTTCTCCTCTAGACCCCTTCATGAGGAGAGAAGCCGGAGACAAAGGCCTACCATGCGAGCAAAGTTTTTTTAGAAGGAACATGTATTCATCTTAGTGTCTTACACCGGCCCTGTTACAGACAGAACTTCAAAGAAAAGGAAAATTACATAAAAGTTTACAACTCCTGTTCATCTTCCATGAAGCATTCAGAGATCCATCCGTCACCGTCATCGAAGCCGCGTATCAATCGTCGTCAGGCACCAGAGCCACACTCCATAGGGTGGAGGCCGCAGAGGAGGACTTACTTCTGGGCGAATCAGCCGACGTTGCCTCCCAGGCGCATCGGCCAACTCCTGTACCCATGACGCATTCTTCGATTCCATCACTGGCAACCCGAGCAGTGCTCAGATTTTCACCAAAGAACATATTCCTCGAGATTAACAGGGTCAACAACATCATCACCTGACAAAGACAACGATGCGCCGGCCCTTGACTCCAAGAGAGGTCTCCCCAGCCTCTCCGTTGACGTCGGAGTAGATCGTCATCGGGGAACGGAAGAAACTGGAAGAAATTATTCCTCTGAAGGAGCCACGCTCCTCCGGCCAAACCTAACTCTGCCGCCGAACATCGACGACGAGCAAACCTTAGACCTAGGACTCGACTAAGACCCTATGAAGACAGAAAAACTGTAAAACGAGGCGGACCCCTGCTCCGCGTCACCACCGGCAGTGAGGCCGAAGGCGAGGGAACGGGGGCCGCAGGCGGTGGTGGCGGCGGCGGCGCCTTTCTGTGGTGGTGGTGGCGGCGGCACCCCTAACCCTAAAAAAAAGGTTAGGAGATCGAATATACACCAAGCACTGTGACTGTGAGCAGTGAGCGCGCCCATGCGTGCAGAGTTGTGCATGACCCGGCGAGAACTAAACGTGCTTGCTGCCTGTGCAGCATTAGCGCTAGAGAGTCTGAACAGCAAACCATTTCAACAGTTCGGCCCAAGAGGCAAGCCCACAATAGGATCGGAGTACTTCTGTTCTCCAAGCAAGATGAGAGTAGCGCTTTTTTTTTTTCTTTTAATTCCTAGTTGTTTTCTCTACATTGCTGAATATTTCTCTATACAAAGTTTGCTAATATATTTATTGATCATAAAAAAATTGACTTGCTAAAATTCAGGTGCCTAAAATTTATATTTCTTTCAGACGATGCTTATTGCAAATCTTTTGTGCTAAAATTGCAACTTTTGTTCACTGCAATTTATGAGATTTAATTTGCAACTTTTAGATCCAAAAATAAAAACACCCATTAGACAAACCATAAGCTCGACAAAAATTTATCAGTATTGGCACCAAGACAATTAATACTTTTTAATTATTTTTATAGTTAAATAATGATAAAAATTTAACAATTTTCTGCCCAACAACAATTAACGAATCACCGTGTCTCTCTAAAACACACAATGAGTACTTGGTACAGCTACGGTACTCCATGACACTAAGAGTTGGCGTCACGTCACGACCAGCAACGTGCCACAAACACTGATAACCCTGATAGCAGGGAGTCACGTCTGGCTTTCTGGTAGCAATGAACACACTGTTGATAGCCTGAAATATTGCCAGAACGGAAAGATAAAATCAGGCAACTGTGTATAAAAAATTATTTGCTAATACAAGATCTAAAAACTAAAATATTTGTTACGTACACATGCCTTTATAAAAAAAAATATTTATATCTATTTTTTGTTACCTTACTTTTATTTTCTTCCCCTTGTTCCTTTGTGATGATGTAAATTGGTTCAAGTTACAAAGTACTCAAACTTGAATTTATTTTGGAGTCAATATGTCAAGATATTTTTTTCTATCTGTGGTGTTATATATCTACCTCTGTATAGTACATTCGTACTATCTTCATGTATCTGCTGCACCGAGACGTCGGTGTTCTCAAATTAAATTATCAGTTTATGACCGTTGTGTTCCTAACTGAATTATTCCGTCCCTAATTTTATGAGATAATTGTTTCTTTTTTTGTACCGACGTTCCCGATTCCGTTTTCGTTTCTGCATAAAAATATATAAATCAAAAGTTGTTAGAGGTCCCTAACAACCAACGACGGTGCCTTAGGCTTATCTCCAACAGATATAGTAAAATAAATAGTTAAATTATATAGATTAGTTCTTTTGCAAAATATAAAAGTTTTTTTTAAAAAAGTTTTCCAATAGACTGGTTATTTCTCATCATAAGATGGCAAACTAGGTTTACTTGCTATTTATGTCCAACGAGATTTCAGAGATAACATACTTGCTATTATACAAAAACAAATAGAAGATCTCTTGAAGTTCAATTTTCTCTGTATAAAAATCTAAATATACAATACAGAACAAGGATAGCATATCTCTTGGAGATGCTCTTAGCAGACCTATGACACCTGCTGACTCCGATAGGGTCTCTTCCAGGTGTGAGCTTTGACGATTACTTTACTATTTTGCTTGTAAACTACTTTTTTCTTCACTTAAGCGCGAGCTATCTCTTTGCGGGTTTACATGTAAGATCTACCGTTGTTCACCACATATTATCGTCCACTGCTCCTGGTGAAACCAAAGCAGCGAACGGTCCGACACACAACTCCATATATAACCAAAGGACAGTCCGCCAGTGCACATGTTTTCTCCATCTATGATCTACACGTCTAGCGCTGTTGTGTGATTGTTCGGTATGCCTATTATCACCATCCTCAGATTGTCCGGTGATCGCAGTTTTGCTATCTACAACCTATGCTTTTCGTAATTGCTGTGGGATTGTTCGGTGCTCACTTATCACTAGCACCGGGCTGTTTGGGGCTCACGTTTTTGACAATTTTCTTTCCGCACATTCTATGTGTCCTTTGACATATTGATGTTGAAACGATAAGTTTCATATTCTAGTGTACTAACTGCAACAAGTATATTTTTATTGTAGAAGATTGGACAACTTGTGGATGGAGGGTTTCAAGCATAGATGATATTTTTTTTCTGCATTAAATATGCTCGGTGATATATTTGTGATACATTAGTTTGCTAGTTTAATTATTTCATTGTCCCTCTATTATCGCACTCTGAATATGAGCATATCTGATGTTTCGTTGCCTCGATGTTACTTTTATCGGTCTATGGTCTTGTTGGTCAAAAAGATGGATGGATAATGGATGGTAACGGAGCATGGAACATGTGACGCTAGAGATCATCTTGTTTGGTTGACTGATCGATGAAGGCTGATTGCCCTAGAGATCATCTTGTTTGGTTGACTGATCGATGAAGGCTGATTGCCATGTGTGCACTAGCGGATCTAGGATGAAAATCTAGGAGGGCCTTAAGTTCATATGGAGACAAAAGCATGAGGCTCAGCTCAATGCTCCATCATTGTCTTCAACCTCAGATCAATGCTCAAGCTCCTCCTTTCCTTCCTTCAGTCGTTCGGGGGGGGGGGGGGGTTGAGGGGCTAAGGGAGGCTCAGCCATGTTAGGGGGTGGGTGGGGGAGGGGGCTGGAGCTCCCCATCCCTGATAGCAGTTTCACTCCTAATTAATTGTGTAATAATATAGTCTTCCATATTAATAAATGATAATTGTAGTTCTTTGCAAGACATTTTACTTCTATATATCTGTCGTTCTGTAGTCTAACCTGCATGGATGAATGTCAATCTTGCAAATTGTAAGAGATACTCTTTCCATCCTCTAATATAATGAATTCTAAAAATTTGAAGACAATTTAGGGAACACATAAATGACACATGTACCATGGATTATATCCAAATAATGAGTTTCTCCTCAAATGGTTTTTTAACAGGCTTTGCCAAATCTAGGCATAATGATTACATACATAGAATGTACTATGTTTTAGTACAAATTTTAGAAGTCGTAATTTTTTTTACTTTAAACAAATGGTACTAAAAATATATATCCGGAAATCATTCCGACTGGTCGGACGGGAGTCACCAGCCGACCCCCCCCCCCCCCCCCCCCCCCCCCCCTATCCGGAAATCATCCCGTCCGAGCAGTCGGAGGTCGGACGGGAGTCACCAGCCGAAACCAACGCCCCCCCTAAATATCGCAATGACAGCCCACCAGCGCTAGATGCCTCAGCGATAGCCCACGACGCAGTGCGGCCCTTTTCCTTTTCTTAAGGTTTACGTGTGCAGTTATCGTTTCTCTCCTCCCGCACCGCTGTTTCTAACGTGTTTCTCTATCTCTTTCTTTTTTATTTTCCTTTTTATTTTTTCTTTTCCTTTTTCTTTTTCTTTTTCTTCTCTCTATGTTTTATTCATCAGGTTTTTATTTCTTATTTTATTTTATGTTGTACGTTTTCTTTTCCTTTTCTTTCCTTCTTTTATTTCTTCTTTATTTTTCTTTTATTATGTGGCCTTTGATTCTTCTTTTCACTTTTTTTTATTATCCCTATTTTATTATTCTTTACCTAATTAATTGTTTTTATTTCATTTTTTGTTTTCATGTTTAGTTTTATTTTCTTATGTTTACTTCTCTTTTCTCTTTTTATCTTTCGTGTAGATTTTTCCATTTTTGGTTTTCATGTTCTATTTTTATTTTACTTGAATTATTTTATTTTATTCATTTCCTTCTTTAGTTTTTCATTTCCTTTTCTTATTTAAATTATTTGTTTATTTATTTATTTCAACATTTTTATTTATGTTTTTGTTCCTATTTTTTTACACTATTTAGTTACTTTAATAATTTTATCATTTATTTATTTAGATACATGTGATGTTCAAGAGTCATCTCTTCAGACTAGTCGGACAGAATCCGTCCGCCTTGCACAACTACGACCATCTTGGAGCTCACGGCCAGAGTAAATTCCACGAGAGAGCTACGAGCGGATTTTGACTCCAAGAGTCGATGTATTGACGCGTCCATGTACACATAGTTTTCATTTTTACTTTCTTATATATTTATATAATTTTATTGTGTTTTTCTCTTTTTTCTTATATTTCTTTTCATTTACACTTTGACACGGCGTCCAGGTATCTTTTATAAAAATTTTATTGTTTTTGTTTTTTACTTTCTCTTTTATTTTTTGTTATATGTATATTTTTATTTTTATTTTCATTCTAATTTTAATTTTATTTTTTATCCTATTATATTTCACTCTAATCAAATTTTTTCTATTTTATTTTCATCATTTTATGTTTCATGATGTTATTACCTTATTCACACTATATTCATGATATATTATGTTTTGAGTAGAAAACGTGTAATTCTCCTTTTATTTCCCTTTACTATGTGTTTTTATTGTTTCCTTCCTTGTGTTTTGTCTATCTTCTAGTAATGTTTCCTTTTATTTTATTTATTCTATTGTTTTATTTTTTAATATTCTATACTATTTTTTATTTTCTATAAACGATGAGATTCTTGTGATATTTGCACAATATACATACAATGTTCTATTTGTTTATTGATGTTCACATCGCATATATTAGATGTTCCATGATTAGGATTGTGTATTCATGTAATGTTCGTATAGTATATCTATGATGTTCTGTGAAATATTTAAGCATGTCATGTTATATAAATGTAATGTTCATGAAAGATATATATGATGTTCATATAGTATATATATGATGTTCTATTATATGTTTTGGATGTTCTTGAAGTATAATACGATGTTTCATGATTACCTAGAATATTAAATTTAGAAGTTTTATATTTTTAATTCAAAAGGCATGAGATTTGTGCTAATATCAGTAATTTTGAATTTTGTGATGATCATACCCATGAAATGGATATGTAATGTATACATGCAATATTGACATATTCTGTTTTGGGTAGAAAATGTGCAATTCTCCTTTTACTTCCCTTTATTATGTTGTTATTTTTGCCTTCCTTATGTTTTGTCTATCTTCTAGTAATGTTTCATTTTATTTTATTTATTCTTTTGTTTTATTTTTTAATATTGTATACTATTTTTATTTTCTATATATGATGAGATTCTTGTGATACTCGTACAATACATATACAGTTTCTATGATTTGTTTACTGATGTTCTATAATTGCTCTTTAATGTTTATATATAGTACTTGTGAGATGTTTCGTGATATATTTAGTGGTTGTTCAAGTACGCAATATTTATGGGTGTTCTTTTTCAATTTCCTCTATTACATGTTTTTTTATTATTTTTGTTTTCCCACATGTCTTGTTGTGATGCCGACATAGTATATATATATATATATATATATATATATATATATATATATATATATATATATATATTCTTGTGAGGTAGAATATTTTTTCGTCATAATTAAATGGTTTTGTACGATTTAATAAAAATAATAATATTTAATACCTAAAACATATTATTTATGTGATATAGGATGTGTTTGTATATGGAGGCTAAAGTTTAGGACTTATTTAAATTCTTCCCTCTAAACTTTAGAGCTAAAGCTTAAAATAGGTGGTCAAAATTAGCTTTAAACTTTAATCCACCTCACATTAGAGCATTAGATATTAAAAGTGAGCTAAAGTGCTCGTTTAGAGGCCTCTAAAGTTTAGAAGTAGAGATCCAAACAGGTCCTTAGTCTGTGTCACATCAAATATTTAGATAATAATTAGAAGGATTAAGCATGAATTAATTATTACCTCTTAATAGGTAAGAGCATCTCCAATAGATTAGTCAAATTGTTTTCTAAATGTAAATTTGGCTATTATGAAGAAAGAAAAAAACGTCTCGAACAGACTCTGTAAATGACTCTTCGAATTTAGTAACTCTGCATTCCACCTCATTCACTCTCTATCTTTGGATAGCCTATCTAGACTCTTTATTTTACAGAGTCTGTTGAAGTAATCTAGTATTATTTATTTTAAAGAGTAACTAAATCACTAAATTTAGCTAGTATTTTTAGCTAATCTCTTGGAGATGCTCTAAATGTTATACCCGAGCATTGCCCAAATGAGTATCATGCTTAGACCATAAGTCCGTTCAATCCTTATCGTTCACTATTTTTTCTCATATTTTCTGTTTATTTGTTTTTTCTAAAAAAACAATCGGATTGTTTTCTACTAATTTCAAATCATTTTTTCTGATAATAAAAGCAGCCGAGAATAAGCTGACAGAAGAAAATAATGCTAGAATGGATCGTGGGAAAGTCGAGCTTTGTGTGCCGCCGGTACGGAAAATAGCGCGTCTAAAAAGAAACGTAGAGCTGCAGGCACACGGAAAGCAGGCCTACGAATGCTTAGCGCACATAGAAAAAGGCCCAGACTCATGCAATCAAAAATACTATCACCTGGTCGGCGCGGTGCGGGATATCACCTGGTCGGACGCTAGTCGCCCCCAAATATATCAACTTCTGTAGCTTTACCAAGTTTTATCCCTCCTGTTTTTTTAGAAGCACCAATTTATCCGAGCTAGTTTCTTCAAATTCATGAGCGAAGTAGTTACAAAATTGCGTGGGCAACAGCTTCCTCTTTTAGCAATTTAGCATGATTAAAACTCACCACAAACTTGGAGAATAGGCAAAGCGCGATATTCTCTTGCAAGCAACGTGGTTGATGTGTTGATCTTTTTCTTTCTTTTTTTGAGAAGGATGTGTTGATCTAAAATGGAAGGCACGGAACGTGGGTCCCGCGTTTCAGGCTCTGTAACGCGAGTGGTCCTGTACAGTATGGGCCCCGCGTGCCAGGCTTTGTCGGGCCATTGAAATTTCCCGTTGGCGTCATCAACGCGAAACACGCCAACTACCAGACCACCGGAGCGAGTGAGCCCAGGCCCAGCACACCAACCTTTCCACTAGCATCTCTGACTTGCGGGCTCCGCCAGACAACGGTACCCAACCGCCTGCCTCTCGGTCTCTAACCCCTTCTGATTCTCTCGCTCTGCTCTTCTCGATTTGTCATCCTCAATTCAGAGCTCACGATAAACTCAAATCCGTTTTCCGCTCCGCCGGACGCCGAGAGAGGGCGGCGGGTGCGGGACGCGAAGGCGAAGCCCTAGCCCCCCTCCCTGCCGCGGACGCCGATGGACCCACCTCGCGCCGTCGCCGTTCTTCTCCTCATACTCCTTCCCATGCTCGCCCCGGTGGTCTCTGGCGTGCCCTTCATCGTCCTGCACGGTTGGGGTTTTGCCTTTCGCGTGCCTCACTTCGATTAGGTTCATTCCTTATGATTGGCTGTGCCCGGTGTGCGTGCAGGGATTGGCGACGAGTGCGGGAACGATGGGTTGGCATCCTTCACCGAGATGCTTGGGGAGTGGTCCGGCTCCAAAGGTTACTGCATGTAATGACTTCTCTCTCTGAATTATGATGTTTTGATTTTTCTTAGAATATAAGAGGGGCCTGCGGTACGAGTTTTAGGATCTTCTGTATATTTTTGACCAAGAGGCTCTTGGTCCGACTTTTATATCTCGATGAAAGACACAAAGCTTTATGCTAGAGAAACATGTTACTGGGGTGTTTGGATCCGGGAACTAAAGTTTAGGAGGTGTCACATTAGGTGTTCGGATAATAATTAGAAGGAATTTTGGATCCGGGAACTAAAGTTTAGGAGGTGTCACATTAGGTGTTCATAGTGCCAAATCATCCACAAAAATATTTGAATTTTGGGTCGCAATTTGGCTTGCCTGGGATCAGTATATCTTTTATCAATCAATCCACCGAATGTGATCAATCTGTACAAACATCTGGTATAAAAATTTCCAGTTTCCAGATTACTTCATCTCGCTGATCATTTTAAACCCCTCTTCCAAAATGTCCTGCATTGTAATCTACTCCACTAACTCTGCTTGTTGAAACCTCCTCCTGAAATTCAATTCCAGTTTCTTCTGCTGCTTCTTCAACAATAGAACTTTTCTGGTCTTCGCATATACCAAAAATTACGGGATAAGCAATTTTCAAAGAACATTCTCCCAAGTCCCACTGTAATACCCGAAAATTTGCATCTCTTTAAAATAGGGTAATTGGATTGAATTATGCATTAGTGTGGGCATTCAGTTATAGAGAAATAATATTTTTTAGTAAAGTAAAATCAACTATTAAGGTTAGAGATATGTTTATACATACATGCTGCAGCAGTTTTATTTCTGTACTGTCTGGTTTTATATCCAATTTTTCCTTTGAAATTGGGTATGAAACATCATCCTAAATCTGGTGTCTGTTGTGTTGTTAGAGATGAGTAAATGGTGGTCAAGAATATAGACTTGATGTTGCTGGTATTGTGCTTTGAAATAAATGGCTTTGTTTACCTGTTCATGTAGGAATTTCAAGGGCAAGTAGGGTGAATTTTGTTGTGTGGTAACGCTCTAGTGTCTAGAATTTATATATTGATTGTTTGTTTGTTTTGCATGTAGACGCCAATAAATATATGTTCAAAATTTAGGTATATGTGGGTTTCCATATGTATAGATAAAAAAGGAAGTAACTACTATATGTTAGCATGTTTGTGTGGATTATTTGTTACTTTTATGTGGATAGTTTGTTATTTTCCTTGTAAATTTATCATGACCAGGTGCTTTCATCTAAATACATTTTTTGTTTGGCTTTCTTTTTACAAGTATAAATAAATAAACTGTAGTGACATATATGCCAGGGAATCTCTTTAAATACATTTTGTTATGCGATGACCTCTTGCCTGGCTTTGTTTGTTACTTTTCTCTGTAATTTCAGGATGAATGTTTGGGGGTAACATATAAAAGTGTAATTCGAACTTTGTTCTCTTTCCTAAAAAGTGAATCTCGTTAGGATTATATTCCAATATTCTGTCGAAGCTGATGGAATGTATTGGAAAATTTATCATAACATGTTAAAACTGTTGTAAACTAGATTGGAAGATTGCTGTAGCTATGTATTTGTAATCCTAAATTCAATAATGAAAATAGTCCTGTATTCAAGAAATTGAAAATAACTTTAGTGATAGGTTGTCTTCATGGCTGAACTGTAGAAGGCTTAACATATAACATATGTGAACTCTGTTTTTTTGAGCACATGATATAAAATGGGGGTACCAATTATGACCCCACTACTATTGTTAGAAAACATTTTGGTGGTATCTCTACACATTTGCCTTGATATTTAGTTGTTTACATCTGATCTATTGTTAGTATTTAGTTTGATTTGCCATTAATATCAAATGATCTTACTACAGCATTGATGTTCTCTTTCTTTATCTTTATACATAACATCTAAAAGAAGACTTATGATGGGCATTGCGTCAATCCTTTTTTTCTTTTTTTTTTAAAAAGATGATAGTGTGCTTATTATTGACTTTACTAATGGAAATTGTCTTGCTCAGTGAAATTGGAAGAGGAGCATGGGACTCCTGGTTAATGCCACTTCAAGAGCAGGTCCGTTTCTTACTTAGAGTTGTAACTGGATCATTTTTTTATGGTGTGTGTGGTGCATCTTTTTTTTGTTTTTTGTTTTTGTAGAGACGGGTGTGTTTGGGAGCAAGGTACGGCCTCTCCTTTGTACTTGGAGCAGGCATTTGCCTTTCCCTCTTTCTCTCTCTCTTCTTAATGAAATGACATAGATCTCCTGCATTGTTTGAGAAAAAAATGGATAGATTTCCCCCTTACTCATATCTTACTTTCATCTGCAGGCAAATACGGTTTGCAAGAAGGTGATGCAACATCTTCTGCTTTTCTCAATTGTACCCTGCGTCATCAAGGTTCTGTACCATTTCTGGAATTTGTTTTCCAGGTCAAGAAAATGAAAGAGCTCAGTGAAGGTTACAATATAGTTGGCCTGTCTCAGGTGTGTTTGTGGTGCTGTGCTATTTGTGATTCACGACAATAATTTCAAATGTTCTTTTCTACTCTTGATATACTTTTCTGCTATCTTGTTTCCTTATTTTAATTCTGTTCTTGGTTAATGCAAAACTATGAAATTTATTTTAGATACTTAAATAAGAAGGATTACTAGCAATAAGAGCTTTTCAGGCCTCACTGACTTGTAGTAATGCTGTCTGTGAACTGGTAACTATTTGTGAAAACTATATGGACAAAACCGCGTTAGTTCACATACGTTTGGAGTGTGCTCTGAGAATTGGTTTGTTAGTTTAGCAGGAAGTTTCACTGATTGCTGATTTGCTGTTAATACTCTTGCTAGAATCTGTGGTTATTAATGCTGATTGGGATTTGGGAGTTATACTTTCTGACCCTATACCATCTATTCATTTTTTTAGGGGAACTTAATTGGCAGGGCTCTAATTGAGTACTGTGATTGTGGACCTCCGGTGAGCTGATTTTGTTCTTTGCTTCCTGTTATTTATCAACCACTGAGCTAACTTACTTATCTGTCAGTGTGTTCCACTAGAATCTATATGGTACCTATTACTGTTGTTCTTATTATTCCAACTGATGATTAATCCCTTCGTGGTCTGTACACTCTACTTGTTTTAACTTCCTTTTTGGGATAGGTCAAGAATTTCATATCAATTGGGGGTCCTCATGCTGGTACAGCTTCAGTGCCACTTTGTGGTGTAAGATTACTCCATTCTTCCCAATTTATCCTTCTTTTTAGATCATTGTTCTAACAGTAGCAATCTGAGTTTGCATTACCAAATGAGAGACTTTTTCCATTTGCAGTGAGTATGTGCTATGATAAATTTATTAACCAATGTATGCTTATAATTTACAAACGATTGTATTGATATAAACAATGAGTACATAATGCTTGCTAGGTTGCTGTTAGTAGGCACCTCATGATGCAACACTTAAATGCACTCACTCTGGTCCAGGATTCATATGTTAGCTCTACATACATAGAATAAGGAGTTCGTGCATTAATTCTTCACATATTTTACTCCTAGTGACTGCATACCTATTTATCAAATGCTATAGTAATTGACATTTTATGGGTGCATTCCATGGGAAAACTTCTTGATGCCTTGGCTAAATGACAACCTACATAAAACAAGTAATGGGGAGATATAACTGAATAAGATGAGGAGCTACATAAGAAATCACCTAGCAGAAATGAAATCCAGAAATAGCTGAATAAGATGACAACCTACATCAAGAAATAACTGTCATCTTCTCTTATTCAGTTAAAACAATGATTCAGTTCTGGGAGGAGCTATAACTTTTTGAACCTAAGGAGGAGCTATAACTGAATAAGATGAATTTATAAGCATGGAATCAAGAAATCCTACTAAGCTCATGCAACTTCCAATCCATACAACCACACAAATTAATGCCTTGGCTAAATGGTGGAGTTAGCAGAGTATGCATATAATGAAATTAGTGTGCATTAAAATTCTCTATCATTGGAGTTAGCACTTGCGTTGCCATATCTCTGATGCCACCATCCTTCTATCATTAATGCAGCCCTAATTTGCGACAACCCACCCTCCTCGACTCTCATCTTAATGCTATCAAAATTTCAACTTGATCAGGAGCTTCTCCCCCCATGCATAGCTAGGAGCAATTGCTACCGGTGAGATAAACCACCAAAGCTACATCTCAGTCACTGTGATTGGTGTTCTCTCTGCTTGACATTTTCAGGGCATGCCAATGATGTACCAGCAACTTCAAAAGTAGTATTTGGTAGTTTTGAATTGGTGCACTCACAAGAAGGATAAATTGAGTGGCACTAAGTGAACCTATCATTCTATCAAGTTGAGTAGTATCATCTAAAGTGTGTGTATCTGCCTATGTTATAGAACCATTTTTCCCAAAATATTTTCTACTTAAGTATTAATAATGCAGCTTCTGGTACTGTGGTCATTTTTGTAAGCAGCATTGTTTACATATTATCATTGTTGTTGTTGTTCTGCCACTGAACCTTTTCTCCTTTCTTTGCAGTCTGGGTTTCTTTGCATTCTTATTGATGATCTGATTAGATCAGAGATATATTCGGATTACGTGCAGGTTTGTATAACTTGTGCTGCAAAGTTTTTGTACTGCAGTTATTATTGTAAGACATTAGACAGCCTTTTCTGTGCAGTAAGTAAATGAATTGAGGGTTGTGAAATTACAGGCACATCTTGCCCCTAGTGGTTACCTGAAGATACCCACTGTGAGTGTTCTTCCTTTTTCCCCCTTCCATTCCTTGGCATGGTATAGAGTGTGCTCTAGGGTTTGGGTCCAATATATTTGTGAAATCAGTTGGAACAGCTTAGCCTCCTTGTCACCATATACTGTCATTATATAGTTTAGATGTCTTAGGAGGTTACATCATGAACTCGTGCAAGAGTTTTGTGTGGGGATCCTATACGGACTAGAGTATTTGCTAGTTACAGGTAGTATTTCAAGAATATTTACTTGTTGGTTGTATCCTGCAGTGGTTGTTTGCTAGTAGAGTTCTTTTTTTTCTCAAACATGGAGAGCTGTGTATAATTACATTAATAGAAGAAGATAGTGTTACAACACCCACATCGTCACACCCCATTTAAAGATTGATTAGATATGCGCCCGTTAGAAGAACTAATTAACAATCCGATCTAGAAGCTTAACAACCTGAGTTGTTAGTGGCAAATGAGTAGATGACACCTAATGAGTACATGACACACAAAGTTGCGGCATAGTCACCAAATGAAGGTAGTCAGGATACCATTGTGCCAACTAGAGCTCTCCCAAGTACACAATAATTTAGTTGAGTGAGCACAAAATTCCGACCACTTGGGCTAGCACTCGACTCATTATTGAGCCGCCGTTCCTCTTGTTGGATCTTCTCACCCTAAGTAACACAAGAAGGCTTACCCAACTAAATGGGACTATAGCTCGACTCTCAAGGGCATGCTGGCGCTATTTAGCTAGTGAGGTATTCTTGTAGAGAAGCTTACTAATTCTTGATCCTTAGTATTAAGTTTTCACCCTTTTCGACTTTTTGTAGCCTAAATTAAGTTCAAGCAAGATGACGGTACAAGAGTAGTCATAACAACATAAGTATCTAGTTTCCTATATCCAAGTAATCATGTCCCACTTGCTTAATTACGATGCTACAAAGTGAACAAAGTACGCATATTCGAAGGTAGTTGTGGAACACACGATGCATTGCACCAAAGTCGGTCGCATGTGGCAACCTTTCCCTACTCACACACATAAGGCCTGAACTGACCCGACCTCCCAGGATAACCTAACCCACAAGTCATGTCTAGACAAGTATCTCCACGGTAAGTTATGGCTATGATTCCCCGTCTTCGACTAGTTGCTCAGTAAACCCTTGGAGACCTTGGAGTAAGAGAGGCGCATTAGTTTTCTGGCTTGAACGGGTTATCGGGACAATATTTGAGTGGTACATTCGAACATTTTCAAGACTACAACAATGGACGCTCCTTAACCGACTCAGATGAGACAACTGCAGCCAGAGCACGACTCTGCCTACCAAATACCAATCCCATTTCCCACCCATTCTATACTTTATCGTTCTTGTCTATTTTCCATTATTTGAGCTATAATTATAATACCTCCAGTCTAGTTGGTTAGAGGAACCCAACGGCACTCCTCAGGTCTTGGGTTTGACTTCTTGTTGGAGCGAGTTTCAGGCTGGGGTTAAAAAAATCCCCTCGTTTGTCCCATGGCCCAAGCACAGGTCTAAGGTCCGGCCCTGGTCGTGGTCGTCTCACATGGGCTACGGTGCCGCTGTGTATGGGTGGGGCAGGGGTTCGGGGGTTTTCTCGAGCTGCGTGAGAAGGTCTTCTTAATGCAATGCCCGAGGGCTGTCTTACCCCTCGCAGGTCGAGTTTTTTTTATAATAGTAATAAGAATAAAGTTCTTTTATTTCATGTGTGATAAAAGCATCATTCGGCTTCTACCGAATTGTCCTAGTAGTGTGTGTTTGGATCACACCTTGGATGACAAGTCGATCGAAATGAGACACATAGGAGCATTGTCTGGGTACTAAATCAAACAACCCCTTCTTGTCGGAACACATAGTGATCCGTCCGCCAAAAGGGCATAATCATCCGATTGAAACCCTACAGGATTGGGCCTAGTGTGCACATCCATTGTACACCTAGGACCACATCATTCTCACCGAGGCCGATGGCGAAGAGGTCCATCATGAAGGTGTCCTCCCAGTTGCATACTCCTATGTTGCGACACACCCTTTTTCTTGGCACACTCATTAGCATTGACAACCGCCACTCGAAGGCTGGTCACTGCTTTAGTTGCAATCGTGCAGCTCATGCTGCCTCATCCATGTTGAAGTTGTCGCTCAACCCAGAGTCCACCAATGCCTTGAACATGCACGTGCTGATTGACACAAGCATGGACATGTAGTCTTAGGCTCTAGCTACGGATGTTGCACATTGCCATCAACGAGGTCTTCGAATCCTCCATCGCATCAAATTCGTACCCACCTCCACCATGGGGGTAGTTAGTCACGAGATGAAAAGGCTTCTTGCGCCTGTGGTCGAGGTGGAACTTATTGTCTCAATTGGTGTTAGTAACTTGAACCACCTAAGTTTGGGAATGTCAGCCGTCGATGTTGGATACACAGCTCTTGGGTCTCACGTTGCCGATGATGTGCATGGTTGGCTGCTCCTACAACGTCTTAGCTCTAGCGGACTTCAGGTACATCACATTTTTCCAATGTCTTTGGTTCGCACAACTCTACGTCGGTTCTCAACAGCTCGCCTAGACCGGCCATGAAGATGGAAACTCATTGCGTCTCGGACGTGCCACCTAGACCCGTCGTCACCGTGTTTGTGTGGTGCCGTTGCGCCGGCTCACCAATGTGGTTCTCCTACGTTGCTAGTGTTAGGAGAGTCAAGGGCCTATTGGGCCTTAGCCCATTAGGGTTAATTAGTCGCTTGCTTAGGGACCAAGTAAATCCTCTCTATATAATGAGAGGAGATATATCAATCTAAATCAAGCAAGAGATTAGAAGGAAACCCTTTCCCTCTTGCCGGCCGTGGGCGGAGCCCCGCAGCCGACGTTCCCAGCGACCTCTCGAACCCTAGCCACCGCCCTGGTGTGAATAGTACCCGCGGTACTGTAGCACAACAGCCGCCGTCGCTTCCCTCAGATCTCCTCCCTCGCCCTAACCCTCGTTCCTCGCGCCCTAACAACTGAGCTATCATCATAACATTTGGTATCAGAGATCTTAGGTTCGATCTCTTCGCTGCCCTACACTACGTTGCCGCCGCCACCGTCCACCGCGCCGCCACCGGCGGCCTAATCTGTGATCTCCGTCATCTCCACACCGGCCACGATGCAGGCTGCTTGGGCGGGGCTTGTCGAGCCGCCCCTCCCGCCGCTGCCTGCGACGCCGGTCGCGATGCCGGTGACCTGGGCGGGGCTTGTCCAGCCGCCCCTCCCGCCGCTGCCTGCGACGTCGGTCGCGATGCCGGCGACCTAGGCGGGGCTTGCCCAGTCACCCCTTCCGCCGCTGCCTGCGCTCGCGATGCCGGCGCCTTGGGCAGGGCTTGTCCAGCCGCCCCTCCCGCTGCTGCCTGCGCCCGCGATGCCGGCTGCCTGGGCGGGGGTTGTCCAGCCGCCCCTCGCGCCGCTGCCTGCGCCCGCGATGCAGGCTGCCTGGGCGGCAACCCCAACGGCGCCGCTATCCGAGGAGTCCGGGCGGGGCTATTGAGCCAGCTCGCCCACGATCTCACCGTGATGCAAATCAGTGTCGCCATGATACAGGTTACCTGCGCGGGGCTTGTCCATCCAGCCCTTCCGCCGCAGCCTGCGCCCCCACCGCCACCGCCAACGGCGCCGATCCCGTCGTTTACCTGCAAGTTGTCTGCAGCAGTGCGGCTGCAGGCGGCGGTGCGTGGCCTCCTAGCGCGCCAGCGGCTGCAGAAGATGCTCTCACCTATGCACGAGGCGACCTTCGGGACGGTTGACCTCAGCATAGGGGAGCACGACCTCGCTTGGTCGAACGGCCAGCAACCACGCTGATCCGTTGCTGTCTTCAAGCGCGAGCATGCTGTTTTTTCTGCAGGCGGCGAACTCCACCTCTGCGTCGGCGGCTGTTTGGCAGGCGCTTGCCTCCTCGTCTATCTCGACATCAGCAGGAGCGCTTTGCCTAGCGTCGTTGTTTTTAGTCACCGACCACCGCGAGGACGCCTCCGTTGGTCGTTGTTGCGACCAATTCCTGGTGGCCTTTCATCAAGATGGCGTCCTTGGGATCCAGGTGGCTGCACACGTGTCGCTCCAGCACGCGAAGGGTGTCCGCTTTATCTTCAGAAGTCCAAAATAAAGAGTCAGAGTCCAATTCAGGTTGAGAATAATAAAATAAGCCGAGATGTAAAAGGCTTATTTTTAGGTGTTAGGTTTGTGTTACGTCGAGTCGTTGTTAGGTCGCAGCTCGAGGACGAGCTGCATGTCCACGGGGGTGTAGTGTTAGGAGAGTCAAGGGCCTATTGGGCCTTAGCCCATTAGGGTTAATTAGTCGTTTGCTTAGAGGCCAAGTAAATCCTATCTATATAATGAGAGGAGATGTATCAATCTAAATCAAGCAAGAGATTAGAAGGAAACCCTTTCCCTCTTGCTGGCCGTGGGTGGAGCCCTGCGGCCGGCGTTCCCAACGACCCCCGAACCCTAGCCGCCGCCCTGCTGTGAACAGTGCCCGCAGTACTGTAGCACAGCACCGCGGTACTATAGCATAGCAGCCGCCGTCGCTTCCCTCAGATCTCCTCCCTCGCCCTAACCCTCGTTGCTCGCGCCCTAACAACTGAGCTATCATCATAACAGCTGGCCCAAACTTGTGATCGACCAACGAAATGAGACCGCGAGGGCTCGCCTTGGTCATGGTTTAGCCATACCTTCTGGTGGTCTAGGTCCACATGTTCTTCTGTTAAGCCATGGAAATGGGTCATCATAAACTTCGGGAAATCCATCTTTTCATGGTGGGCTATAGAGGACTATTTTCGCCGTTGGTGTCTTTTGGATAGGGGTTCCTTATCCAGAGAAGTTGTTTTATTATCGTTCTTTAGCAGTTTGGAGCTAGTAGACTTCTCCAAATGAGAAATTGCTGGATTGTGAGAGGTAACCTCATTCTTCGCATCTTGTATATACTTTGATCGGGCATGCTTAGTTCTAACAGTTGTTTGGTGAAGTTGGGTGAACTCAATGAGTCACATGGCGAGGCCATCAATGGTCTTGGCAGACATGGTGGGCAAAGAGATCATCGGCTATGATACCAAGTGTCACGGCTTGGGTGTTGGAAGTGGCGAGGACAAATATTTTGAGTGTGATCAAGTAGACTCTGAACCGTGTGCTTGAACTTGGGCATGGTAGTAATGTGGTGCCTTGTGACAAGGCAATGGAATAAAGGAGCTGGGTTTAACTTCTTGATTGATTAACTCAAGGATTACAATCTGAATATAGTCTCCCTCTCCTGTCCATAAGACCATAACTAAATCAAACTCTAACGTGATGACTCCAAACAATTGTAAATAAACTATAAACAACTTGCACAAACTCTACTCGTAGCAACTAGAACTTGGTGTGCCCCTTCGGTTCTCTTGTCCGGTCTGGCGATGTCACATTTGTTATGTATGACCGGGCATGACACCATGCAAAACCTTTATGTCTCATTTCATGAATCTTAAAACATCCAAAATTAGATGTTTTCACAATCTTTCTCTACAGTAAATTGTAGCTATTTTTTTTATTTACATGGTGGTATGTTTGATTGTTGTTCAGGATATGGAAGATTATTTGAAGGGTTGCAGATTTCTTCCAAAGCTTAACAATGAGATCCCAAGTGCAAGAAATATTACCTATAAAGAAAGATTCAGCAGCTTGGAAAACCTGGTACTGATCATGGTAAGTTTGAACTCATCAAATGTTGCATGCTGTTTTAACAGTTTCTGGGTCCTTGTATTCCATAGCATGTGCCAGAGTTGGCAATTTACAGCCTAGTCCTTCAGCTAATGCAGTAAACAAAAGAAAACATAGTTGTTCCTGTTAGCCTCAGAAACCAAAAGTCCAAAACAAACAAGGCTACCATATGCAGATGACAGATGTGCTATGCTAATTGAACAAAGATTGGTTAATTTAAGCTGGCTTATCTCTCATACAGTTTTATGATTTACATGTACCATCTCTTTATTTCATATATCTGGCAGCAAATGCATGTCTCATGAAATAATTCTTTACATGTATATACAAAAGGCTCTATTATCATAGTGTTGTGCTTACATTTTGTATAAACATCAAGCATCAACTATAACATGGCTTCTTTGCTTAATCATGATAAATAATCTAGCAGTAATAGACACAGCTAACATATGCATGTTCTTAAGCTTTTCTTTTTCTTATGTATTCCAAATTTTGAGATGCTTCTGCTGAAGGTTGCTAAAATTATTATCCTTTTAAACTGCTCCAGTTTGAGGACGATGCAGTATTAATACCTCGGGAAACAGCATGGTTTGGTTATTACCCTGATGGAGCCTTTAGCCCAGTGCTGCCCCTCAAGAGGTGATTGTTCCTCCTTTCACCGTCATGAGTTAGGAGTAGCTTGCTTTCTTTGGTTAACTCGTGCTGGTGCAGTGGTGCATAAACTGGCGTAGATTATTCTCCATTGCGATGTTCTGGCAATTTTATTTTATATATCTCACTATGTTACTGTGGTACTAAGAAAATGCATTCGCTCACCGTGTGCATAGACGAAGCTATATACAGAAGATTGGATTGGCTTGAGGACCCTGGACGAGGCTGGGCGTGTTAAATTCGTGTCTGTGCCAGGAGGTCACCTGCGTATCTCCAGAAGCGACATGAAGAAGTACATCGTTCCTTACTTGACGCCGGAGGCGTCATTCAAGCAGCGCATACACCGGATGATGTCGCTTTGAGCGAACCACGTGCGTAAGCTCAAGATCTTTGCCGGCTCAGTTCTTCGGAGGTGCTAATAGGAGTAGGGTTTGCGTACGTATATTCATAGGGGTGAGTGTGCGTGCATGTTGAGTGTCTGCATTGTACTGTGTAATTTTTTTTAAAAAAGAAGCAAACCAATGCAAAAGAAAAAAAAATAAAGAGAATGAAAAAGGGAAGCCATATGACTATCGTATCTCAGCCTTATACAGGCGGCATAGGCTGATAGGCCGCACAACTTCCCGTAACCATCGTGCTTGCTGGCCGCACGGCTGAGCGTCGCCGCGGTCTTGCAGCATCAACACGGCTGGCGGGGTGAGCTGCGCGGGCGAGCAAACGACGTGGCGGCAAGCTGGGTGGGCAGGCGACCGACGCGGTGAGCTACCCGGGCGAGGTGGTCTGCGCGGGCGGCGACGCGGTGGTACACTGGTACTGGTTACCCATGTGTGATGGCTATAAAATGTGCTTCAAATATATAGCCAATGTATGTATGATGCATTTTTGTCATTTAATTCAGAAATATATTTTGCCATTTTATGTCCAGATATGCAAAAGGCTATATGGATTAGGGTCATTCATGTCAAGGACATATAAGACTTTGCGATCTCTAGCACACACAGTTAGCCTTAATCGACAAATAAGGACAACGCAAACACTCCATTCAAAAAGTGAGGACAAATATGCATAGTCTAAAAAAGGACAAACATTATAAAAAAAACTAGGGTTAACCGGATTGCCTTCTAGGCCTCTCGACTGCATGTTATATAGACAGGAAGAGCTCATAACGTGGCACATACAGAAGATTGAGTTTACAACAGAATTCATCTACTTGATCTACAAGCTAGCTAGCCACCTGGTATAGCCGCCATAGCCATGTAACAACCATGTAACAAACCTCATCATCTAACACCCCCGCTCAATCTCAGCCACATACGAGGTTGAAATTGAATATGAATTGTCGTAGCTTGTCTGCAGTGATAGGCTTCGTAAACTCATCTGCTACTTGATCACTTGTGTTAACAAATCGTACGTCTAGCAATTTCTGAGCAACACTATCATGCACAAAATGAAAATAAATTTCAATGTGCTTTGTTCTGGCATGGAATATTGGGCCTGCTGAAAGATATTTGGCACCAAGGTTGTCGCACCATAGCTGAGTTGCTGGAGGATGCTGAACTTGTATCTCAGTTAACAACTTTTGCACCCACATCATCTCTGTTGTTGCGTTTGCTAAGGCCTTGTACTCTGCTTTGGTGCTAGATCGTGACACCGTGGCTTGCTTCCTAGCAGACATGAGATCAGATTACTACCCAAGAACACAACGAAGCCACCAGTGGATCGTCTATCATCCACACAACCAGCCCAGTCTACATCAGAGAAAGCACTCACCATCATTGACATGGACTTCCTGATTTTTAGACCGTGTGTGTGTGTGTGATCCACGCACATATCGCATCCTCTTGACAACGCTCCAGTGTACCGTACTTGGAGCATGCAGGAATTGACACACTTTGTTCACGACAAAAGATATATCCAGGTGAGTGAGTGTGAGATACTGCAGTGCTCCTACCATGCTTCGATATCTGATAGCATCCTCCGGGCCAAGCTTGTCACCTTCAACAGTACTAAGCTTCTTGGAGGTAGATAAGGGTGTATCAATAGGCTTACAATTTCGCATTCCAGCCTTGGCAAGGATTTCAGTGGCATATCTCTTTTGTGAGAGTACTAGTCCATTTTCTAAATGCTTGACCTCTATTCAAGGAAGTAATGAAGGTCACCGAGATCTTTCAGACCAAAGTCACATTGCAAATCTTTAAGTAATGCATCTGATGCTTCTTGTGAAGAACTTGCCACTATGATATCATCTACATATACTAAGACGAACAGGGTATGGCCATCTTTATTGTAATAGAACAATGAAATGTCGGCTCTTGATGGTATAAACCCTAATTTTTCCAACTTCCTGCAAAGTCTAGCATACCAAGCCCGTGGTGCCTCCTTCAGGACATACAGAGCCTTATCCAATTTACAAACATAACTGGGATGCACCTTATCTATATATCCGGGCGGCTAATGCATATAGACCTCTTCTTCTAGTACACCATGAAGAAAAGCATTCTGAACATCTAGTTGTCGAAGAGACCACCCTTTTGACACTGCAATAGACAAGACAAGTTGGATGGTTGCAACTTTTAATGCAAGACAAGTCGGCCAAGGTACCAGATGCCATGTCCTGTTTCTAAGCAATACTTGATGTTCACTGTTCATGGCTAAAATCCAATTTTCATCGGCAAGAGCGTCTGACAGTGATGTTGGTTCACCTATTGCCATCAGTGTAGACCTTGGGCTTGCTGATGCCTTGCCATAGTCGTGTAACCGGTCGGTGTGGAGGGTTATCTGCAGAAACAACATCAGAAGCACCAAGCTCAAAGGATCCAGAGACCAAGATCTCTCCCCTGTGGCTCAGATCCGAGTGCGGCACCAGAGACCCTGTAGCTGAGGGGGGATGCTCTTGACCCAACATAGAGGTTCTTTGGTCACGTACTCCCATGCCGCCCCCCAAAGAAGACAACACATCGACTGCTCCTGACGTGCCAGGTTCTTCCCCTGATCCCTATGAGGAGTTGTCTGCCGTAGGAGAATCCTCCTCGATGCGCGCGCTTGGTCCATGATGCATGAAATGAAGCCCATCTTCACCCAGATCTACACTATTTTCTTCCTTGTTTTCACCTGCAGCATCAGGACTCTGAGTAGAACTCGTCAAGGGGTTAGCAGGTTTAGGAGTAGACACACTTAGGTCATGTAATAATGCATCCTAAGGCTACTAGTAGAAGTGCGAAATAAGGTATCTAATAGCAGAGAAATTTTGGCGTGAAGACGAGCACCTACATTAGAGTGAAGTTGAGCAAAAGGAAACACACCCTCATCAAAGACAACATCCCGAGAGATATAAACATGCTCTTCTGCTACATCCAAGCACTTGAACCCTTTATGCCTGTTGTTGTATGCTAAGAATACACACCTTTTGGAACAAAATTGCAATTTGCGAGAATTATAAGGCCGAAGATTTGGCCAAACGACGCAGCCAAACATGCGCAATAAACTATAATCAGGTTGCTTCCCATACAACCATTCAAACGGTGTTGCATTGTTAATCACCTTGGATGGAAGACAATTTATAAGGAAGACCGTTGTAAGAAAAGATTCATCCCAAAATTTCAACAACATATAGGCATAAGCAAGAAGTGTGAGGCCCATCTCCACTATATGTCTATGTTTACGTTCTGCGGATGTTGATGCATGTGGGGGCAAGAGACTTGATGTTTATACCAATGTGCTCAAAGAAAGGATTCAATGCTCGATATTCCCCTCCCCAATCGGTTTGAATAGAATGATTTTTTTATCAAATTAGTGTTCAACAAGGTTCCAAAAGTCATGAAAGCATTGAAATACTTCAGACTTTTGACGCAAAAGGTAGATCCAAACAAACTTACTATGATCATCAATGAAACTTACATAGTAAGAATGTCATCCTTGTGGGGGAATAAACCCCCCATACCCTCATGGAGGGAACTAGGCCGGCTACAGCAAGACAACCCAAGACACAAGGCCTAGGTGCATACCCGGATCCGCTAGCAGGCATGCCTTGCAGCAGAAGCAAGCTCAAGCTTGGAAAGTATGAAGACCTAGTCGGTTAGGAAAGTAATCGTATCATATATGGTTACTCAATTTTAATCATCTAGAGATTAGATACAGATCTGTAACCCTACTTCCCGGCCTATATAAGGAGGGCAGAGACCCCCTCAAAAATACAATCTCATATCAATACAATCCACAACAAAGTAGGACGTAGGTATGACGCCACCCCTGGCGGCTGAACCTGGGTAAAATCTCATCTCCATCTTGCGAAACCATCGAGTTCACTATCTAGTGCACCTTGTGTCATACTCCTCATTTGGTAAGCAATTCCTACCAAAGCCAAATTTGTCATTTAGCAAGTTGTAAGCCTTCTACATATGCTGCTATTATTGTGTTGAGTTTGGTCAAGTATTGTTGAGTCTTGTTGAGATATTTATGATGCTCCCAAGATCAAGATCATGTACACCCACATACACATATTGCTCCTACAATGGGAGTATGCAAAAACATGCTTCCATCCATTGAAATTCTGCTCCTACACTAAGAGTAGACAGAAAATGTTTGGTAGGAAAATACTCCATGTTTTACAAAAGATGATCTCTCTCTACATATATGGTTTAGAATAAGAGACATGGGCTATGCAAAAAAATATTTGAAAAAAGAGACAAATGAAGGTCCCAAAGAAAAAAAGAATTGGACACATGAAGGCCCAAAAGTATTGAAAAAATGATGAGCACATGAAGGCTCATGTACTGAAAAAAGAGAGAATAAAATAAAGATAGTGAAAGTCTCTATGTGATTTTGGTAATTGAGTGACAACCTAGGTGGACTAATATGTGTTAAGTGATATATACATAGGAGATTAGTTCACAGGTGATTATGAGATGAAGGAGCTTAATTGCACATAAAACATGACATGGAGTCATGTGACCAAGGTGGAGAAGATCAAGATGAGGCTTGGCTTGATGGACCGGTTGCAAGTGTGAAGGGCAAACGAGTGATGCTTGGCGCTGTTGACACTTCTTAGCGTCGCACCACAAATACAGATAAATCCCTATCCCCGGTATGGCACCAGAAATGCTTATGGGTATTTCTTATGACTATTGGATAAATCCGCAAGCGCACAGATTATATCGCTGTAGCACTTCACCTAGGAGTATTCCAAGGTATCGTAATTTATTTATCCCAAGGGAAAGCTGAGCTAGAAATGATAATTAGAGAGAGATCCTAGAGAGTACCTCAACTTAGTATCGACTAGTATAGGGGGGTAAATGATAAATGTGATAGGAAGGGGATTGATGAATGAAAGAACCTAGGTAAATGATACTTAGAACGGACTAGACAGATTAGCTAGGTGGGAGGACAATGAGAGAGTACAAGGGACTCCTAAGAAATTCACTCTACTTTAATATACTTAGCTAATTAACTAGACTAAACACTATAGTTTGCCTCCTCAATACAAGTATGCTAGGCGAAGGGATAGATCAGTAGGAGGACAAAACTCCTACCGGACCGCGCCCTCCTGTTGTCTTGAAGCCCTACCTTTTAATAACTTATCTGACATGCGTGGTGGAATACTAAGGCTAGATAGAGTTGTCACCTTCTACTAGCATCCACGAACAATCCACGTAATAAGCGGTAATCAAGGATAAGCTAATATATAAGCACCACGCTTACACATAACTTATTACTTTGACTACGATCAATAATCAAAGCACCCTATGACAGGCAATGATCGCATACAGGAAAGGTCACAAGGATCACAGACTATAAATGTAAAGGCTATTAAAGAGCAAAAGCATATAACAATACTATATCTAGTATAGTAATGCTCAAAGTAAATACTAAGTAAAGTAAAGGGAAAGGATAATATATTGATAAAGATAAAGTCTTACAAAGAAGAAAAGATACAAGAGCTATACCAGACTTCCCAGAAGACAACTCCAGAAATCCCGAGCAAGCTCGACTCAACTCTAACTCCCACTCTAGACTAACTACTAGAACAATTCTAAGGAGTGGAGCTTGTAGGCTTCTTCACCATGTCTAGAGAGGGGGGAGTGACCCTCTATTTATAGTGGGAGGTGAAGTAGGGGCGACTCCATCGCCATGTCATCGATCCAGGGGGCTTCAATCCTCCATCCTTGGATTAACCGACCTTGGAACCGTCCTTGGGTGTGTGGTGTGGATTTCCACCATGTGTCCTTGCATATGGCGGTTGGAGGGAGGCCAACCGACCTAGGGGTGGTTCGGCCGAACCCCCCTATGGCCAGTGGGCCCTCCTCTGTCCTCCTGAAGGTGGCCCCACTGATCAGGGACCAAGTGGGGGCCTGGTGGGCCCAAAGGTGGTTCGGCCGACCCCCCCCCCCTTGGGGTGTCTGGCCCACCTTGGTCTCCCAGGTGCTGGTCTCACTTGTCATGGATGTTGAATGTTGGTTCTGTGGTGGTTGTCACGTTAATCTCCTTTGTGTGGGCCCATGAATCCTTGTGCTTTGCTTATAAGCCGTTGAGAGAAAGCACAGAGTGATCCAATGGATGGATTGCACTCTAGAGTGCCTCTCTTGGATCATGGCCGAGGGGGAGAGCCAGGTGGGCCCATAGGGTGGTCGGCCGACCCCTTATGTGGGTCCCACTAGCTCTCACTTGCTTCATTTCTTCATCCCTGCAATCAAACACTCATTTACATGTGGAACTAGTTATTTGATGAACTATGTTCATGATGTGTTTGTTTTATCCCTGATCCAGAGGTTGGTGACACAATTTTAAGTATAGAAAAGTTAATCATAACTTGTGCCAACAGGTGTCGATGGACCAACGCAACGGTGAAGAGCAAGTGAGGTCAAGATCGATGAACCAATACGGTCACGTGATGATATGAAGTGGATCATATCATTTGGTGATAGGTTGGTGCATGTGTTGCATCAACATTGGAGAAGGAGATGGAATGAAATGTGCAAGGCAAAGGTATAACCATAGGGCATTTCATTTCACCAGTCATAGGTGTGTAGAGAAGTATATGACCGGGTTTAGGATAGATAGCCGTACGATCAAGAGGGGCAAACTTGTTTGTATATCGGTCATCTAGTGCCACTTGAGCGATCTAACATTGCGATGCATTAGGATCGAGTGGCGTGGTGAGAGAAAGTGAAAATCCTTTGAAAATGATTGTGAAAATGCTAAGACACATGCACATGGTGATGTACACTAGGTGGTTTTGGCACATTTGCAAAGGAGAAGGTGTTGGAGTTGAATTGAATCAACTCGGAGAAGAGAAAAATGTTTTTCGGTATGCTCCTAACACTTGGACAGGTCTTGGAATGAAATACTGCTTTGATTCATTGTGATATGGATCAAATGGACTTGAGGGATGTGTAGGACTCTGAGTTAGCATTTTAAAAAGTCCAAGATCATCAAAATCGGAGTTCGAAGCTAAGAGATATGGACGTTTCCGTGCGGACCGTGCTGGTCCGGACGCAGCGTCTCTAAAGGTCCGGACGCAGCGTCTGTAAAGGTCCGCACGTATGGCCATTAGTCCGGACCATAGCGTCCGGACCTGCGTCCGGAGGCCTAAAAATGCTGTTTCGGAGGCTCTGTGAGGTCCGGACACTGACTAGCGTCCGGAGGTGTTGATCCGGACAGCGTCCGGAGTAAAATCTGCTCTCGGGGAGCTCTCTGCTGGACTCCGAATGCAAGACGCGTTGGTCCGGACCTCGACTATAACTAGCGTCCGGAGGCTATTTTCTGCTGAGAAAAACGCGCCAACGGCTCGATTCAAACGGCTAGGTGGTTCGGACGCATGGACAATGGTCCGGACCCAAGTGTTGGGTGCATCCGGACCCTTTGCAAGAAGCGTGGTGAAGGGAGAAAAATGCTAGTTTCTTTCCCACTCTATTTATAGGAGTGGTGGCCGGCCAAGGCTTGTTGCTGAGCACCCTTGGGCCTTTATGGCTTGTGTTGGTGTGCTTGGGAGCCCTCTAACTCACATACACTTGATAGTGATCATCCGATTGTGTGAGAGAGTGATTCTAGTGCGTTGCATTACGAGTTTGCATCGAGTGGCACTAGGTGATCGTGTTGCAAGCCGGTGGTGCTTGTTACTCTTGGAAGTTGCCACCTCCTAGACGGCTTGGTGATCGTGGCTCCGTCGAAGCACGCAAGAATCTTGTGCGTGGCTCCGGAGAAGAGTTTGTGAGGGGTGTTGTGCTTGCCCCGCGGGAGATCACGAAGAGCAACTCTAGTTGAGCGTGTCATTGAGTGCCCTCATCTTGTGTTGGTTGTGCGGCACCCGATTGCGGGTTAGGCTTGTGAATGCCTATTAGCGCATGAACCTCCAAGTGAGTGAGCCGACACAACGGGGACTAACTTGGTGGTGACCAAGTGAACCTCGAGAGAAAAATCACCGTGTCAACCTTGTGTACATCTTCTCGGGGGTTTGCATTCTCCAAATCACTAGCTTGTATTTACTTATTCGTACTTGTGCTAGTGTTTAGTTGTTTCTCTTGTAACTTGTTTAGCTTGTGTAGCTTACTAGTTACCTCCTTGCTTGTGTAGCATAGAAGTAGCTCTTGAGTGGCTAATTGGCTTGTGTAGCCTTGTTAGTCACATTGCTTAGTTTGTGTAGCTAAGTAAGTTGAGCTCTCTAGTTGACTTGTGTAGTCTTGCTAGAGAGCATTGCTAGTGAGCTTAGGTGCTTTGTGCTTTGCTTACTAGTATGTGTAGGAGCTTCCGGTGTGCTTAGAGTACTAGTTGCTTAGGTTTGTGTGACCTTGCAACCTAGAATTGTTTAGGTGAGCTTCCTACCTTGGCATCTTAGTTAGCATAATAGACATACTTTGCTAGGTGCTAGAGTTATAGTTAGAGGGGTGTAGTCTTGGCTAAACGATAGTTTTAATTCTGGATTTGTTTCGGTTAGCCATGACGCTTAAGTTTTAGAAAGGACTATTCACCCCCCTCTAGTCCGCCATCTCGACCCTACAGATAGGCATGTCTCAAAAATAATAAGATAGATCATATCTACAAAAGGAGTATAGTCTTAGTTCACCTTTTTCCACACACATGCACATCTTGATCTAAGAGTGGAACTTATCTCCTTGGATCCTTGATTTGACTTTACAACATATGCAATGCAAGTATGCTATTTTTGTTTATCCCTACCTAAAGCTCCACATAAACCTTTTTAGAGGTAGGAGAAAATAAAAGAAAAATACTTACTATGTCTTGGTGAGGAAATATAAACCATCAAGTGATTTGAGAGTTCCATTTGAGGAGTATAAAGTGAACTATGATTTTCTTGAGAAAAACTTTCAAAACTCCAAGTTGCTAAGATGTAAAATTAGGAAGATGACTTTGTTTCAAAAAATGTTCCATTTTTAATGAACCAAGGAAACATGTTAGCTAATGCCACATATCCCACTTGTATAAGGAATGTTTTGGGATCACTTTTATGCTAGCCATATATCTTGAGATGTTATGCTCTTAATTACTTTTATCTCTAAAGCTTTGCTCGAGGACAAGCAAAGGGCTAAGTGTGGGGGAGTTTGTGGGCGGTCCTTAACTCATATTTCTCACTGACAACTCTTACATAAAAACATGCACAAATAAACCCCAAACTTAGTAAATAGGGTTTATACTAATGAATTCATAAAGTTTTGGTGATTTGTCATTTGTAGGAAGACATGTCAGGATAACACAAGAAATATGTCAAAAGTGTACAAGAAACACAATAAACCATGCACCCAACATAATCCCAAAGGGGAGCAGGCTACTTACCAGGCAAATTAGGGCCATGCTAGGTGGATAAAAAGGCCAAAAACGTAAATCAAGCCATCTCCAAATTGGCTAAAACTTTGCAGGTGTACTCCAAGCACTCTAGGGACCTAGCAGATCGAGCAAAGAATGGGCTAATAAGAGAAACCTAGGGTGTGACCACACCCTTGCTAGTCTTTATATCTTTTGTTTAGTTCAGCTTTATCTATACTTGTTCATAGGATCATCGTCTGTCCCTGTGGCAGATGCTCTAGTTAATGCTAGAGTAGTAGTCAATAGCGTAGACATGGGGCGTGTTTGATTTCGTGGCCCAGGGAGACCTGGCTCGCCGGCCAGGCTCTGGCCAGCCACAGCCTGGCCCAACCCGACCAAAGTGGGTTGTTTGATTACATTGCATGAAGAGGACCTGGCCCCTACCTTTTTGGTGTTTGATTCCTAGATTTGAGCCTGGCCCAACTCAAACTACCATCAACTACCAAAGTGTGATGGTGTTTGATTCGGGCCAAGCCCAACTGGGCCATAACAGATGAAAACCAACAGAATTCAGCTGAAGAAGAAGAGCAGCACAATCCCATAACCATATTTTGTAATTCTGGGCACCATTACACATAGATGAATCAAAGTTTTTAGCACCAAGGCCTCAGACTTACTATGGTTCTCATCCATTACAGTTGGGCGGGGTAAGAGAAGCAATAGAAAAAGTCATCATCGGCCTATTAACCCCAATCTCAATTACATGAACAACACTTGGACAACCTGCTCCAAAGAGCAAACACCAACAACACAAGCAAGGCAATGATCAAGTTCTTACCAGCATTTGATTTCTCAATTATGACACCCTTACCTTCATTTTCAAAACTTGCATGGCTGCAAGGTACTGGATAAGTCATGGTTGTAGATTCAATCTGCTTCACAGAACCCGTTCTCAATGCATCAGTGTATTCTTGCACAGCCTGAGCATGGGTTCTATAGCTTTGGTACCTTACATGCTTTACCCCCAATAACATAAGCACTGCACTCATGCCAGGATGTGTAGATCCCAGGTTTCAGTACCACAAAAATCACATACCATTTAGCCATTGGTCTGCATCAATTAAACATAAATTCCTCAGTCATTGCTAGCTGGTATTGAAGAAGAAAACAACATTTGACATCACTGGATACCCAACATTGGCCTCAGTTTAGGGAAGGTTGTAGGAGTCATTGGTAGCTGCATTTAAAGAACAAAATAGAAATAAAAAAGCAACTGCAACAACACATGAAGGATATGTAGTTGTGCCCAGGATACTTGCCTGCCATCACTTGGCTTTACACCAGTGTTACAAGGTAGTGTTCCTGTCCCACATAAAACACACTCTCATGAAAGAACCAAACCAATGGAGACAGTGCAAAAAAATTGCAGCTACCTCATCACTAAAAGAGCATCATCAGCCATATCAGAACATGTCACCAACATAGGTTGCAATTAATTATAGACCAAATGAGTCACCCTGCAAGTCATACATAGCTGCTTTGCCAATGGAACCCAGCCATATAGTAGTAGCACCATAGTTCTTCTATGGTTGGCCCTCATGTATGGCTAAGTTTCATGGCAAAACATCTTGATGTACCAAATAAACTCAAACAAAGCACATGGTACATTGCAAAAATTATTGGCCTCAGCTTAAGGATGTGGTGCTTATATCCATGTAAATCTAGTCATTGGTGGCCACATAATTTTCAATTAACTCCAAATAAACTCAAGGCAAAGACAAGACAGCCATGGAATCCATCTGCCCATCCATTCTTTGCCATCAACCCAGAGGAGTTGCAGGAGAATGGATGGTTCGGATGGATTTGATGACAGACTTGAAAAATAACAATGAACAAACAACATATAATGTAGCCACCTCATTTTTCACTTGTTTTGCATCATAGGCCAGTTGTTATCCCACAAGTAAACACCACAACATCAAAATAAAAGCCAACAATGAAAAGCAACATAATATAACATTGGTAGGAGCCAACAAGGTAGCAAATATTCAGTTATAGTCCAGGTCTGCCTCAACCATGTGGGCACAAATAAAATCCAACTCTCCACTATAGTCAGTCACCACCTAACAAGACTAACTCAAAAGTTAAGGGGTCATACAGCCAAAAGCCCTGCACAAAAGGTACACCTAAGTGTAAACAAAAGGTGAGAGAGTGGGAGAGGGAGGTGGAGGAACTATACATGTCTACAGTCAACCCCCTCATGTCCAAGTTTGGCTACCAAGGACAGAACTACATGTAGTAGTTCTTGGATAGGTAAGTCCTGAGCCAAATAACCCTATGGGGTCGTGACATGTTCACAAAGCCTGTGGCCACTACCTTGTTCTCAAGGAGAAGGGTGTAGGCAAAAATCAAGGCCTCAGTAGAGAAGTCTAGAGTTTCCATGACAGCCAGATAGAGGTCTGGGTCAACATGGGCAGCACCAGTCTTGATCATAGCATTGGCAACATTGTTGACAGCATCTGTCATGTTTGTCATCATGAGGATCTCATCCTCACTGAAGTTCCTCTTCCTTTTCCCACCAATAGTGACAGATCCAGGTGTTGTAGCTTTGCTTCCCTCATCTAGATCAATGAAGGGTTTGCCATCAAAGGAAGGGCAAGAATAATATTCCCCTCAAGCTTGGCTGCCACACTATCAGCATTGTTCACACCCAAAGGAGCACTGGAACCTAAAGCAAATCTACCAGTGGCCAAGGTGCTACCAAAGATGGATTGCATCTCAGCATATAACCTTATTGGGGAGTTTAAGAATTCTGCATCCTTGGGGTGGTCCTGCATTGTCAGGATTAGTGCCCTCAAACCCTTCCTTTGCTGGAACAATGTCATCAAGCCCAAACCCAAGAATCCAGTTATGTAGTATGCAGCAAGCAAGCACAAGCTTCACTTGGGTCTTATATTTGTGAAAGGATTTGTTGTCCACAATCCTGAACCTGCCCTTAAGTGCACCCCATGCCCTCTCCACAGCCACCTGAAGAATGCCTCAGGTTGAACAACTCCTTAGCATTGGAAGGATAGTTTCTGTTGGAGAATTCACTAAGGTGGTACCTAACACCCCTATAGGGTGGTAAGAACCCAGTCCTGCAAGCATATCCAGCATCTACCAGGTACATTTTACCTACAATTGGGGGGAGGGACAAGTATTGAGAAAGCCATGTGTATAGGTTACAAGGACAAAAGTGCAGACACTTGCAAATGGCAGTTACCTGCTGGGACATTGAACCCATCATTCCCCTGAATGGCATCAGCCAGGATTAGTGCATCATGGGCTGATCCCTCCCACCCAGCTAGGACATAGGCGAACATGAGATCAAAATTGACTGCAGCCATGACATTCTGTGTTGGGCTACTTTTTCTACTCCTGAAAGCTTGCTGCATGTGTCTAGGCACCCTTGCCAACACATGGGTGCCATCAATGGCACCAATAACATTCTACAGCAAACACCAACAAAGTGCATAAGTTTATGTGCAACATTACAAGGCACCCAACAAAATAGTAGTTTGTAGACAATTACCTTAAAAAAAGGGAACCACATGTGGCTACCCATAATCTTAGGGTGTGTGGTGGTGGAGGGTGGCCTGATCAAATCTTCCCTTAGCTCACCAACAACATACAACACTTGGTGGAATATCGTACTGACAGTCTCAATAGACCTCCTAAAGGATTGGTGGACCACCCTAAATCTCTGGTTGTGACCAACAACATGGAGAAACATTGCTACTAGCTCCTCTACTAGGCATCCAACAGTTTCTGGGACAAGACCTCTAGTTCTAAGTAGGTTACACAAAGAGAAAAATGGAGCCCTTTCCTCCTAAAGGATTGGTGGACCACCCTGAATCTTTGGTTGTGACCAACAACATGGAGAAACATTGCTACTTGCTCCTCTACTAGGCATCCAACAGTTTCTAGGACAAGACCTCTAGTTCGAAATAGGTTACACAAAGAGAAAAATGGATCCATTTTCATGCGTAGCATGGCTATGCATTCAGTGTCATTGTAATTGAACATCATCTAGAGGTGTGGTCTGCCTATGCCTCTCAGCATGAATCCTAGGCCCATAAGGGATTGTCTCATTTGAACTAAGCTGTCTAAGCCTGGTGAGCACAAAACAAACCATGACAACAACCATCCCAGCAGCCTTCCTAGCCATCATCGAATGATAACCATTTGCATCCATCTACATGCATTCAGAAATGTATAAGACAAATATGTAGACCCTGGCTGGCCTCTACATTAAATTGTAAGCTTCCATTTCAAATAAGCACGACAACAATTACAAAGAATGCCTCCCAGTGCTCAATAGCTAGTCATCATCGACCATAAATCATAAACCAAGCCAACAGAATAACATCAACATCATTAACAGAACAGGTTCAGCGAAGAGGTTACTCATACCATCAAAATAACCACAGATCTAAACGCAAAAATTAACTCTACACCGAAATCAACAACGGACACATCAAGCAAGCCACTGATGTCAATCCAGGTGAAACCCTAGAACGCAAAAAGGGAGGAAAGTAATTTATTTCACCTCGGATTAGCAGGAGGGAGCCGAAACAAGATCAAATCTAAGATAGGCGGAGAAGAAGTACTAGATCTGGTTGGTCAAAGACCACCGAATCAACTCGACGGAGAAGAAGAAGACAGAAGCAGACTCGTCGGAGCCCAACGACGGAGGGAGCAACACCGCAGGACGCAGATCCAAAACGGGGGAGCAGAGAGGAAGCCCGGGGAAGACCACCAAGCGTCGACAACCGAGCTCACCACCGCCGCCGTTACCTCAACGGGAGCGGAGTGGGGAGTGGAGCAGAAGAAGTGAGAGGGTGGACGAGGGGGTTGATATAGCCTGCGGATTTCAGCACGAGAGGAAGCACGCGGAAGATTCACCATTCCCGCGTGAGCTCGCCGTGGCCTCCCGCCATGCGGCAGATTCGCCTGCGCGAGCGCCGCCAGAGCCAGGCCGAGAGGGAACGCGAGGAGCGAGCGTGCGGCCAGGGGCAGGAGAGAGAAGACTTTTTGCATCTGCGTGGCCAGGCTCCAACCCTAGGAGCCTGAATCAAACAATGGGCCTTGGTCCCCTAGAGCCTAGCCGGGGGGTTTTTGGCCCATATCAAACACGCCCATGATGTCTAGGCTAGAGACTACATTTCTTTACCTCATTCTGCATGGTTGAGGGGTAGGCAGCAGGTTGTGATAGCCCTGTTCGTCCCTTGCACCCCCCATGTCTGGGTTTAGCGTAGAACTATAGGCCAGTATTGCCTGTTAGATCAGGTGTGCTTCATTGCCCAAAGTAAATAAGTAAAAGTAGAGTTTATCTATCCTTAGATCCTAAAACCATAGGAATCTATATCTACCATTGGTATCTCTATCCTTGTGTTGTCCTTGAACGAACTAGCTAGAAAAGTACCTTCATTCCTTGTGGAAAATATGATACCCTTAACATCGGGTGAAGTGCTACTATATATGTCCATCGGGCCGTGCCGTTTCCCGTCGTGCCTCGCTGTGTCGCCGTGCCGTGCCATCCCCGTGCTTCATGCCAGGGGGTCGGCCCAAGGCACGGCCCGTGGGTTGTCAGGCCGTGCCGAGAGCACGGCGTGCCGCCATGCCACTCGCGCGCGAGGCGAGGGTGAGGCGAGCTTGAGCCTCGACGGAGCTCGGGGTCGGGGAGGCGGAGCCGGGAGGAGGAAAGGCGGAGCTCGAGCCCTAGCGCGGCGCGGGAGGAGCAGGCGAGCAGCTGCGGTGCGGGAGGAGGACCTGCAGGCTGCAGCGGCGCTACGCGACTTGCGTCTCACGAGTGCGGGGCGGGGGTGCGCGAATGCGACGGGGGAGGAGCCGAGGAGGCAGACGCAAAAGTTAGGGTTAGGGGATGGGGATGGGCCGTTAGCAGGTCATCCGCCACCGGGCCGTGCTCGTGCCGTGCCACGGGCCAGGTAGGCGGCCCAGGCACGGCCTGGTGCCTCGGGCCGGGCCAGCATGGGCACGCTGCCACCGTACCGTGCCGTGCTTCGGGTCGGGCCGAATGCTCGTGCCACGGGCCGTGCCAACGGGCCACGTGCTGCATGACCATCTATAAGTACTACAGTGGTATATCCGTGCACTTGTGGATCCCTTCTGCATATGTTAAGAAATACTAATAGCCCTCAAAGCCCTTTCCATGCTATATTCACTCTATCAAACCATACTCAAGTCACATCATATTAAGCATCCATTGAAGACCATTTATTCAATATTGAGATCCTTGCTTGAATATTTTCTTGATATGAATGTTGAGATCAATCAAGCTTTAGTTTAATTAATGTAGAGACATATATGAATCAACATCAATATGGTCAAGCAAGTTTATGATTCCTTATGTCCTCTTCATTTTGCTTGACATTTCTAATGCTCACTTCAATATCTATCTTCACACTTCTAGCTTTGATAATATTAATGCAAAGTGATTTTCCAAGTCCTTATCCATACAAGCAAACTAATGCAGAGACCATGTTATATCCATTACACATTGTCTCCTTTGTCGTTTGACCTTTGCTTGACATTTCCTCACTTATGCACTCTTGATTCATTCTTCAATCCTTGATCAAAACTAGTCCACTATCAAACCCTTCTTGTTCATGCAAACCAAGCAATTATAGAGACCAATCCAAAATCAACAACTCATGTCTTATTTACCATTTTCCAAATGTGCTTTATTTCCTATGATGCTATGACATCCCACAGCATATTTCCTATGAACTTGATTGTTTCCATGATCTTACAACACAACAATACACCATTTGGCCTTAATTTGAACATTATTGGAATACCATCAATTTTGCTTTCTTGTTGAAACTTTGATACACATAACAAACTTGTTAGACCTTTAATTGCATTGTCATTCATTTCACCAAAACTCACTAAATGGCTAGATGCACTTATAATGTTGGAGAAGGGAAGGGCTAAGCGTAGGCTACAGAATCGCATGAGGTGGAAAGCATGGGATAGTGCCCTCAATGGAGTTGAATCAGAGTAGGGGAGCAAAAGTCTATGGAGAAGAGAAGGGAAAGAGTTATGTGATGGCAAATGGGAGTCTAGAAATTCACAGGGCTATAGTTTCAGTGGACGTATATAATTAATATATATATATATATAGAGAGAGAGAGAGGTCGTGTCGATAGGCCATGAGCATTATGGCCATCAATAACTAGGTCTTATGCATATGCAAGGTCATTTCACACCTAAAGGAACTTAGATGACAAATTAACCTTTAGAGTTCCCCTCTTAATAGTATAGCTCTATCTATCCTAAACTTGACCACACACTTTGTTGCATCTCGGTCAATGAAAACAAAAGCCCCTAACATATGCCTTTGATATTGTTTCCATCATTCCGTCTTCTTCTCCAAGTGTGAGCATGCTCCAATTGGATTGATCACTCTTCATCCATCTCCATGCCTTACTCACCACCTCGATGTGGGTAACCTAACTCAATAGCACTTAAAAATGTTAGTCCATTAGTTGTCTTAATTACCAAAACCAAACATAGGGACTTCAAATATGCTTAATTAATATTATGGATGTATTGAGATGCATCACTGGGATTACTAGCACTATTCATGTAATCTTAGGATGATAATATGGTCTAATTAGAATAATTTGGGAGGTTACTCACACTTCCACCTAAAACCGAACAAAACATGGTAAATTCCTGAAAGTATCCAAAAACAAAACAAATATAAGATCAAGACCAAAACTCTAGTTTTATGTGCATGTGTCAGTGCACTAACACATCTCGTGATGCATCCCCTACTCTTTACTTGTGGAACCCACACCTTTCCTTGTCTCTCTCGCACGCACACATGAAAGCGATTACTTCTCTCATACCCTTTATCTTGAATCGTCGGGTGAAAACAACCTTATCTTCCTCCCTCCTCCCACACCATGTTCTCTCAAATTTGGTAGAAGGGAAACTTTGAAAGGGTGGTTGTCTTCTCCATCACCATCAAGGTATGGTGGTCGTGCTCTATATATAGCAAAGGGGGTAGAGAAGGACTATGGTGATAGCGTATCCATCACCACTACCATTAACTAGGTAAGACATCATCACCCCCTCCTCCTCCTTTTACTTCCTTTCCTTTTTTATCCTCTCCTCTCTTTCCCTTTAGACCTATCAAGGGGAAACTTGACGACGATGATGGCATTTGCCAATACCATTAGGGTGGTTGTAGTGCATGAACATTCATGACAATTAGTGATAGATCTAGAAACAAGGCCAAGAAGGGACCAGTTGGCCATGGATGTTACTGCAAGATTTAGATATGCCCACTACGATAAGCCGCCGCTAGCTGCAAGGTCCTAACCTCTTAAGGGTTTGGGTCTTTATGGGAAATAGCTAGGGACTAGCGAAATATTAGGACTTTACTAGTGTCTGAAACGTGAGTAGCTACCAAAGATGAACAATAGAAGCAGAGGAGGCAAGGATTGAGAAATACCAAGATACGTTGTTGTCTGCATATGGTATGGGTGGTTTAGTGGGACTAGGACCTTTTTGCTTCTTAATTGGATAGTTAATAGGCTCCTATTAGATGGGGGTTATTACTTTCCATGGGATGAACCTAGGCCACAACCCTCTCTACCTCCCCCATGCCCCAAGTCGGCGAGAAAGAGTTGTCGTCTCCATCTCCCTCTCCTTACCCTCCTTTTCCTTCATTTCCTTTTCCTCCCTTATCTTTTGCTTTTAGATCTGGCAGGGCGGAAACTTTGCAATGGGATACCTATAAGTAATGGTGAGTGCCTAAGACCCAAGAGAGGAAGGGTGAATTGGGTCTCTAAAACCTTATTCAAGTGTTCTACTTGATTTGCACTAGAAAAACAATAAAGTAGCTAGCAAGATATGCAGTTATGCACCTATATTTTTTCTAGTGTGCTCTACTTACTCAAACCCACTATGGTTTTTTTCCTAGAGCCAATCATACCAACTATCCTATGATAATCTAAGAAAGATAAAGATCACATGAGGTAAGTAAATGATCGAGCAAGTAGAAACTTTAGGGCGTGGTGATGTATCATGTGTTGCTAAAACGCCCTTCTAGTCCACGTTGGAGCTTAGTCGCTATGTAGGACATGACACAAAGACTCTCACTATCAAGAAAAGTGCCACAAGTAACTAAGACTCATCACTTGGCACCTAGTGATCTCAGTTACCATGGCATCATCCACTACGTGGTTGTTCACCAAGGAAGGAGTCTCCTCATCCTCTACACTAGTTTGTCATACTCCACACTAAGCTCACATGGTCAACATATCATTGTCAAAGTGCCACAAAGTCTCAAAATGCTCCACCTCACAAAAATTACAAGAGCACAAAGCCCAAGCTCACAAGTTAAAGCCTAATCTCTATGCTAAATAAGGCACAATCCTGGCATTGGATATAAACAATAAGCTCTTTGTATGGTGGATGGGGTAGGCTTGTAGTTGCTTTGCCATGCTCTAATAACTCCCAAATGAAAAGTAGTAATAGGGTAAATAAATATAGCTCATCCACCTCAAATAGTCGTTAGCAAAAGGCTAGTGTGTTCACTATTTTCTAACTACCGGACTATCTAGTGTGTTATAGCCATTGGACTAGTCGCTGTTCTAGTTCGGTGCTTATTGTCCGGTGCCCTCTTTTTAACTCGACCATCCGATCCATTAACCTCCACAATTTTCACAAAGTCCCTGTGTTATGTGGCCTATTCGTCCATACCTTGATTGTCTCGCACTCAATACGACCCTAGCTTATGTAGCCTATACGTCCATACCTTGATTGCCCCGCACTCGATACTTCTTGATTAGTGGATAGTTTGAGTGTTTTTGGATGGTTGGACGAACATACCAGTTGGTTATCCCATGCTCTCATTTTTCATAAGATGTGTACCGTTCTATGCTCACACTTTTCTCTATTCTTTTTATTCTCCTTAGTTCCTTCTGGAATTTTTGCACCACTTCTTTTCTTATCTGTAGGGCATATCCAAATTTATGTATCTTAACACGTACATGTTATTCCTGCACACATATTCCTCATAAGATATTCACTTCCACTATGATTCCACCACCATCCCAGAGATAAGCGATGAGAGATACCCCTCTATCCTGATTTAAATGTTGTTTTAACTTTCTACGAGCTACATACTACTAGATTCCCCAAATCTAGACATATTTTGTGTTTGCGTCCAAATCTTACCACATGCTATAAATTTAAGCTCTATTTGCTTGAACTACTTCTAGCTTGTCACAGAACAATCAGCCGACTTTTATATCAGCCGAACAGAGACTTAGAGGGTCAAAAGCACTATTAGGATAACAAATACCAGAGTAGTGGCCAAATCTAACCCTAACTTCATTTTTCTTTGATTTTTTTATTTCTTTTCACTTTTCTAATGAACTGTGACGTTTTTTTTGTTTTATCTTGAAACCTTTTTGTGAAGTTTTATCTATTTTAAATTGAATATATTTTCAAAAAAGGTTCTGTACAAAGATCTCATTTTTATTTTTATTTTCAAAAAATGATTGAAGAATCTTTTCTAAAACCTAAAAAATGTAGAAAGTCTCCCATAAATTTCTTAAAAAGTTCAGTGAAAATTCTCGAGTAATCTTTTCCTAAAAACATTACTGAAAAAGTTTGGTAAGTTCTCTATGAAAAAAAAACGTGGGGGGCTATCGTATCATGCTCAATTAACTTACTGTTGTTCATGACCAAATCAAACCCTTGTGTCATTGTGCTAAACAACCCCTCGATCTATAAATGCAAAGAATCACTCATGTGAAGGAAAATACATAACAGTACATTTATAAAGTTACATGTATGCTGAGAGGAATAGCCTAATTTCTACATGACGCCGCCACACACCTCAACATTAACGAACAAGGAATAAATATCCATAAGTTAAGCTATATGCCAGTTTGTAATTTTCATCGACACTAAAAGTTTTTTTACTTGTACACACAAAATAATCTCTAGAAAATTGCACACTCAACCTTGAACGTCCGATACAGGAAGGGCCACACCACTCCACTTATGTTTCATTCAGTCACTTCACAGTGGTGGGTTATACCTGCGGTGGAGTTCGTCCTGTCACTGTCTGCACAGACCAAAACTGTTGTAATGTAAAAAGGCTCCGAAAGCCAAACTGGTTCATTCTGCATTGGCCAAGCAACCGATCAATGTAGAGGCCTTTGTTTGTTGGAGGATGCACCTCTGCTGGGTGTTCATGTTGACGTGCCTGACTGATGGTGCTCCAAGTTCCTGAGGACAATCCTGGCAAAGATTTTGGCTTCAATAGAAGCTGTTGTTGCTGCCGCTGCTGCACGCAACACTCGACCTGCTCCTGCTTCCTGCAAGAGACCTGCGTGGTGCACCGCATGCCGACCTCCTGGGATTGTGAACTGCATTATTTCAGAGTACTTCTCATCAGATCAGATGGCAAGGAAGATACACAAGGTTACAAAGTGAAGTCTTTGTTGTGCGCACACAAGTATATGAGAGAGAGAAGACATACGACAATGAGCAGTAAGATACAGTAATTTTCAAGCCAAGCATAGAAATGGGCAATCAATCTTTGGAATGAGCCAAATGAAACAGAAATATAATAACTGACAAAACAAGGAGCTCACAAATTGACAGTTCCAATCATGGAAAAGGAAAAAAAAAAACAGGGAAAAGCTGTAGAAGCTGTGATTAGTCATCAACTCATCATGCTTCCAATTTGACAATACTCTTCAGGATGCACATAAAGTAGAGGTAGTAAAGCAAAAATACTTTTTGCATGTGTTTAATACATGAAATAAAGTATAGGCATATTTGTGCGAAGGACCTATTTCGAATTGCAGATTCAAGATCAGTTCGGTGCTTCATATCCACTACCCCATTTTAAGTTTAGTCGGACTCATGCATTTTGTAGTGAGACAGATGAAAGAAAGAGATAACATTATCACTGTCAACAAAGCAGCCAGAACTGCTCTTGTAATGGACAGCATGGCTTATGTCACAAACAATAATGACTCTAGATAGAGCTACAAGATAAACAGAATTATCAGTTGACAAGTGATAAAGGAAACAAACCTGAAGAAGGGCAAAGGCAGCACAAGCACGAAGAATTGGTGAAGGATTCCGAAGCATGGCAACAAATCTACCAATCTCAGAGCAACTGGCAAAAGTAAGCACCATATTAGTACTATGTTGCTCTAACTACATATCATGACAAAAGATGAAAATAAGATGCATGCAACAAATGAATCCTCCAAAAGGATCTTCATATGCTCTGAGTAAGAACTTCATAAAGGATCAAAATCAAATGTACAGCCAAACCTGCATCTCAGGTGTCCAGCTTCGTGTATAAACACTGCTTCAGCAACATGAGACAGCGCTGCCGGGGCTGAGGAGGCAGCAGCCATAGAGAACATTTGTGGATCTGAGAAAGTGAGCACAAAGGTTTCTATATGCTTAAATGCTATTCTTCTAGCTCCCTCAACATTAACACTCTTGGAACTGCTATCCGAGGATGCTCCAACCAAAGCAAATTCATCCATTCTGTCAGTTCAAAAGTTTCAGATTTAAGCATCTGATGGTCATATATATCTCATTAGGAAAATCTTGTACAGAGTACCAGATGCTTCATAAACACCCTACAACAAGTTTTCAGTGAACCAATACTACATGAGCCATATAACAAGCAACTATTATTGCATATAACACAATGTTCAAAAAGGCGCTAGACGGTCTCTAGGTGGCGACACATCGCCTAGAGCCTAGGCAAGCCAAGGCGTTTCAATATTTTTAATTTTAATTAATACACATACATAGATTACCTTAGATTATCTTAAATAAAAGAAGAAATAGGAGACCTGTGGACCAAAAGTTGGGAGAAAGGCCCATCAAATGAGCCCAGTTCATCTTATCCATACTTCTGCTTCCCAGCCCCTTCCATTCTTTTTCTCAAAAAAAGAAAAAAGAAAAGAAAAAGGGCCTTCCATTCGCATGAACCACCTTATCCCTCCGTGTCTACTTGCAGACGCAAAACGCCCGACTTCTCCCTTCCATCTCTGTCGCGCCCGATTCTGCCCTTCTCCATCGCCGCCTGACTCTGTCCCTTCCTCCACCGCGGCAAGCCTCCCCCCTTCCGCCGCACGCACCCGCACGCGTCCGAAGCTCCTCCTCCCCCACCGGCGACCTCCGCCAGGCCCTCCCCCACCGGCGCAACCGACGAGCTGGTGCCGCCTAGGGGTCTGCCTACCCCCAAGGCCAGGCGGGACCCCCGCGCCTAGTGCCTAATCATGCCTAGGTGTCCGCCTAATGCCTGCCTTTATGAACACTGATATAGCATGTCTAGTTCACTTGAGTTGTTACAAGGAAATGGGAAATTATTTGATAAAACAATACACAACTAAGAATAATAGAAGTACTTCTGATGAATGATATCATCGGTCCCATCTATATAAATACATTCTAGCTTTATGGATTATAAAATTTAGGGCATGCTTGGATCTCCTAGAGATTATTAGAATCTGGATTCTTGATAGTAACTGTACAATTTAGATTCTGGATTAAAAGTAAAAAGGTATGTTTGAATCCCTGGATTATAGGCAGGTTATAGATAGTTGAAGGTGCTTCACACCCATTATTTGTAAATAGTATGGTGGAGGTGGTTAGCTGGATCTGGTGGTTGGATAAGAATCTCCCGGAATCCACTTATTTGGGTCTCATTCTCATAATTTTTTGGAGATCCAACTGGCCCATAATGTGAGTGTGTTGAAGCTAGCAACGCTCCATGTCATGTGGTTTATAGAATGATTCTAACAACCAACATTGTGGTTTGACTTGCCATTTATGGAAACCGCAGCACTACACATGCAGAACTAGTTCCTACATCTATATGAATGCAGATCTTCTGCAAGGGCATGAACCTTGCAAATAGCATTTAGACCAGCTAAACTTGAACTCTAAAGATTCAATAATCAGCAGCAAAATATAAAAGCCAGCTTACAAGTTACAAATATAACTTCTAGCAATACATGATCAAAGAATTATAATATGGTAAAGGTCTAACAGATGGCTCTTCTAAATGTCAACACAGAAATCTTCCAATCTTGAAATGGACTTGATGAACACTATGTCACTATTTCATAAGCAAATGCGTCATCTTAACCCTAGAAACATGATATGGATCCCATTCTAGCAGTAGTAATAAATCAATAAAAAATACAGAATTTTGAAGCCTAAATCACAACAAAACTTGAAGTACCAGCTGCTTGTAGGCCTTGCTCAACTAAGAACTAAAAAAACAGATTCTACAATCAAATGGCCAACACGTGAAGCAATCAAGAAAAAATAGCAAAAATGGTACCTTCCATCAAACATATATGCTAGTGCTAGTGCAGACATGAAGCGTGCCATCTTGGACCCTGATGATGAGCAAATTTTTACAAGAACAGGCACCCCACCTTCTTCGATTATGCGGAGAGAATTACCACAATAAAAAGCAAGATTCCATAGAGCCCCTGCAGCTGTCTCGTGAACATCCTGTGGAAACAGGGAGTCATTGTCTAAGCAACAAACATCTTTTTGTTTCCACCAAGGCAGAAGTACCAAGTATGAAAACTTTCTATTATAGACTATAATATCACTTAAACACTGCAGAGCCGGAGCAAAAGTTACCAAAATAAATTGATAGCAATGATTAAATAAACAGTCTACTTGACTTGAAACCTGGCAGTTAAACTAAAAAATGAATGGCACATGTACTGCATGCCAACCTTTTAAATTTTTCAAGCATTTCAGAAATGAGAGAACAATGTGTTCATACAAATAAATCTATGTCACAACGGTGGTTTCTAAAGTCAGCAAATCTGAGGTCACTTAAAATAAAAGACACCAAAGAAATTCAACACATTATTGAATAGTCTTTGGACATATCCATAACCACATCCAGAAGAATGAATCAAGAGCTTGCACATTTCAAAGGTACAACTAACACTACCATGTGATTAACTTGAAAAAAAGAACGTACGCTGCCATGGTGCAGTGAAATGGGTTAGAACCTGGGTACAGGCTTTTTCAGCCACATATTTAATGTTTTTGTACATTTGAGCATTACTGACTAATGCATGAAGGATACAGGGAATCTCATGGCAATACTATGTATTGCCAACAGAAGGCTTTTATTCATAAAGTAAAAACAATACAAAATTCTTCAGTAACTGAATGTCTTCATACATGAACAGAAAATCGTCAAACTTGTTGAATACATTAAGCGCGAACAGAACTTACTTCAACCTCTGAGCGTGCCAATGTGAGCAAAGGTGCAACCCCACCACCCTGCCCAATTGCAATGCTAATAAATGCAAAGAAAAAATGAAGTTATCAACAATGTGGGAATCAAATATGACTGCAAGAATGGCACAAGAAGTTTCAAAAGGTTAAAGAATCAGGCACCTCTGAAATGGAACAATAAACATTAATTTTCTGTTCATGTACTTCCTTTCATTAGGTAACCCTATGCTAACTTTCATTACTTCATCAACAAAGGTTAATTAGAAATTTCCACATAATTTTAAGCTGAATTACCATATGTTATCAGCAAAAGGTTATATTGTAAGGATATCATGGAACACAACATAGTAATAGGCTCAAGTGTCCTTCATCAGCAATGCAGCCTTGCTTAAAGTGGAGGAGATAAAATTAAACTCAGAAGATTCTTTCATTTAGCACATAAGAACCAATTATAAGTGGTAAACTGGCAATGCCTTTTACACTGAACTGTAAATACAACTGCAGGAACATGTTATCATTTAAAGTTACCTATTAGCTTCTGAAACAGATAATCCCCATAATGCACCAGCAGCTCTCTCTTGAAGGCCTTCTGAAGCATTCAAACATTGTTGCACTAGGCGACCTAAGAAACAGAAGTCATTATCTGAAAAGGAGAACTATATATCTTCTATTCTATTCAAGTGAGATTGAGAATATATGGAAGGGCTGGAATAGAAGAGTTCCTAGAAATATTTTGGCATCCTAGAAGTATTATCAATTACTTTCTCTTGTTTGCATAGGCTTAGTGTCTATGCCATCGTACCTCGCCATAAAATTCAAGATAATTCTTCTACAAAGATTGCATCCAATAACTTTAGCCTACGTTAACTGTTATATTAAGACGACATCATTCTGCATCACTACAAAGTATACAAGTACAAGCCTTTTCAAAGATATGTCTTCTCTTTAAATGTACCATTTTGAATCTCTTCAGCAAGTTATGTGTCGAACAAGGAATAGGATAGGGATTTGAGTCTCTTTTCTTTGTTCCATGTTTTTGTACTCTGATTGGTGAAGCATGGTCTAAGTACTATGGGCCTGTTGTAATTGGCTATACTCATTCACTTGGAGGCCGGAATATTTTATTCCTTTTTCTAAAAAAAAACAGCTAATAGACAACAAAGGGCATGAGGTGCAGAGGATGTGGGAGTAAAAGGGCTTACCAAAGCTTCAACACCACCCACTGCAGCAATGGCTTCACGGTTTCTGTCATCAAATGACAGGTTCCACAAAGCACCAGCAGCTTCTTGTCTAATTTGATACATAAATGTTGTGAATTATTAATGTAGATTCGTGTGAACTATTCAGGCAGAATGCAGGCATTGAGACTTGAATCTCATGCAAGTTGGAGCATATCAAAACAGTTATATGTATACCTTACACCCTCGTTTTGAGAACCTGTTAGTTGCACTAGTGCCTCCAGAGCCCCTGCTTCCTGACCTACAGCAGCATTGTTGTCATTGTTGTCCCCATGTGCAGCTAAGTTAGCCAGACCTCTTGCAGCCTGCAAACATAAGAAAAATAGCCTTAGAAACTAACAAGGCAACAAAGTGGTCAGCCATATCCTTTTAATAGGCTGCTTATCCTTTTTAAATAGCCATTTAGCCCAAATAAATGGCAACAGTAGTGACTGGCCATTTAGCATTTAGGTGAACACTGAAAAAATAGAGATGGTGAACATTAAAATGACAGTGAGGCTGGGAGCTTCTACATAAAAACATCAATGTAGTGGCTTGAAAGCAAATTAAAAAGGTCTAAACCAAATATTGAAGCTAGAAACAATACACTACACTAAACCCAAATCCTAGTCAGCAAGCCTATGTATTACACAATAAGGGTACGGTCATACGGCGATATACGACTTCGAAGGATAACACAATGGTAATTTAGAGAAAGCACTGGTGTATCAAAGTGTCTGATACAGTATGGTTGGGTTAGTGAAGTATCGATAATACAGCAGCAAACCACAACTTAAGTACTGCAGTTACAACAGTTTCATTCTCCTGATGCGAACACGAGTCATAAATATGGATATGCAATGAAGGGAAACACACAAGCTTGTAGACAGTATATCAAGTAAGAAAATTTAAGTTAAACCTTCAAAAATCCTGATAAATACATTATATGGCCGAATTTGAGACCTACGGCGTACCAAAATTTCTATAGGCAAGCAATAAGCCATTGACAAGTGTCAAGGCATACACTTATAAAACGTTGGAAATGATAACTCACAAGCTTTTGCAACTGCTTTGCGTTTAATGAGACATCTATCGCATGGGCAGCTTATTTCTTATATGGTACAACTAAGTTTGATTCCTAAGCAATATGATGCAGATGGTACATGTAACATGTCCAGATGCATAGGTATGTAGCTATGAAGGACGAACACAAGATGAGAGCTTGCATGCTCCTTGTCGTGGTTGGCACTTAGCACATCATGCTGGTTTCATGGAGCTCATATAACTAGCAGTACCAGAACACCTATGATAATTGAATACTGTTTGCTTACAGGAAAAAAAAACATGAAGGTACCAATGTGCTGTTTACCTGTTCTAGGACACCATCAAGTTTACATGATCGAGCAAGCGTAACCAAAGCATGGACACCACCAGCCTTTGCAACTTCCAAGCTGCACTTGTCATCAGCAGCCAGGTTTGCAAGCGCGCCAGCAGCACGTTCCTAAACAAAAAACAAATTGAAAATTGACACATATAGACTAATTGGTCCAGATACGTAGTAAAATTGGAAATGTGAGAAATTGAAAATTGAAGGCTTCATACAAGAACTCCATCAGTTCCAGCAGGCCAACGAAATATTAGATCGACCAAGGCCTTGATACCACCAGATACTGCAATAGCTGCCTGAAGAAGTGCAACCAATGAATTGTTACAAAAATTACCCCAATAAAAAGAAGTTATACTATGAATCAGCATCCAAAGAATAACAACCTTGTGGTCCTCGCCTACAGAGAGATTCCAAAGGCCACCAGCAGCCTCTTCAGCAACAAGCCTATTCATCGACTTGGCTAAATTAGTGAGTATTGTAATGCCTCCTTCATCTGCAACTGCCTTGGCAACCTTGGTATTCACCGACAAGTTGGCAATAGCCTGCATGGTGACATTAACTAATGTGAGAAGATGGTAAATGCAAGCAAGAACACTAAAAACAAAGGGCAGAGAGAAACAATTTATTACTTTTGCTGCTTCAGATTGTGCGCTCTCCCTTGAGCACCTTGCAAGGTCCAGCAACATTCGGATGCCCCCATTCTGCATCACTGCCTCCGACCTTGCAGGATCTACATTTGCACTCTCATCATCCATAACTACAAATGTAGCAAGCGCAGTAGCTGCCCGCTCCTGCACATCCTCCTGCAAACTGTTCAATAGTCTAAGCAGAAGTGCAGTGCCCTTCTGCAGCCAGAAACCATCCATGCCTTGTGGGTTGGACTCTGCAATTCGGAGAAGTGACTGTGACAGGATCCACTCGAGCCATGTCATTGTATCACCAGCTATCTTGTCTTTGTGACTCCAGTTACATTGATTGAAAAACTCGAGCTCTTTCACATCTACAACTGGAAACATGGTCTCAAAAGATTTAAAGATGTCGCTGTTGATCGTTAGCACGACTTTGCCCTTGGAGTTACTAAATACAGCAGGATTGTGAAGCTGTTCCTCCTCAACAGAAATGCAGTTCAATGTGAATATAAGCTTGAGAGTTTTGGCATGGGAAATGAGGCGTGAAACAGTGTTTGGCGGAACATCAGTGCGGGAGACATCAAGGGCAATAAGGGACGGAAGCTGGGTCCAGGAGGTGGATGCAGTAGCCCATTTCAGGTTCCGGCATCCTGCTACAGAGAGGAACCGAAGAGAGTGGATACCAGCAAGGGCAGCCTCATCCACGGTGCCACAATCGAGGAAAGCCACGTCCTCAAGGAGGGGGCAGCAGCGGGCGAGCGCTCCGACGGCATCCGCGTCAGCTTCACGGAGACCCGAGAGGCGCAAGCGGCGGAGTTGCGAGCAACAAAGCGCGACGTGGCGGAGAGCGTCGCTGGAGATGCGCTCCAGAGGATCGGGCCCGATCTGGAGGCTCTGGAGGTCCTCGTGCCGCGCCGCGAGGACAGCGAGCGTGGCATCTGTGAGGCCGCGGCAGCCATCGGCCACCACCTCGCGGAGACCGCGCGCGCGGAGGCCCGGGACGGCCTCTGCCGCCTCGTGGCCGCGCAGGCGTAGCCGACGCAGGCTCCCGCACCGCGAGGCAAGCGACGACGCCACCTCCCGGTCGTAGCGGTGTGCGCGAAGGTCGAGCGTGCTCCACAGACAGGGTGACGAGCCCAGCTCTCGCCAAGCCCGGCACGAGGACGCCATGCTGGCGCGGTCGCGGTAATTCAGCCGGGCGAAGAGCTGCAGCACCGTGTCGTCCGGCAGCGCCCTCCAGTCCACCTCCACCGCCGCCGCATCCTCCTCGCCTTCCGGCCCCGCCGAAACAACACGCGACGCGCCCCGCAACACCCTACCATCCCGTTCCCTGCACGTCCGCCGCCGCACCCGGCGCGTCATCCCGAACGCCGAAACCCAAACCCTAGCTGCGCCACCCCACGCCGGCGACTCCTCGCCACCACACACGCACCAAAATCACGCACGCACCAAAATCACCAAATCGGCAGGTAGTTAGCCAGCTCCCGCCGCGAGATCGACATGCCACCACCCTCCCACCGCGTTATCGGGCGGGGGCAGGGGGCAGCTGCACCGATCCGGTGGTTTAGAGCTCGGCGCCACGACGCGACGCGAGCCGAGGATGCCGGTGGCCTCGATCCGTTCCGCGGGCCGGTGGATCCGACCGGACCACCGACCGGGTCTGCGTGCTTCCGTCCCCTTTCCTCACCTCCTGGCTCCTGCTAAGAGACGATGGGACTATGGGAGATCAAGCAGAGAGGTGGAAGCAAGGTCGGACATTATATATGGCGTATGCGTATATACAGCTGCGTATGCCGTATGCGTATTCCGAGCTCCAGTCCAGATACGCCGACCGGCATACGAACAAGGATGGCATGCGTCGGGGGAGAGTGTGTATGGAGGAGGCACCAGAGCAACTCCCGACTCCCGCTAGTGTTTGGGAAATGCCGAAATGGGGAATGGGAAATGCCGATTGGCATTGGAAAAACAAGAAATTTCATTTTAACCCTTAGTTCGCAGGACTTTCAGTATTTAGCATCCAATTAGCAAGATTTTCAATATTTAACTCTGTGTGTTGCGCTGCATCCACTATGCACCCAGTATAGAAATACTATACAACTTTCTATTCAGTTGAACCAAACAACATTAACTTGCATTGCTTAATTCAGAATTAGGTATACTGCATAGGATATATATGTGTCGGTGTTATGAACTCAGGGGGTTAAGACCACCGGCTAGTAAATTTGTATATTGCGTGTTCCCTCTCCCAGACGTGATGCAAGAAGAACACAAGATTTATCCTGGTTCGGGCAAAGAAGACCCTACGTCCAGCGGGGGAGGATGGATTGTATTATCTCGCACCGAAGTGCTCGTACAGGGGGTACAAGCAGGTTTACACGGGGTGCTCAAGATGAGCTGAGGCCTAGGACTAGCAGGGCTATCCTAGGTGGTCGGTTGATTGCTTGAGATGTTGATCAAGCAATTGGGGATGTGGTGTATGCGAGTCAGAGCTGATGTCCGAATGTCTCAGCCCCTCCTTCCTCAGGTCTATCCCGGCGTCCCCTTTTATAGATCAAGGGGAGGTACGGGAGTACATAGTCCTAAACTGTAGCGGCATGGGAGACGTGTCCGCGGCACCATGCTTGTGATGGGACATCGATCGCTGTAGCGGCGTGGCCTTCCCGTCCTTCCGGTGTTCAGGGTATGGTGATGGCAGACTAGACGTTGCCGATCGTCATGGCGCGGTACGGTTGGCCTCCTGTAGACGGGTGCAGGATCCATAGTTGAAGCGGGACGGAGCGGATAGGACGGGTCCCATGTCGGAGTGGTTGGAGACGATGGTCGAGCCCCCTGGTCGAGGGGGGGGGGGAATTGAGGCCAGCGTGACCCTGTCGTATCCCTGAAGACACAGTTGAGGGTCGTCCTGTTCATGGCTCGAGGGGGTGCCTCTGGATTCCGTACCTGCGACGTGGCTACAGCGGCCGCACGGTCAACGGAGGTCCAAGGCATGGGCGGTGAGTTGATGGATTTGACTGCGGTAGCGGGCGCACATGGCGTTAGGCGGGGCAGGTATGCGCATCGGATCCCCTTTAACCCATACCAGGAGCAGGTGAGCTGACCGAGCCTCTTGCGCGCGGGTCGTTCGTTCGACCCCCTGTCCGTCATTCGAGAGGTCAAGACGGAGGCGGAGGGGTCGTTCGTTCGACCCCTGTTCGCCAGTCGAGGCGGAGGCGGAGGGGTCGTTCGTTCGACCCCTGTCCGCCAGTCGAGGTAGAGGCGGAGACGGAGGGGTCGTTCGTTCGACCCCTGTCCGTCAGTCGAGGTAGAGACAGAGGGGGATCCCTCCTACCGTTTTTCCAGTATTGGGCCGGCCCATGTCTGGTCGTGTTGCCGATGAGGGAGGCCTTTGCGTGATGGGCCTTTTCTCCATCGACTTGAACGGTTGATCGGATCCTGCCTTAAAAATGGTTGCTATGTTAAGCATTAGATTACCACACATTTAGGGTACCCCTTACCTTTGTACCCGACAGTAGCCCCCGAGCCTCTATGCGGATAAGAAGAATCCGTATAGGGGCTTTTGCCGATGATCTGCAGGGTTAGTAAAAGGTCTGATTCTCCGTGGGGTGCGTGCGAGCGCACCCTGCGGGGTTAGCTCCCGAGGCCCCAGAGGAGTGATTAAGAACTCCTCTGGGAGCTTTGACGTGTGTCCTATCGAGGGGAGTTAGGATTATCTGGAGTCATATCACCCTATCGAGCGGTCGATTATGTTCGCCAGGCTACGAGAGTTTCACTTCTTTGGAAAGGGGGTGCTCGAGGGCGGCTATCGAAACCCTTCCGAGGGCCAGCCTTCGCTCCCTCGAGCGTTAAACTGGAGTCATAGTGCCCTATCGAGGAGTCAACTCTGTCTGCCAGGCTACGAGTGTTTTCGACCCTCTTTCGTCGAGGGGTGCTATGTGTAGTCTAGCCCTCGAGCCTCGTGTGGCTGGGCTTTCACTACCTCCTAGCGTCCTTCCCATGTATCCTTGCGCTCGTATTGTGGGGCGAAGAGCATCGTGCTATCCTCGTTAGGACGAGCCCCGAAGTCCTCTGTGAGCCTTCGTAAGGACGAACCTCGAAGTCCTCTGCGAACTGGTAATGGCTATAAATTCAAGTAAAATCCAAGTGAGAACTCGTGCCCCCTTCGACGGGGGTCGATAGAAGCCCTGAGGCGTTATCATTCAAACAACATCGCATGGATTATCTAGGCGCCAACTCTGTTCGATGAGAGTCGGTAGCCTGATGCCTCCCGTCAAAGGGATCCTTGGGTATTCCGTGGTTATGCCTTGGATATGTCTCGGGGGGTCTCGAGAGTTCGTTCTCGAGCTAGGGGCTCGCGCTGGCCCCTCCTGGGTCATCCCTGACTCGCGTACTCGAGGGCGGCTGTGAACCTCGTTCGTGGGCCAGCCTTCGCCCCCTCGAGATTTGGGGGTGGACCGGAGTCCGTAACCCTGGGTCCTCCCTGACCTCAGGTACTCGAGGGCGGCTGTCGAACCTTGTGCAAGGGCCAGCCTTCGCTCCCTCAAGATTTTGACGGACGGGTCGACGTCCGTTGCTTACCTCCGAAGATAACGCCCACTGTTGCACGTTGTCCTGTGGAATATAAGGGGTAGTAGGTTGGTATATTAAATGTGGGGACATACCTGTCTTTTTGTTGGGTCCGCCCGTGGGGCTCGCGCCGGCCCCCCTGGATTATTCCCGACTCGAGTACTCGAGGGTGGCTGTCGAACCCCATTCGAGGGCCAGCCTTCGCTCCCTCGAGATATGGGGGTGGACCGGAGTCCATAACCCTGGGTCATCTCTGACCTCAGGTACTCGAGGGCGACTGTCGAACCCTGTTCGAGGGCCAGCCTTCGTTCCCTCGAGATTTGGGGTGGAGCAGAGTCCATAACCCTGGGTCATCTCTAACATCAGGTACTCGAGGGCGGCTGTCAAACCCTGTTCGAGGGCCAGCCTTCGTTCCCTCGAGATTTTGACGGACGGGTCGACGTCCGTTGCTTACCTCCGAAGATAACGCCCACTGTTGCACGTTGTCCGCCGCATGCATGCCTTTTTAGGAGATGTCCGTTCGACTACGGCCGTAGCAGGCATAGGGTGCGGCGAGGCGTGCGGCGCGGAGCCCGATGACGCGACGGGTGCGGCGAGGCGTGCGGCGCAGAGCCCGATGACGTGACGGGTGCGGCTTATCTTACGGAATACGAGGAGGCGGTAGGTGAGCGCATTAAATGCAGAGACTTACTTGCCTTTTCGTCGGATCCGCCCGTTGGGCTTTAGGTTATAAATGCTGGGGTGGGGGTCTGGCTTCCGCACGCTTGCCATTGCCTTCCCTGTCTTCTTCCTCTCGCCGTTGCCTTCGTCGCCCACTAAGCTGGATCTCTGCGTGTGCGAGAGTAGGGAGAGGAGAGATTGGAAACATACCTTCCACCCCCGCATCCGAGCGCATCCGCTTCCCTGCTCTCATGGCCAGCTACAACTTGCACGGCCCTGACGCCTGGCTTCCGTCGTCGGCGATCGTGGCGCGCTTGGGAGACTTGGTGGAGAGCGGCTTTCTCCGACCCATCACCTCCGTGGACTGGCCGGAGTGGATAGTGTCGTCGAGGGAGGACGCTGAGCCCAACCCGCCGAAGGGTTATGTGGTCAGCTTCGAAGCTTTCCATCGGGCGGGGCTGGGATCTCCCCCCAACCGTCTTTTGCGCGGGATCCTCCACCACTACGGCATGGAGCTCCAACACCTCTCCTCCAACGACATTTGCCACACGGCGGTATTCACTGCCATGTGCGAAGGATACCTGGGGATGGAGCCACATTGGGAGCTGTGGCTCCATCTGTTTGAGGCGAGCCTGTTCACCGCTTCGGTCGGGAGCGGCAGCCGCAGGACAGTCAGGGCGGGGTGCTACAGCATCTCCCTCAAGAGGACGGAGCGCTGGATCCCGGCGAAGCTCACGTTGAGCCATTCCGGATGGCACTCCGGGTGATTCTACTTGAGAAACGATGACGGTCTATTCCCCGCCTACACCGGCAGGACGATCGACTCGAGGCCCGACCACTGGAGGTACAACGTCGAGCAGAAGAAGCCGAAGCGCCTCGACCACCTGCTCGGCGCGATCTCCCGTCTGAAGAAGGCGGGACTTATGGCGGCCATCGTGGCGTCGGCGTTCCATCAGCGGAGAGTCGTGTCGTTAATGGCTCGCCCGCGACGCCTCGACGAGATGCACCCGGGGGCGGATCTCACGGAGTGTCGCCTCGTGGAGGACGAGCTGCCCCTCGAGAGGGTGGTCCGCCGAGTATGAGCCTCCTTCGCCGGCGTGTTTGAGGTGGAGAACGTCGCCAGCGTCCCCATGATGCCTGGCCAGGGCCACGTCTAGCTGGTACGGCCCCTTTCCCTGTTAATGCCCCCTTGTTCGTCTTGTTCATCCCCTTTTGTCCGCTTTCTGACTACGCCTCACGTTCCTCAGGGGAACGTCGTTTACTGGAAGTCGCTACCACCGCCGTGAAGGAGGAGCAGAACGACTCCCAGGCGAGGCACTTGCAGGCCGAACAGGACAAGAAGGCCAAGGACAAGGCCAAGAGGGATAAGGGAAAAAAGGCCCGAGAGAGGGAGGAGCGTGAACGACGCCGGGCACGGCAGAGGCAGGACAACCTCCCTGAGGAGGAGTCCCCCTCGGAGGAGGATTAGGATGAGGAGACGAGCAGTGGCGAGGTTATTGGCGGCATGGCATAGTGGTGTAGGGTTGTGACCATTATTTTGGTCCTGACGGGTATTGTTCATCGTGCAGGAAGAGGAGCCGGAACAACAGGAGGAGGAGGAGCAGGTCGAGCCGCGCGGAGGGCTCGAGGAAGACCGAGCGGCGCCCGGGCGCCAAGGGGGGAAGGGGTCGACGTCGAGGTCAGCCCCGACCGCCCGGTCGAGCCAAGGAGCGAGTGTCCCGCGGCCTCTCAGGGCGAGGGGGCGCGACGAACGCACGGTCGCTCGTCGCGGTCCCCGTCGGGGGTGGGTCGAGCGCGCCACCGGTGCCCGCTCAGCCGAGCGCACGGGCGTCGAGCTCGTCGACCCAGGAGGAGACCGGGGCGGCGGCGACGAAGACGCCGTCGGCCCCCGCCACGGTCACGGCGCCGGGAGCAGCCTCGACCCCTGGTGGGGGAAAAAGTGGCACCCGGGGCACCGGCTCGAAGCCCCCGAGCGGTTCGAGGTCCGCTGGCTGGACCCCCCTGATCCCGGTGGGGTAAGTTCTCTTCCCTCTGGTCCTGCGCTCCCTTCCGCTTGGGTTGCGACTTGCGCTAACCGTAGCGCATGTTTTTCTCTTTTCAGGGTGAAGCGCTCGGCGGAGGGCGCGACCCCTTCCCCGGCCAAGAGGCTGAAGGCAGAGGCCGCGGCCAAGATGACCATCGTGGCCAGTCCTGCCGCCCTGTCCCCTTCGACCCTCACCTCAGAGGCAGCGTGGGCGGCCAAGGAGCAGGAGGCAATGGGGCGAGGGCAGGCGCAGGCCGCCGTGGAGCGAACTCGAGCGGAGGAGAGGCGGGTCGACCCGTCGCCTCGGAGGGTCCGCTGGAGTGGCGGTCGAGGCTGTGCTCATCGCTCCGTCGGAGGGGGCGTGCCAGCAGCCTCGGAAGGCGTGGAGCCAGCGTCGACAACGGTCGTTGCTGAGGGGGTCGAGCCCCCAGCCGTCGTAGAGGTGGAGGTGGTCAACTTGATCTCCGACGACGAGGGAGAGACGCTGGAGCGCCCGGCGCCGAGGCGGTGGCCCAAGAACCTCACGTCGTGGGAGGCGCGTCAGCAGCGCGAGCGCGAGGGGAGGCGCGGCAAGAGGAGGGAGTGACCGTTGCTGCGCCGGAGGTGCCGCCGTCGGTGGAGACCCTCGTCGAGGGGGCCTCGGCGTCGCCCGCGGCGGGGACGGTGACGTCAACGGAGCCGGCGGAGGTGGTGGTAGTGACGACCCTTCGGCAGGAGCCGAAGGGGACCGTTGTGGCGCTGCAAGGAAGCGGCGCGGCGGACGTGATGATGTCCGAGGCGGCTTCTCGGCCTGTCGTCGAAGTCGGGCAGTCGTCTTCTCGAGGTGATCCGCCCTCTAACTTAGTCGGCGTGGAGGGAGGGGACCGCGGCGAGTCTGCGACATCGGGTGCTAACGTGTATTTTCTTCACCACGCAGGGTTATTCTCACGGCGGGGACCTCTTCCGCCTGGAGGCGATGATCAGGGGGGGCCGGCGGCGGCCCCGCAAGATGACTCCGAGGCCAGGAGTGCCCAGCTCGAGGGGGCGGCTCCCTTCCCCACTCTGGCGGAGCGGGTGATGCTCCACGGGGGTGGCCCCGAGATGCGCCGAGGCATCATGCGGGAGGTCAAGGAGAGGATCAACCGCCGCAGCAGGATCTGGGGGCAGGAACCCCTCGAGCTAGCCGACCCCCAAGACCCAGGGCGCACCTTCTTCAAGCTCGACGATCAAGCCGAGCTCGGGGAGTGGGAGCACCTGGAGGAGTTCTGGGCATGGCTTGCCCATGTGGTACGCCTGTCAGCGGAGGTTGCTTCCATGGACTTGTACCGGGGGATGGAAGTAAGCCTCATTCTCTCTTTGATCTTGCTTGGGTCACTTTGTTGTTCTTTTATGATGACCTTCCTTTTTATCCCTGTCAGACGTTGAGGGCGAGGTCGTATGATAAGTCTCAATTCATCCTCCAGGCGCAGGAGCAGCTCCCCACCCTCCGCGCATCGCTGGAGAGGGCGGAGGTCGCGGCTGCCCAGGCGAGGGGCGAGGTGGCTACCGCGCGGGGGGAGGTCGAGGCTGCTCGGGAGGAGGCCTCTTCCTCGCGGTCGAGGGCTGAAGCCGCCCTCAAAGATGTCGCCGAGGCTGGGCAGGAACGGGACGCCGTCCAGGAAGCCTAGCATAAGGCTGAGGAGGAGGCCGCCGCGCTGAGGGGGGAGCTGGCTTGGACGGCGGAGCACGTCCGGGAGCTCGAGGTCAACCTAGAGGAGGCAGGCGCCGACCGCGCCTATCTCGAGGAGCAATTTCGGCAGCTCGAGTCGGATGTCGACGTCGTCTCTCGGGACCGCGACGCGCTGATCGTCACGGAGCAGGAGGCGCGGGTCCACATCTCCATCCTAGAGGAGGACGTGACCACCAAGGCGAGGGCCCTCGAGGGCACCGGTAAGCTCATCGAGGAGCTCCGGGCTGAGAAGAGTGACCAAGCCGCGGATCTTGCCGACGCCCGCCGCCGACTCCAGGAGGTCAAGCAGGCCTACGGCACCCTGGACATGCACGCCCGAGGTGAGCTTTCTAGCATCATTGTTGGGCTTTCTTGGCCTCTACCCTTCCCCTGTTTTTGGGTTTGACGAAGTTCCTTGTTTGCTTCGGCAGAACTCGAAGGGGACAAGGCCCGAGCCCACGAGGATCTGACCAGTCTCCAGAACCTCCTCGGGGCGGAGGCGGCCCTAAACGAAAGGCTCGAGGGCGCCATCTCTGCCCTCTGCGATGACATAGGGGTCGAGCCGAAGCCGGTGGTCGAAGGTGACACGCGAGGAGACTCCCTCCTGCGCCGCTTCTACTCCATGACCCGAGCGGTGACGGAGCAAGTCCGTGCTGCTTTGCACGTGGGCGTGAAGCGGGCGCTCGCGGTCGTCCGCTCGGGCTACATCTACGACCTCGACGTCGTCGCCAGCGGCTTCGTCATCGACCCGGAGCTGACCGATGAGGCCAACGTGGCGAGATTCCACGAGCTGATTAAGGCCGCAGAGGTGCCCGGAGGCGAGCTAGCGAAGCTCTTCGAGCCTGAAGTGCTCCCTTCGGCGAATGGAGATGGCGACGAGTAGTCGAGGCCTGCGTGCCGAATCTGGACAAGAAAGTCCATGTAATAGATTAGCTTTTGTGACAATATGATGTCGAGCCCCTGGGGGCTTCTTAACTTTAATGCATTTTATTCGAGATGCATCTGGGTGTTTGTATTTCTCGAGTTGTCTCTATTTCTCTTTGCCTGAGTCTTTGCTTGTGGACTAAGTATTCGACACACGCTCGTATCCCTGGAGGGGGGAGCGAGTGGGGGTACCATAGCCCTGAGGCGTAGGAGAGTCCCCGGCTCGACGACCCTCGACCCTTAGGGAGCTCGAGGCATTTCTTACTTAGCCGTGAAGCGTACTCGGGCGAAGGTCGAGAGAGGAGGCCGAGTTTCAAAAAAACGTTCGGGTTTTTAGAGGACTTAGGAGGGGGTCCCCCCCTGTCAGCCCCCGAGGAAGGCTTGACTTTGCCGGAGCAGAGTTGAGGCTACCTTAGAGTTATGAACGAATATGAAATGTATTTCGAGAACATTCTATTCATTCATAATGCGATAAATGTACATAATGTAGAAAATGTACAAGGCCTCGAGGCCTTAGGGGTAAAAGCGACGTAGCTGTTCGATGTTCCATGCATTGGTGAGGATCTTGCCCTTGTCGTTCTTCAGTTTGTAAGTCCCTGGCTTTAGCACCTCTGCCACGATGAAGGGTCCTTCCCAAGGTGGCGTCAGCTTGTGACGCCCCTTGTTGCTTTGTCGACGGCGCAACACGAGGTCACCGACTTCGAGGTCCCTTTTGCGTATGTGCTTGTCGTAGTAGCGCCGTAGCGTCTGCTGGTACCTTGCCAATTTGAAGAGGGCCATGTCCCGGGCTTCCTCAAGCTGGTCGAGGGAGTCCTCTCGGGCTGCTGCGTTGGCTTGCTCGCTGTAGGCCTTTAGTCGAGGGGACCCATACTCGAGGTTAGTGGGGAGGACGGCCTCGGACCCATGGACCAAGAAGAACAGGGAGAACCCCGTGGCTCGTCTTGGTGTCGTTCGGAGACTCCATAGGACAGAGGGCAGCTCATCGACCCATCTATTGCCGTGTTTGTTTAGCCGGTCGAAGATCCTTGGCTTGAGGCCCTATAAAAACATACCATTGGCGCGCTCGACCTGGCCGTTAGTCCGAGGGTGGGCGACTGCGGACCAGTTCACCCTGATGTGGTGGTGGTCACAGAAGTCCAGGAACTTTTGGCCGGTGAACTGCGTGCCATTGTCGGTGATGATGACATTGGGAACCCCGAAGCGATGGATGATGTCTGTGAAGAACAGTACGGCTTGTCGGGATTGGATGTTGTGATGGGTCGAGCCTGGATCCATTTCGAGAACTTGTCTATGGCCACGAGGAGGTGGGTGTGGCCACCTTTTGTTTTCTTCAGGGGGCCAACCATGTCGAGCCCCCATACTGCGAATGGCCAAGTTATGGGTATCATCTGAAGAGCTTGGGCGAGTAGGTGGGTCTGCCTGGCGTAGAATTGACATCCCTTGCAAGATCGAACAAGTTTGGTAGCTTCGGTGACGGCTGTCGGCCAGTAGAAGCCTTGTCGAAAGGCGCTTCCTACTAGCGTTCTTGGCGCCGCGTGGTGGCCGCAAGCCCCCGAGTGTAGGTCCTTCAGTAGTGCCCTCCTCTCCTCGAGGGTGAGGCAACGTTGAAGTACACCGGTAGGGCTGCGTCGATACAGCTCGCGGCCATCCCCATACAATACGTAGGTTTTGGCGCGTCGGGCTTCGGTGCGGTCTTCTGGGAGCTTACCCCGTATTAGATACTCGAGGTAGGGTGTGCGCCAGTCCGTCGAGGGGGTTGGTGTTGCGGCCGTTCCGTCGATCTCCATGACTTCTTCGCCGTTCGAGGGGGGTGGGTCGACCCCTTGCTCGAGGGCAGGAGCCCCCGAGCCTAGGTCGACAGACGGCTTGTGAAGGTCCCTCGAGAAGACGTCGGGAGGGACTGTACCTCGAGTGGATGCGGTTTTGGCAAGCTCGTCAGCGGCTTCGTTGTACCGGCGGGCGATGTGGTTGAGCTCGAGGCCATAGAATTTGTCCTCCAGCTTACGGACCTCCTTGCAGTAGGCTTCCATCTTGGGTCGCGGCAGCTCGAGTCTTTCATCACTTGGTCGATTACCAACTGCGAGTCCCCCCGAACGTCGAGGCGTCGAACCCCGAGCTCGATGGCGATGCGCAGACCGTTGATGAGAGCCTCGTACTCGGCTACGTTGTTGGAGGCGGGGAAGTGGAGGCGGATGGCGTAGCGCATGTGAACCCCCGAGGGTGATATGAACAGCAATCTGGCGCCCGCCCCCGTCTTCATCAACGATCCGTCGAAGTACATGGTCCAGAGCTCGGTCTGAACTTGCGTCGGGGGTAGCTGGGTGTCGGTCCATTCTCCAATGAAGTCTGTCAATACCTAAGACTTGATGGCCTTCCGAGGGGCGTAGGAGAGAGTTTCCCCCATGAGCTCGACCGACCACTTGGCGATTCTTCCTGACGCCTCCCGGTTATGGATTATCTCCCCGAGGGGGAAAGATGAGACCATAGTAACCGGGTGGCCCAGGAAATAGTGCTGGAGCTTGCGTCGAGTGAGGACAATGGCATACAACAGCTTCTGGATGTGGGGGTATCTCGTCTTAGTCTCGGAAAGTACCTCGCTCACGAAGTAGACAGGCCTCTGAACCGGCAGGGCATGTCCCTCTTCTTCCCTGTCGACTACTATGGCAGCGCTGACTACATGGGTAGTTGCTGCGACATAGAGCAAGAGGGGCTCGGCTGGGCTTGGGGGCACCAAGATAGGTGGCGAGGTGAGCAAGGCTTTGAGTTTGGAGAGTGACTCCTCGGCCTCGACGGTCCATGTGAAGTGTTCTGTTTTCTTAAGGAGGCGATAAAGGGGGAGGGCTTTTTCCCCGAGCCGTGAGATGAACCGGCTGAGGGCAGCGAGGCACCCTGTGACCCTTTGTACGCCCTTAAGATCCTTGATCGGGCCCATCCTGGTGATTGCGGTTACCTTCTCAAGGTTGGCCTTGATCCTGTGTTGGGAAACTATGTACCCTAGGAGCATGCCTCGAGGGACCCCGAAGACACACTTCTCTGGGTTCAGCCTTATGTGATTTGCCCTGAGGCACCCAAACGCGATCTCAAGGTCCCCGACTAGGTTGTCGACTTTCTTGGATTTGACCACGATGTCATCGACGTAGGCCTCGACGGTCAGCCCTATGTGCTTTCCAAAGACATGGAGCATGCATCATTGATATGTGGCCCCGGCGTTCTGTAAACCGAAGGGCATAGTGAGGTAGCAAAACATGCCAAAGGGGGTGATGAAGGAAGTCGCGAGCTGATCGGACTCCTTCATCTTTATTTGGTGATAGCCAGAATACGCATCAAGGAAGCAGAGAGTTTCACATCCCGCAGTGGAATCTACTATTTGATCAATACGTGGTAATGGAAAAGGAACCTTGGGACATGCTTTATTTAAACTAGTGTAGTCTACGCACATCCTATCATTTCCACTCTTTTTCTTGACAAGTACAAGATTTGCTAACCACTCGGGATGATGTACCTCCTTGATGAATCTGGCCTTCAAAAGCTTGTCGACCTCCTCCCGATGATTCTGCGCTTCTCCTCATCGAAGCGGCGCAGCCGTTGCTTCACCGGTTTGGATCCGACCCGGATGTCCAAGGAGTGCTCGACGACATCCCTCGGAATGCCCGACATATCCGAGGGACTCCACGCAAACACGTCAGCATTCGCGCGGAGAAAGTCGACGAGCACGGCTTCCTATTTGGGCTCGAGGGTGGCGCTGATCGTCAGCGCCTTCCCATTCGCGTGGCTGAGGTCGAGCGGGATGGTCTTGGTGTCCTCCGCAGGCTCGAAGTTGCCGGCGTGCCGCTTGGGGTCGGGGATCTCCTTGGAGAAGTCGTCGAGGGCCGCGAGGATGGCTGACTCCTCGACCGCCTCAGCGTTTTCCACGCACTCGACGTCGCAGTCGTAAGCGTGCTCGTAGGAGGTGTCGACGGTGATGACTCCCTTGGGCCCCGACATCTTTAGCTTGAGGTAGGTGTAGTTCGGGACCACCATGAACTTGGCGTATCCCGATCGACCGATGATGGCGTGGTAGGTACCGTGGAATGCGACCACCTCGAAGATCAGATCTTCCTTCCGGAAGTTTGAGGGGGTACCGAAGCAGACGGGTAGCTTGACGCGGCCAATCGGGAGTGCCTTCTTTCCTGGGACGATCCCGTGGAATCCCCCCGCGCTGGGCAAGAGCATGGTCCTCGGGATCCCCAGGAGGTCGAGGGTCTCGGCGTAGATGATGTTGAGGCTGCTTCCCCCATCCATGAGTACCTTGGAAAGCTAGGTGTTGAGTGAGGTTGGGTCGACGACGAGTGGGTAGACCCTGCGTTGGGGATGTGCTCGGGATGGTCGTCCTGATCGAAGGTGATTGACACGTGTGACCAGTCGAGGTATCGAGGAGCTTGAGCTCGAACGGAGAAGACCTCCCGACGCTCACTCTTGCGCTGATGCGTGCTGAGTCAGGTCGAGGGTCCCCCAAAGGTCATGAAACAGTCGAGGATCTCGGGGAAGCCCCCGTTCTTGCCATCGCCCTCGTCTTGTGGGTCCTCCTTGTCGTCTTTCTTGAGGCCGAGGGAGCAGAAGTGCTTCTTGAGCATGCGACAGCCCTCGAGGCTGTGGTTGGCCGGTCCCTTGTGATAGGGGCAGGGCTCTTTCAGCATTTTGTCGAAGACGCCCCCCTCGAGAGGGGGACCTCGAGGCTTCTTCTTGTCTGTCGCAGTGACAAGATTGTAGGGCTCGACGTCGCGTCAACCCGGCTGGTTCTTCTTCTTCTTGTTGTTGTTATTGCTCTTCTTGGGTCCATTATTCGAGCCCCTGGGCTCGTCCGCCTTGGCCTTCCCCTTGCTCGGGGATGCATAGAAGAACGCGCCAACGGCTTCCTCGTCGGCTGCATAGTTGGCGACGATGTCCATAAGCTCGTTGGCGGTCTTGGGGTGTTCCGTCCCAGTTCCCGCACTAGCTCCTTGCAGGTTGTCCCGGCGACGAACGTCGTGATGACGTCGTGGTCGAAGATGTGGGTTAGCTCAGTACATTGCTTGGAGAACCATCAGGTGAAGTCGCAGAGGGTTTCCCCTGGCTTCTGGTTGCAGCTGCAGAGATCCCAGGATTTTCCTAGCCACACGTAGGTGCCCTTGAAGTTCCCCTCGAAGATCCTGACCAGGTCGGGCCAGCCATGGATCAAGTCCGGGGGGAGCTCCTCGAGCCACCTTCGAGCGGTGTCGGAGAGGAAGAGCGGGAGTTGCCGAATGATGACGTGGTCGTCGTCGGCTCCTCCTAGCTGACATGCTAGCCTGAAATCAGCAAGCCAGATCTCCGGCTTGGTTTCGCCGTTGTACTTGACCAGGCTGGTGGGTGGACGGAAACGAACAGGCAAGGCGGTTTGCCGGATTGCCTTGCTGAAGAGTCGTGGCCCTGGTGGTTCCGGGGATCGGCGTTGATCCTCGTCGCTGTCGTAGCGCCCACCTCGATGCGCACTATAACCTCGAGCCTCAGCGTCACCGTGTCGGCGTCGTTTGTTGTCGTTGATTTCATATCGCACGTCTCACGGTTGTCGATCGTCGAGGATGCGGTCTCGAACTGGTTGCCGCTCCGCTCCGCCTTGGGGCGCCTTGTCTTGGTGGACAGATACCTCTCGATTTTGTCGAGGGGGCACGTCCCGCTGCTGGGAAGCAGCTCCTCTGCGCCTTGAGGCTGAGCTCTCCGCCTGCTGTATGGACGCGGTTTGGAGGAGCCCCTGGATTTCGTCTCTGATGCGCTGCGCTTGGGGCGTCGACGGTGTCGGCATGTCGTGGAGCAGCATTGCGGCTGCCACGACATTTTGGTTGGCGTGGTTGTAGATGTGGCGCTCGTTCGCCCCTTCGTTGATGATCTGTCGATGGACTTCCCGGGCCCAGCCGTGAGCTCCCACACCCTGTGGGTGCCCGTGATCTCGCTCGAGGGCGTGCTCGAGCTGCTGAAGTCATAGGCGTTCCTCCTCGAGCTTGGCGAGCAGCTCTCGGACTTGCGCGATCTGGACGTCCTGAGGCGGATCGGCTTTGTCAGGACTCGGGGGGGTCGGCGTTTCGCGCCGGCGTAGCATCGCCCCCTCCTCTTTCATCCGTGGTCGCGGCGTCGTTGATGTCGTCCTGGGAGTCAACCTGACCGTCGAGGTGGAAACATTCCCGGGTGGGATCGTAATCCTCATCGGGGGAGTCTGAGTCGGGGTAGCCGTGGTAGAAGTTGGGGAAAGATCCCCTGCGCTCCTCCTCCAGTCGTCGCCGTAACGTGCCCCAGGTGTGGTACCCTAGGGCCGGGGCTCGTCGTGGCTCCGGGCGCTCATCCGGCGAAGGGGTGGCGACGTGGTTGATCGCCGTACGTAGCAGGTTCCCTAAGGACCTGTAACGTGCCTGCATCTACAAGCTTACAAAAGCGGAACAGAGTCTGGCGCTGTTGTAGAGCCCATGTGGAAACAGGTTGTGCGGTGGTGCGGCCGAGTATGTCGGAGAAGCCACGGGGACCTCCTGAGATGATGGTATGGCAGAGCCAAAGTCAGGCTCAGCGAGGTACCCACCCCCAACCCGCAAGCATGGGTCAAACAGGCTCCCGAAGGGAGGAACTGTGTCACCAGCTGAGGCCGGGGAGGTGGCATCCGACATCTCAGGATCCGCGCGGTGAAGGGTACGGCGGCGTCGTTCACACCTTCTCCTGGTCGCAGGCGGAAGGCGTGAGTGGTGGGACCGTCGTCTGGTCCTCCTTGGCCCCGGCGTACCGGAGCTGCTGCTATCCATGCCACTACTGGAGAGTAGAACCATGTCGTGGCCGTGGCCTGTGGACATGAACTCTAGGCTCTCGAACCAGATGATGGTGGCGAATGGAAGCGATGGGATCGAGGAATCCATCTGGGAGAGTAGTTTGGAGTTGATCGACACGCAAAGCCCCCCTACCTGGCGCGCCAACTGTCGGTGTTATGAACCCAGGGGGTCAAGACCACCGGCTAGTAAATTTGTATATTGCGTGCTCCCTCTCCCAGACGTGATGCAAGAAGAACACAAGATTTATCCTGGTTCGGGCAAAGAAGGCCCTACGTCCAGCGGGGGAGGATGGATTGTATTATCTCGCACCGAAGTGCTCATACAAGGGGGGTACAAGCAGGTTTACACGGGGTGCTCAAAATGAGCTGAGGACTAGGACTAGCAGGGCTATCCTAGGTGGTCGGTTGATTGCTTGAGATGTTGATCAAGCAATCGGGGGTGTGGTGTATGCGGGTCAGAGATGATGTCTGAATGTCTCAGCCCCTCCTCCCTCAGGTCTATCTCGGCGTCCCCTTTTATAGATCAAGGGGAGGTACGGGAGTACAGAGTCCTAAACTGTAGCGGCATGGGAGGAGTGTCCGCGGCGCCATGCTTGTGATGGGACGTCAATCGCTGTAGCGGCGTGGCCTTCTCGTCCTTCCGGTGTTCAGGGTATGGTGATGGCAGACTAGACATTGCCAAACGCCATGGTGTGGTACGGTTGGCCTCCTGTAGACGGGTGCAGGCTCCATAGTTGAAGCGGGACGGAGCGGATAGGATGGGTCCCATGCCGGAGTGGTTGGAGACGATGGTCGAGCCCCCTGGTCGAGGGGGGGGATCAAGGCTAGCGTGACCCTGTCGTATCCTTGAAGACACAGTTGAGGGCCATCCTGTTCATGGCTCGAGGGGGGCCTATGGATTCCGTACCTACGACGTGGCTACAACGGCCGCACGGTCAACGGAGGTCCAAGGCATGGGCGGTGAGTTGATGGATTTGACTGCGGTAGCCGGTGCCCATGGCGTTAGGCGGGGCAGGTAGGCGCATCGGATCCCCTTTAACCCATACCGGGAGCAGGTGAGCTGACCGAGCCTCCTGCGCGCGGGTCGTTCGTTCGACCCCCTGTCCGTCATTCGAGAGGTCAAGGCGGAGGCGGAGGGGTCGTTCGTTCGACCCCTGTCCGCCAGTCGAGGCGGAGGCGGAGGGGTCGTTCGTTCGACCCCTGTTCGCCAGTCGAGGCGGAGGCGGGGGCGGAGGGGTTGTTTGTTTGACCCTTGTCCGCCAGTCGAGGCGGAGGCGGAGGGGTCATTCGTTCGACCCCCGTCCGTCAGTCGAGGTAGAGGCGGAGGGGTCGTTCGTTTGACCCCTGTCCGCCAGTCAAGGTAGAGGCGGAGGCGGAGGGGTCGTTCGTTCGACCCCTGTCCTTCAGTCGAGGTAGAGACGGAGGGGGATCCCTCCTACCGTTTTTCCAATATTGGGCCGGCCCATGACTGGTCGTGTTGCCGGTGAGGGAGGCCTTTGCGTGATGGGCCTTTTCTCCATCGACTTGAACGGCTGATCGGATCCTGCCTTAAAAATGGTTGCTATGTTAAGCATTAGATTACCACACGTTTAGGGTACCCCTTACCTTTGTACCCGACAATATGCTACCCAAGTTAATACAAATAACAACTCAACACTATTGTGATTGGTATAGAAAAACAAGAAGTGAGATAGATTTGATCACATATCTACCCTACTAAGAGCAACTCCAATAGGCAAATCAGGTACTTGCTCCTGAATTGGTGTTTTCCCTCTTTTTTTTTGTTATCCCAACATTTGGTTTCACTCCAGTTGCATCACCCCCAACAAATGTCCCCAAATCTATATGCGAAAACAATGATTAAGGCACAAGTCATAGGGTCAAACCTTTCTTCTCTCCATCCACCACACGCACAAGCCAGATGCACAAGAAGGAGCGCCATGAGCACGGGGAGGGAGTACACCGAAAGGGCGCCACCACGGCAGAGGGACAACGCCGCGGCGGAGGAGGTACATCATGGCCAAGGGAGGCGCGACCAGCCCACTCCCGCGCGGCTAGGGCTGGCAAAGGCGAACGACCGGGAGGAGGGAGTTTGAGGGATCTCGCCGAAATGGGGTGGGTCACCGGTGAGGGAGGGAAGTCGAGGTCACCGGTGAAGAAGAATCTATACATGTGCGGGAGCAAACGGCCACAACAATCAGATGGGACTAGAGGTTGAACCCCAGGGAATTATGTCTGTGGGAAAGATATGGGTGACCACCCTAAATTGGGGTTCTATAGGGGCCTGTTGTAGCTATGTTTTTTGGTTGGGCACCCATGCTTAGCTATAGGGCTCAAGTAGTGGTTTTGCTGAAGTTGCTCTATGCGCCATCAATTTTATTCGTAAGTCCACCCAAAAAATGACCCCCACTAAGAAGCCTCCATCCATCTACCTAGTGATCGTCCAACTAAATATGACGTTTAAAAAACAGAGAGAATAGCAAATATGCGTGTAATATGCTGTTACCCCGGGTTGGTTTTCTTCCAATGACCATGCATGGATTAAATATCCATATTAAATTCTCTGCATGTAGTAGGGGAGTCACCTGTACAAGTTGTACATGTGTGTTGAAGCATCGTACTCAAGCATGAAGCCAACGGTAACACATCCCAGCGGGATAAGAACACATAAAAGGTGTTGTTTCTGGTATTGGCCCACATTGGCCCTATAGTAGAGTTGGATGGAGCTGCTTTGCTGATCGAATTTTTGGGAAAACTCACGCAAAATTATATATTGTCGGCTAGAAGTCATGCATTAGCGTAGTCCCAATCCTGAAATTATTAGGTAGTTTGCATAGCTACCATGTCGCGAAGGAACTGTATATAGAAACTACATTGTCCAACCCGGAAACTATTTGCATGGAGTCCATCTTGTTTTGTCCAGCTCAGCCCTACTTTGCCTTCTCTCCCTTCCTCAGATCCAAAAATGGCCACGCAATCAAAAGGAGCAGCGACCATCTGCTGGTGGCCAAGAGCGAAACATGCTCAGGCGCAGCTGAGAGCCCCATGTGTTTGGTTTTGAGTAATTGATGAAACCTACCTAAGTACTAACCTTGATCTCTAAGTGTGAATCATGAGATAGGTTGGTACATGCCATGTGATGGAGCAAGGTGGATCAAGTGGATGGCACAAGCTCTAGCATGATGGTGGTGCAAAGGAAAATGGTGTGAAAGCAAAGGTAAAATAGGAACCTTTTTGGTTTGGGTATCAAGACACCATAGAGGGTGTGATCATATTTAGAATAGATAGCTGTACTATCAAGGAGGGAGCTCATGTGTTTGATTACGGTTATCATGTGCCACTAGGTCCATTGCATTGCATCTAAAATCAATTGAACTAGTGAAACAACCAACTAATTCCAAGATAAATGTGAACTAAAAGCTAACACACGTGCACAAGTGTTGAGATCACTTAGTGTTAGATCTTGGAAGCTTGGAGAAGTTGGAGAAGTGTTTGACAGCTCAAAAGAGCTTCGGACAGAGGTCCGGACGTAGGGTGTGTGGCCGGTCCGGACCATCAGAGATGGGTCCGGAGGCATACCCTAGCTCGGCTGGCTGAGAGCTTTGATCCGGACGCTGGTTGAAGTCCAAACGCAGGGATCCGGACGCGCGTTCGGAGTCCTTGAGCTCTCTGTTGCTTTCTGTGTAAAATGAACCGGACACTGGTGATGGTCCGGACTGAGAGCCGGACATGCGTTCGGAGGAGAAGAGGAGATAAGGGAGCTCTCGGGTTCTCTGGAAGAAATTTCCGGACGCTGGAGGCGTTGGTCCGGACCCGCACTGTTGCGTGCGTCCGGAGCCACGTGGCGTGCTGTGGTGCGAGCGGGAAACAGAGCCGTTTGAACGGCAGGCGACCGGACGCAGGCGAGTTGGTACGAATTACGCGGTATGCGCGACCGGAGGTTGCGTCCGGAGGTTGAAACAGAGGAGCTGTTTGCGCTATGTGGGGGCATCCGGACGCTGTTGATGGTCCGGACCCCCCATTGTTCCTTGCGTCCGGAGGTGGCGCAGGAAGTGTTTTTCAGTGGGAAACGGCTAGCTATGAGTGGAGGCTATATATAGTTGTATGGCTGGCCCTTTGGGCACTTCTTGCATATTCTATTCACTCACACACATTGTGCTCATTTGTGAGAAGCTCCACCACTCATCCTCTTGACATAATTGACATATTCATGAGAGATTGAGTGAACCAAGTGTATTTCTTGATTGATTGCATACTAGTGGCACTTGGTGATCGTCGTCATCGCGGGAGTTCTTGTTATTCTTGGAGGTTGCCACCTCCTAGACGGCTTGGAGCGACGAGGATCGTTGAGCGGAGAAAGGTGTTTGTCTCCGGCTCCGATCGGTGGATTGTGAGGGGTTCTTGAACCTTCCCCGCGGGAGTTCGCAAAAGGTATCTCTAGTGGATTGCTGGTAGCTTGTAGATCTCTATCTTGTGTTGGTTTTGCGGCACCCGGTGATGGGTTTGGCGTGTGATGCCAATTAGCGCGTGAACCTCCAAGTAGGTGAATCGCTACAACAAGGAGTAGCTTGTTGGCAAATAAGTGAACCTCGGTAAAAAATATTGTGTCTCATTGTCTCTCTACCGAGGATTCATCTTGTGATTGATTGGCCATCCATTGTTTGATTGATATTCTCTCCGCGGCGGTATAACCTTCCTATCTCTAGCTTTGCTTTTACATTCTTTACATTCTTGCAAAGTAGAGATTCTAGCTTGTATTGTGAATCTTAGTCTTGTAGCCCTAGTTCACTAGCTCTTGTGTGTGACATAGGTTATCTTGCTAGTAGCTAGAATTGGTAGGTGGCTTGCCTAACCTTAGTGCTAGCGTAAACTTGCTTTACGCCGTGTTTTATTCTAACAAATTTGTCTAAGTGTTGTTGTAGAAAATTTTAATAAGCTATTCACCCCCCCTCTAGCCATATCTAGACCTTTCAGCAGCTAGGCTAGGCATCCGTGTAGTGAGCGACGAACAACAACCAACAGCAAAATGGATGTGCATTGAGGCATGGCGGAGCACACGACCAGCAGTATAACCTTCCTATCTTAGCTTTGCTCTTACATTCTTTATATTCTTGCAAAGTAGAGATTCTAGCTTGTCTTATGAAGCTTAGTCTTGTAGCCCTAGTTCACTAGCTCTTTTGTGTGACATAGGTTATCTTGCTAGTAGCTAGAATTGGTAGGTGGCTTGTCTAACCTTAGTGCTAGCGCAAACTTGCTTTACCCCGTGTTTTATTCTAACAAGTTTGCCTAAGTGTTGTTGTAGAAAATTTTAATAGGCTATTCACCCCCCCTCTAGCCATATCTAGACCTTTCAAGTGGTATCGAAGTCGGTACACCGTTCTTTGAAGGCTTAACATCCCATGGTGTTAAAATGGCTCTTATCAACAACACCAAAAGGCCACCCAAGTTCGATGACACCGATTATAGCTATTGGAAGGCATTTATGACCACCCATATCAAATCAATCAACCAGAAGGTATGGTTGGTGGTCGACAAGAAGTTTGAGGTGGTGAATGAAGAGGCACCCACCACGGCCGAGGAGGAGAAGCTTCAAAACAATGACATTGCATTAAGTGCCATTCATGATGCAATCTCTAAGGAGGTCTTTGAGAAAATCAAGAACATAGAGAGTGCTCATGATGCATGGAAGAAGCTTGAGGAGTCCTATGAGGGAACTCAATCCATGAAGGGGGCCAAGGTTGAAGGAGGTTTTCTAGCTTCAAGATGAAGGATGATGAGAATGTGTCGAAAATGTTCAATAGGCTTGAGGTGCTTGTCAATGAACTCAAGTCACTTGGAGAGAAGGTGGAGAACAAGGATTGCTCATTCAAATTCTTGAGAAGTCTCCCACCAAGATTTGAGATGCTAGTCACTCTATTGGTGAGAAGTGGATTGGACACAATGACACCAAACCAAGTTTTTGGTGAGGTGATTACCGATGACACCTTTATAGAAGACAAGGACAAGATAAGAGAGAACAAGGAGAAGAAGGATGACAAGAATGATGAGAAGAAGAAGAGTGTGACATTCAAAGCCACATCATCATCAAGGGGCAAAGCAAAGTGTGATGAATCAATCTATGATGAGTGCTCAAGTGATAGTGATGATGATGAAGAGAAGATGGCTCTATTTGTCAAGAAATTTGGCAAGTTCATGAAGAAGAAGGGCTATAGAGCAAGAAGGAAGAAGAACTCACACAAGTTCAATAAGAAGGATAGAAGATGCTTCAAGTGCAATAGCAAGGATCATCTCATTGCGGATTGTCCTCTTCATAGTGACAATGAAGATGAGAAGAAGGGTAAGAAGAAAGAAAAGAAAGAGAGCAAGATGACTCTCAAGAAGAGAAATAAGGGAGGCTTATATGTTGTCACTTGGGATAGTGATTCTTCAAGTGATGATGAGAAGAGATCAAGCAAGAAGAAGGCTCTTGCAAGCATTGCTATGAAGGACAAGATCTCTCTCTTCGACACTCCATCTACATGCTTCATGGCTCGGTCCACTAAGGTACAATCCGATGATGAGAGTGATTCTAGTTATGATGATGATGAACCCACTAAAGATGAATTAATTGAAATGTTGGAAGATGCTAAGACTCACTTTGATCTCAAGAGAAAGGAGTGCAAAGCATTCTGGAAAGAGCTTCAAGCTCTCAAGCAATCCTTTGATGAGCTCAATCTTACTAATGAGAGGCTAGAGGATGCACATGAGAAGCTTGGCAAAGCTCACTCTAAGCTTGAAAAGGCTCACTCATCTCTTGTAGAGCAAAAGGAGAAAGAGCATGTTTTAACAAGTGATATGTGAACAACTTGTGACATAATCAATGAATCTTTCTATGAACCCATCATCATCACCCCAACTAACCCTTCTTGTAGCACTTCTAACTCTACCTCTTCTACTAGTGATGGTTTCACTTGTGATGCTTCACTAATGGTTGAGAATGAGACCCTTAAGAAGGAGGTTGGTAAGCTCACTCTAGCCTTAGGAAATGCCTATGGTGGAGACGCCCGCTTGCTTAAGTGCTTGGGTAGCCAAAGGTTCTCCCTTTGCAAAGAGGAACTTGGCTATACCCCCAAGAAAGGCAAGGAAGCCTTTGCAACTCCAAAGCCTCGCTTTGTGAAGAGCAATGACCGGTTTTGCTCTAGTTGCAAGCAAGTAGGGCATGATGAGCAATATTGCAAACTAAATCTAAGTAAGATAAAATTTACAAGTGCATCTGTTCGCTTTGATTCTAGTTATATGCTTACCAAGGGCAAGAAAGGTGTGATAGCTAAGTACATGGGTTCTCCCAATGAGAGCTCAAAGAAGAAAGATATTTGGGTACCTAAGTCCTTAGTCACTAACTTTGGAGGACCCAAACAACAATGGGTACCTAAGAAGAATTGAATCTTTTGTAGGCCAATTATAAAGTCGGAGGGAGGCATTGTGTGCTTGATAGTGAGTGCACTCAACATATGACCGGAGATTCAAGAATGTTCAACTCTATCAAGCAAAATGATTGCAATGGGATTGAATCTATCACATTTGGTGACAATGGCAAAGGCAAGGTCAAAGGGCTTGGTAAGATTGCAATATCCAATGACATGAGCATATCCAATGTGTTGCTAGTAGAGAGCTTGAACTTCAACTTGCTATCCGTAGCTCAACTTTGTGATCTTGGTTTTAAATGCATCTTTGGAGTTGATGATGTAGATATCATAAGTGTAGATGGCTCTAACTTGATCTTCAACGGTTTTAGATATGAGAATCTATACTTGGTTGATTTCAATGCTAGTGAAACCCAATTGTCAACTTGCTTTCTATCCAAATCTAGCATGGGTTGGTTATGGCATAGAAGACTTGGTCATGTTGGGATGAGGCAACTAAACAAACTAGTTAAGCATGATCTAGTGAGAGGCTTGAAGGATGTGGTCTTTGAAAAAGATAAGCTATGTAGCTCTTGTCAAGACGGCAAACAAGTTGGAAACACTCACCCTAGTAAGAGCATGATGAGTACTCGCAAACCATTTGAGCTCTTGCACATGGACTTGTTTGGACCAACCGCATATACAAGCATTGGTGGAAATAAATATGGTTTTGTGATAGTTGATGACTTCACTAGATATACATGGGTATTCTTCTTGAGTGACAAGAGTGACACATTTGATACATTCAATATCTTTGTCAAGAGATGCCAAAATAAATTTGAAACAACTACCAAGAAAATGAGAAGTGACAATGGTAGTGAGTTCAAGAATACAAGAATTGATGAGCTATGTGATGAATATGGAATCAAACATCAATTCTCGGCCAAGTATACACCTCAATCAAATGGGCTTGTTGAGAGGAAGAATAGGACACTCATTGATATGGCAAGATCTATGCTTAGTGAATACAATGTGAGTGATTCTTTTTGGGTTGAAGCTATCAACACGGCTTGCTATTATAGCAACCGACTCTATTGCCACAAGATGCTTGAGAAGACACCTTATGAGTTATTGAATGGAAGAAAGCCAAATATTGTATACTTTAGAGTGTTTGGTTGCAAGTGCTATATCTTGAAGAAAGGTGCAAGATTGAGCAAATTTGAGAAGAAGTGCGATGAAGGCTTCCTATTTGGTTACTCAACTACAAGCAAAGCATATAGAGTATGAAATCTTACTCATGGCATAGTTGAGGAAGTACATGATGTGGAGTTTGATGAAACACAAGGCTCTCAAGATGAAAGTGACAATCATGATGATGTGAGAGGTGAACCATTGGCCAATGCAATGAAGAATATGGATATTGGGGACATTAGGCCGAGGTAAGTGGATGATGAGCAAGATAATGACTATCAAGTGCAAGCTCCATCCAATGAGCAAACAAATGAAAATCAAGATAGTTCATCCTCTCCAACTCAAGATCAATAAGAGGCTAGTTCATCATCTTAATCCAATGACCAACCAAGTACAAGCAATCAACTTCCAACACTCCAACCTACATCTATTGCAAGGGATCATCCTTTGGATCACATTATTGGAGATATCACAAGAGGTGTGTAAACAAGATCAAGATTGGCTTCATTTTGTGAACATTACTCCTTTATGTCATCTATTGAGCCAACCAAGATTGAAGAAGATTTGCAAGATATTGATTGAGTGAATGCTATGCATGAAGAGCTTAACAACTTCACTAGAAATCAAGTTTGGGAGCTAGTTGAAAGACCAAAGAACCACAATGTTATTTGCACAAGATGGGTCTTTCGCAATAAATAAGATCAAGATGGCATAGTGGTGAGAAACAAAGCAAGACTAGTTGCACAAGGGTACACTCAAGTAGAGGGTCTTGACTTTGGAGAAACATATGCACCGGTGGCAAGGCTAGAAGCAATAAGGATTCTATTGGCATATGCTTGTTCTCACAACATCAAGCTCTATCAAATGGATGTGGAGAGTGCATTTCTCAATGGGTACATCAATGAATTGGTATATGTTGAACAACCACCCGGTTTTGAAGATGACAAGAAACCCAACCATGTGTACAAGCTAAGAAAGACATTATATGGCTTGAAGCAAGCACCTAGAGCATGGTATGAGAGGTTGAGGGACTTTCTCCTCTCTAAGGGATTCATTATGGGCAAGGTTGACATTATCTTTGGTTCAACCAATCAAGACTTCTGTGAAGAATTTGCCAACATGATGGCTAATTAGTTTGAGATGTCTATGCTTGGAGAGCTTAGTTACTTCCTTGGTCTTCAAGTCAAGCAAATGAAGAATGGGACATTTGTTAGTCAAGGCAAGTACATCAACGACATGCTCAAGAAGTTCAATCTAGATGAAGCAAAGTCAATTAGCACACCAATAGAAACTAATGGTAACTTGGATAGTGATGCTAGTGGCAACATGGTAGATCAAAAGATATATAGATCAATGATTGGTAGCTTGCTCTATGTGACCGCATCAAGACCGGATGTCATGTTTAGTGTATGTATGTGTGCAAGGTTTCAAGCTTCTCCAAGAGAGAGTCATTTGAAGGCCACAAAGAGGATATTGAGATATTTAAAGCATACACCAAATATTGGGTTGTGGTATCCAAAAGGATCAAACTTTGAGTTAATTGGATACTCCAACTCGGACTATGCGGGTTGCAAGATAGAAAGGAAAAGCACATCGGGCACATGTCAATTGCTTGGAAGATCACTTATCTCATGGTCATCAAAGAAGCAAAATAGTGTGGCACTCTCTACCACCGAAGCTGAATATATTAGTGTGGGGAGTTGTTGTGCACAAATACTTTGGATGAAAGCTACTTTGAATGACTTTGGAGTCAAATTTAAGAAGGTGCCATTGCTATGTGATAATGAAAGTGCAATCAAGCTAACCAACAACCCGGTTCAACACTCAAGAACAAAGCATATTGATGTCCGCCACCATTTCATTAGAGATCATCAATTGAAAGGGGACATTTCAATAGAGAGTGTGGGCACCGATGATCAATTGGCCGATATCTTCACCAAGTCACTAGATTAGAAAAGGTTTTACAAGCTAAGGAATGAGTTGAACATACTTGATTTCTCCAACATGAGTTGATGCACCCCCACTTATATGACATGCCTCTACTCCAACAAAGCAAGGTACAAGTTAATTTGAGAGCATTCATGCATACTTTGCTAGGACTTGTGTAGAGCATTTAGACATCACTCATGATTCTAGGCTCATTCATGAAAACCAAAATGTTTTTGATGCTTATATGGTGCTACTATTGCTTCTATGACTTGATATGATCTAGTGGTAGCATATGACATGTTGATGGGCTTGCAATCCTAGTGTTTGATCTATGTCTATGAGCTTAAGTGTTTAATTCAACATAGGCAAGATAACCATCTTAGCATGTGTGAACAAGCTTGTCTATGGTTTAAACCGAATTAAATATCTTGGGCAAGTAGCTTAGTTCAAACCAAAGTTGAAAATATTTCACCCTATCTCACACTAAGGGAGACTAAAACTTGAATATCTATAATCGGTCCCACCTTTTTGTGTCAATTGGATGACAAAGGGGGAGAAATTAAGGAAAAGATATAAAATTGACCAAAGAGGGTGATATATGACATAGGGGGAAAAATGTAAGATAAAGGGGAGAAAATGAAAAATCAATTTTGAAAGAGAACACACAAATAGGAGGAGTAAGGAGAAAATGAAAAATCAATTTTGAAAGAGAACACACAAATAGGGGAGCAAGCTCATGAACACCTTGTTGCATTTGAATGCTTGCATCCTCATATGTATTGTTGCACAAGTACTTAAATTCAATATTTATGCTTGTGTGGTGTTTGCTAGTGATACAAATTGAATGATGATTGATTAACTAGCATGCATAGGTTGATTAGCTTAGACTCACATGTGTTTTCAAGTGGTTGTATTCTTTCCAAGTGGTGTCGAGCTAATTATGGTGCTAAGGGTGATTTAAAATTCCGCACTCCGATGGTATCACGCTTCAAAGGACTACTCTTAAACCTTAGCATCATTTGGTAGATATTTACTCTCCCACATTGTCTATCTATGCATATGTGCTAAACTTGAACCAAACTCTAGAGGCACATATGTAGGGGGAGCTAATAACTACCAAACCGAATTTGTGTGACTTGTCCAAAATTTAAAATCTTTGATCAAAATGCTTGGACAAGCAACTCAAGTTCAAAATGATTATACTTCATATCTTTATAGAAAGGTTGTAATCAATTACCAAAAAGGGGGAGATTCAGAGCCCCATGTGTTTGGTTTTGAGTAATTGATGAAACCTACCTAAGTACTAACCTTGATCTCTAAGTGTGAATCATGAGATAGGTTGGTACATGCCATGTGATGGAGCAAGGTGGATCAAGTGGATGGCACAAGCTCTAGCATGATGGTGGTGCAAAGGAAAATGGTGTGAAAGCAAAGGTAAAATAGGAACCTTTTTGGTTTGGGTATCAAGACACCATAGAGGGTGTGATCATATTTAGAATAGATAGCTGTACTATCAAGGAGGGAGCTCATGTGTTTGATTACGGTTATCATGTGCCACTAGGTCCATTGCATTGCATCTAAAATCAATTGAACTAGTGAAACAACCAACTAATTCCAAGATAAATGTGAACTAAAAGCTAACACACGTGCACAAGTGTTGAGATCACTTAGTGTTAGATCTTGGAAGCTTGGAGAAGTTGGAGAAGTGTTTGACAGCTCAAAAGAGCTTCGGACAGAGGTCCGGACGTAGGGTGTGTGGCCGGTCCGGACCATCAGAGATGGGTCCGGAGGCATACCCTAGCTCGGCTGGCTGAGAGCTTTGATCCGGACGCTGGTTGAAGTCCAAACGCAGGGATCCGGACGCGCGTTCGGAGTCCTTGAGCTCTCTGTTGCTTTCTGTGTAAAATGAACCGGACACTGGTGATGGTCCGGACTGAGAGCCGGACATGCGTTCGGAGGAGAAGAGGAGATAAGGGAGCTCTCGGGTTCTCTGGAAGAAATTTCCGGACGCTGGAGGCGTTGGTCCGGACCCGCACTGTTGCGTGCGTCCGGAGCCACGTGGCGTGCTGTGGTGCGAGCGGGAAACAGAGCCGTTTGAACGGCAGGCGACCGGACGCAGGCGAGTTGGTACGAATTACGCGGTATGCGCGACCGGAGGTTGCGTCCGGAGGTTGAAACAGAGGAGCTGTTTGCGCTATGTGGGGGCATCCGGACGCTGTTGATGGTCCGGACCCCCCATTGTTCCTTGCGTCCGGAGGTGGCGCAGGAAGTGTTTTTCAGTGGGAAACGGCTAGCTATGAGTGGAGGCTATATATAGTTGTATGGCTGGCCCTTTGGGGCACTTCTTGCATATTCTATTCACTCACACACTTGTGCTCATTTGTGAGAAGCTCCACCACTCATCCTCTTGACATAATTGACATATTCATGAGAGATTGAGTGAACCAAGTGTATTTCTTGATTGATTGCATACTAGTGGCACTTGGTGATCGTCGTCATCGCGGGAGTTCTTGTTATTCTTGGAGGTTGCCACCTCCTAGACGGCTTGGAGCGACGAGGATCGTTGAGCGGAGAAAGGTGTTTGTCTCCGGCTCCGATCGGTGGATTGTGAGGGGTTCTTGAACCTTCCCCGGGGAGTTCGCAAAAGGTATCTCTAGTGGATTGCTGGTAGCTTGTAGATCTCTATCTTGTGTTGGTTTTGCGGCACCCGGTGATGGGTTTGGCGTGTGATGCCAATTAGCGCGTGAACCTCCAAGTAGGTGAATCGCTACAACAAGGAGTAGCTTGTTGGCAAATAAGTGAACCTCGGTAAAAAATATTGTGTCTCATTGTCTCTCTACCGAGGATTCATCTTGTGATTGATTGGCCATCCATTGTTTGATTGATATTCTCTCCGCGGCGGTATAACCTTCCTATCTCTAGCTTTGCTTTTACATTCTTTACATTCTTGCAAAGTAGAGATTCTAGCTTGTATTGTGAATCTTAGTCTTGTAGCCCTAGTTCACTAGCTCTTGTGTGTGACATAGGTTATCTTGCTAGTAGCTAGAATTGGTAGGTGGCTTGCCTAACCTTAGTGCTAGCGTAAACTTGCTTTACGCCGTGTTTTATTCTAACAAATTTGTCTAAGTGTTGTTGTAGAAAATTTTAATAAGCTATTCACCCCCCCTCTAGCCATATCTAGACCTTTCAGCAGCTAGGCTAGGCATCCGTGTAGTGAGCGACGAACAACAACCAACAGCAAAATGGATGTGCATTGAGGCATGGCGGAGCACACGACCGGCGGCGAGGCTTGGATGTAGAGCGCATTGAGCATCAGCTATCGATGGGGCTTGCATGTGGCTACTGACGAAGGCCAGCTGAGCACCTACTAGCACACAACTCTGCGCCCAACGCGAAACCGATAGCAAGCATGTGTCATGGAGCGCAACCATGTGATGGAGAGCGCGAGCACCCTGCGCCCATGCGGCGAGAAGCACGAGCACTTGCGAGCCCATGACAGCGAGCGCGAGCTCTTGCAGTCATGTAGTGGCGAGGAAGAAGAAGCCATGGATCCCACAAAACTCGAAAGAAACCAGCGCCTCGTCCCCAACGATGATTTGCGCGTCTTTGCTCATCGGATGAAGAGCCAAAATCGTTTCTCTCTTGAGAAACATTTTTTTCATCTTTTACTCTCTTTGCTCATTAATTGATCTGCCACATCAGATTTTTTGCTGACATGGCAGCCTATTAAATGCTGTGAAAACTACCCTAATTAGGTTGGGACTGTCCTTCACATTACGACCTGCTCACATGCTCACTGGCATGCAACCGCCATCGTCCGTGTCCTCTGTTCGCACACCGAGACACGTTTTTCGGGCATCCGCATGCAGCTCGCAAAGTAGTAACCTACAACCGAAAAATCAAATTTTGAAATATCAGAATATCTGTTATGTTGTTTTTCTTTGTAAATCTTAACTACATATGCTTTTTCATGCACGAATGCATGGACAATCAAGACAAGATTACATTTGGAGATAATTCAAAGGGCAAAGTTTAAGGTCTAGGCAAAGTGGACATTGGATATTGAATGATCACTTGACATATTGAATGATCACTTGGCTCACTTGATCTTCACCATCCATCACCATGATCACTTGGCTCCATCACCTGATGTTGTATGAACCTATCTCGAATCCACACTTAAAGACAATAGGTTAGTACTTAAGGTTTCATCAATTATTCAAAACCAAACTAGAGCTTTCATATAGTCATTTATTAAATCCTAATAGGATATTCTACTACCACTAAAGTTGAGTGAACCTTAAGCGTTATAGTTCCAAATATTACTCTAAAAAGAATGAGTACTTGGCCAAGCTAAATGCTAAAGGTCTTATGAAACATTATAAATGATTATTCATAGATGATGCATGAAGTATACGACTATTTGAAGTAATTATGGTATGAAAAGGGGAAGAATTTTAGATAAAAGGCATAAGAAATATGAGTAATATACATTTAATAGGATTAACCTTCCTAAATCAATCTTTAAGTATGGTATTGTTGGCGGCTTGGAAGTGATTCTCTTAGCGGGAGCTGCGGAAGAAGTGGAGGCCTTGGCGATGAGAGAAGGATTCCTTCTCACAGCTGAAGACCCGATGACCCCATGGTTTTGGAGATGGATAACAGCTTGATGTGTGCGTATATGAAAAGCTAGAATGACCAGGGACCACGATGCTTCATATTTGAGGAAGCTAGGCTGCCAGGAGGCCTGCTCTCTTAGTGGAAGTAGTCCACACGAAAAGAGAGGGAAATTGTGCTGCCCATGAGCTCACACAACTGACTTTGAGGTCGGATAGCGTGTCTGTCTCGAGTCATGCAGGGCATGTTTGGGTGCTGCCTGGCAGATAGCTTTTTATCCAGACAAGAATCTCAGCCCCAGGCGATCAAAATCTTACGCCTAAGAATCGTTGCCTGGCCAGGCAAGTTTTCAGACCTCCAACCAAACGCGCCCGTATTGCGAGCTTGTATCGAGCAAATTATTGCTCAAGATTGTATCTTGCAACTGAGCAATAAAGAAACTTCTCTTTTTCTCATAAAAAACGTGCAAAAGAAATTGCATAGGAGTCCAAATGGTGGTGAGATCTATATGATGTTTTTTCTATACATGGCGCAAGACTATGGTTCTTTGCAATGTTGTTTACTGCCGTACTGGTGAGAATCACATTCAATATCAGTAGCAAATTATGTATTGTGCAACTCAGTATGCCTGCTTATTCATTCTGTTTTAGAGAATTGTTTGTTCATATAGTCTTTATGGTAAACTTCTGGATCTGATGCTTATATATACGATCTATAATATTGTAATTGTTCTTTTTTAAGGGGACTCATATGTATGATATTGATGTTTCGAATACTATGTCCAAAATAGTAGTTTTAGAGTAATAATATAAAAATAAAATTTACTACAGGATACTGAAAGTGACCCTTCTTTACTAGCGGACATGTAAAATGGAGCAGTTTGCTGGTAGACTCTCATTGTTGCCAAATTTTCTCCTAGACATCGTGACTAATAAAATATTCATTTCTTGCTTGTGTGGAGAGAACAACGGCAAAATGTTCCTTTGCCCCTGGCTCCTTCCTTTTCCTCTCCCTCTTCAATGGTCCCTATCTGTCTGGGCTCCCCCGTGCTGCCCCGTTGTGTCCCCACATGAGGGTGCACATGCACTATGTACCACCGTACTCCATTGTGGCAGGACCTTGCGGCCATGCCATCCACCTCTATGTGGTTGTGACTTCTGTCACCATCGACACTAACACGTGGCTTAGACCCGCTCCCCATCTCGTTCGCATCTACGTCAACTTCAAGCCATATGCTTACTTCTTGTATACACTCTTCTCCCTCACCCGGTTGGCTACCGGTGCCTCTGCTCCTAGTGTTGCGTCGTGTGCCTTGGCTCGACCGAGGGGTAGCGTCGCATTTGCAAGCTCGATAACTACGTGTGGTTCCTCCTCATACCCGACCCCAGCGCCGAGCCCTCCTCCTTGACCCCAGCACCGGTGACGGCGATGAAAGCCTGTGTTTGGTTTTGTGTAATTGATGAAACCTATGTCACTAACCTATTGTCTCTAGAGTGATAACATGAGATAGGTTGGTACACTTCGAGTAGTGGAACAAAGATGGAAAGTGGTGGATCATATGCTCCAACTTGAAGAAGAGAAAAGAAAAACAAAAGAATGGTCAAGGCAAAGGTATAAATCAATAGGTTCTTTTGTTTTGGCACTAAAGAGACCATAGAGGGTGTAAGTGCATTTAGGATTGATAGTCATACTATTAAGAGGGGAGAAATACTTAGTGACTCGGTTGTCAAGTTCCACTAGGTGATCTATACATGTGCATATGCATTAAACCTAGTGAGAGTGCTAATCATGTTAAGTAAAATTGAGAACACACTAACACATACACATAGAGGTGATATAATGGTGTTAGTACATGAGATTAACATGAAATGAACCTAGTGAAGAGGTTTTCTTTGAAACTGAGCTGAAGTTGGTTGGTGTCAAATAGTGAGAGATGTTTGGGGTGCAAGCGGGAGTTGTGGTCTTCTTGACGATCTTTCACCCATGCACCAAGGGATTACACTTAGCACCTAGCACCTAGGAGCAAAGGTGGTGAAGTTAGTGAAGTGACAGAGCTCTCAGAGAGGAACCGGACACTATCCTTAGGGACACCGGATGCGTCTGGTGGCTTACTGAAAGCCCAAGTTTGGTTTTGGTTAATTGATGACACCCATGGACTAACCCTATGGCTTAAGCATGTGATCTAGCCAGGGTAATTCAATTGGACACGTGGAGCTAGATGAAGGATCATGATGGATCAAGTGCTCCATGACTAAGGAAAAGAAGAAAGAGAAAAACAAAAATGGGCTCAAGGCAAAGGTATATCATAGGGCCATTTTTGGTTTAGTGATCAATACACTATAGAGAGTGTGATCACATTTAGGATAGATAGCCGTACAATCAAGAAGGGAAAACTCGTGTCGATTGCGGTTATCTTGTGCCACTAGGTTTGCATTGCATTCACATAAAATAAACCTAAGTGACATGAAAATGAAACATAAAATCCAAGATAATTCAATATGAAGGCTAACACAGGACATAAGTGGATGGATCACAAGGTGTTAGCATATGGAAGCTTGGAGAAGAAGAGGCAGCTCGGTTTGGAACTCAGAGGAGCTCCGGACGCAAGGTCCGGACGCTCAGTTTGCTCTGTCTGGACTATTGACAGCGTCCGAAAGCAAACCCTTGCTCTCGGTCTCGGCGCACAGGTGATCCGGATAGTGATTAGCATCCGGACGCAGGACTCCGGACGAGCGTCCGGATGTTTTGAGCTCTTTGGAAGCTCTCTGCGTAGATCCGGACGCAGGCTTCGTTGGTCCGGACTCGCACTATGCAGTGCGTCCGGAGGCGACGTGGCAGTAGCAGATGAAGGCGGGAATGAGCTGATTCAAACCGCAGGGTGACCGAACACATGCACATTGGTCCAGACAGCTCCTCGCGCGCGTCCGGAGGAAGCGTCCGAACTCGAAGACAGAGGCTCGACTGCTCGGCTTATGAAGGGTCCGGACGCCACCAATGGTCCGGACCCCCCATACAAACAGCGTCCGGAGTCACACAAAATTCAGTAGAAAGGGGAGAAAACGGCTAGCTCGGTTTGGGAAGCTATATAAGTGTTTTGGTCAGCTCCTAGGGGACTCTCTTGCACCTCTCATTCATTCTCACTCTTTGTGCTTGCTTGAGAAGGCCCCCAACTCATCTCTCTTTGCTTTGCTTGCTAATTCATGAGAGTTTGAGTGAACCAATTGCTTGATCATTGCATTGCATCTTAGTGGCACTTGATCATCGTCATCGCCGCGGGATTTCTTGTTATTCTTGGTGTTTGCCAACACCTAGACGGCTTGGCGATTGTGGAGAAGCTTCGGCACGTGTTGGTGATTGTTTGTGGACGACTTCATCGACTTGTGAGAGGGCTTGTACCCACCTCGGCGGAGCGCCAAAGGGTAACTCTAGTGGATTGCTCGTGTCATTGAGTTACTCTCATTTGGGTGAATTCTTGTAGCGCCCGAGTAGTGGCTAGGCTTGTGATTGCCTATTAGCCACCGAATCACCACTTGAGTAGTCGACACAATGGGGACTAGCTTGGTGGAAACAATGTGAACCTCGGGAGAAAAATCTTTGTGTCATCTTGTCTCCCGGCTACTCTTGGTGTTCATATTGTGATTGGCTCTTCACATTTGTATATTCACTTCACAAGGCATCGGTATAGCAATCATCCCTATCTTGTATTTACATTCTTCTTTATCTTGTCTAGATTAGCTTGCTAGTTAGTTATTTTGTTAGTTGTTCTAGCTTGCTTGAGCTAAGTGCCTTAGGTTCTTGCTATTGTGTGTAGGCACTTAGTTAACTAGAATTTCTTGGATAGGTGGCTTTGCATTCCTAGTAGAGCTAGAGCAAAAAGCTTCGCTTTAGTGTTAATCTAACCTTTGCTCTAGTATTTTGTAGATTTTTTATTAGGCTATTCACCCCCGTATAGCCATATAGGACCTTTCAAGTGGTATCGGAGCCGTGGTCACCGCTATTATCAAGTCTTAACAACCTTCGGTGTTAGTGATGGCTCAAATACAATTCAACCATGTGGGGAGCAAACCGCCAATGTTTGATGGCACCTCATTTGATTGTTGGAAGAGGAAGATGAAGATGCATCTAGGCTCAATACATGAGAAGGTGTGGAGTGTGACCGAACATGACTTTGTCATTCTTGATGAAGCCGCTCTTAGACCTAGAGAGCAAGAGAACCGACAATGCAACACCATGGCACTCAATGTGATCTACAATGGCATTGACTCCAAGGTGTTTGAGCAAATCAAAGATCTTGAGAAGGCAAGTGAAGTGTGGAAGAGACTTGAGGATACATATGAGGGCACCGCAACCGTGAAGAATGCCAAGTTGTACATGCTCAAGGACAAGCTATCTCACTTCAAGATGAAGGATGATGAGTCTATCCTAGAGATGTTTCATAGACTCCAAGTGATCATCAATGATCTCAAGAGCTTGGGTGAGAAGGTCAAGGATGAGGACTTCTCAAACCGCTTTCTTGGTTTTTTGCCCAAGAAATACAAGACCTTGAGGCAAATAATTAGGAGAGATGGTTTGGACAAGATCACTCCCAATGAAGTACTTGGTGAGATCATGACCGAAGAGCAATACAATGAAGAAAGTGAAGAAGAAGAGGTCAAGGAAGAAAAGAAGGAAAAGAAGAGCTTAGCATTCAAGGCATCATCATCCAAGGGCAAGAGTAAATCAAAGAAGCAAGAATCAAGTGATGATGAAGATGCAAGTGATATTGATGATGAGATGATGGCTCTCTTTGTGCGCAAGTTTGGCAAATTCATGAAGAATAAGGGCTATGGTGCTAGGAAGAGAAGAGACAACTTCAAGAGCAAAGAATATGTGAAGAGATGCTACAAGTGCAAGAGCACCGATCACATGATTGCGGATTGTCCCAATCATAGTGATGATGATGAGAAGAAGAAGAGCAAGCATGACAAGGAGAAGAAGCTATCATTCACCAAGAAGAAGAAGGGTGAATCCTATATGGTGACTTGGGATAGTGATGATTCTTCCTCCGATGATGACTCTAGTGATGATGAGAGGAAGAAGTCCAAGAAGAAGGCATTGGCAAGCATTGCTATCAACAACAAGCCTTCTATCTTCGACACTGCATCATGCTTCATGGCTAAGCCATCTAAGGTACAATCTCATGATGATAGTGATAGTGATGATGATATTAGTGATGATGAGGAGGAGTACTCCAAGGAGGAACTAGTAGACATGATGAAGCAAACTTATGCTTGCTTTGAGACAAAGAGGAAGAAGTGAAAAGAATTGAACAAGAAGCTTAAGGCTCTTGAACAATCCTTTGATGAGCTCAATAGCTCTCATGAGAGGCTAATGGAAGCCCATGAGAAGCTTGAGAGGACTCACTACAAGCTTGAAAAGGCTCACTCCTCCCTCCTTGAGCAAAACAAGGATAAGGTTGTTGCATCATGTGATATTGGAGTCACTTGTGATATTCTAGATGAATCATTTTTCACTCCTATCATTGTTACACCAACCGAAACACAATGTAGCACATCCACATGCACATCCACTACTGAGAGCTCAAAGGTTGATGATACACTAGTGAGAGAAAATGAAAAATTGAAACATGATGTTAATGAACTCACTCATGCTTTGGGTAAGGCATATGGTGGAGATGCCTGCTTGCTAAGGTGCTTGGGTAGCCAAAGATTCTCCCTCTGCAAAGAGGGATTGGGCTATACCCCCAAGAAGGGCAAGTCGGCCTTTGTGACTCCAAAGCCTAGCTTTGTGAGAAGCAATGGTCGGTATTGCAATAGTTGCAAGCAAGTGGGGCATGTTGACCAATATTGCAAACTTAACATGAGCCAAACCAAGTTTGCTAAATCCACCTCCATAAATTTTGATTCATTTTATATGCTTACCAAAGGGAGAGATGGTGTAAAGGCTAAGTATGTTGGCACATCCATTGTTGGCCCAAAGAAGAAGGCAATTTGGGTGCCAAAATCCTTGGTCACTAACTTTGGAGGACCCAAACAAGTGTGGGTACCTAAGAAGAACTAATTTGTTTTGTAGGTCAATTACAAAGCCGGAGGAAGGCATTGGGTGCTTGATAGTGGGTGCACTCAACACATGACCGGGGATTCTAGAATGTTCAAATCAATCAACTCCAACACCAATGATGACATTGATAGTATTATTTTCGGTGATAATGGCAAGGGCAAGGTCAATGGTCTTGGTAAGATGCAATATCCAATGACTTGAGCATATCCAATGTCTTGCTAGTTGAGAGCTTGAACTTCAATTTGCTATCTGTGGCTCAATTGTGTGATCTTGGATTCAAATACATATTTGGGGTAGATGATGTTGAGATCATTAGTGTAGATGGTTCAAACTTGATCTTCAAAGGCTTTAGATATCAGAACTTCTACCTAGTTAATTTCAATGCTAGTGAAGCTCAATTGTCAACTTGCTTGCTCACTAAATCAAGTATGGGTTGGTTATGGCATAGAAGGCTTGGTCATGTTGGCATGAAGCAATTGAATAGATTGATCAAGCATGACTTAGTAAGAGGCTTGAAAGATGTTGTGTTTGAGAAGGATAAACTTTGTAGCTCTTGTCAAGCCGGCAAACAAGTTGGTAACACCCATCCAAAGAAGAGCATGATGAGCACTAGTAGAGCATTTGAGTTGTTGCACATGGACTTGTTTGGACCAACAACATACACTAGTATTGGAGGCAACAAGTATGGCTTTGTCATAGTGGATGATCTTACGAGATACACTTGGGTCTTCTTTCTCAATGACAAGAGTGATACATTTGCCACATTCAAATCATTTGTCAAGAGGTGTCACAATGAGTTTGAAACCACCATCAAGAAAGTGAGAAGTGACAATGGAAGTGAATTCAAGAATACAAGAGTTGAAGAGCTATGTGATGAGCTTGGAATCAAACATCAATTCTCGGCCAAGTACACTCCACAATCAAATGGCCTTGTTGAGAGGAAGAATAGAACATTGATTGATATGGCAAGGTCTATACTTAGTGAGTACAATGTGAGTCACTCCTTTTGGGCCGAAGCTATCGACACCGCTTGCTACTCTAGCAACTGGTTATATTGTCACCCATTAATGGAGAAGACACCATATGAGCTATTGAATGGAAGAAAATCCAACATTGCATACTTTAGAGTGTTTGGTTGCAAATGCTATATCTTGAAGAAAGGCACAAAACTTGGAAAGTTTGACAAGAAATGTGATGAAGGGTTCTTACTTGGTTATTCAACCACAAGCAAAGCCTATAGAGTGTGGAATTCAGCTAGTGGTGTGCTTGAGGAGGTTCATGATGTTGAATTTGATGAAACCAATGTCTCTCAAGTTGAAAATGAGAATCTAGAAGATGTGAGTGGACCTCAATTGTCAAAGGCTATGAAGAACATGGATATTGGTGATATTCGGCCAAGGCAAATAATTGACATTAAAGATGACAAAGATCAAGTGCTCAACTCACCTCATGTGCAAACTAGTGGTTCTCAAGTGCAAGATCAACATGTAATTAGTTCATCTCAACCAAGCTCAAGCAATCAAGTTCCTATCCTTCAACCGACCAACATTGCAAGAGATCACCCCATTGATCAAATAGTTGGTGATATTTCAAGTGGTGTGCAAACAAGATCAAGATTGGCATCCTTTTGTGAACACTATTCATTTGTATCATCCATAGAGCCCACAAAGATTGAAGAGGCCTTAGAAGATGTCGATTGGGTCAATTCAATGCATGAAGAGCTCAACAATTTCACAAGAAATCAAGTTTGGGAGCTAGTTGAAAGACCCAAGAACTACAATGTGATTAGCACAAGATGGGTATTTAGAAACAAACAAGATCAAGATGGTATAGTTGTGAGAAACAAAGCAAGATTGGTAGCTCAAGGTTACACACAAGTTGAAGGTCTTGACTTTGGAGAAACTTATGCACCGGTTGCAAGATTAGAGGCAATAAGAATCCTATTGGCCTATGCATGTGCACACAACATCAAGCTATACCAAATGGATGTGAAGAGTGCTTTCTTGAATGGCTACAACAATGAGCTAGTATATGTTGAGCAACCTCCCGGATTTGAAGATGACAAGAAGCCCAACCATGTCTACAAGTTGAGAAAGGCATTATATGGCTTGAAGCAAACACCTAGAGCATGGTATGAAAGATTGAGGGATTTCCTCTTATCCAAAGGGTTCATCATGGGGGAGGTTGATAATACTCTCTTCACCAAGAAGCTTGGCAAGGATCTATTTGTGCTCCAAATCTATGTGGATGACATCATATTCGGTTCAACCAATCAAGAATTTTGTGGAGAGTTTGGCAAGATGATGGCAAATGAGTTTGAAATGTCAATGATTGGTGAACTTAGCTACTTCCTTGGTCTTCAAATCAAGTAATTGAAGAATGAGATCTTTGTGAGTCAAGGCAAGTACATCAAGGATATGATGAAGAAGTTTGGCTTAGAAGATTCTAAAGGCATTAGCACTCCTATGGACACTAATGGACACTTGGATAATAATGCTAGTGGCAATATAGTGGATCAAAAGTTGTATCGGTCTATGATTGGAAGTCTACTCTATGTGACTGCTTCAAGGCCGGATGTCATGTTTAGTGTATGCATGTGTGCAAGATTCCAAGCCTCTCTAAGAGAAATTCATTTGAAGGCTACAAAGAGAATATTGAGGTATTTGAAACATACACAAGATGTTGAATTGTGGTATCCCAAGGGGTCTAACTTTGAGTTGATTGGATATTTGGACTCCGACTATGCAGGATGCAAGGTTGATAGAAAGAGCACATCGGGCACATGTCAATTGCTAGGCATGTCACTTGTATCTTGGTCATCAAAGAAGCAAAATAGTGTTGCACTCTCTACCGCCGAAGTCGAATACATAAGTGCGGGTAGTTGTTGTGATCAATTGCTTTGGATGAAAACAACTTTGAATGACTATGGAGTCAAATTCAAGCAAGTGCCATTGCTATGTGACAATGAAAGTGTGGTGAAGCTAACCAACAATCCGGTCCAACATTCAAGAACCAAGCAAATTGACATAAGGCACCACTTCATATGGGATCATCAACAAAAGGGTGATATCACAATCACAAGTGTTGGCACCGATGATCAACTTGCCGATATATTCACCAAGCCATTAGATGAGAAGAGATTTTGCAAGCTAAGGAATGAGTTGAACATTCTTGATTATTCAAACATGTGTTGATGCACCCCCATATATGACATGCCTCTCCTTCGAGCAAAGCAAGGTAAAAGTTGATTGACATGTCATTCATCCAATATTAGGGCTTGTTAGTGCATCTAGACATCAATTCATTAGGGTCATTCATGAAAATCAAATGCTTTGATGCTTATATGGTACCACTATTGCTTCTATGCTTATATGATCTAGTGGTAGCATATGACATGTTTGTAGGCTTGCAATCCTAGTGTTTGATCTAGAATATGAACTTCAAGTACTTAGCTCAACATGGGCAAGATAACCATTCTAGGATGTATGAACAAGCTTGTCCATGGTTTAAACCGAGTTAAATATTTGAGGCAAGTAATCTAGATTGAACCACATCTAAGCTTCTCTCCAATAATCAACTCTTTGAGCACATCTTTTATGATAATAGATGACAAAGGGGGAGAAGTAAGTAGTCACAAAGAAATATTGAAAATTGAATTTTTTTTGAAAAATATAAGCACACAAGTAGGGGGAGCAAGCCTATGAATCAAATTGTTGCATATCTTTGTGCATTCATAAGTGCTTGCTTGCATATGTATTTATATTCATGACATGCTTGTGTGGTGATTGCTAGAAACATAATTGACTTGATGCTTGAAGTACTAGCATGTTTAGGTCTTAGCCTAATTCTTCTTGTGAGCTAAAGCTTTTCAGTGGTATTTCAAGTTTGCTCTCAAGTGGTTTCTAGGCATTCATGGTGCCAAGGATGGTATAATATGGCACTTCGATTGGTATCACGCTTCAAAGGTCCATCTCTTATACCTTAGCATCATTTGGTAGCATTCACTCTCCCACAATTCCTATTCATGCATATGTGATCAAAATGAACCAAACTCATATATCACATATGTAGGGGGAGCTAATACTACCAAAGTGGAAATTTTTGTTATATATATTCCTTTGTGAAAGGTTGTCATCAATTACCAAAAAGGGGGAGATTGAAAGCCCAAGTTTGGTTTTGGTTAATTGATGACACCCATGGACTAACCCTATGGCTTAAGCATGTGATCTAGCCAGGGTAATTCAATTGGACACGTGGAGCTAGATGAAGGATCATGATGGATCAAGTGCTCCATGACTAAGGAAAAGAAGAAAGAGAAAAACAAAAATAGGCTCAAGGCAAAGGTATATCATAGGGCCATTTTTGGTTTAGTGATCAATACACTATAGAGAGTGTGATCACATTTAGGATAGATAGCCGTACTATCAAGAAGGGAAAACTCGTGTCAATTGCGGTTATCTTGTGCCACTAGGTTTGCATTGCATTCACATAAAATAAACCTAAGTGACATGAAAATGAAACATAAAATCCAAGATAATTCAATATGAAGGCTAACACAGGACATAAGTGGATGGATCACAAGGTGTTAGCATATGGAAGCTTCGAGAAGAAGAGGCAGCTCGGTTTGGAACTTAGAGGAGCTCCGGACGCAAGGTCCGGACGCTCAGTTTGCTCTGTCTGGACTATTGACAGCGTCCGAAAGCAAACCCTTGCTCTCGGTCTCGGCGCACAGGTGATCCGGATAGTGATCAGCGTCCGGACGCAGGACTCCGGACGGGCGTCCGGATGTTTTGAGCTCTCTGGAAGCTCTCTGCGTAGATCTGGACGCAGGCTTCGTTGGTCCGGACTCGCACTATGCAGTGCGTCCGGAGGCGACGTGGCAGCAGCAGATGAAGGCGGGAATGAGCTGATTCAAACCGCAGGGTGACTGGACACATGCACATTGGTCCAGACAGCTCCTCGTGCGCGTCCGGAGGAAGCGTCCGAACTCGAAGACAGAGGCTCGACTGCTCGACTTATGAAGGGTCCGGACGCCACCAATGGTCCGACCCCCCATACAAACAGCGTCCGAAGTCACACAAAATTTAGTAGAAAGGGGAGAAAACGGCTAGCTCAGTTTGGGAAGCTATATAAGTGTTTTGGTCGGCTCCTAGGGGACTCTCTTGCACCTCTCATTCATTCTCACTCTTTGTGCTTGCTTGAGAAGGCCCCCAACTCATCTCTCTTTGCTTTGCTTGCTAATTCATGAGAGTTTGAGTGAACCAATTGCTTGATCATTGCATTGCATCTTAGTGGCACTTGATCATCGTCATCGCCGCGGGATTTCTTGTTATTCTTGGTGTTTGCCAACACCTAGACGGCTTGGCGATTGTGGAGAAGCTTCGGCACGTGTTGGTGATTGTTCGTGGACGGCTTCATCGACTTGTGAGAGGGCTTGTACCCACCTCGGCGGAGCGCCAAAGGGTAACTCTAGTGGATTGATCGTGTCATTGAGTTACTCTCATTTGGGTGAATTCTTGTGGCGCCCGGGTAGTGGGCTAGGCTTGTGATTGCCTATTAGCCATCGAATCACCACTTGAGTAGTCGACACAACGGGGACTAGCTTGGTGGCAACCAAGTGAACCTCGGGAGAAAAATCTTTGTGTCATCTTGTCTCCCGGCTACTCTTGGTGTTCATATTATGATTGGCTCTTCACATTTTTATATTCACTTCACAAGGCATCGGTATAGCAATCATCCCTATCTTGTATTTACATTCTTCTTTATCTTGTCTAGATTAGCTTGCTAGTTAGTTATTTTGTTAGTTGTTCTAGCTTGCTTGAGCTAAGTGCATTAAATTCTTGCTATTGTGTGTAGGCACTTAGTTAACTAGAATTGCTTGGATAGGTGGCTTTGCATTCCTAGTAGAGCTAGAGCAAAAAGCTTCGCTTTAGTGTTAATCTAACCTTTTCTCTAGTATTTTGTAGATTTTTTATTAGGCTATTCAACCCCCCCTCTAGCCATCTAGGACCTTTCACTTACCCTAGACTTAGCTTGGCTGAAGAAGAGGCACCGGACACTGGGAGAGTTCAGTGATGGACCACCGGATGTGTCCGGTGAGTCTGGGTGCTTACTGATTTCGCATCGGACGATGCCACCGGACACGGTCGCCCAAACCGCTATGAGTCCGGTGTAAGTGAAGGTTGTGCTGAGAAAGTGGCACCGGACGCTGAGCATGTCTAGTGATTGGTCACCGGACGCGTCCGATGAAGAAATATGCTCTCTCGAGCTCTCTGAGGAGTCTGATGATGCACCGGACGAGTCCGGTGCTTGCACAGAAGTTTGTCGGAGTGCTGGGAAATCGCACGACAATGGGAGGATTCAAATGGCTAGTACACGTGGCCTCGTGGGAGGCACCGGACGCTGGCACCGGATGTGTCCGGTGTAACATTGAAGTGCTACATATGCTCGCAAAATTTTCCCAATGAAGGGGTAACGACTATATTCGTTTAGGGTACTTATAAATAGTTGTTGGCCGGCTTGGGGCAACAACTTGGCCATTTGATTCACTCCATCACACCTAGAGCAAAGAGACACTCCTCCCACTATATTTGCTTGATTGCTAATCATTCTAGTGAGAGAGGAGAGAAAGCTAGTGCATTTGCATCTTGTTGGAGCATCTAGTGCCACTTGGGCTTGCATCCCTGTGGATTTCTCTGGTTACTCTTGGAGTTTGTCGACTCCTAGACAACTTGGAGCAGCGAGATTGTTGAGCGGAGGATTGGTGATTGTCTCCAGTTTCGATCGGTGGATTGCGAGGGGTTCTTGAGCTTTCCCCTCGCAACTCTAGTGGATTGCTTATAGCTTGTGGATCCCTATCTTGTGTTGATTGTGCGGCACCCGGTAACGGGTTAGGCGTATCAAGCCTATTAGCGCGCGAATCACCAAGTGTATCGCTACAATGAGGACTAGCTTGCCGACAAGCAAATGAACCTCGGTAAAAATCACGGTGTCAATCTTCTTGCCGAGGATTTCATTTATGTTATTGATATATTGATCATTCTCTCATTGTGTTGGTATAACCCTCTCACCCCTACTCTTGCTACTTCTTTATATTCACTTGTGCAAAGTAGGGTATTTATCCATCTAGTATATCTTGTATACTTGCTCATATCTAGTTCGTCTTAGTTTCTATTCATATCTAGATTTCTTGTATTCTCTTGAGTGCTTTAGCTAACCAATACTAGACTTGTGAATAGGTGGCTTGCAACTTTTGGTAGTGCTAGCGTAAAACTCGCATTTAGCCTTTTGTTTTACTAAACACTTGTCTAAATGAATTTGTAGAATTTTTATTAGGCTATTCACCCCCGTTTAGCCATATTAGGACCTTTCAAACGACAACTAGAACCCTCCCTAGGCATTGGTCGGTCCTCGATATGCTCCGGCGCACCCAGCTAGGCCCCGTTGGCGGGCACTCGGGAGACGCACGATAGTGCATAGGAGGCCTCGACCTACACGCGAGCGATAGGTGGGAGTTCTCGACGGGTCATGAGGAGGTCGCCATACCGAAAGGCGGGGAGGCAGGCCTCAATGGGAGCTAGCGTGGGCGCTAGGGGCGCCATGGTTGCATGTAGGGACAACGACTGTAGCGCCTGACTGAAACCCCATGGTGAGTGGGGCATCATGCGTGCGTGCAACTGCCTCTGCCTAGTTATGGAGGTGGAGATGGGAAAGAAGGAGCCGAGGGTGGTGTCGGGGACAAAATGTACCAGGGTACCATAAAAGCCCCCATCCTTAGATAGACTAAAGGCCCAAATAAACTCACGAGCCAACGCAGCCCATCATACACAACTGGGCCAGGGGACCAGCCTCCCCCGAACCACGCTCCCGCTACCCGTGGCCTGCCAGGGCGTTCGCCTCACCCGACCCCCTAAGGGTCGGTGGCGCGCACGGTAGTTACCTGTTCGCCGAAGGGTCAGAACTGCGGCCCCACCCGCAGCTCCCACTTGCCCGACCCCTAAAGGGTCGGACCCACCAACCAAACAGCAGGGCGATCCTCTTTGACCCTCAAAGACCAGGGGGTTTGCTCCGACCCATCTCCGCCTCGCCCGAGGGGCGTACTCCAGGCGCTCGACCCTGTCCTCTTTTGTCTGTATCCGCCGACCCCGGGGGGGGGGAGCTTCTCTGGGAAAGAATGTGGTACAAAGAAATAGGGGAAGTCGCCCATTCCTCCTCAACAACTCCGGCATAGGAAAAAAGGCCTATAGTGCCCCCGTATGGGGCAGCCTCGCCGCCCGCCATGCCGGACTGGATATGCACGCGCTACAGAGGGCGGAACCCCCGCCACTGTGCCATGTACCCGTGACGCCCCCCGTCCTATCCTCCACTGTGCTCCTCTCATAGGGGGTCAAAAGGATGGGACGGGTCTCGCCGCCATCCAGTCAGGAACAGGGCTGAAGCCATACTCTATAGGGGAAGCCACATCGTCGATGACCACAACATGACCCGGATGTCAGCGCGAAGCGCGATCAGCAGGGAAAGGGGGTGTATGGCGCCATTTTGCCTAGGCTCCCCCTTTCTCTCCCTCTGGCTGGTCTCAGCCGGAGCCTTGTAACCTCGGTTCCCCTGAACTATAAAGGGAAAACCGGGGACCCCAGGACGGAGGTTCTATTCTCCGTCTACTCGCATTAGGCTCAGAAGGCAGAACATACACACTCTCATACAAACAAGACTTGGAGGCCCGCCTCCTCTCTCACGAACATTGTAGCCCCCCTTCCTACAATCAAGGAGCTAGCAGCACATCGCTGAACACTAGACGTAGGGACATTCCGCCTGAACCAGTCTAGATCGTCTATGTTCATCTAACTCACCATCCGAGGCCGGATGCGTAGTCACAAATTTACTCGTCGGTGTTGAGAGCCCTGGTTTTGAAACACCGACAGGTGGCAAAAAGCACATTTTCCCAATGTTCTCTCTCTTTAGAAGTAAGAAATGAATATTTATTGGCTACGATGTTTAGGAACAAATTTGACAACAACAAGAGGGTTTATAAGCAAACTACTCTATTTTGCATGTCTATTAGCAAATTTTTTCATATATCAAACATATTTATATTTGTATTATCATGGTATTATTTTTTCTTTATTAGTGACTTTTTTTGACTTTTTAACACCGTATGTAACCATTCGTTTTATTCAATTTATTTTAATAAATTATAAAATAAATAAATAATCATTAAAATATATTTGATAATAAAATAAGTCATAAAAAAATAAATAATTTATATATGAAAATTTTAAACGCCATTTTTATTGTGACAGAGGGAGTATATCTATCCATTCGGGAAAAAAAACAGAAAAACTGTTGCGCGCGCCTTAGGTGTCGACGTGTCGTTCCAAAATGCCCCGCGGGCCGCGGCCATTAGGGAAAAAAATGCCCCACGCCGCGAAAACGCAACCGCGAAATGGTTGTGTGCTCCCACGCGTCCGCTCCCCGATCGGATGGCCCCTCGCATCCTCCACGTCAACGATCCGCTCCCCCGCCAGCTCGGCCAATCGTCCGCCGCCCTGGCCTCTACATAACCTGCCTCGCCGCCGTCGGCCCTCCATCTCAATCCCACATTCCCACACCGCCACTCCCGCAGAGCGTCACAGACTCCCGGCGATCGATATAAGGCGGCGAGCAATCTCGGAAGGAGAAGATGAGTTCCGGCGGCGGCAGGGGCAAGCCCAAGGGGACCAAGGCGGTGTCGCGGTCGTCCAAAGCCGGACTGCAGTTCCCCGTCGGCCGCATCGCCCGCTACCTTAAGACGGGCAAGTACGCCGAGCGCGTGGGCGCCGGCGCGCCCGTCTACCTCTCCGCGGTCCTCGAGTACCTCGCGGCGGAGGTAACCGAATCCCCTTTCCCTGTTTTTCCTTTCCCCCTTCGTGAATCCATCGAAGTTGTTATGAACCCTTGTAACTGCAGGTCCTAGAGCTGGCGGGCAACGCGGCGCGCGACAACAAGAAGAACCGGATCGTGCCGCGCCACATCCAGCTCGCTGTGCGCAATGACGAGGAGCTGGGTAAGCTTCTGGGTGCCGTCACTATAGCCGCCGGCGGGGTGTTGCCCAACATCGACCAGACGCTGCTGCCAAAGAAATCTGGCGGCAAGGGTAAGGCCGAGATCGGCTCCGCCTCGCAGGAGTTCTAGACTGGCAGTTGCAGCCTTCTCTCTAGTTCACATTCAACTTGAATTGGAAGGGGACGGCTGCTTAAGCTCTTAGATTAGTACCAAGTAGCAATACTAATGTCTTGCCTAGGTTAGGGTAGGTTCTGCGATGGATGTTTTATCAGGTTACGTTTGTGGTTAAGGATGGCAACGGGTCGGGTTCGGATTGGGTAGAGTCTCCGTGCACCCAAAACCGAAACCCGAAGTCGAAACCTAAAACTAAAACCAAAAGCGATTCGGGTGGAAATTCATCACCAAAACCAAACCCGCAGGTACCCGAAACCCGTGGATATATATACACATTTCACATGTATAAACAAGAGACAACAAATAATAAATATTTTCATGAGTTAACTTTGAATAAATTTAATAATATAAGTAAACAAATTATTATTAGCATATTATAAAATATGAATTTTAATTTCAAACAATTTATTTCGGATATCCATTGGGTATCTACGGGTGGAAAACCAAACCCGAAACCGAACCCGATTGGTTTCGGGGCCCTGAACCCGAAAACCGTGGGCGAAAAACTACCACCAAAACCAAAACCGCTGGACCCGAAACCCGCGGATATCCGAACCAAAACCGACCCGTTGCCATCCTTATTTGTGGTGAATGAAAGTTGGATGCATCTATTAATCATTCTTGCTGGAATAGATGGAATGATTACTTGCTGTGATCTTGTTGCTCAAGGTGATTTTTGGGTTTGAAGTTGATACTGATTGCGATCTGTGAATTGGTTGTCAGTTGTGCTGATGGTAATCAACAAAAAAATTACGATTTGTAACTTCAGTCTGCTTCATTTCTTATTTTCATTCAAGTAGAGCCGGAGTGCAATTCAATTCTACCCATATTCACAATATAAGATATAAAAATATTGTTCATTCGATGGTAAGATTGTTTTGGTAAAAAAAAAAACATTGGCTCTTCAGCAGCATGACATTCTTGCTACTAATTCTGAAACTGAAAGTACAGAGTTCACCGAGAGCTGTCCTTAATGGGCCAGAGGAAGGGAACACCGGGCCACTGAGGAATGCTACAGCCTATAGCAGTACAGTGCATCTCGCCATCCTGGAGGTGTAGCGAAGTCATTATAAGACATCTAAAAATCTTAGAGAGTCAAATGATTTTAAATTTAATTAAACTTATGATAATATAATATTATAAAATTTGACTGAACTTATGATAATATAATAATATTTAAAATTTGACTAAACTTATAATAATATAATAATATAATAATATTTATGATATCAATTATTCCCTCCGTTCTAAATTATAGTTTGTTTGACTTTTTTTAACACTAAGTTTGACTAGTCATCTTATCCAAGTTTTATTGTAAAATATTATTTTTTATTGTGGCTTACTTATTTAATAAATGGTCTAAAAAATAACTTAAATTTAACTATGTTTACACAATTTTTTTTTAATAAGACGAGTGATCAAATTTGGGGTAAAAAAGCCAAACAAATTAAATTTGAAACAAATGGAGTAAATATTATTAGATTTGTTATCAACTACATTTTCATAGTATGCCTATTTGATATCATAAATGTTATAGTTTTCTTTATAAATATTGGACAAACTTAAGATGCTTTGACTTTGATGATTCTTGAATGATTTATAATTTGGGATGGAGTTAAGGTTTTAGTTCAGCTAGTTAGTGTAGAAAAGGTTTAACAAATTTATACTATCATAAGAAATGACACATCAAATTAAGAGCATCTTCAAAAGACTCTCCATATTTTTTCTAAATATTAAAAATAGAGATTTTGTTAAAAAAACACACTACAACAGCTTTTCTAAATGGTTATACAAATATAGCTATTTTCTATTCTGATTTTTTCGCTAGCCAAATATAAAAAACGAGAATAACTCTCTAGACTATGCATGAGATGAAAAACTATTGAAAAGTATAAAGTTGTAGACAATAATTTTTTACTTAAATGACTCTCTAAATGATGATTTGGAGAGCATATTTTACAAAGGCTCTTGAAGAGGCTCTAAGAATGCAAAGTTCTAATCTTTATTTGTGTGGTTTTCTTGTAGATGACATGGCTGGAAAAGGAAGCTATGCAGAAATATACGAGGCACCCATTCTAATGTCCAACACTTAGCTGTGAAGAGGCTCCAGTCGCAGAACGCATGCCTAGTGAAAAGGAGAAGAGGCCCCGGAAGGCCGGAAGGCCGGAAGAACCGGGAGTTCAGGGGCACCTATGCCATCCAAAGACATCATAAAGTTCTTGGATGCTGCTTTGTGAATGGGCTATACCTGATGTTTTGAATTCTGTCGAAATGAAACTCTAGCATCGGTGCTGTCAGTAGTATATATCATTCAGAGTTGAGGTGAATCTCTCGAGTCTTGAGTAATTATGTGACAACAGAGGTCAAAGTTTACAGGGAAGATTGGGAAAATCATAGAGGGCACATTTCGGTAAGAACAGTATATGCACACCATATATTTTTTTTCAAAAGAATAGCAAAAACTTTGCCATGAATTTTATTAGACGATAAAAAGAAAAAAAACGAGCGGAAATCAGCGTGACGAGCTAAAACACGAAGAGTAAAGACTGTCAATCACTACAATGGTAAACTTCTCCTAGTATTTCTAAATAGTAGTAAAACATTACCATTAGTTATAACACATGAGAATTATTACTAGAAGACATTTACTAGAGAAAATTTGTACTAAATTTTAACTACCAAAATACTAGGAAAACTCCATCTCACTAAGAGAACTTTTTGATTGTGGTAGTGAATCGACAAAACTATATAGGGTCGGGAAAAGAACAGACACGTCTGGTGGCATGTGATCGGACACAACCTGAGTCTGGTCAGTGGAACACGCTGATGGATAGGTGATCGTTGAGAATGACAGGACACATCTGGTTAGTGCAATGACCGCGTCCAGTAATTGGCAGAAAACAGGACTTGATCCCAATGGCTAGTGTGAAGTGAGGAAACATATTAAGAGTGTTGATACACCATTTTAGTGTTATCCATATGCATAGTGCTTAGTGATAACATATATATTTTGCGAAGTGCTTAGGTTAGTTAGACCATCACTTAAGTTTAGGCCAGTGTTTAGTGAGGTTTACCTACATCTTACCAGTCGATGCTTGCGAGCACCATTGTTCTACTCGACGGGGCTTGTAGTCTTGCGAGATCACACTTGTGGTGTGACCGCCACTATATACTGAAGGGAACAAGGCCTGCAGTGTTTTGGCTGGAAGCTTGATAGTGAATACAACGAGAGCATTCGGGAAAGATTTACCAGAATGCACGTCGGAGACCCACTTGTGCGTAGAGAAGGCCCGAGGCTATCTATATAATTACCTGTCCGAGAGCTTGGCCTGTTTGTAAGGATTAACAGTCACACGTGACATTTTGTTCAAGTTCCCGATCGGGTAACTTTGTCCACTCTGTTCCCTTGCGATTATATAGTTCAAGTTCTACAATACCTGGTTAAATTGTGGTCGTACCATACCTTAACAAGCACACATGTGTTACAGCTGTAAGACAACCATGTAAAAATACATCGTCATCGATGCACGCCAATGAGTTGTAACATGTTTAGTTCGATGATGAGGGAAACCTAGCTCGCAGCTGAAACCAGACTCTTGGTGCACACTAGGGATGCAAAGCCACGGTCCACGAGCTCACATATAGGTTTAATTTTGTGGATTACCATTTAAACTCGTAAAAATTAAACCTATACTCCCTTCGTATCATAATTAGATGACATTTTGGACAAGCTTTGAGTCAAACATTGGGAATATAAATCACCAATAACTTTTAAGTTGTTGAGATTCCAAATTTGAAAATTATATGAATAGATTTATCTTAAAAAATACTTTTATAAAAGTATACATATATTATTATTCTATAAATATTTTTATAAAAATAAGAGGTCAAAGTTGTGTTTGGGAGACCGTGTCACTGTCTAAAACGTCATCTAATTAGGATATGAAGGGAGTATGTGAATTTACGGGCTAGTCCACTTACATCCCTGGTGCACACCAATAAGTAGTACTATAAAATGTTTGGCTCATTGGTGAGAGAAGCCTAGTTGTCAGACAACCACTTAAGACTACCTCCAACAACACACGAGACACATTCCTTTTTTGGGTCACACACAGCAGGAAGTAAAGAACGCAAAACTTTGGGCTTCTCCAACGACCAACGCAAATACATAGGAATACAGGGCAACCCGCCGCACGCTCTAGCGGCTCCTCGCTACGCTCGTCCGCTCCGGCTGCTACTCGCTGCCCCCCCTCGCTCCGGTTGTTCCTCGCCGAGCCGCTCCGGCAGAGCCCCACCGAGCCCGCCTCGCTGTGCCGCGCCTCTGCCAAAGCCGCTTCGGCAGAGCCCCGCCGAGCCCATCCCGCTGCGCCGCGCCGCTCCAGGCAATCCTCGCCGAGCCCGCCTCGCCGGTCCGGCCACGCCCCACCGCTCCTGGCCGAGCCGCTTCGGCAAAACCCCGCCGAGCCGTTCCTCACCTCGCCCCGCCCCTCCGGGCGCTTCTGGCCGGTCCGGCCGCGCGCCGCTCCTGGTGCTCCTGGCCGAGCTGTTCCTTGCCGCGCCTCGGCGCTCCGCCTCGTTCTCGCCGTCCGTGGGCGCCCCACCCCGGCGCCTCCTACGGGCCCACCATGGTCGACGACGCCTGATTTGAGTCGAGGAGAGAGATGACGGAGGGAGAACCCTTATTTGCGTTCTCTCTCTCCTCGTATGCAAAATAGGTGTTTGTTTTGCCTATTCTGTTGGAGGGCAATTTTTCCAGTGTAGAAGATGTATTTTGGGTTTGGGGAGCCATATGCATTGACTGTTGGAGACAATCTAAAGATACATCAGTAACCTAGCTCACACTTGGGAACCCCTGGCCGCAGAGGTGGAGTTCTTGTTTCGTTGTCTGTATATTTATAGTCTAGCTGAGTGATGATGTTCGATTAGCTATACGAGTCGTACCGAATAAAATAAAAATGTAAAAACAAGCGATCTTATATTTTTAGAATTATAATATAATAAAACACATAACCCCTATAAACACACATACACAAATCTTATCTTTATAAGCACTTTTAAAAAACCTGAGTCGGTAGATGTCAAGATTCACAAAGTTAACACATACGTCTTGCTATAAGATCGCAAGCATTACGAGCCAAACTACTGATTCTATTTTACACTTTTATAGTAATTTACTTTAAAACAATAATATCAGTTAATATACATTAATTTTATGATAATAGTATCATTGAATGCACCACGCGAGACAAGCTCACTAAAAACATAAATGAAATCCGGATCCAGAGAACGCTCTAGGCTACATTTTGCATATAGGGAGCCAGGTTCAGGTTCAGACTCCGATGAAGGCAACCAAAAAGGAATCAATACGGAACTTACACTTCGAATGGATTCACTACGGAATCCCCAGGACTGGCTCAACACTAAAAAGAAATCCTCATGTCACTGAATGAAAATACCCTGATGACTGAATATGTAATATTAAGATCCAGCAAGTAAGGTCAAGCGGTACAAGCTTGGAGAAACTACAGCAGACAAACAAGAGCAAGAATACAACCAATAGAAGCACACAGTTGTCAGTTCATTGTGTAATGCCCGCTGATAGATCATTTACCATTTAAGCAGCAAAATGACCTTATCATTTAATGGTAATGCAGTTTTCACTCTGGATTCTACAAGTAGCAAAGTAGTCAGTCGGTACCACTCATTCACCATCACAGGATCATTTGTATTGTTAGTTCCCGCCTCCTGGTTCCATTTGCATAAGCTGCTAGACATACCATGAGACTATTCATTCATCTTCGGAAGTATCATCAGATTGATCAGGTTCTTCCTCAGGCAGGGCAGATGTGATTGCGGCACAGCAGAAAGATTCGCGTTCCTTCAGGAGGAGACAGCTCCCATTTGAGTTCCACTTCAAATCAACGATTCGGAAGTTCAACAAGGGGATGTTGACACAACAGGCACCGGATGGCGTCCACATGTACAAGTGCGGGCTCTCCGTGCATAAAACAAGGCGTGTACAGGTAGGGTCCCATGCTGCAGCACGGATTGGATCTTTCTGCACAAGCACAGAGGCAAGCTCAAGGCGGCATATATCCCATATCCAAAGAGCACTCGGCATGTTATCGTTCCGGGTGAAGAAGTAGCGGCTGTCGCTGCTCCATGACAGCATACCTGCAACATTTTGTAAAGTGAGAGTGGTGTTTCCATGTAGAATGAAGATTACACATTATACACCTGACACAATCTGAATAACTTTCTGATAGAAATTCAAGAATTAGCAAGACAATTAATGCAAATGGCGTTTATAAATGCTGTCCGTTATTTTGATACAAATGGCTGTATAGTTGTACAAGATTCACCAATGAATTCAAGAACAATTGCACATTAAGCGCAATCACTGTGAAGAGTAAGAAACAAGACAAGCATTGAGTAAGAAACATATTAGATCACAAGCACATGATACTAGAGTACTAGATACCTATGCATGAGTCAAGTAAACAACCGATAACCATACACATGAATAGAACCTTGCAACAAGCATCAACTGGAGTGGGCAAAAGGCTAAAGGAACTCACCAATTCCTTGTTTGGGATTAGGCTTGTCAGTAGCTGGTTTCATCGAAGGTAAGGTGATGGGAACATCCATCAGAGCATATTTAACTCTAGAGCCTCCTCCCTCGGTGCCATTTTCTGACAACAAAAAAATAGGGAAAATTTAATACAGAATTAAACATGCAAGGACTAGCATCACAATGGCAATTCTGTTCAATGGGCCATTGAACTAGTGTGATAAGAGGGCAAAATACCATGGAGACAGCAGATAATAACACAAATACGGTTTTAAACTACAAGTCAGTATGGGCTTCTCTATCATTATATCAAATGATACAGAACAACAATCCATTTATTTTGTAATCATACTTTAGAAGCCATAACAACGTGAAAAGAATCATTTGGTAATCTAGAATATGGTAACACCAAAAGAAAGGTTTCATAAGACACATCTTCAGAAGTACAGCAGTGCATAATGAAAAATCAGATGATAACACACGGAAGAGATGGGTTGACTTGGGGGTGGCCTCACAGTCCAAGTTCTGTTAGAGTACTTCCAGCTCAGAGAGGCTTGAAAGAGTTGTTCTCTCAGATCAGCCCGGCACGTATCATGTGGAAATGGACAGACGATGGCCAATATTTGGTGAGCTTTAGCCTACCAGGGTTTGCTGCTTGGTCACGTATCATTGTTTGGGGGCAAAGCAACTTTGGAAAACCTGTACCCCTAACAAATGCAAGTTCTTTGGCAGGCTTTTCCTCATGGTTGCAGCTACACTTCTGACCACCTCAAGTGCCATGGTTCACCCCAACCATGGTGATTGAGCATTACACGACCAGGGGCCAGAAATTCACTCCTGAACAGGTCTGGTTTCGGACCCTACACACCTTCAGATTCAATGAATGTACTACTTGGCATGTCTTCATGGGTCATTTGGTGTCTCTTCAACCACAAGCAGATTTCCAAAGGTCCCCAAAGGAGTTTCAACTCCATTGTGCTGCTCAACTCTTGGATGATCTGGATGCATGGATTTAAATAGCGGGCTGCAGCGGCACTATAGCTGTTAGAGAGAGTCCACGCTAAGCTATAGCTATTTTTGGCGCTATGTTAGCTACAGCCACTATATTGCACTTTAACACCGCTAAATTACTTAGCTGTAGCTTTAAAATAGCTGAGCTATTTCAATTTCAGTTATAACAGTGACAATCTATTTGTTTTTTTTTTTTTTTTTTGGGAAAACTGAACAATTGAGTTTCATGAATCATGTTGTAATAAGTAATATCATATTAAATAATGTTCCCTGAACTCCTAGAACTTTGGAAACATATTTGTGTTCATCAAATTTTAGGATTGTCATGTTTTTGTGGATCAATTACTTGTATTTTTCATGGTTTTCTTAAAAAAATACTATCTGTCGTAGCTCAGCTATAGCTTTATAGCTCCTGGAAAAATGATGCCGCTATTTGCTATAACCCACAATTTTAAACCTTGTCTTGACGACAAGTAAACAAAGGTGTTCAGGAGGGAGACTTTGCGGCCTGTCACTCTGGTGGACACAGCCTCTCTGTTTCTTTCTAGTCCCTCTGGCACTTAACCGTCACCCCTCTTCTCTTAGGTGGCTAGCCATAGCTTTTCTTCTTTTGTTGTGACTCTGCTCGCTTTGTGGCTGCTTTTTATTATTAGGAAGCTCGTTGAACTTCCCCATTCTACGTCCAATGCATGTTCTTGGAAAAAAACATGTGGAAGAGATAAGATTACAAGTCTACTACAGACTGCAGCATAAATTTGCTAGAGAACACCACATTGAGTGTTTTAGTTTCCGTTTTGTTAGATATGATAAGATCCTAGTCTCCTTTGGGCCACTACATCCAGCTTCAGTGAAGGGAATTCATCATGCAATAAAAATTTTTTCCTAAAAAAAGAGTAATCCAAAGGTCTGCAGATGGAAAATATAGAAAAGCAATAATATGAGAAGTCGTATGAAATGATCGCGCTTAAACTGACCTGCACCATTGTCTTGCATGTTACGAGAGAAGCCTTCACTTAGACATAACTCTGACATATCAAGCTGCCATGGGTCATCCACTTCCTGCCCATATTTGGCAGTTAAAATTAGATATCATGATTCTTTACCAGAGAAGTAAATTTAGACCATGCAGCGGTGCTAATATAGCAAGTCAACAAACTAACAGACTGAGTTACCTTATATATAGCAGCACTGCAAGGACTTCGGATATATGCTGCATGTGAAAACTCCGCAAAAGTTTTCCATGTCAGGTGATTCAAAGTCCGCACACTTTGATCATAGCTTCCCACTGCTAAAAACTGTCCACATGGTGACCAAGCAACAGTTTTCACACCTAATCCACTTTCATAAGCTAGATACTTGAACAAGCACCTTCCGTCTGGTGAATATATCAAAACCTGTAAATGACAAAAAAAAAGAATGTCAGAACCTGTAATAGGCTTGGTCCTTGAAGGATCATTTTAGTTAGTATCTCTGCACAATTATATTATGCTTAGTTTAAAGTAGGGAAAAGAACAAAATGTTTTTTCACAACAATCTGAAATGAACGCTTTAGAGTTGACTGTTAGTGGTTAACCTATGAAGCATAATACAGAAGATTCAATCATTAAAACCTACATACGACAACAAAAACTGAGGCACAAGGTTGATAACCTAAAATAAAAATATACGCTTCCTTTAGGAAAAAGGAGATATCATGGTACAAGCCAAACAAGTTAACTCAGAGCAACGACACCTCAATTCAGGGCTATTAAAATTAAATTGGCAGAACAAATGTTTGCCAGCTACAAAATTGCTATGTAAGATGATGAGATACCGAAAGTAAAGGTAAATTTATCATGAACACATATAAAGAGGATAATTAAAAACTGAAGTTGCTCACAGAAGTGCAAGTGAATGTCAGATCACACAGAAAGTGACATGGATTTGTGAAGAGAAAGTACATGTACCTTGTATTCAAGAAGTGAATCCCAGACAACAATAGCACTATCATCTGGTGACCATTCAACACCAGCTAAGTCTACCGTGTCAACAGCAAAGACAGTCATTATCTCCCATGAGTGACATGAGAGCAAATTTATGTAATCCTTGCAATCACGCCTGGTGCAGATTGCAGCAAACTTCCCATCCTTGGTAAAAGAAACACCTCTAAAACCATGCTTTGGCCACTGGACATGCACGCATGCTGTATTTACAAGAGACCACACAGTGAGACGGAGCTGAAACTCGGACGTTGTGAGTATATGACGACTGTCAGGGCTCCAGCGAGCATATGCAATCCCAGCAGGACCTTCATCGATCTTGCAGGTCCAATCAGGCTGGCTCAGTGACCAAGCCTGCACCATGGGCCGCTTGTAAAGTCCACATAGAATATATTCTGAATCCGGCGCCCACTCTATAGAGCTTATCTTGTCCACACATGAAAATAATTGTACCACCTGCATAAGTGAGTTCAAGCATACATTAATGAGCAAGCTTAGGGACACATTAATGTGGTGTTTCAATGTGAACACACATATTTTACAACAATATGAGCTCATGCCAAACTTGAAATTAACATACCTCATGAGTTCATCTATATGGTAAATAAGACTGCCTAAAAAAATATGGTAAATAAGAAACTTGGAAGACATATACATGATGTGATCATTCTTGAATTTTTTTTTACCATAATACTTGATGTGAAATTTGCATATACATGCATGAAACATAAATGCCCCATTTGGCAATGCTCTAGCTCCCAGGCACTCTTCGGGTTTGGAGTTTGTATAAAAAATGAAGGCTTATTTGAGTAAGCACTCTCAATCTCTTTTTTTTTTGAACCAAGTACTCTCAATCTAGACTGGAAACAAAATGACTTACCTAGCTACTCCCGCTTTGCCCTAGCTCCAGCTTCATAAATTCTTGGTGCTAGGAGTACCAAGCTCCGAGAATTCTTGAAGCCAGAGCTGTGTGGCTGAGCCAAACACCTAAATGTTCATGTAACTTTGAGGATCCAAGCAATCGAAACACAGTTCTCAAACAAAATAGTGCCAAATGCAAAATGCTAGCTGATACACCCATTCAGAGCCATGCGCCAGTCAACCTCCAGGTCAGGCCCCTTACTATTTGGTACAGAGATTCATAGATCCAAAGTACACCGTGAAATTGGGCTAAGCACAATCTAGTCCTGAACCCTAGGATTTCAGATCGGCAGAAGGAAGCGCATTTAATGGATCAGCAAGCTCGAATTAGAGCAGCACGGAGTCACATTACCCAAGTCCACAATTCCAGATTCAGCGATTACACCAGGAACCCAAACCCTAAACCCACATTCCGACTCACGAGCCCAGAGATGAGAGATGGACTGAGAGAAAGCAGACGGGAGAACGAACGGTGTGGGTACCTTCAGTGAGACGACGTCCCGGACGACGAGGCGGTAGTCTACGGCAATAGCGAGGAAGCGCGAGTCGGGGGAGAAGGAGCACGGGCCCGTCTGCTTGAACGCCTCCGTGAACTCCATCCCCTTCCGATCACCCGAGACAAAACCTCCGGGCGATGGGGAACGGAGGTGAGGCCTCTCCTCTCGACAGCGGCTACTGCTCCGGTTTCGATTTTTGAAAGGTTTTTGTTTGGAATTTGAATTTCTCGTGAGGGTAGATAGTAGAGATGTGTAAAGATGAAAACCGTCTGCGCTGCGCTTTCTCACCGGCTCCACCAACAGCCCCGCCAACTCTTCGACCAAACGGTCAAAACTCAAAACTCAAATAACTTCACCTGAGAATCTCCGCAAATCGCCCTTCGCCCAGCTCTTCGTCACTTCGGTGGGCCCAGCACATGGTGGTTGGCAAATCTGCCCCGGGGACGTGGGCGGTGGGCAGGCCCGCAGGGACCTCTGGCCGACGCGGGAAGGGGGAGAAGGCGAGGAGACCGGCGCAGGGAGGTAGCGGGCCTCCGTTGCAGTCCGCGTGGAGGAGATCCCCGCCCGCGTCCAATGAAAGAGAAATACTAGGACAGAAAAGGAAAATAAGAAAGAAAAGAAAAAGGAATATATATATATATATAGCAGGTATAAAAACGAATTTTCCTATATATATATATAGGATATGAACATTTTAAAAAAAAATCACAGCTGAAACCATTTTCATCTCAGCAGACAGCAGCCATAGGTAAACTGCTTTACCAAAAAAATAGCTTTAGCTCCACTAACAAATCACAGCTGAAACCATTTTCGCTACTCATGTACGGAGTATTTAGCCTTTTATTATTGCCGAGTTGTTGCTCACACTAGATGGGCCCACCTTAGTAGGATGGCTTTAGTCCTACATGCGGCTAGGATTGGACGCTCTGCTTTGTTGACACTTGGTTGCAACAATATTTTTGTAGAAAGCTCTTATTTTATCATGAGTCAAATAAGTATGTTGTAAAACAAATTCACTCTAGTCCGAAAATGAGAGAAGAGTGAATTCTGTAGTGGATTATTATCAAACTCTTTGATTTTATCAAAATTACGTATAATAATATTAATGTTAAGTAATTCTCTTATTTTGTGTCTCTATATTCTTCTATCTGCATTAAATGAAAATATCATAAGAACTGGAGAGAAAAAATGTCCTAACCTCTAGCAATGTGTATTTATAATATACTACCTTCGTCCCTAAAAGAACGTAATTATGGGAACCGTGTCGGTCAAAGAATCTTATGTTTGACCAACTTTATTTTAAATAGTATTAACATTTATATCTCTAAATAATTTTATTATGAAAATATATTATATAACTAACCTAATGATACTAATTTTATATCATGGATGTTAGTACTTTTTTTATATAAAATTAGTCAAAGTTCAAACAGATTGACTTCTCGAAAAACAAGAATTGCATTCTTTTAGTACGACAAGCACAAGAACGAAGGCAGGAACAGAAGATGGCGAGACAACTTCTCATTGAGAAGGGCTAGATCTTCACAAATGAATTAATAAACACTAATGTTTAAGATCCAACTAGAGATTGGTAGACTATTGGGAGTGCTAGACCCCTTAGCCCCCTCCCTTTGCTACCCTATAGCCCCCCTCTCAGCTACTGGATAAGCTCTATGTCCACATTACAAAAGTCGCTGCCAACACCTGTGACAGAACCTCTTAAGAACAGAACCCACTTGTTAGGATTAATGTCCATCCGACTTAATCCAAGACAAATGATTCAAGTCTTAATTAGCCCGTTAGGTGTCGCCACTTTACAGCGGATCATCCACCTCTTTCCGAACAAGATCATTCTCATCACAAACATTGCAGAAGTAATACAATAATTTAATTTACATCAAAGTAGCGAAAATTTGAAGTCATATTACAAACCATAAGTTTTTGAAACATAACATATTGTCATACAATATTATTACATCAAGCCGGTGATAGAGTATAACACAACAACCGTGGTACTCTTACCCAAGAGTCAAGAAAAGACAAGTTATTCTTCATCTTCATCAACTAAAACAACGGTCATGCAGCACGAAGCCACACAGACCAGATTGTGGCCCTCATCTGCAACAGGGGTTAACAAACCCGGAGTACGGGAGTACTCAACAAGACTTATCTGACAAATGAAAATATTTGGTGGACAAAAGGTATGCAAGTCATATGATTTAAGGTGTGGTTTGCAAGAATCAAGTATTTTACATAAATGAGCATTTTGTAAAACAATTGAAATTAAAATTCATTTAATTTGTTCATAAGATTACTCAAGTATCGAACTATATTTATAATCGATAACAAGGTAATAAACCATCCATGAAAGGAAACCAAGTGTCCAGTTTAAGTTTCATTAACTACTATGTAAAAGGCAGTGTCATGTTTCTATATCCGAGAAACACGACAATTCGAACCGGTTAAACCCAGCTGTGGCTTCTCAATCACACGACATATATAACACTAAAGCACGCATATATCTACCTTTCCCTAGATCCTCTAGTCAAGACCGGGGTTCCGCCACCCGAGAGCACAGTACGCCTCCATCTAGTTCCTCGAACTTGGAGGGTACACACTACTCTTGCCATCTCTCCACACCCAGTGCGGGTTAACCGTTCTTAAGACTGGAATAGCTAGAGTCCGGCTTCGCAAAGTATGTGATAAGTACTCCAAAGTCACAACCCTCGACGTTTTACAACGGACGGTTCCTAATGACACAGACGGAAAGAACCCACTCACCAATTACCACCGGTGGCTCCCAAACATCGTGTCCGCCCGGTCCCGATTATTACTTCCAACAACAAGCATTTCTCAAAAGAGCATAACCATTTGCCAAAGCAATACACTGTGTAAGTGATCGGAAATCACCTACTATAAAGTTCTAAGCGTACTAAGCATTTTTAGCAAAAATTTGTATCTTTAAACAAGTGTCAAGGTAAAGGTACAATTAACACAAGGATAAAGGCTATGCATCAAGTAGGAATTTAATAAAGTAAGACAATGCAATATAATAACTATAAATATTTTAAATACAAGGAAGGGTTAAATGCACCGGGGCTTGCCTTGGTTGGAGGGATATACAAACTCGAGCTCAGATTCAACAAGAGAGAAAGTCCCTTCACTAGAGGGATTATTCAACCCAACCAACGAGATATCTACACGATATAATATGACATGCTTAAATGATGCTTGGAATAAAAGACATGATACTTTTGCAACACACAAACATGTACTTAAGAGATGAACAAAATAGATTATTAACCTTGAGTACAACTTACCTTCATAAAAGAAAACTAAACATGAGCATAAAGCAATTTAATTAAGCCATGATTAAATTGAGTATCAAGTTTAATAATTATATCCAATAGAACTGAGCAAACAATACTACATCATGCATGTCCATACTGTGGTTGTCACTGGACAAATGACCATTTGCATCAAACAACTCAAAATCACAAAAATCCTAAAGGGATTAGGGTTTCTATTTAATTAAAACCTAATTAACTAAATAGCCATGTATAACAGTTCATCCAAAATTTCCCAAACTTTTTGTACGGCAAGGTATAAGTGTATAAAGGTTACACAAAATTTTTCATAATTTTTGGAGCAACATACAAAGCATGAAAAATCATGGAAAAGCCATTTTTAATTACTTTGAGTTTTTTTACAGAATTAAAATGTACTGAACATGGGAATTTTATATTTTTCTTAAATACTACACATCACAGAGAGCATACACAAATTTTTCCAGAATTTATACACGCACAGAATTAAACATACAAAAATAACAAAAAAAATTACTGTGCAAAACAGGAAAATAGAAAAACTCTTTGAATCGGCCACTGACAGTTGGGTCCCACGCGTCAGTGACACAGAGACAGGGCAGCGGCGCCGACAACCACAAAACACGGCGGTGCATCGCCGACGGTGACCAAACCGGACAACCGACCCTTGCGCTGTACTCTACGCTTCTCCCCGAACCCAACGAGGTACGATAAGGCCAAAGCTAACCCTTGCAACACCCTCGCCGGCGACACCCGCGGCGGCCCGAGCTCGGTCGCTCGTGCGCTGGCAAGTACAAGCCATAACCGGCTCAACCAAGCACCGCAACAGACTCAGGAAGACAACGCGGACGCAACGCACCAAGAAAACGAGACAAAAGCTTAACGAGACGACCTCGCCCTCGACCATGGCGGACGATCGAGATCCGCGCGACATGCGCCGATCAAAACACGCATGCGCTCGAACAACCAACACCACGACTGGACTCACGATGGCTAGGCGAAGCTAGCGCAGGATTCAGACAAGACAAAGATGGACTAACACGTCCTACCAACGAGCGCACCATCGCGATGACCATGAACTGCGGCGGCGCGTCGTGGACAGAGCACGGCGGCTCGATTCAAGGTCAACCAAGCGCGCGGAGAGTTCGAGGACCTTACCCCGGTCATGAAGCTCGCGCTAACAAAACCGAAGATAAAGCAGAGAGTGCTGGTGACAAAGACCGTGCCGGCGGAAACAATGAGCCGAGCGGCAACGACGACGTTCCCGGAGCTACAATCCACCATTTGCAAAACGGAGGAGAGCAACAGAATTAGCGATGAATAAAGAGTAATAAACAAGGAAGAACAAGGCAATGTGGCTCCTGGTTAGTCCGGACGACAGCAAACCCGAGCGGCGGCGCTCTCGCCGGAGCCGAGGAAGACGAGGTTGCACCGGGCAAACGAAGACTCGGCGGCTTCAACCAACTCACGCGGGAGGTGCGCGAGGTCAAGGCGAGGACAATGGCAGTGGATTGCGGGTTTGGAAGTGGCTGGTTGACGTGCGTGAACTCGTCGTCGTCGATGGAGCGCGCGGTGGAACAGAGCAGAGCTGCGCACAGCGTGGAAAGAAGGAGAAGGACAACTCATCGTCGCGTTTTGAAGGTGGCAACGTGATCGTCGATGGAGCACGCGGTGGAACAGAGCAGAGCTGCGCACAACGTGGAAAGAAGCAGAAGGACAACTCGTCGTCGCGTTTTGAAGGTGGCAACGTGACCGTGGCATTGCCACGCACTTGATGTGACGCAAGTCGATGCTAGGAGGTGCGTGGTGAGCTCAGCAGGTGGTCGGCCAGGTGTCGGCGCCATGAACGAGCTCGACATGCAGGTGTTCGATGAATTGACTGAACTGCCCCTGAAACTATTTTGCAAAATCCTCAAGCTTCCAAGGGTTTTCATGAAAAACTTTGAATACCAAAGTTGCTCAAAATTTCATGATCTACAACTTTGTCAATATGCACTTTTTCAAATTCGGCCTAGAATGAAAAATGCATTTTTGAAATTTGAAACCTCTTTTAAAAGAATTACCCCCTTTTTAAATACTCAAGATTTTTGAATAAAACTTGAAAAACTCCAAACACCACTTTTGCAATTGAAACAGAGCTCTACAACTTTTCTTTAACAACAATATGCAAAATCTTTTTAGATTTTGAAAATCATGTTTAGGGTTTGATCCACCCCCTCTGGAAATTAGGGTTTGGAATAGAATTTGAAATTTCGAATTTGAAAACATGGCAATAATTCACACAATTTAGCTAAACACAAACAAGTAAACTCATTTTAGTTCAATGCATAGCAAGGTTCTCAATCAAGTGAATGATGTTTAATGCATATGATGGCATGATCAAGTTTTAATTAAGTTCTTAAACATCAGGGGTGTTACAACCCTCCCCCCTTAAAAAAATCTCATCCCGAGATTTAGGAGTGTAAACAAAGTAACAGAAAAGGAAATGTGTCAAGAACCTTCCTTTTCTCGTTTCTTATATTACAACTATGACCAGGATTTACAAAATAGTTCAAACTATAGAAGTGTAAAACTCTGGGAAATTCTCTAAAATATAATCTTCAGATTCCCAAGTAGCTTCTTCTTCTGAGTGCTGGTTCCACTGAACTTTATAGAACTTGATGGTCTTGCGACGAGTAATTCGATCTTTTCGATCAAGAACCTTTACAGGATACTCGGAGTATGTCACATCAGGTTCTAATTGCACTCCTTCAACTTCAACGACCGTATCCTTAACTTGAAGACACTTCTTCAACTGGGATACGTGAAACACATCATGTACTACTGAAAGATTTTTAGGCAACTTAAGACGATAAGCCACCTTGCCAATGCGTTCCAAAACTAGGAATGGTCCGACATAACGAGGTGCTAACTTTCCTTTTACTCCAAACCTAGAGATTCCTTTCATAGGTGTGACTTTTAAGTACACATGATCTCCTGGTTGGTATTGATGTGGCCTTCTTCTCTTGTCTGCGTAGCTCTTCTGCCTTGACTGAGCTACTTCAAGGTTGATATGAATCTACTTAACTTTATCTTCAGCTTCCTTAACTAAGTCGACACCAAAGAACTCACGTTCCCCAGGTTCCGACCAATTAAGAGGAGTTCTGCAACCTCGACCATACAAAGCTTCAAATGGTGACATTTTTATGCTCTGCTGGTAACTATTGTTATAAGAGAACTCTGCCAAAGGTAAACATTCGTCCCACTTCTCAGCAAAGTTAAGCACACAACATCTCAAAAGATCTTCAAGAATTTGATTCACTCGTTCCGTTTGACCATCAGTTTGCGGATGATAAGCGGTGCTATACAGGAGCTTAGTATCAATTGAATCATGGAGATGCCTCCAGAAAGCTGAGATAAACTGAGTTTCACGATCTAATACTATAGTTTTGGGAACTCCATGAAGACTTACTATTCTTGATAAATAAAGCTGAGCATACATCCCCACACAAAAAGTAGTCTTCACGGGTAAGAAATGAGCGGACTTGGTCAACCGATCAACTATTACCCATATAGAGTCATAACCATTAGAGGTCTTAAACAAACCCACTATGAAATCCATACTGATGTCTTCCCATTTCCAAGCTGGAACTGGTAAAGGTTGAAGCTGACCTCCTAGTTTTAGATGCACTGCCTTCACTTTCTGACAAGTGTCACACTTAGCTACATAGCTAGCTATTTCAATCTTCATCTTTGTCCACCAAAATTTCCTCTTCAAATCCTGGTACATTTTGTTGCTTCCAGGATGGATAAACAATCGAGAAGTATGCGCTTCATCAAGAATAGCTTGCCGTAATTTTGGAACTTTGGGTACCACAAGACGATCTTTGAACCAGAGCACATCGCTTCATCTAACTTAAAACAAGTAGGTGTCCTAGATTTCACCTTTGCTTTAATATGAGCGATGCCTTTATTGGTTTTCTGAGCTTCGATAATTTGATCTCGAATGCTGGATTCCACCGAGATATTAGCTAGACTGCCATGCTGAACCATAGATATGTCTAACTTCTCTAACTCATAACAAAGAGTGGAATTCACCGCTTTTAGGCTCAGACAGTTGCAATTGCCCTTACGGCTTAAAGCATCAGCTACAACATTTGCCTTACCTGGATGGTAATGTACCTCAAGATCATAATCTTTAATGAGCTCCAACCATCTTCTTTGCCTCATATTCAACTCAGACTGAGTGAATATATACTTCAAACTCTTATGATCAGTATAGATATGACAAAGGTTGCCCAGAAGATAATGTCACCAAATCTTCAAAGCGTGGACAGCTGCTGCTAACTCCAGATCATGAGTTGGATAGTTCTCTTCGTGTTTCTTCAATTGCCTAGAAGCATAAGCAATGACTCTTCCTTCTTGCATTAAGACACACCCGATACCAATACCGATACTGGATGCATCACAATATATATCGAAGGGCTTTTCAATATTAGGTTGAGCTAATACTGGAGCCGTAGTCATTAACTTCTTCAAAGTATGAAAAGCTTCTTCGCATTCATCAAACCACATGAACTTGGTCTGGTTCTTCAGTAGACTAGTAATAGGTTTCGAGACTCGAGAAAAGTCTAGAATAAACCGACGATAATAACCAGCCATACCGAGGAAACTTCGAACTTGATGGACTGTCCTTGGTGGCTTCCAATCCAGAATGTCCTTCACCTTGCTAGGATCAACTGCCACTCCTCCATTGGACAAAACATGTCCTAGGAATTGCACTTCTCTTAACCAAAACTCACATTTGCTGAACTTAGCATAAAGCTGATGCTCTCGCAATCGAGTTAAGACGATCCTGAGATGACGGGCATGCTCTTCTTCATTCTTGGAGTAGATAAGAATATCATCAATGAAGACAACAATGAACTTGTCCAGCTCCGACATGAACACTGAGTTCATTAAATACATGAAGTATGTCGGTGCATTGGTCAAACCAAACGACATTACCAGATATTCATAAAGCCCATATCTAGTGGTAAACGTCGTCTTGGGGATATCTTCAGGTCGTATCTTGATCTGGTGGTATCCTGACCATAAATCGATCTTGGAGAACACCGTAGCTCCAGCGAGCTGATCGAAGAGAAGATCAATCCGCGGCAATGGATACTTGTTCTTGATGGTCACCTCGTTCAAGGGACGATAGTCAACGCACATACAGAGAGTATGATCCTTCTTCTTCACGAAAATGGTAGGACAGCCCCATGGCGATGAACTAGGTCGAATGAAACCTTTATTGAGCAACTCATTTAACTGAGTCTTCAACTCTGCTAGCTCTTTGGGAGGCATTCGATAGGCCCTTCTAGAGATAGGTGCTGTGTCAAGCTTTAGCTCAATAGAAAACTCAACATCTCTATCGGGAGGTAAGCCAGATAAGTCATTAGGAAAGACGTTTAGAAACTCACACACTACTGGAATATCATGTACCCCAAAGGCAGTTGTAGCATAGACTTTTCCTACTTCCCTTTTTGGCACAGAAAGCTGAATCAAGAGTTGAGATTTACTATCTGACACATCTACCTTGATAGTTCTATGCAACACATCGATCACAGCTTTGTGCTACTGCAACCAATTCATCCCTAGGATCACATCTAAACCCTGGTTTGGAAGTACTACCATGGTCATGGGAAAGATATGCCCACCCAGACTCAAAGATACTCGATATACCGACTCTCTAGTCGAGATATGACCACCCGGTGTTTGCACATGCAAGTCCATTTTTAACTCAGACAAATGAATGCTATGCTTGAGCACAAATGACTTTTCAATGAAGGAATGTGATGCACCAGAATCAAAGAGAATAACTGCAGGATGATCGTTGATAGGAAACGTACCCTGCAACACGGGTTCTCCTTCCGGCATTCCTTCACCCTGGGCATGAAACACTCGCCCAGTCTTCTGTTCATTCTTATTCTTCTGATTCCCAGCATTGCCACTCTACTTCTGCTGCTGCTGATTCCCAACAAACTTCTAGTTATACTGCTTCGGAAAATGACACACATTAGAATAATGCCCCACCTTTCCACAGTTGAAATAGGCATTGCTGGTTTGTTTGGCAGTCACTTGATTGTTCGGACCAGCATTCTGCCTAGGGTACTAAGAATTCCCAGAGAACTGCTGACCAGACTGCTATTGAGGAGGACGATACTGAAAACGATTGTGGTTCTGAGGGTGGTAAATGATCTTCTGCCTCTTCTGATTACCACTAGAAGATCCAATAATAGCTTTCTTCTTCTTTGCCTCCCTATGGATGCGCAGCGAACTTTCAGCAGAAATAGCCATGTCCACCATCTCATGATAGGTAGCATTAGGATTATGATTGAGCATGGTGTGCAGCTTAGTTGAGAGTCCCCTGTGAAATCACCTCTTCTTCTTAGCATCTGTGCTGACATGTTCAACAGCATACTGAGAAAGATGATTGAACTTGCCCACATACTACATGACTGTGGAATCTCCCTGCTTCAGACTTAGAAACTCTTCCAACTTGGACTCCATGACACCAGCAGGAATACAGTGTGCACGAAAAGCCTCACGAAATTCCGTCCAAGTGACACGATGACCAGCTGGCTGCATAGCGGCAAAGGTTGACCACCACGATCCTGCTGCCTCATGAAGTTGCTGGGCTACAAACACTGGCTTCTGCACCTCTGTGCAATTGATCAGCTCAAACTTCTGCTCCATGTTGCGGAGCCAATCATTAGCTTCTAGAGGCTCATCTGCCTTGGTGAAAATCGGAGGACGCGTGTCAGTGAAATCCACATAAGTAGTCTCCTGATTATTGCGACCACGATTTCCATGAGCACCAGGCTAATTATTCTGAGCAATCTCATGCAAGAGACGAGCATTGTCAGCAAACACGGTGATCAACGCAGCTAAAGCTTGTGCCAAGGTTGGCGGTGCAGGGGTGGAACAGGAACTTCCCCCTCATTTCTATCATGTGCCTCACATTGTTATGTGCAATCATCTATTTGTACAAACATACTTTTATTGAAACACAAGCATAAAAGTACCAAGGTGCACAAACATATATTACATGACCAACATAACATACAAGGTGCTGATAACTAAAGAGTTCTGAAAGCGATAAAGGTAGATTATATTACACAAGATCCACTACTCGCTTCCGAACTAGATAGCTAGGTGAAACATGATCTACTCGTCGTCACTAAGGACTACTACCTCCACCTCTTGCTCGTCCTCGACGATCACCATTGGCTCGGGCTCAACTCCACCTTGACCCTCAGGAGTAGGTGCAAAGAGTTGGTCTGCAAAGGACATGTCCGCCTGAACAAGGTCTCCAAGGTCCTCTACCAAAGCCTGCTGTTGGTACTCTAGGTTCAGCAGGTTGGTGAGGTGGTGAACCTCCTCATGGAGCACATTGTTGTACACCTCAAGGTTGCCCGCATAGTGCCCCAAGTTGAGGTACATGTTGGCCAAAGTTTGCTCTCGGTCCCAGGCTTCATTCCTCTCTCCTAGAAAATGGTACATGAGACCTTCAGAGAAGATCACCTCAGTCTCCTTCTCTGTCAGCTTCTCCTGACACTCCTTGAGCTCAGCCTCCATCTCCTCAACCTTGTCCTCAAGGGTGTCAGTCCTGCCAGCAAACTCATCCATGTTTGCCTTCATCTTGCCTAGCTCCTCCCTCAGGTACTCGATCTTCGCCTTGCGACGAGCACTGCGGCTAGCACCCTGCTAGCTGCTCTCACCACCGTCTCCACGTGCCGCAAGCCTGTAGTGGGGAATGCCACGAGGTCCGGAAAACTTGCGAGCGGTGTGCTTAGTCCTGGCCATCCTATAGACAAGATTTTAAAAGAGACAAGTAAGTAACATGATAGATTTTAATTTAATTAAGAACAAAATTTTAAACCCATCCCAAGTTGTATGATATGATGCATGATACGTCCCTACGAATACAATAATATTTACTTAACACATATATATAGGGCATATAAATAAACCATATTCATACCACTAAGCTTGATATTCCTAAAACTACTCTCCTAATTTTTGGATAAGAGAAAAGATAAGTTAAAGAATTTTTAGACTCAAATCAAATTTTTAATTTAAGATCAAAAACCTTTTTGAAAACTTTTACAACTGCAAGTTTGTAATAAGGAGAGCTCTAACACCAGCTGTGACAGAACCTCTTAAGAACAGGGCCCACTTGTCAGGATTAATGTCCATCCGACTTAATCCAAGACAAATGATCCAAGTCTTAATTAGCCTGTCAGGTGTCACCACTTTGCAGCGGGTCATCCACCTCTTTTCGAACAGGATCATCCTCATCACAAACATTACAGAAGTAATACAATAATTTAATTTACATCAAAGTAGGAGACATTTGAAGTCATATTACAAACCATAGGTTTTTGAAACATAACATAGTGTCATACGATATTATTACATCAAGCCGATGATAGAGTATAACACAACAACCGTGGTACTCTTGCCCAAGAGTCAAGCAAAAACAAGTTATTCTTCATCTTCATCAACTGAAACAACGGTCATGCAGCACGAAGCCACACAGACCGGATTGTGGCCCTCATCTGCAACAGGGGTTAACAAACCCTGAGTATGAGAGTACTCAACAAGACTTATTCGACAAATGAAAATATTTGGTGGACAAAAGGTATGCAAGTCATAGGATTCAAGATTTGGTTTGCAAGAATCAAGTACTTTGCATAAATGAGCATTTTGTAAAACAATTGGAATTGAAATTCATTTAATTTGTTCATAAGATTACTCAAGTACCGATCTAGATTTATGATCGATAACAAGGTAATAAACCATCCATGAAAGGAAACCAAGTGTCCAGTTTAAGTTTCATTAACTACGATGTAAAAGGCAGGGTCATGTTTCCATATCCGAGGAACACGACGATTAGAACCGGTTAAACCCAGCTGGGGCTTCCCAATCACACGACATATACAACACTAAAGCACGTATATATCTACCTTTCCCTAGATCCTCCAGCCAAGACCGGGGTTCCACCACCCGAGAGCACAGTGCGCTCCATCCAGTTCCTCGAACTTGGAGGGTACACACTACTCTCGCCATCTCTCCACTCCCAGTGCGGATTAACCGTTCTTAAGACTGGAATAGCCAGAGTCCGGCTTCCCAAAGTATGTGATAAGTACTCCAAAGTCACAACACCAATGTTTATCCACAGTCCTCTCCATGACTTTGATAACATCCACATTCGACGTTGTTACCAATCTACACTGCATGGACATACATCATTGTCATCAAGCTAATAGTTCTACTGTAATACCAGAACATCATGTACTATTTGTATTTACAAATAATGTCAAATAATTAAGAAAAGATACACATTTTTTAATCCAAGAAATAAGTAGCTAAAGATGTGTATAAACATGTGCCATTGATATAAACACCATACTGCTCATATAAAAACATAGAAACATATATTTCAATTTTGTACCCTGAGACAGGGCTAGTGCTAGAGACAGCGGAGGTGTCGTTGCTTGGGTCCATTGACCAAGCTTGTTTGATGTAGTCAATCAAAAGTTGACACAATTTGGCTTATGCTGAAATTGGCCAAGCCATAATGCAAAGAGTCCTGTAGTCATCGCTCTCCATGTACTAGAGGTACGAGCAGTCTCCCAAGGCTTGTGCTCCTGAGCATCTCCAACAGTTTACCAAACCCACTTGCTATCATTTATTTTTTGGCAAAACTAGAAAAATCACCCATCCAACAGTTTGCCATCCAACTCACTACTACATAAATGGCAATCACTGCCGGCCCATCACTGTCGGTTGTGTTTGGGCCGGCAGTGATGCCTCATCACTGTCGGTTCAGGCTCTGACAGGCCCCTAATTATTGGGGGCAGGCGTTGAACCGGCAGTGAAACACAACATCACTGCTGGTTGGTGGCTTGAACCGGCAGTGATGCCCTATCACTGCCGGTTCAAGCCACCAACCGGCAGTGATGTTGTGTTTCACTGCCGGTTCGTGGCTGGAACCGGCAGTGATGTTGTGTACAGTATAAAGCTTCGATCTCCTCCCTCCCTCCTCTGCCCAACAGTACAGAACAGTGCGTGAGGATCTCTCTCTCCATTGTTGCGGCTGGTGGATTTCTTGATCTCCATTTTTAGCTCCTCTTCACTCTTGGATCCTCATATCTTCTTGCTCTTGGTTAGTAACAAGCATAATTCTTTAGAATTGTTGGTTTACATTGTGTCAATTTGTGTTAGAGTTATGCTAGTTTTCATGATCAAGAACAGGGATGTTGCAATTTGTGTCAATTTTTTGTAGCTTTTAGATCTAAAATTATTTAGATCGTAAATTGTAGCACTTTGTTTTTATTGGGTAATTATTGTATAATCATTGAGTAGCTAGGTTCGAAAGATTCGTCTAAAAAATTATGGATAAAAATTGTAATTAGTTATATTTATTATTTACATTTAATACTCAATACATGCATGAAAGAATTAATGGGATGTGGAATAGATTCGGTATTTATTACTTACATTTAATACTCCATGCATGCATTTAATACTTACATTTAATACTCCATGCTTCCATTGTTATCTATTTGTTCTCTTAATTTTTATAGCGCGACCAAATTCAAATTATATCGAAGAATATTGTTCAAAAATGCTCCTATTAATATGTTCCTATATTTCCTCTGCTCTGCCCATTTTATTTTATCAGTGTAAACATGGCTCGAGGGTGGATGTACGATCTGTCACATACAGACTCACGGTACTTGACAGGCATCGACGATTTCATTAAGCGAGCTAGAGCCAATACTGGAGACTCACATCTTGTATTCTGTCCATGCAAAGACTGCAAGAATACGAGAAAATGGGGCAAGAAGTACAATAAGATACATATTGATTTCCCAGTAGAGGAAGATAGGCCGCGTCTAGTTCACAACTTGGGCACTCATGTCGCCTGGCGCAAACGCTTCATCAAGCTAGATAATCAACCATCTTCGGATGATGATGATGACAGTGAATCATCCTGGTCGCCTTCGCCAAGAGGTTCGCCAAGAGGTTTCTCTCCTCGTCAAGATCTACCGACACCTCCTCCACCACCAAAGGAGAAGACTCCTTCTCCACCGCCAAAGGAGAAGACTCCTCCTCCTCCTCCTCCTCCTCCACCAGCTTCAAAGTCCTTAGGACTGGGATCTCGACGGCCTACCTCTAGATCAGGTTCGACTTCGCAACAGAGGATGTCATCAGCTTCAGTTGGTAAAGATCCCAAGATGACTAGTAAAAGGCGACAACCAGTGTTGACTAAGGACGATATTCTACGAGCTCATATTGCAGAAAAGACCACCAAACTTACCTTGTATGAACGATTGGATTATATACCTGAGAAACAGAGCCAATTTGAAAGAAAAAGCAAAAATCCGGGTAACCAAGAAAGAGCTAGAGAAATACACACCTTTCAGCAGCTAGAGATACAAAACTTAGCCGCAGACCTGAATATAAGCATGGAGGATGCCAAGAATATCTATTTTGAAAAAATCAATTTTGAAAAGGCCAAAGTTGCATACAAGTTTGAACTAGGCAAGCCTATGGTCGCCAGCCAAGAAGAGTATAGAAATTTACCAACAAATATGCGACAGTTGCATGATTATTACATCATAGATAGTAACAACAGCAAAGACAAGAATGCAACCTTTGAAGTATGCATCCCTCCATGTTTTATTTTTAATCATCCTGAATAAGTTGTGCATACTAATCATCATGAAGACCTCTTTCAACTCTTTCAACGACGCTCGCTGGATGTGCAGATTATGATGTTATGGACTATGTAAGTACCATACCCTAACAACGTTATAATAAACTACGTGATCTGCATTTGAATATATTCATGCATGTTTATTTTGCAGGTCTGTAGCAAAATTTTGCCTTCAAAAACGAAATAGCAATTTTGACTTCTTAGACCCCATCTATGTAAATGAGACAACATGTAAAGCCGGTCTCCAAGATCCGTATGTCTCAGCAAGTTTGAAGATAGAGTTTGAAAGAATGTTCTCAGTCGGCAAAATAAACGCACTGCTAACCTACAATTACGAGTATGTGTTCTCGACCCTTACTTAAGTGTTTTTTTCTTGATATATCATTCAATAACATGAACTTTGTGATTGCAGCAACCATTACGTCCTCATAGATATAAGTCTTAAAATTCAACTATCGAGGTGTGGGACTCAAAAAAGAAGTCACTTAAACTTATCGAACCCCTAGTCAAAGTGCTAAATATGTAAGTGAACCCAATATCACCACACTTTTCAATCACATATGATATTGTAATTAATAATGTCCTGAGCCTTCACACTTCATTTACATTGTCACATAGAATGAATGCGTTACTTGATTGGAGAAATGTGGAGCCTAAGATGCAAAAGAAATAGAGAGAACCATTCAGAGTGGAGTATATGAAGAAGGTCAAGGCCCTAGATCAACCAATGGGGAACAACGAATGCGGGTTCTATGTGATGTGGGCAATGTTTTGCTACTTTGGCGCAAAACTAGGAATAGGAGATGGCATGGTACATACGCGTCGCATTTTAATTCTATTGTTTTGTCTTACGTATGTGCATCTCAATATCATCTTGTATCAATTTACAGCGCAAAGATCAGGGCCACAATAGGTTGGTGGATTTTGAGATAAGAGGATTTCAAGAGAAGATAGCAGCTCTTATTCTGGACGATATAGTGTATAGAAAAGGATGTCTATCCATTGTGAAGAGTAAGGACTTCAAGAAGAACTATGGAAAAGACCGTCTCGAAAGGCTATTGTAATGCGATAATTAATTCGATACTTTAAGTTTTATTTGGATGTTTTGTAATAATTATTATAAATGTGTGATGAGTTTGTATTGTCGCTAGTCCACAACCACCTTCAATTCACATCGATATCAAATGGTTCGATAGAAAACACCTCCACGATCTCCCACCCCACTATCTCTACCATAAACCCTAAACCAGAAACCCCAAATAAAAATAAAACAATTAAAAAATGCAATTTTAAAAAATAATATCACTGCCGGTTTGGCACTCCAACCGGTAGTGATGGCTTAGCATCACTGTCGGTTAATGTTACAAACCGGCAATGATGGCTCAAACATCACTGTCGGTTGGTAACACGAACCGACAGTGATGCTTGAGCCATCACTGCCAGTTTGGCATAACCGGCAATGATGGCATGAGCTCATCACTGCCGAATTGCCAGTGCCGGTTCAAAAACCGTCACTGAAGGGGGGTTTTGAACCGGCATTGTTTGCCGTTTCTGTAGTAGTGACTTGGCAAATTTTAGCAACTTGGTAAATCTCCCTCTCCACGTGCATATATGCGCGCGCGTAAACCAACGCATATCGCTGGCAAACGTAGAGGTGGAAGGGCACATAATAGTTTTGTTTCACTCTCGGGGTTTCTGATGCAAGTTTGCCAAAGGTGAAAGGATATAAAACTAATTTTGTTTCACTTTTGGGGTTTCTGAGGTAAGTTTGCCAAAGATTTGTCAAACAATTATACCAAACTATTGGAGAGAGCTCATTTTTTCACTTACTATATATTTTAGTAAGTTGCTAAATTACAATATTTGTCAAGTAAATTTTGACAAACTATTAGAGATACTCTGCACCTCGAGTCCTAAAGCAAACCATGAAATCCACGCAAGCCGAACCAACAAAGAATTCGATAGCTGCAGTATAAACTTTGCTTTATGGGGTCCACGTGCGATTAAAATATAGTATCTTCATTCAACTGTGCGGGCAGCAGCTCTTCTATTGCTTCCTATCTTCTCTCCCCTCCGTCTGATCATTAATATTTTAATTTTATGCGGCAAGGTTCACATCGTAGGAGTTCGCACCTGGCTCTGACACTGACGGTTCGCACCCTCCAGCGTTGATGGTTCGGTCGAATGAGCCCACGGTTTGATTTGGAAGCACACTAAAAGTGCTCTAATAAAACAAAAGGATTAAATTCACTTTTAACCCCTCAACTATCACGTTCGTCTAATTTTAGCCAAGAACTCCAAAACCGTCTGGTCCAGACACCCCATTTTACAAAACCATTCAATGAAGATCACAGAGCACGATTTAGGTGGTTTTTTGACCGTCCACGTGGCGTTGACAACCACGTCGGCGCGCCATGTTGGCGAGGGTGTGCGCAAATGAAGCACGACCCGCTCTCCTCTGTCTCTCCCTCCCATTCCACACACCCGACCCCTAGCTCTTCTGGGTGTGTTCGTGATGATCATCAGCATGGCTAGCCTCCACCACTTCTATGCCACCCACAGCCTCGTCCCGAGCCTCGACGATGTCGACCCCATCCACTGCGCCAAGTTCCACACCAACACGGCGGGCTACGCCAGCTTCGACTTCTGCGCTCTCGCTGACCGCGTTGACAATGTTCTCATCCGGCTCGCTGAGCTCCGGGACAAGCTGGAGGCGACAACGCTCAAGGCCGCCAAGAAGACCAAGAAGAGCAAGGCTCGACGCAAGCCAGAGGCAAACATGACGATGCCGGAGTTCCGACGGTTTCTAGAAGACGAGGTGATCCACCCACTCTACAGCGCGTGCATCGCCCTCCGCCTCATCCACATCCCGCGCCCCGACGACGACGGTGGCGGCGGCGGCGCCTCCGCCACGAAGCCGATCGTGGACCCTCTTGTCAACTTCTTCATGGCCAAGGGCAACCGTGACGGCCTGCCCGGCGTGTACGGGATTAACCGGACGTACAACAGCATCGGTCACGCATGCGTGCTGATGCAGCGAGAGCTCGACGAGTACATGAGCTACGACGTCGGCTCGCGCCTCATGCTCGGCGGCTGCGACCCACTGCCGCCCTGGCGCTGCCTTGCCCAGGCATCCAAGCTCATCCACCGCGCGCTGCCAATCAACGAGTCGCTATGGACTCCCCGACAACGACAACGTTCGGTGGAGCCGCTACCATTGCCACGACTACAAGTGCCTGTCGGTGAGGAACCAGCGTTGGGGCTACGACTGGTGCGTGGGGTGCTTCAACATGGACAGGGAGAAGCAGCGACAAGTGGGCGGCGCATCAGCAGCGCCATCGAACAACCGCACTGCCGCGCCGCCACCGCTCGTTGACTTCCCCATCGACGACGTGCTGGCGGCGAAGCCCGGCGAGGTGCGGATCGGGCTGGACATGAGCGTGGGCACGGGCAGCTTCGCGGCACACATGCAGGAGCGGGGCGTGACCATCGTGTCGGCGGCGATGAACCTCGACGCACGCATGCGGGAGCGCGGCGGAGAAGGTGCTGAAAGGTCCTAGATGGCTAGAGGGGGGTGAATATCCTATTAAAAATTCTACAAAACACTAGGGCAAAGGGTTAAACAAACACTAAGCGAAGCTTTTTGCTCTAGCTCTACTAGGGTTACAAAGCCACCTATCCAAACAATTCTAGTTAGTTGAGTGCCTAACAAACAATAGCAAGATCCTAAGACACTCAACACAAGCTAGCAAGAACAACTAACAAGATAAGCTCACTAGCAAGAGAGCTAACTACACAAGATATGAACAAATGTAAGTACAAAGAGGATAGAGGTGATTATACCGAAGCCTTCTGATCCAAAGATGTCAATATGAAGAATCAATCACAATGAATACCAAAGAGTAGCCGGGAGACAAATTGACACAAGTTTTTTCTGCCGAGGTTCACTTGGTTGCCACAAAGCTAGTCCCCGTTGTGTCGACTACTCAAATGGTGATTCGGTGGCTAATAGGCATTCACAAGCTAGCCTACTACTCAGGCGCCACAAGAATCCACCCAAATGAGAGTAACTCAATGACACGAGCAATCCACTAGAGTTACCCTTTGGTGCTCCGCTGAGGTGGGTACAAGCCCTCTCACAATCGTCGAAGCCGGCCACGAACAATCACCAATCGCGCTGAAGCTTCCTCAATCGTCCAAGCCATCTAGGTGTTGGCAAACACCAAGAATAACAAGAAATCCCGTGACGATGACGATGACCAAGTGCCACTAAGATGCAATGCAATGATCAAAGCACTTGGATCACTCAAACTCTCAAAGAGAATGCAATTGAAGCAATTGAGTTGGGGGCTATCTCAAGCAAGCACAAAGAGTGAGAATAAATGAGAGGTGCAAGAGAGTGCCCCAAGGGCCGGCCAAAACACTTATATAGTCTTCCTCAAACAACTAGCTGTTTTGCCCCTTGATCTCAGCTGTCTGCGTGACTCCAGACGCGCCGATCACAGGTGGTCCGGACCAATGGCCATGCGTTCGGACCCTCTGCTGTTTTGAATTCGCCCGTTGCCGCCTTCGCCTATCTCTGACACGTGTCTCCGGACGCGTGAAATAGTGCGAGTCCGAACCATCGCACCGAGCGTCCGGACTCCATGCAGAGATAGTCTAGAGAGCTCCAAAGCCCGGACGCCACGTCCTGAGCTTGTGTCCGGACAACATTTAGCGTCCGGACCAAGCAACAGATCGAGTCCAGAGAGTTCCAAACTCCGGACGCTGCGTCCGGAGCTCCACTCCGGACCTAGATCGCCGTCCGGACCTCTTGTACTCGGAATGTTGAGGCTAGGGTATGCTTCCGGACGTATCTGCGTTGATCCGGACCGAGCACACCTAGCGTCCGGACCTGCGTCCGGAGCTCTGATCTTTGCCAAACCGAGCTGCTACTTCTTCTCCAAGTTCATATGAGCTAACACTAAGTGTTATAACACTTGTGCACATGTGTTAGCTTTTACTTTGAATTATCTTGGATTTTATTTCATTCTTTGTCCCTTAGGTTCATTTTAGATATGCAATGCAAATGACCTAGTGGCACATGATAACCGCAATCGACACGAATTTTCCCTTCTTAATAATACAGCTATCTATCCTAAATGTGATCACACTCTCTATAGTGTCTTGATCACTAAACCAAAAATAGCTCCTATGTTATACCTTTGCCTTGAGCTCATTTTTGTTTTTCTCTTTCTTCCTTTCCTTGTCGATGGAGCACTTAATCCGTCATGATCATCCATCTAGCTCCATATGTCAAGTTGGATCACCCTAGCTAGATCACATACTTAAGTCATAGGGTTAGTCCATAGGTTTCATCAATTAACCAAAACCAAATTTGGGCTTTCAGGTGCACAGTGGGTCGGGCACTTTTCCCCATCCAGATGTCCAACGTGGCGGTCAATGCCACCGTGGATGGTCAAAACGAGACACACATCAGCAAAAGCCGCCTGAATCGTGCACATGAATCTTCATTGACTAGTTTTGCAAGTTGGGGTGTCTAAATCAGACGGTTTTAGAGTTGAGGACTAAAATTAGACGAACGTGATAATTGAGGGGCCAAAAGTGGACTTAATCTTAAAAAAAAAGCAGCCTGTCGTATGCGCACAGGCATTCAGAGGAAGGGGAAACTAAAAAACAACAACAGAGAACTGAGGTGGTACACGAGGTGTGTTCATGTGACAAACAAGGGGTGTCCTTTATAATAGAGAGAAGTAACAGGTGGGGGCGAACCTAGATGAAGAGACATTACCGAAAGGAATAATCACGCATTAATCAGGCATCACCATGCCTCAACAGCGGCGTGTGTTGCATTCACCTTTCTCCACTTTATAACAGGTGCACACAATTGCCACCTATTTGAGTCAATCTTTACTAAAAATCACATGCGGGTCTGAGACTTTATCCCACCTGGCATTTAATTTGGCTATAGAATTTATTTTATTTTAATCAAATAAAATTAGGCCAAGCCAATTGAAATCCAACAATCCTTACAGAATTCTAAAGCACAGTTGAAAAAACCCTTAGTTCTACTGTTGGCATTTAATTTGGTTTTAGGTTTTATTTGTAGACACAGAAAAAGATAGGACTGCTCTGAATAGAGTATCGAAGAAGCAGGTCAGAGCTTGTTCGCCTGATGGTTTACCGTGGCCGACAAGTTCAAGAGAACATAGCCTCAATGGAAAAAAAAACCTATAAACCTATTTAACTTGTTTCTGAAGAAACCCACAAATTACTTTCCAAATATCAGAATGCTAATTTCAACCAATGGCATGCATTTCAATTCTTTAAAAAAAAAGCTCACAGTCCAGTTTGTGAAACAAGAGAGAGAAGAGACAAGGGTGCAGGAGATTGGCATTTGGTCAGAAAGAGTTGCGTTTTTCCATTTAATAACAGCGTAACGTAGCAGTCAACTTATTACATGACATATATACAAACCCGAGCAACTTCACTCTTTGGTTGCTGCAGACCCACATTACAGATTCACATTGCACATCCTTCTCTTTAATATGTACAGGCGCAAGGCAAAAACACATACTCGACAGTCATGGATTAACCACAACACCTTGCAGTAGACAGGGATGACCAGTTGCTAGCTGCTCAACCTCAAGAGAGCAGCTCTCTCTCCCCACATTCTCAGGTAGAGCCTCCTTGCAGGCATGACATCGAAGCCACAGATACGAAAACCCAGCAAAAGCTGCCTTGCTCGCAAACTGGACACGGTATATCAAGCTTATCTCCCACAATCCACTGCCCATGTTAAGTGCCAGTGCATCCGCATTATACCCTTCGAGGTCTGATTCTGAGACCATCACAAATGCGCTATCGTCAAAGGCAACAAGGTTGCGAGTGGCAAGGAACAACGGTGCCTTGATTAAAGGATTGTCCAGGCAACTAGATCTCCTAGTTTTCTTCACTCTTAGTTGATAGAACTCTTGCACAGCCTAAAAAAACGGGAGAGAGAGGAGATAATAACACGTAAGTAGGGGTCATGTACACTGTTAGATCACCATCAGAAAACAGTCAAAATACGAATCAACCCCACCAACCACTTAATGGTACACAAACAATTGAACCAACAGCGAATAGTACTTCAATATAAATATAATCCCTAAAACTGAACTTCAAATAGATTGCCAACATCAGCTAATATTTCTGTTTATATCCAATAATAAGGCTTTCAGATCATATATTGAACAAACAAAAGGACAATAACAATAAGTCACTCATCTAAACTACTAAGCAGAGATAGACATTATTTCGTAGTTCCATCAGAAATTTGCCAAGGACACATAGCTTTCTCAAATATTGTTACTTGACTTTTCAATTCTTCATTAACCAAACAACAAGGCAGCCAAATTTTCTACTGATTTTAATATAAATAGTTGAGCAAAGCACCTAATATATAACCAAGGACAGTGTGGTACCAGACAAACAGAATGATGGCGAAACCAGAGTTTGTATCAAAGCAAACAAAAGCTCTTTTTCCCCACTAAATTTCTGACAAACAACTCAAAGAATACCTAAATTAGCATACAATAGATCTTAACAAAAGTAACAGTAATTACAAATGAGCATAACTCATACATGACACCTGTCAGGTTCTCCTTTCAAATTCTGAATTGATAAGAGCCTTTTCTTCTATGATTACAACACTGAGGGTGAGGGTGGGCTACTGAAATAATTGTATACAGAAGCATGTAAAATTTGGTGGTAACTTACTTGCCACTGTGCAGGAGCTAACAATACCCTAGGCCGACGCAGGCGGACATGTTCATAAGCTTCTGCAGGAGTCATATTTTTATATTGCACCTAAAGAGCAGTCAAGCCACGTCATTACACATATTACAGAAGCAAGAAGATCTTTATCTTTATTAGTAAGAACAACAAATACTGTTTGGCATACCAAATAGCAAATGACAACCGTAGTGCTACGTCCTCGTCCAGCTTTGCAGTGCACATACGTCAATTTCTCACATGTAGCATTTCCTTCAAGTATTAAAATTTTATAACAGAACAATTAAGCCATGCACCAAATTGGAAATGCTAAAGGAAATGTACAAGGGAGAGAGAGAGAGAGAGAGAACAGAATGAGAGTGATGTAGTGTTATGTCCTTTTCCCATTATAGACTATATTCAGGTTTCATAATATACAGGTATTTACGAGAAAAAAGAGAGCACTTGAACGAAAACTAAATTGAAGCAAATTACAAAGTGTGTACAAAGAAGACTCATGTTTATTATCTATTTATAATTCATAGAGAAACATCATTAACATGTTTCAGACATAAATTGATGTAAGATTACAATGCAATGCGTTACATTCCTGGTTTTAAGAACTATAAGAAAAATAGAAGATGCACTAATGCCAATATTAACTAGTGTCTATTGCTACCTCATCAACCCTAAACCCTAAACCTTCAAACCTTTATTAAGTAGCATGTACATCATAGCATAAAGCCATACACTACGGAAATTCAGGAAGATTTAATGATGTATTTTCTCAGAATCCTATAATATTAAATAAGAAAGAACAACCCATTTGTAAAAGTCAAGTAGAAACAAATGAACTACTTTATTCTTGAGAACACACTAACAAGCAAAGGTGAGTTGTCATATAACATTTGTAAATTGTGACCTTCATATCCTGTAACAGCTCAATATGTATCCTGAGAAGACTCTTACTGTGGATGAAGTCAGCAGCTTCGCAAAGTTTAACAAATGAAGGCGCATAAAGGTAATCCCTTGTTGGTAGCACCAGGTTTTCGATTCCATGAGCCTAAAATCAGATATATATATTTCAATAACTTGCTGCATCAGCAAAAAGATTGCAACAGACAAATGCAAGAAGTAACTAACGTAACACCATGAATTGATCAATGCATCGGCATATCATCGCATTTACGAAGTAAGATTATCACCATCCTATATACAACATCTGAAGTCACATCATATGCAGTTATACACATGTAAAGGATACAGTAGAAAAATGGTAAATGGAAAACAATACAGCAGCCCTTAATTAATAAAATTAATAAAAATTACAATGTTGCTGCAGGAGCACTATTGTTGTCATAGCCACTGCACTAAGGAACCATATCAGAGTAGCCCCCCCCCCCCCCCCCCCCCCCCATGCGGCTGCCTCGAGCCTGTAAAAACAAACGCCGCATCGGAAATCCGGCGGGTTTCCATTTCCATCACGCACATGCCCATGGCGGTTCAGAGCCCCCCCCCCCCCCCCCCCCCCCGAGGGCAAGCAAGCCCAGAGCTGTAGGTAAGATAGCTACCCCCTCACTAGCTTCGGAAACTCTAATGCCCACCTACAGATACTATGGTATCAGACTCTCAGTCCACCTCAAAGACCAGTGTAGTTTAAGACTTCAAGACCAGTTCATCTGACAACCTCAATTCACTATTCAATCAGACAAAACTAAGATCACAGATGAAAACTTCAAGCATTGACCAAACCCTGATGGGTGTAATCATGACAGACAAAGCAGCAGCCGCACCTGATAATACCTGATGTTTCGAATACATTGCCTAGGGAAATTGAATTGCAATGTTCTCAAGTTAAACTAGAGGGAGCGTATCCTATTCGATTCTCCCGTTTCCGTAGCTTATATTTTCACTATAAGCATCATACCATCAGATCACATACCAAAGGAGTAAGAACCAACATACAAGTGCCTGTGCAAAACTAATCTGTTAAAATAATACAAATACATGCACTGGATCGGTCAGCTATGATATACTAACCTCGTAGAGGGGTGTGGGAACAAGCCGCTCGTACGATTCATTAAGTGTCACCACACCACAAACTCCAAGCGCCTTTAGCCGGAGAACATCGCTAGGGAATGGAACAGCACCCAACAGGACATGCTGATACACCAAAAACGATTCAAGGCAATGAGAGCAAAATCAGCAGAAAATTCTAAACGAATTGAAACATGAAAGGTCAGCAAACATTGTAAAACGCTGCATGATCATGTATTCATGTGCTCCCAAAATCAATTAAGAAAATCCCCAAGCCACGAAGCAGAAAAACAAAAACTAATGCGGAACATCATAACTGCAAACTGCCACACCATCAGCAGAACTGCAGACGCAAGCCGCTACATTCAAGATACAAAGCTAGATGGCGACATAGAGGACACTCAAAATTCCCAAAGAAATCAAGTAAGATCATAGATCGGACAAGGCGACCAGAACACCAAAGCAATCACAGCAATATCGATCAAAAAGAAAGAGAAAATTTTCTGACCTCATCGATCTGATCCCACCAGTGGAAGTGTTCCTCGAACCGATTCCTCACAACGTTGTACACCAGCGTCGGATAGAAAAGCATCCGAGCGCCGACACCCACAGCCGCGCGCTTCGCGTCGACGGCCACCCGCATCACCACTCCACTCTCGCCCTCCGCCGCATCGCCATCCTCGCGACGCGGCAGCAGCAGCTCATCCTCCCCGCCCTCTCCGCCTCGTCCTCCACCCGGATCGCCCGGAAGCTCCTCGATTCGCATCACTCCGCGATCAACTCAACTCAGCCCGATCCGATCGGAGCCCCAGGAAAATCGCTCAGAAAAGAAAATCCCCAAAGCCGATCCGTATGGGGAAAGCGAGCGACCCGAATTGGGGTTGGAATCCGATCTGAGGCGTTGGATGGAACCAATTTGGATTCTCGATTCGGCAACCGGGGTAATCGAGATCGGAAGCTACTCTCTCTACACTTTCCTCGCGCTCACGCCTCCTCCTCTCCGAACTCTGAAGAAGTCGAAACTGCCTGAACCAAGCAGCAACCCGCACGTCACCATATGACTGGGCGACGTGCTACCAGATCACTGACAGGTGGGCCCGCCTCTTGCCTCGTCCAGTGCTGATTTGTGGTCCATATATACCGATGACACGGGAGAACATCGAAGAAAACGAGAATTTTAGGTGTACCTTATTAAAAAAGTTGGTAATTACTAATCTCATCTCACCATTTTAAATTATAATTCGTTTGATTTTTTGACCCAAAGTTTAAGTTATTCTTATAGACCATTAGTAAATAAGAAAATCATAACAAAAGAAGTGATATTTTACACAAAAATTTGAATAAGACGAGCCGTCAAACTTAGGGTTAAAAAGTCAAACGAATTATAATTTGGAATAGAGAGAGTACATACAAGTAATTAAAAAAGATAAGTTCTTACCTTTGCTACTGAACTTTTTTTACCCTCCATGCTAAGCTTTGTTCTTGTCATTTTTAACTATTTTGGCTTTGCATGCACAATTCTCCGATACAAGTGGAACTATGTCATTTATAAATAAGATTTGCTATTTCTAATGTAATTTACCTTCACTTTAGTATCATTTTGCTAGTTGACATGGAGGTAGGGAGTTCTTCTCCCTCTCTCTATATATATATATCAATCCTTCTGAGAAAAGATACATAAAAATTAAAACTACCATTGGGAGTTTCACTTGGAAAATCCTGAATTCGTAAATTAGTATTTTTCCTCTTCTCGCTACTGTGTTACCGTTATAGTCTCTCCATCCTGATTGTTTGCATGTACTAGTGATCGGACGAGCAGGTCTCTGAAACCCTCATCCTTACAATCCTACACCGAGAGAGGGCAAATAAGGTTTTTGGGAAGTCTTCGTCGCGCAACTGCTCCTGGGTTCCATGATGGGTCGACTTTCGTCCAAGGCAGGTGGCGCTACATCTCGGCATATCCGTTATTAGTTGCTCTGAGCTCTTCGTCCACGACTCATTGACGTCATCACACAATCTCCAACAGTAGCGTCACCATCTACATCTCCATCATTAGAAATGCCATCTCCCTCTAAAGTTATAAGGTATACTCCTCATGATCCAATGTCTTTGTTCGTAGTGTTTAATCTGGCCGGTGTATCGATGCGCCTTTGTCATGAATGCGTAGAGCAAGGACATTGAGCTTAAGCTAATGGAGGAGACAATGACAACAACCGCCACCTCCTCCTCATCCCCTTCTCCGACGCTAGAGCACAAGGCGAAGCCAACAAGCCTTGCGTTGTGGGACGTGATGGAGTTTAGCGGTTGCGCTCCTAAGGACATCAATGAACTTCTCACCTTGCCATGGTGGACTTCGTGTCTACACTTGCCATCGAGTTGTCTCGTGACGGGGGCCTCCTCTCACAAGCAGGTAGTGAATCTAGGTTGGTATGGTTCATGATTACGTCCGTCGGGTTATTCGTGATGTCGCTAGTGCCACTGCTCAAAGCAGGAGAGCACCGACACCAGGTCGCCAAAATCTGGTGCAATTGTCATGTATTGCCCTTGCACTTTTGAATGACATGAGCACAAACCCTATAACCACATAATTTTTTTCTTCTTCTTTTTGGCACGAATGGTAATACAATAATGTTTCTACTGACAAGATAAGCCGGTGCCAACAATTATAGGAAGAAAATCCACTCACCAATTTAACATGGTGTCTAGTTAGACAACAATTCATCCAGTGCTTTTATTGTAACAATTAGATATGGTTACAGTAATATAGTATCTCATATAGTTTTTCAATATCTTCCCTTATCCCATAAAATTATCATACTAAGGATAACTATGATTTTTTTCTTGCTTCAGCAGTTACCCAATACCTCTCACTTTTTGGTGGTCACCAATATATCTTTGGTCTCCACTCAAATAAAGGGAGAAATATGACTCCTCCAATACCATGGGGACCACCCTAACTACCACTTTTCATCCATCTTTTCTTTATGCCACTCTCAATGTGGGTTTAATGAGAGTTTCATAGACATTAAATAAGATGACGTGACATATCATTGATAAAGAAAGATAACACTACTACATAAATGATTTTATTCCCTTTATTAACTGAGATGGTCACAACATCCAACCACCTCGGTTAATGTCTAACGATAAACAGAGGCAATTGTTTCAGTTGACCAAAGCACCTAGGTCACACCCAGCCACGTTGCTCCCACTCCTAGTCACGCCCCTACCCCCTCCCCATCCTACCACCCCTCTCTAAGCCCACACCCCTCCCACTCCCATTTGCTTCCCTCCCCTCCACATCTTGCCACGCTTCTCTCCTAGTCCATCGCTCTAACCCAACGCCTCTCCCTCCCCTCCCACCCTCCTTCCCTCCCTCCCACTAGTAGAAATATGATCTTCAGTGACGATTTTCTAGTGACGCTGGTAACTTTGGTCACAGAATGATATCTTTCTATGAAGAAAATTTTGGTTTGGTCATAAGTACTCGGGACGAAGTTTTGGCTTGACTTTTAATGACGAAAGCGGTAGGAACGTCATGTATTACCAAATGGGAATCGTCATAGATCATGTTGTCGGTGCGCTTCATTGTAATGATGGAAATATTCGTCATGTATTACCAAATGGGAATCGTCATAGATCATGTTGTCGGTGCGCTTCATTGTAATGATGAAAATATTCGTCACAGATTATGTTTTGATATGGTCATAGGTACTTTGCCACGTTTGGTCCACGTAGTGATGAAACAAATTGGTCACAGACCAGTGTTTTTAACGTGCACCACTTGACGGTGTTCGATGCGTGGGCCACAGACCCCGGTTAACAGCAGCCTGGACCTTTTATTTTGGCAAAAAACTGCGTGGGTCGAGCTTTGAACTTGCGACCTGGCGCTAGGCAGATAATAGTGTTACCACTGGGCTACTCGACCACTCTTGAAAAAAGAAAGAAAGTTTGTGCATTTGTAAGGTTTCAACATGACAATTGAATGGATCACAAGACCTGGGCCATAGATAGACCCATGATCGGCCATCATCGACGATGCGACCTAAACCCCCATCGACGACGCGGCGGCCTGATGACTGGAGAACTGTGCCGGCATTCATTGCGCGGGGAAAGCAGGGGATTTGGTCGCGGGTACATAAGGTTTGATTTGTGTTCGAATTTTGTTGATATATACATGAGTTAGATGTGGTTTTGAAATGTGTTTACTTCAATCACAGTTAGGGAGTTAATACAAGCCAGGTTACTTTTATTGTGACAACAGATGGATAGAAGTTGGGTTTTTGGGAAAATTCACTCCTGCATATGTGAAGGGAGTTGAAGAGTTTATGAAATTTGTTAGTGAAAGATACCCCGAAGACGAACACATCCATTGTCCGTGCATCAATTGTCATAATCGAAGGCTGATGCATCAGACTCAAGTAGAAACCCATATACACATTTATGGAATGTCACCTACATATACCAGGTGGATTCATCATGGGGAGCCTGCAGATGTTGTAATTGATGATAACGGTATAGATCAGGAGGCGGAAGGACATGATCATGACTTTGGGATACATGTGGATAGGGACGATGATGTTTACGATGATGATCATGGAGTACCAGAAATGATAGGTGAACTGTTTGCAGCGGCAGAGGCTGATGGAGAACAACCAAGTTTTGGAAGAGTTCTTGAAGATGCGAAGAAGGCGCTTAGCTTGGGTTCTAGCCATTCAAAATTTTCCTTTATGGTGAGGATGTTGTATATGAAGTCTCGTTATCGAATCAGCAATACAACATTTACCGCAATGATGAAGCTGCTGTCAGATGGATACCCTCGGAGTGAGTTGCCAAAATCATATGACGAGGCCAAGAAATATCTTAAAGAATTAGGCCTTGCATTCGAAAACATCCATGTCTGCACCAACAATTGTGTGTTGTTTCGTAAGGATTATGCTAACTTGAATGCGTGCCCAGTATGCAAGGAGTCCAGATGGTAAGATGAAACAGGGACGAAGAAGGTTCTACATAAGGTTTTGAGGCACTTTCCATTCTTGCCAAGGTTGAAAAGAATTTATGCTTCGAAACGAACTTCTGAGGAAACACAATGACACAAGAAAGTGAGGAAGCCAGTCGACAACATGATGAACCATCCAACTGATGGGGAAGCATGGAAGGACTTTGACAGGAGGGAACCAGCTTTTGCAGCGGATCCGAGGAACCTGGGGCTTTCCTTAGCTACTGACGGATTCAATCCATTTGGCAACATGAGTACACAATACAGTATGTGGCCAGTGCTTTTGACACCGCTGAATCTCCCACCATGGGAATGTGTGAATCCAGCAAACTGCTTTATGTCTTTACTCATCCCAGGTCCAAGATCTCCAGGAAAGGATTTTGATTTGTTCCTTGAGCCCCTAATCGAAGAACTGCTCGAGCTATGGAAGGGTGTCAGTACCTTAGATGCATGTATAGGTGAAAGCCCAAGTTTGGTTTTGGCTAATTGATGAAACCTATGGACTAACCCTAGTGCTAAGTGCATGATCTAGCTAGGGTGATCCACCTTGACACATGGAGCTAGAAGGATGACAATGGTGCATTGATCAAGTGCTTCATGGACTAAGGAAAAGAAGAAAGAGAAAAACAAAAATGGGCTCAAGGCAAAGGTATATCATAGGGCCATTTTTGGTTTAGTGATCAAGACACTATAGAGAGTGTGATCACCTTTAGGATAGATAGCCATACTATTAAGAAGGGAAAACTCGTTTCGATTACGGTTATCTTGTGCCACTAGGTTTGCATTGCATACATTTAAAATGAACCTACGTGACATAAAATGTAAAACAACTCCAAGATATCTCTAAGAAAAGGCTAACACTTGAGCAAAGAGGTTGGATCAACATGTGTTAGCACTTGAAGACTTGGACAAGAAGGAGCAACTCATTTGGACACGAGATAGAGCTCCGGACAGAGGTCCGGACGCTCGGCTTGCAGGGTCCGGACCATTGCCTGGCGTCCGGTGGCATACCCTAGCTCTCGGCTGAGTCTGGACAGAAGGTCCGGACGCTGTTGTGTGTCCGGACGCTAACTCCGGACACGCGTCCGGATGTTTTTGAGGTTCTGGATGCTCTCTGCACAACGTCCGGACTGAGCCTTGGAGCTCTCTGGACCAGCTCTGTGTTGAGTCCGGATACAAGTGACAGGAAGTCCGGACGCTACTATTGCGCGTGTCCGGAGGCGACGTGTCAGCACCAGACAAGGGCGCGAACGATAGGTTTCAAACTCCAGAGGGCCCGGACGCGCATGCGATGGTTCGGACCCCTCCTCTGAGTAGCGTCTGGAGCTACACATACAGGGGCAAAGAAGGGGCAAAACGGCTAGTTTCTTTGGGGTTGCTATATAAGTGTTTTGACCGGCTCCTTGGGACCTCTCTTTCACTCTGCATTCATTTGATACACTTGTGCTTGCTTGAGAAGGCCCCCAACTCATCTCTCTTTGCTTTGCTTGCCAATTCATGAGAGTTTGAGTGAACCAAGTGCTTGATCTTTGCAATGCATCTTAGTGGCACTTGGTCATCGTCATTGCCACGAGATTTCTTGTTATTCTTGGTGTTTGCCAACACCTAGACGGCTTGGTGATTGTGGAGAAGCTTCGGCACGTGTTGGTGATTGTTTATGGCCGGCTTCATCGATTGTGAGAGGGCTTGTACCCACCTCGGCGGAGCGCCAAAGGGTAACTCTAGTGGATTGCTCGTGTCATTGAGTTACTCTCATTTGGGTGGTTTCTTGTGGCGCCCGGGTAGTGGGCTAGGCTTGTGATTGCCTATTAGCCACCGAAACATCATTTGAGTAGTTGACACAACGGGGGCTAGCTTGGTGGCAACCAAGTGAACCTCGGGAGAAAATCATTGTGTCAACCATTGTCTCCCGGCTACTCTTGGTGTTCTTATTGTGATTGGTTCTCCATATTGGTATTCATTCTTTAAAAGGCCTCGGTATAACAATCACCCTTATCTTTGCATTACATTCTTTCATATCTTGTCTAGTTAGCTTGCTAGTTAGCTTCTCTGGTTTAGTTGTTCTTGCTATCTTGTGTTAAGAGCCTTAGGATCTAGCTATTGTTTGTTAGGCTCTTAACTAACTAGAATTGTTTGGATAGGTGGCTTTGCACCCCAAGTAGAGCTAGAGCAAAAAGCTTCGCTTAAGTGTTATTCTAACCTTTGCTCTAGTGTTTTGTAGAATTTTTATTAGGCTATTCACCCCCCTCTAGCCATCTAGGACCTTTCAACAGGTAAGAAGTTCAAGCTCCGTGCTACTGCGTTGTGGTGTGTACATGATTATCCAGCGTTGGGCACGTTATCTAGGTGAACAACAAAAGGGTATTATGCATGTATTCATTGCGACAAGGATCCGTTGTCTCGGGGAATAAGGAACAAGATATGCTACATTGGACATCGTTGTTACCTTAAAATGACACACGAATGGCAGAACAACTTGGCTTTTGATGGTAAGCGTGAAAAGAAAGATCAGTCTGGCAAGTTTACTATGGAGGAGGTCCGACAGGAGCTAGACAAGGTGAAAGATGTCAGGCCAGGGAAGCATGACGACATTATTACTGGAAATAAAAGGAAGCGCAGTGACGGTCCAAGGATTTATAGCTGCAAAAGTGGGTTGTGGAGATTACCATATTGGGAACATTTGAAGCTTCCACATAATCTCGATGTGATGCATATTGAGAAGAATGTATGTGAAAATTTCTTGGCACATTACTCAATATAGTAGGCAAGTCCAAGGACACATAAAATGCTAGGATAAATTTGTATGATATGGGCATAAGACATGAATTGCACTTGCAGGAGGATAGAAATTTGTATGATATGGGCATAAGACATGAATTCCACTTGCATGAGGATAGAAACTCTGTCTGCAAGGCTCCACCTGCTCCATATGTGTTGGGAAAGGATCAGAAAGTTGAGTTTTTCAAGTTTCTCAAAGGTATCAAGTTTTATGATGGATATGCGGCTAACCTAGCAAGATACATAAGTGAAGATGGTTCAAGGGTGGTTGGAAAGTTGAAGACACATTCTTGCCACATACTCCTGCAAAGAATCATACCCGCTGGCCTTAGAGGACTAGTGAGGAAGGATGTATATGAAGCAATTGTAGAGCTGGGGACCTTCTTTAGGGAATTATGCAGTAGAAATCTAAGGATAGATGTTGTGAAACGGCTGAAAGAAGAAATTCCATTGATCCTATGCAAGCTTGAGAAAATCTTTCCACCTGGCTTCTTTGATGTCATGGTGCACCTGTGTGTCCACCTTCTCGATGAGGCACTGCTTAGAGGACCTGTTCAGTATAGATGGATGTACCCAATAGAAAGGCGACTAGGCACTTTGAAGAATTTTGTAAGGAACAGGGCTAGGCCAGAAGGATCAATTGCTGAGGCATATATGTCAAGTGACACCTTGACCTTTTGTTCTAGATACATGGAGGATGTTGACACTAAATTTAACCAGGATGACGATAGTGGTACAGAGATGCCATTGCCTGTCACACCCGATTTTAAGAACAAAACCAGATATACACCATATGTGAGCCTAGGAAGTCAAATCTCACATATAGCCACAAATTAAGATGATATCAAAAGACAATACTTAAATATATAACATATAAGGTCAAAGGATAACCTCAACACAGCAAACAGCGGAAAGACGACTCCGATCTTCAGGCGAAGGCTCCAACTTCACAGGGACAACTGACTGGTTGAGCACAAGCCTAACTGCTTTAACTGTTGTTCTTTGCAATCTGATATGGTTGATAAGGCAAGGGTGAGCACTTAAAGTACTCAGCAAGAATAACATAGGGTTATGAAGCTCAAAAGGCTGACACTGGCTTACTACGGTTGCTTTTAACTTGGTCAAGTTTTAACAACAATTAGCTTTAGTTATGCTTAACCCAATTGGTAACCACATGATCATTAATGAAACAATCTCATATATCATATCTCCAAACTTACCATCATAAGTTGTTCAACAACAGGAGTAACTAACACTGTGAGTTTTCCGAGCCGCTCGTGACCGTGAGCACGGCTATCATGATAGATTTACACTCTGCAGAGGTTACACACTTTACCCACAAGCCGTGTTGCCCTTTCGCCTGAGGTGATCAACCTCTTAACCCACTTCCAAGGAAGGTCGGCAGGGTACACTACGAAGTCTTTCAAAAGTCTTCCCAACATGTTGACAGACCCTACGGACCCAAGGGCAAGGGGTATGTAAAGCCCCTACTCGATGGTACCGTCCCGGAGCGGTAACCACCCTAGGCCATGCCCTACAACCAGCTCGGCAATGGTGCCTTTCACGAACTGCCAACATGCTAGTACGAATCTTCATACTTGACTAAAGCCAGAGCCATATAGCACTCATGGTTGCATTTAAGTCCTAGCTTTTGCCCTACAGTGTGGTCCTATTCCATGTTGCTATAAAAGCATATTTTAACTCATCGTTGCATATATCCATTAGTCAAAATTCAATTCAAGATCCATTATTGTAAAGCATAGCAAAGCTACCCATATGCATAGAAACCCATTGGTGACAAGGAACAAGGATAACAAAACTATGATAAATCTAAATAGGCATCAAATTAAGACACATGCAATATGACTAGATTAATTAGGATGAATAGGTAACAAGAATGGTCCCATGTTATACTTGCCTTAAACTCTTAGATCCTTTCTTCACTTGATTCTCGATCTTCCGATGACTTCTTCTGGATCTCCACGTAATTCTTACCGATTGGACAATCTCATGAACACCACACAAGCAGCTGAACAAACATGCATAGCATACAATAGATCTATTCAGAACAATACACCAATCAATGAAAAAGGTTTAAAAGAGACCTACGCCTTTCTATGATCACACAGACGCGAGAATCACGCTAATCGGATCTATAGCGGAAAAGAAATGTCTACCGAAGATTAGCTTTTATAAGAGAATTAGACTTCATTTATTTTATTTATATAAAAAGCATATATTGGATACTTCAGAGAAATACCCAAATTAAATTAATTCACATTATATTTTCTTAGAAAAACAAGTTTAACTAATTATATTTTATTTAGGAAAAACCGATGTGAAAACCCTAATTGATTTTAATTGGAAAACCGTTTATTATAGATTAATCAAATATCATTTTATTTCAAAGAAGAAAACATGTTAAACACTTCTGCTAGCAGATAGGTCTTATCGTTACTAAACCAACGCAACTAGAACGGAAAGAAACAGAGATAAACCGATTAAACGGCGGAGACTAAAAGATTGAGTGGCAAACTTGTAAATAAGTTATACCTTGCTTCTTTTGGCTCTCGTACAGAACCTGGAACTTGCTATGTACATGAGGGGGAGGGGTGTCAGGGTGACTCAGATGTGGCCAGGGGCAGTCCGCCAGGCAGCATGGTGGCCTGCCATGACGGTAGCCCATGGGGCCGATCTGGCCTGCACGGCTGTGCAACGGGTGGTTGCGAGGCGACATTCCAAGCTTCTGCTCGTCCACGCAGGGCGCGAGAGGAGCTTGGAGCCGGAGTGCAGCAGCATGTCTACGGCGGTGCCACACAGCCGCGAGGGGTAGGGTGCCCTACCGGTCCTCGGCAGTGGCGCTGGTTCGGCCTGAGAAGAGGAGAGGCACGATAGCCGGAAAAGATGAACCTGTCCATGGACATTCTCGCTAGAAAGATGACCGGAAAACAATGGATTCGATGAAAGAAAGACTTCTAGGGTGAAGAGAATGACGAGACGAACCTTATATACTCGGAATCGACGGAGGACGTCGAAGTTATAGCCGGAAAAGCTCGCCGAGGATTTCCCAAACCAGGGGCTCCTCTTACAGTAGATGTGGTGTGCTTTGGCAAGAAGCTGATAGATATATATAGGGAGAAAAACTCCCTACATGTTCATCAACTGGCGATATGGCACTAATTGATGGTGCACTTCCACATTTACTAATGGGCCAATTAGATATAAAAGCCCATTAGTAAATAAATGCATGGACTTTTGAGATTTATTAGGATTATTGCACATGGGCTTTGAGAACCGGTGAGAAATTGACATATTCATTATTTATTTTTGGAATAAATTATTTTTGTGAATAAAATAATTCCAGAAAAGTCTAGAACTAATATTTAAGTCACGAAAAATACTCCGAAGTCTCCAAAAATTCTGGGAAAATTCTCGGAGACACTTTGGAATATTATGAACCCAAATAAAGTATTTGGAGCTCACAAAAAGATATTTTGGAGCATCTAAAAATTAGATTAAGCTCATAGAAAAATGAGAAAAGGTTCTGAAAAAGCCAGAAAAATTCCCCGGAAGATTTTAGAGATATTTTTATGAATGATGAACTCAAGAGAATGATTTAGGATCAAAACAAGTTGGATGGCAATTCTGAGAATAGATGGAACTATTTTCGAATTAAAATAAATCAGGAAAATCGGATTTATTCCCGTCAGGTTCTGGACCGCGGTTGATTACCAAAGAGCTCAGGGTCTCTTTAGCAAACTTTGCAAGCGAAGGGGTATGGGGCTATCTAAGCCATCATATCGAAGATGGATGGCTCAGATTAGAAAAACAGAGAGGGAGAGGGAGTTCGCCGGCCAGACCAGAGAAGCCGGCAGGCTGTGCGGTGGCTCCATGGCCGGAGCTTCGCCGGTGAACGCAAATCGGACCTACGGTCCATTATTCTAACCGTGGGTAGCACGGGGAGGAAGAGGAAGGAAAGGCGAACTCACCACGAGCGTTGAGGACGGTCGGAGGAGCACGGTGGGTACCGTCCACAGCGGCAGAAGACCTCCGATGCCCTCCAATGGCGGCGGTGACGGAAGCTGAGCAGCGTGGCTAGGGCTAGGCGAGAGGTCGGGTGCGGGTTCGGAAGAGGGCGGTGCGGCGTCGTGGCCTCAATATTTATGGGGCCAAGAGGGTAGCCCGGGCGTGACGCGCACGCTAAGGAAAGGACACGGGGCGGAGGCGGACTCCTCTGCGAGAGCAGAGTCCCGGTCGGGAACAAGAGGGAGGTTGGGGGCGACTGGAGCTCAAGGCGAGGCGACGAGATTGGAGGGTTCGAGAGGATTTGATCCTTTTCCTTTTCTTTTTGTTTTCAAAGCTTTTCTTAAATCCTTTTTGAAAACCATTTTCTTAACCGTTTTGAAAATCTTTGAGTTTTGCAAAACCAAGCATCACAAAAAGGATAATGCAGAGGCATGAATGCTCAAGCAAAGGTTGCTAAACCCTAGGTCAATTTTTAATTTGATGAAAACGTTTTTTTATTTTTCTGCATTTTCATGAGCACAAAATTCAAAATTAACCCAATTTCAAACTATTTTAAAAATTCAAATTTTCTGGTGTTACATTGCCTAATGACATATTTGTTTTTAAGCATGGTGCTACTCTTGTTGGAGCTAGTAGGACCGAGTACATTAATCATGCTGTTAGGAATAAGTTAGTTTGGTATGTGCTACATAATGTTGAAGAAGCAGAGGAATATTTGGAGTAAGTATGTTTGAGATTTAGTTTGTGTTTTATTTTTTAAATTTGGAATCATTCTTACGAATTGATTTTTTTTCCTACAACATGTATAGGGAGGAGGTAGTGCAGCAAGGTGCTTGTCCAGATGAAGTAGATCAAATGGTCGAACAGGGATTTGCAAAGTGGTTTAAGTCCCATGTAAGACATGAAAATTTTGTTTATAGGCATAGTAAATGCATTATTATCCATATGTAAATGGTGGCCTGAGTAATTTTGTTGCAACAGATTGAAAATAAGCGCAGTGAGAATCCAGAATCGGTTAGCGAAGGACTATGAGCACTGTCATGTGGTCCAGTTCAGCGAGTTAAGATTAGTGCAGGTTGCAAGATTAATGGAGTGCGGTATAGCACTGCAGATCATGAGAAGTTCATGCAGACACAAAACAGTGGTGTAATGATTGAAGGTTCACATGCTAGAAAGAGCATAGATTTTTATGGTGTCCTTAAAGAGGTATTGAGTTGGTATATCCCTCAGATTATCAAGTTCGTCGATCGGTGGTTCTATTTCGATGCGATTGGTACAACCAAGTAGGCAAGACTATGGGCCTACGAGATGACAAATATTTCAAATCCATCAATGTGCAATCATTTTGGTACAAGACTCATCCTTTCATCTTGGCAGAGCAAGCAAAAAATGTATTTTACCTGCAAGATACAACTCCACAATATAGAGATTGGCGAGTTGTGCAGAAATTGGAACATAGGAATATTTATGATGTGGTTGAAACAGAACAAGGCAGTCATGATGTGCATGTAGTGCAAGAAGGTGATGATAATGAGGTTATGCACAATGTTGAAGGTGGACAAGCCACTATAATTGAAGGCAATTTATAGGAACTTATAAGAAACAAGAAGGAAGCTGCTATTAATCTTGAAGAGAGTGAGGATGAGGATGATACAGTGGAGCAATATTATAGTGATGGTGGCATTGACAACAATGATGTCATGTCCACAGATGATGAAGATGATGATTTGTAGTATGGATACTGGGTTGGACTTTATGCACATAGTTCATTAGAGGTTTTTTTGTTAAGTTCAGCTTTTTTTCCTCAGAATTATAGTTGAGATTATTTAATAGCAGAGAATTATATGAGTTGATATTATATTACATCACATAATTATATGACTTCTAATTATTGTACATCACAGGCATATATATATATAAGTTCACTAGAAATAGAACATACCATCAGACTGCTATAACACAAGGCAGATTAGATAAGCATTACTGCTATTAGGTTCTCACATCCATCACCAAGTGAGACTTAAGTTCATATATCCAACACCAGTTCCTAAGTTATTCATACTTTCATCATCATATCCTAAAAAACTACATAACAACACCACATTTTGAGCTAGGACTATGAGGTTTATCCAAAACACTTCCAGATACACCCAAAGAACCAAGCAAAAGCCCTCTAGGTGCTTCATAGTAGTCTGCATCATATATGTATAATTAGGCGTCGAGGTGCTTCCACCAGACTTGCGTGAACTACTTCTTCTTTTCCAGTTGCTTCACCCGACGCTTCAGCAGCTCGATCGTCCTGTCCTTCTCCTTCAACTCCTCCACGAGACATTCTACGCAAAACTGCACAGAGATGACAACAAGTGTATCACTTATAAACAAACACAACAAATAAGATGCACACATGAACAAAACAGCAACTCCAATTTTACTCATCTCATTTGATCAACACAAGTATATCATAGTAGCAACTTCTACATAGACGATTTCAACAACAAATGCTACATATATTATTTCAACAGGACCTCGAAGTGGGGAATCTCACCTTAGGGTCGTGGTCTTCATCCGTTTCCCATTCGGAGTCGTCGGAGGTGGAGTATCCGGACATTCCGGAGTCGTCAATCTCGATAATGGGAACACCCCTCCATTTCGAGGCTTCTGCGAGGTTGGTCCTCGCCTGAAAGGCGTCCTGGGGAGTACGCTGCACCGCCGAGACAGGACTCCGGGCCTATACTCCGCCCCGACGATGACTCGTCTCCGCCGCGGTCGAGGACGGGGTGGCCGGCAACGTCGGGCCTTTGAACCTACCATTTGCATCCCGCTGCTGTGATTTCGCCCACTCTGACTGCTCTGGATTGCGTTTCCTAGGTGTCATTCTACCTCCAGCAGCGGCAGCGACGGTTGTGGAAAACCCCAGGCGGAGGCTGTAGCGGCGGATGTGGAAAACCCCAGGCAGAGGCTGCAACGGCGGATGTGGAGGGAGAGGGAGGGTAACAGATGCGGATTCTGTTTATGTAACTAGCACCATGGGTTTTGGTTAAATAAGGTCATGCCCGAGTCCTTATGACAACACTTCAATGGCACAATGGTTTGAGTAACACATTTTTATCCCTAGCTCCTGAGTTCGAAGCTTACAAAAGCCAATTTTTTGTGTATATTTTTCTTTATGACTTTTTGGTTTTTTTTCTAGGTGGCAAACTTTTATATAGCGCAATTATTATTACTAATTTTCATAAAGTTAAATTCCTAGCTACGTCACTGATCCTATGAAAAGGATTCACATTGTTTGGACAACATATCAAAGATAAATATATATATTGCATAATTAAGGTACGACTTAAGTTCGCCAATTACATAAGTTCAGAACAGAGTGCCAGTACTTAAATTACATACTAATTTCTAGGATTAGCCACCAAAATACTTCTTCGGCCTTCTTCCTAATCAGGGTTACTTCTTCGGCCTTCTTCCTAATTAGGTTTAGTCGTCCAATCTATCGAATCTATGAAAATAGTTGCGCTTGAGGAGGACACGAACATTCTCGGCCTTCTTCCTGATCTGTCAATTCACAAATGGGCAAGTTAGCATCTATATAATTGAAATTTACAAAAATTATGTTGGGGGAGCCATATATCACCTCTATGTTCCTTGCCATTGGCTAGTCTTTTGTCTCCTCATCGCTATCATGACTAAATGAGCAATGAATCGTAATCTTCTCACTGATTACGACCACATGGTTGTGCTCAGTATCCTTCATGAACAAAATCAGAGTATGTAATCACGAAACATACATCACGAACCCAATGAACATGTATTGAACCAATCAACTCAGTATTGAACTAATTTATACAATGCACGGTGCATGGTGCAGGGGAAATCCCAATTCCAAGCACATAGAAAACCCCAAGTAGCACACAGAAAACCCCAAACTTTCGAACCCTAACCTCTTCCTGGGAAGCACCTCAGGAACCACATCGGGATGCCCATCCGCCTGAATGCGTGTGGCCGTCGGCGTCCTCCTTCTCGGACGCGCGTTCCTGGTACGAGCGGCGCCGGCGATAAACCTCTCGTACTCATCGCGTTTCTGCTTAGCAGAGTGGTGCTCCACTGGAGGCGCATCAATGGTGGCGGCGACAGTAGGAGGGGAGGCTTGGAAATCATATTCAAAGATGCGGGAGCGGGTTGCCCTAACCATGGTCGCGATGGAGGAAGACGATGCTAGAGAGGGAGGCGGCAATGGAGCGGGAGTTGATGGGACAGATTGGGAGTTGAATTGGGTGGAAACCGCCACCGCCGCTTCACTGATGCAGGTAAAGGGAGACACATTTAGTGATCTTTCACTAAATCGTGGACCCCAGCAACATTGGACCCAGGCGTCATTGAGGCTTCACAGAGCAAATTGGGTATGTCATGTTACTGGCAAGAACAGAGGGCAAACTACATGCAGAGTTGATCATCCATCGCTCACACGTGCCCTTGTCACTAAGAAGCGAGAGATGTTGTACCACTTTCTCTGAATCATTTGAAACTTTTTTTGGATGATTATGGAGGCGTCCCATGATGTTGTATGCATTTATTCAATTTTTAGAACTAGTTTACCTATCAATGTAATTATGTTTTGATTTACCCAAGAATAAATGAAAAAAACCACTAAGGTAAGTAGAAAAATCTGATAACTTGCTTGGACTCTTCATTTTGGTGTATAATGTTATTAAAAAAATTTCAAATCATTTCAAACTTTTTTGGATCCTTGCAAACTTTCTCCGAATCGGTATTTGCAAGGAAACAATTAAGTTTGCACTATGATTAATTTGTTCTTTCATAACCATCAAGCAACTAATCACCAAAGATAAGAAGGCCATGCGGTCATCAGATAAATAAGAAAAAACAAAAGACAAAATAAATAAAGGGAGACATGCGAGCAGCATGTAACACTTCAATGTCACTGAATCAACTAATCAAAGGCAAACAAATCACAGGCAAGGTAAAGCAGCATCTCAGGACAGTGAACCAAACCCACATCATAGGCAAAGTAAAGGTAAGTTTATGCCTATAGGTAGGCAAATTTGGTCCAGGGAACAAGCCCATGCATGCATACAATATAAAGTGTACTACTCTTACGAGCAATGCTTAAATAAGTACATAACCTTGTTAGATTATCATAAAATACCATCCAAGACTAAGCTTACTACTAGCACTACTACCATCTACCAGTTGTAAATAGGTACATCAGTCATCATCATTGTCCTGGTACATATGAAAGTCCTAGGTCACCTTGAAGTAGAAGTCCTCCATCTTCTTTGAGAGTTCCTTCTTGGCCTTCACCTTCATCTTGTCAAACATCTCGTTAATCTCTTCTTCCATCTGCTGCTTTGTAACGTTAACCCAATAGCGCACAACTTCATCACGTTTTTCTTCCATTGTCTTTGCCACCACCTACAATAAGAGTACTACTATCAACATAAAATGATACTGTTCATACCACTACATTCTACAAACATACAAAACTGACATGCATTTAACATATGATCAAATTTATAACATTGTATTAGTCTAGTTAACTAAACTCCCATCCATTAATAATATTTCATTAATGCAGCAATAAATTAAACTCAATTAATTTATTTCCATTAATAATTCAAGAGTATGTATAGATAGATAATATTAATTCTCACAACAACAACAACAGGGTGTTCATATGAACAACACTATATCCCAAATCATTTTACAAAGCATCATGGTAATTATATACTACTAATTATCAGAGGGAAATTATATACTATTAATGATGAAGAGGGCAATTACATAAAGCATCAGGGCACCGTTAACTAATTCAATATAGCATCAATGATATCAAGAAAAAAATTAATACATCAGGACAGTAACCAAAATTAATAAACAAAGGAATAATCAAACTACTAATGAACAGAATATAACAACACTAACTACATCAGGAATGTATTAATGTACAAAATCTTAAATTAAACTAACTACAATTTCAATTTGAATCCTAATAAACCCTAATTAACAATACTAACTACAAACATCAACATTTTACTAATGTACAAAATCTCAAATTAAACCCAAACCTATTGAAACCATAATTTCAATTCGAACCCTAACAAACTCTACTTAACAACACTAATTCACAACCCTAACTACATCAACATTTTACAAATGTACAAAATCTCAAATTAAACTCAAACCTATTGAAACCACAATTTCAATTCTAACCGTAACCAAATCTACTTAACAACACTCAAAATAAACGCGCGATCGGGTGCAACATATCTACCTTGGGGAGCTTGCCACCGCGGTCGTCGTGGGTGTCCTCCGTGCCTACGGAGGAGGTAACCGCCGCCGGCCTATTCACACCGGAGTGTAGGGACTCCAGCAAATCACCTACTTCCTCCTTGTCGGCCTTCTGTGGTCCCTTGGCGCCGGCGTCGCCACAGAGGTCACCCTTGTTGACGCTTCGTGGAGGATCCATATGCATTGCGCCCCGCCAGCCATCGCCTGTCACCTCGCCGCCCTCGCCTCGCCTTGCCGCCTCGCCTCGCCTTGACGCCCTCGCCTCGACGCCTGCGCACCGTCGTCGCATTTCGCCTCGCCTCGCCGCCCTCGCCTCGTGGAATGAGAAGAGTCGGAAAAGGTTAACCACAAAGGGGGCTAGCCTGGTTAAAAAGCATGGACTAGTAGATCCCATTTTATTAATATATTTAATTAGCCTGGTTTTCCATGTTAATGTGATTACATTTTGATTTAATGAAGAATAAATGGAAAAAAACCCTAAGGTAAGTAGAAAAATCTGAAAACTTGTATAGACACTTCATTGTGATGTATAATATTGTACAAAAAATTTCAAATCATTTTGATAAAGTGGTGATGCACATCCTCACAGAGTCATCCATCGCTCACACATACCCTTGTCACTCAACAAGAGATGTTCATCCTTGTGGGGAATGTGTAGTACCACTTTCTCCGAATCATTTGAAACTTTTTTGGGATGATTATGGAGGCCTCCCATTATGTTGTGTGCATTTGTGCAATTTTTAGAACTAGTTTATCTATTAATGTGATTAAATTTTGATTTAATGAAGAATAAATAGAAAAAAGCACTTAGGTAAGTAGAAAAATCTGAAAACTTGTATAGACACTTCATTGTGATGTATAATGTTGTACAAAAAATTTCAAATCATTCTGATAAAGTGGTGATGCACATCCTCACAGAGTCATCCATCGCTCACACATACCCTTGTCACTCAGCAAGAGATGTTCATCCTTATAGGGAATGTGTAGTACCATTTTCTCCGAATCATTTGAAACTTTTTTGGGATGATTATGGAGGCCTCCCATTACGTTGTGTGAATTTGTGCACTTTTTAGAACTAGTTTACCTATTAATGTGATTAAATTTCGATTTAATGAAGAATAAATAGAAAAAAGCCCTTAGGTAAGTAGAAAAATCTGAAAACTTACATAGACACTTCATTGTGATGTATAATGTTGTAAAAAAAATTTTAAATCATTCTGATAAAGTAAATATTAGAAAAACAAAAAGTTGCCTCTTAAAGGGTTCGAACCCAGGAGCATGACATCAAAATCAACATGCCTTACCATTGCGATATCAAAGTGATTTTAGTATTTTTTCGATGCAGTTTTAGTTAATTACGATATACCCCAGCTTGTGGCAAAAAAAAGAGCACGAAAAAAATAGTCCCCTTAATTTATCCCGCCACTAGAACCCAATTTATCGTCCCAAAAATTTAACTCGCCACAAATCACCCATTTATCCCCTTAATTCGTTTCATTCCTGTCATTCCCCCCATTTCTCAGACCCTAGCCGCCGCCGCCGACGCCTGGAGTCAACCACCGTCGACGAGCTGCTTCCTCGACCACGACGACTAGGTACATCATCGGCCAGCAGGAACACAACCGCCGTCGACTAGTTGTTCCTGTACCCCTTTCCACCTATTTTCCACCACACCAAAGCGGCAGACTACTTCATCGTCGACCACACCCGGCGACGAGTTGCGTCGTTGCCGACTACTTCTCTCGCCGCATCCCTCACAATCTCGTCCTAAGAACATTCTGGCCCCATTCACTTTTCACTCGCAACGACCTAACCCTAACCATCGCAGGATTTGGGTCATCGCCGAGGACTTCGAACTTGATCTGCTTCGTCGTCGATAAGGGTTGACTGCACCAGCTCTGCTTCCCCTTTGAGGACCTCGATGGTGGCAACTAGGGGGCAACGCAAAAAGCAACCTGCTCAAGAAGAAGCTAATACACCTCCACTGTTCATAAATTTAGTTTTATCTCATTCGTACAGTTCCTACTCCCCTTTAGCTTTGCATAGGCCGTGCAAATTAATAATTTATATACAAATTTGGAATATCTATGGCCCCAATCTCATCATCAAAGTAGTAATTCATAAAGTACTATTACTTCACATATCACATGTAGTCTTTCTTCGCTCTAATTTGTTTGTAATAGTGAACAACCATATGCATTAGTCGATGTAGAAGCTGGGATATTAATATAGTCCATTTCCAAAAAAACACCTATGACCTCTCTTTCTTTTTGGTCTACAGCAGGCATTACTTGCCCTTCCCTCTTATCTATCTTTCAATTACTATGACCTCCTAGTTCTTAGTAAACTCCTTTTTATGAACTAATAGACACACATTGTGCTATCTTGCAAGTGATACCACCTCCAATAACCGATTATGAGAGGTTGCGGGATAGAGGTGTGGCAGAGAATTTAAAGAAAATGCAAGCAATGGGACTGCACCATTGTTGGTATTTCTTAACGCAAACAGATAAATCCACAAGCGCATGGATACCGCTGTAGCTTTCACCCGTGAGTATTCCAAGGGTATCGATTTCCACGGGAACGTGAAGTGTACTAGATAAGAACTAAGAACATCCAAGGGTAGATATGATAAATGGGTAGAGAGATTTTAGAGTTTTCTAAGGGGGATATCTAATCAAAGGTCCACAATACTCTACTTACTTTGGAGCAACAGTACCTTCCCGACTCTCGACAAAGACTGGGAAAAAGATAGTCGGGGGAGGCTGCCAAAAGCTCTACGAAAACACCAACCCGAACGTGGTGGACTATAAAGGCCTTACAGAGCTGTCACCCCTGGGGCTACCACAACTATCCATAGGATTGGGCGCAAACTCAGGTAAACTCTAGTCTAGACACCACGTCTACACTATCGCTTACTACTCTAATCCGAATTCAAGACTAGAGCACTCGACACGAGCGGAGATCCTGTAAATAGAATAAAGTAAGAACTGAAATAAGATACTTAGAAATAATAAATGAAGAACCTGTAGATTGCTCCGAACCAGATGCTGCAAAGGTACAATGTTGAGGAAGATTCGACAGATCCGGCTCCTCCTAGCTCTTTCCTCCTCTCTCTCACATCTAATTACAACTAGATGAACTAGAACTAGAAGAACTAGATCTAGACAACTAGAGGGACCTCTCTCCTTCTCTACATCTAATTGAAACCCTAGCTTTTGCTCTAGAGAAGAATAATGAGATGAGATGATCCTTAGGGGGGTCAAGGGCCTTGCTTATATAGCCTCCTCAAATGAACGTCGACCGTCGGATCAAACCGACCTTAGGCGAAGGGTTTAGATTGATCCTCAAAGGCGGTGGAGCATGATCCGCGAAGTTGGCCCTGATTGGCCAGAATACTAGGGCGAGCACCCAAGGGGTCAGGGCGGGCGCCCTGACTCCAGGCCCGTTTCGCCTCCCGTTCGTTCTGGTGTCTTTTGGAACCCTCTAGAGTATAGAAAATTGTGCGGTTGATAATTATCTCTATGTAAACATGACATGTGGGCCTTTCCTTGGTATTTCCTGATAACCCCTATAGAAACAGACATTTACCAAAACTTGTGGAATTCTGTTAGTATAAACCCTAGTTCTAGCTATTGGTTTGATTTAGATCATTTTCCTTGTTTAGTTGACGGTTAAAATGGTACTTAAGGACCGTCAATAACCATCTAGCTACGGAGGTTAATAATTCTATACCACAACCTTCATCAACCAAACGGAAAAAATCAGGAAACAAGAAAACCAACAGTTCAGATTCGAAGTCATCAGAGTATCTCCTTGGCGATGATGATCAAGGAGATAGTGATGATGATGATGACACTGAATCTAATGAGCAACCACAACCCCTGGCAATTAAGGTGCTTTTTTAACCTTCCAAGTAGTGGATGGGGAATATTTGAATTGCATTTGAATGTTTTCAATCCAATCTTTAATGTATGATCATGCTTTCAGATTCATCTTGTTTATTTGATACCTGTAATTAATATATGGTCTTGCTTAATATTGCACATGGCTGACTTTTTTTCACAGTATATTACTAGGGGTACAAAGAAAACCTTCGCTTCAAAGAAGACAAATCCTAACATGCCGCCAGGAAGTAGGAACAAGAGGGTGAGGGCAGTTGCAGAATCACAGGTGCATCATTCTGGAGTCGAAAGAAGATAATAAAAAAGGCTTAAGAGTGAAGCTACAAATGGGGACAATGTAGAGGCTCCTATAGATGCTGGTGATGCCATACTAGACAACTATACTACACCTGGAGTTACTGATTATGAGAGACAACCTGCAGAGGAAGATAGTGGAGCTGCTGCTGATCTTGACAGTACAGGTGTTGATGAAGGCAATGTAGATGGAGGTGAAGGAACTTCAGGCAAGTTATAGTTTTTTTTATTAAACTATGACATCTCTTTTTCTCATTTACATGAAACTAAAACATTTCATCAAATGCGGCTTCTATTTTGTAGCTACTGCAGAGCGAGCTCCAAGGAGACCTAGGGAAGCAACTAAGGGAAAACAGTTGGACAAGATGACTAAAGCTATAAAAAGGAGATTGCCCATAGCTATTGATGAAGGCAATAAAAGGCCTCATGATCCTGTTCAAGCTGCCAAGTTTGCATCAGAGGCTGGCATCATTGTTCGGGAAAACATGTCTGTCCTACCTCATTGGAAAGATTACAAGAAAGACGACAAATAGTACAATACTTTTGTAACGCAGCTAAATGTAAGTGCATTACTGCTTTTATGCTTAACTTGTACACATGCTTAACCTGAATTGACTAACTAACTATGGAATTGTCATTTACCTAAGGACGCTTGACCATTCCTAATAATGATTCAACAACTCAAGCTTGCGCTGATATGATGAGCTCTGCGATAAAACAAAATCGTTATCGCCTGAAGAAGAAATACTTCAATGGTGTACCTGCAAATAGTATACCTACAACTTCTCCTGTTCCTTACATGACTGATGAAGAGTGGAGGGCACTAACTGCAAAGTGGTCTGATCTAAAGAACATGGTATGGGTATCTTGCCATATATGCTTGTTTCACAATCAGTTTCCAAAGATCTCTTAGTTTTGAACCTATAATCTCATCTGACATGTTAATTCTCTTGTAGGAAACCTGTGAAAAGAACAAGCAGAACCGCAATAAAGTCTAGTTTCAAAAGGCTACGGGTTCTCGCTGCTACGTGGCACACTTGCATGAATATGTAAGTTCAAAGTACATTGAACTAGTCTCCATACACATTTGCACTGAGCAATTCTCTTGCATGAAATCTGAGACAAATTTTGTTGTCATTGTTTATCCACGAAACAGAAGAAGAAGAGAATCCGAGAAGAACCCATGTTAGATCCGAGTGAAGAACTAGATGCGGTGGAGGCCTTCCAGACCTACCATTAAAACAAGAAACATGGCCTCAGTTTTGCAGCAATGGACACAATCGTAAGTTAATTTGTTTGCTATATTCATCTTGTGTCACATGTCTTCCTCAAATTATTGCAATAAGTAGCATCTCTCATCTTGTTCTTTGTCAACCAGTAACATGTAACTGTTTTATGTCCATAATATTTCAGGTTGATATGGAAAACTTGAGGGGTGAACCTGTTGATGAAGGTGGGACGACACCATCAAGTGTGGAGCTTGTGTTCAAGGTGCTCTCCCAGAGCAGCTCAACCTATTTCCTGAAGAGCGCTGGCATGAAAACACCGACATCCTGCAAGTCAAAATCATCAGATGAAAGCAAGCTTCGGGAACGACTTGCAGCTGAAGCAAAGGCTGCAGCAGAGGCTGCTGTTCAAGGTGAACTCGATGAGCTTAGGAAGAGAAGTTGTCACACCCAATTTTAAGGATAAAATTGAATGTGAATACTTATGTGTGCCCAGGGATCAGTCACACACATAAGCCGACAAATCTTTAAATAATATCATTACAGAGTGCTTATTACATAACGAATAATAGCCTAAATCAAAACAGCGGAAATAAAGATAACTCTCTCGTCGAGGCTCCACTTCACAGGGACGTCGACTGGTTGACCACTAGCCTAGTATTCTTCATGGTAGTCTTCAAAGCCATCTGATGAGGTTGATAAAGCAAGGGTGAGCACTTAAAGTACTCAGCAAGAGTAACACAGGGTTACGAAACTCAAAAGGCTGACACTGTCTTTACTGCGGTTGCTTTTAACTTGGTCAAATTTTACCAACATTTAGCTTTAGTTATGCATACCTAGTTGATAACCACATGATAGTAAGAATAATAATTCATCATCAATAATTAAACAACATGATCACTAACACTATGAGTTTTCCAGGCCGCTCGTGACCGTGAGCACGGCTATCATGATAGATTTACACTCTGTAGAGGTTACGCACTTTACCCACAAGCCATGTTGCCCATATGCCCGGGTTTGCAACTCCCAAAACACTGCCAAGGTGAGCGGGCAGGGTACACTATGAAGTCTTTCAAAAGTCTTCCCAACATGTCAACAGACCCTACGGACCCAAGGGCAAGGGGTATGTAAAGCCTCCTACTCGATGGTACCATTACAGCAGTAACCACCCTAGCCATGCCCTACAACCAGCTCGACAATGATGCCTTTCACGAACTGCCAACATGCTTGTACGAATCTTCGTACTTAACTAAAGCCATAATCATATAGCACTCATGGTTGCATTAAAATCCCAGATTTTCCCTACAATGGGGTCCTATTCCATGTTGCTATAAAAGCCCGTTTTAACTCTTCGTTGCATATATCCATTAGTCAAGAATCAACTCATGATTCATGTTTAGCATAGCAAAACTACCCATATGCATAGTAACCCAAAGGTGACAAGGAAAAAGGATAACAAAGCTATGATAGATCTAATAGGAATCAAATTAAGATACATGCAATATGACTAGATGAATTATGGTGAATAGGTAACAAGGATGATCCCATGTTAAACTTGCCTTGATCCGAAAGCTCTTGAGGATCCTGGTCTTCAACGAAGAACTCCTGATCAACGAAAGTCTCACCGTCTGAACTCGATCAACATCACCACACAATCATCCGATCAATCATACACGAGGCAAACATAGATTCAATTAGAACTAAACACCAATCAATAAAAGGGGTTTAAAAAGAAATGTACGTATTGCTACGATCACACAGACGCGAGAATCACGCTAAACGGATCTATAACGAGAAAGAAACGGCTACCGAAAGATTAGCTTTCAAAGGAGAACTAGACTCCATTTATTTTATCTATATAAAAATCATATATTGGATACTTTAGAGAAATACCCAAATTAAGTTAAGTCACATTATATTTGCTTTGGAAAAACGAGATTAAGCTAAGTATGTTTTGTTTTATGAAAAGCTGAAGTGAAACATATATTAGTTTTAATAAGAAAACCATTACTTATAGATTAATTAATTATCATTTTATTTGAAAGGAGAAAACATGTTTAAGATTGATACTAACATGTATATTATATCGTTATGAAACCAACACAACTAGAACGGGCTAAAATGTATCTAAAACGACAAGATTATGAATTAAACAAGATTTTCTATACAGGTTTAATTCATTAAAAGGATTAACCTAAACTTTATTTTCAAAAGTATTTAACATAGATGAAAGCTATACCATTGCATAGGTCTTGAAATTACGAAGCTAACGCACCGTGAACGGATCGAATCAGAGCTAAAACGATCAAACTACAGGCATTTGAAATCAGTGGCAAATCTGTAATTAAATTGAACTTTAATGAATTAAAACAAATCAGAAATTCAGATTAAATAGGAGATCTGGACGGCGGGTTTAATAGATGGAACCCGGGGGTCTCTTTAGCAAAACCGCAGGGGCGAAGGGGTATCATGGATCCTAGGCCATTGGATGGAATCCGATCGGCTCAGATTAGATGAGGGGGAGAGAGGGAGAAGCTCCGGTCGGCAACAGAGACCCCGGCAGGCAAAATGCCATGGCCGGCGGTGCCACCTCGTTGGCGATCCTGGAAACCGACCCTAGAGGGCATGGTTTGGCTCGGGAAGAGCACTGGAAGGTGTAGGAAGGCGAGGCGAACGCGCCAGAAGTGACGGAGGGGTTCGGAGACGTTCGTGGACGGCCGACGATGAGGAGTGGTGGTCGTTGGCTTCCCGAAGCTCTACGATGCTCTTTCGACGACGATGAAGCGGCAGGGAAGCTCGGTGTCGGCTCTGCTATGGCGAACGCGAGGGCGAAGCTAGGCACGAGCGAGGCGATTGCGGGAGGGAAAACGGCGTGGGTTTGGTGCTATATATAGTGGGCAGAGGCAGGAGTCAATGGCGGACCCGACGCACTTACGCGAGAATCGCTGAGGCGGTTCGGGGAATCGGCTCGCTCTGCCGAGGCAGAGTCCGACGGGGTGAAGGGAGGAAGGAGGAGCTGACAAGCAGGGCCGCTGCATCAGCGAGAGGAGGGGAGGGGAAGATAGGGCCTCCCGTGCGGGCTCGGCATCGGACTGGGCCGAGGCGAGGAGAAAAGGAGAGAGGAGGGAGTCCGCATGGGCCGGCTTAGGATGACCCAAGCGAGAAAGGGAAATGAGGGAGGGAAGGAGCCGACTGGCTCTGGGCCAAGCAGGCCGACGGGCTAAAAGGATGAAAAAGAAAGGAGGGAGAGGGAAAAGATTTTTTTTTCCAATACTTTTTCTTCTCTTTTTGATTTGCCAAACATTTTTTCCCAAAAGTTTTCGAAATAGATTTTGAGCTTTGCTAATCAAACAATGCAAGAGAAAATATGCAGAGGCATGAATGCACAACATGTTGTTAACCTAACATGTTAGTATTCCTTTTAGTTTTATTTATTTAATTCTATGAGCACAATATTTGCTAGAATAAAATCAAATTAACCAAATTAATTCAAATTGAAGCAGCTGAGGAAAGCCTGACGAAGACACGGAGAGATGTGGAGGAGTACAAGGCGCTGACCGAGAATAAGTTCAAGACGGTGGAGGAGACCAATGTGCTCATTAAGAGGCTCTTCGTGGGCAATGGTAATGCTTCTTCGTCGACATAAGGTCTCCTGGTCAGTGCTGCTATGTTTGAACTTTGATTTTAGGTACTCAGAAACTTAAGTTGCTCGTGGTTGGCAACATTTTATTGTATGTTGTCGTGTTATGTGAACTGGTGATGGTGTGAACTGAGTTGTATGCTCGTTGGAACTGATCTGAGTATGTAATTATGTGGTTTTTCTAGTATAATTTCCGAATTGCAATTAAATTATTATCTGCATTTCTCTGATGAAAATGATGGCGTCTTCGGTGATGATTACAAACCACAATTTGTAACAATTTCAAATCAATAGCTGTGATGAACATCATTTCAAATCAATAGTTGTGATGAACATCTTCCATGTTTAGTGACAATTTCAAACAGCAATATGTGATCAAATAACAACCAATCAGAACAAGACACCTGGCTGAATTTGATTGGTCCACGTGGTGACAACGCATCGCAAGCTGTGACCAAAATCTTTCATCTTCCGTGACGATTTCAAACAGCAATCTGTGACCAAACAAGAACCAATTGGAACAAGCCACGTGGCAGAATCTAATTGGTCCACGTGGCGGCAACGCAGCATCCGGGTCAGCGATGATGTCATGCGCCACGTTAGCAATGACATCATCAGCCATGTCAGCATCCTACGTGGCAAGCGCCGTCGAGCCGTTTCCAAATGGGTCGTTATGACGATACCAGAGGTCAATCTGTGACCAAACCGGACCGTCACAGGTTACAAACGCCGTTAACAACGACGTTAACGTCACCGTTTTGGCGCGACGACGGACGCTGGATTGTGACCAAAACTGATCGTCACAGAAAAGAAATCACATCCGTGATGATGGTCTTTTCGTCACAGACTAGAGACACATCTGTGACGAAAAAACCATTTCGTCACAGTAGATCAAATGTGACGCGAGCTCAACGACGATCCCATTTTCGTCACAAATTCGTCACAGATTACACTTGGTGATGTTTTTAGCATCTTCAGTGACGATCTGATTACGTCACAGATGGTCAGATCCCTACTAGTGTCCCTTGTCGCACATCCTCCTTGAAAGCATCCCTTCCTCTCCCTCCGGTGGGTGGCAGACCCAGCACGCACTGTGTGGGATGTGGCAACATGTGTGGCCCTAGGAGCACTGTGGCAAAGGAGGGGGAGGGGCTCGCGTGTGTGGTCAGTTGCGGTGTCTAGATGTGTCAGCGTGTCCCCTACGACCGAATCTGGTGAGAAGGTGGATGCGGTGTGGCCCCTATGGCCAGTCCCCGTGATGAGGCGGCGACGGTGTACTCTACCATGGCGGGCGCTCCCTCCCTTCCTTTCCCACGGTGTGCTTCACCATGGGGGTGCTAGAGGTGCTAGGTTCGTTGGGGAGAAGGTCGGACGCGCCTAGATCTCGCGGGGAGAGGTCGATCGCCCCCAGATCAGTGTGCTCGTCAACAGGCTCAATTGGGCTTGCTAGTTTTTTCTTAAAAAAATTGATTAATGAGTCTGGCAAAGCGTCTGTCTTCATAGGTCTGAATTAACCATGACATATGAATAGAGGTCTTAGCGTTGTCCGCCTCTGTTAATCCAAAATGTTAGCCTTCTGGTTTTTTAGTGTATAAGATAAAGGTTTTAGGGATAAAATGAGTTTTAGAAGAATGAAAAGGATGAAACTTATCTGCATTGTTTTTAATACGCAAAAGTCTCATAACACAATGACATGAAATCACCTAGAGAAAACAGCCTTGTGGGAAACCCCCCCCCCCCCCCCCCCTCTCTCTTCATATGGGCACTTTAGGGTACTGATACAACATGTCCCCCTAAAATTTTGATAAAAAATAGTATTAGAGATAAATTATTGAGGAACTGTTGCGGATGCTCTTCGTACTGGTTGCTTGTTGCTTGAGGCAGACCAAATGACTAACCAACGACCAAAAACATGGATCGCTGAAGTCGATCGATCTTTCTTAGCCAAAAAATGCAATTACAGCTTGCATGAAAATACACTCACATCACCTACATGAATGTATACAAGTGGTTCTTGGCAACTATCAAATGCAGTGTCTCTGGTTTGTGGGCACCAACTACTTTTTTCTTAAACGCTACAGTAAACATAACAGCCAGCCGGCGAGCTACTTGTCGTGGTGCTTGACGCCGCGCGGCCCCGCGGACTTCTTTATGGACTCGATTCTCTGCCGCCTGATCTGCTCCCTGAACCTAGCGATGAACTCCTCCGCCTTCTTGTCCACCTCGTTCTCGTCCACCTCCGGCGTGGACTCCCTCGTCGAGTACCCGCCGCCGCCGCCGACGTCGTCATCATCGTCGTCGCTGCTCTCGGTCTCATCCGAGGAGACTGCCACACCGCCCAGGATAGGGTCGGTCCCTGATCTCTCGTACTGGAACCTGGGAATGGATTGATAAGCACTACTGTAGCCGTACGGCTCCTCTGATCCGTGCACGTCTAGCGCGTCGTCACGACCATCACCGGTGTCGTCAGGCAGTTCTTGGCTTTGGTCTTGAAAAACTGCAGGCTCCCTTGCCCTGAACGTTCTCACTGACTTGCCAACCGAAACAGACGAGGAGGAGCCGCCGTCAAAAGAGCTTCTTGGTGGCTTCGCTGACGAGGAATTGCTGGTGTTGTTGTAAGCAGAGATGCTGACGCTGCTCGTCTTCGGCGAGTAGTGATCTTCTCCTCGTCCTCTCATGCTGTGGTGCTGCAGCTCCTCCTTAAAGCTTTTCGCTGCCGCCGACGACCGGCGCTCGGTCGCCGGGTGGTAACCGTGGACGAGGAACGGAGGCGGAGGCGGAGGTGGCGCCGGCGGCGAGGAGGAGATGGAAGAAGACCTGTACGGGCTCCTCCTCTTGGCCTTGGCGTAGTACTCCTCCTCGCTTGCCTTGGCCAGCGTCTCTCTGGAGAAGGAAGATGCCGGGGACAGCCTCTTGGGGGACGGCGAGGGACTCGGCGACGCGTGTCGGCGCGCGTCAAGCCTCCGCCACGGGAGCGGCGAAGGGAGCACGGTCTCGTCGTCCCGAGAGCTCCGACGCGGCCGAGCGCGCGGCGTCTCGACATCCTCCGCGCTGGCGTCCTGTGCCTGCTGCGGCTTCAGCGTTCGGACGGGCAGCGACAGCGGTGCCTGCGCGTCCGCGGCCTGCCCGATCCGAACCCCGCCGCCTCCAGTGGACACGACGACGACGGGCTCCACGGGCCGGTGCAGCGCGCTCCACGAGCTTGCCCTGCCACCCCCGCCGGGAGGGCTGTCCGGCACCAGCACGTCGTCGTCGTCGTCATCATCATCGAACGGCGCGATCGAGTCCCTGAACATCCGCCACGCGAACCTCGCGTCCGCCTTGGCAGGTTCGGGCCCCACGGCAGCGTCCTTCTCTGCTGCAGCTGCAGCTGCGGCGGTGGCGGCAGCCCCGGCGCGCCCATCGTCGGCGCCGGCGCTGTTCTTGCGGCTGAAGAGGCCGTACGAGAAGGCGATGCCAACGAACAGCAGGTGCAGCAGCTCCCACGCCTTGGCGAGGAACGCCTGGCCGGCTCCCCCGGCCCCGACGTCGGGCGCCTGCGCGGGGAGCAGCGGCAGCAGCGCGACGCAGAGCGCGAGCACGGCCGCCCTGAACGGGAAGCTCTGCAGCACGGAGGCTGCCTGCTGCTGCGCTGCTGCCATCGATCAATCAATCAAGAAGGGAAAAGGGGGAGGGAGGAGAGGCGCCCAACGTTTTTTTAAGCTCTTGGCTTTGCCGCCGCGCGCGGTCGCTGCTTTCCGCTCGTCGTAGTGGTGGGAGTGCGTGCAGCGGTCGATGCTCTGCTCCCGAATCCCGACCCTCAACACCAAAAAAATTCTTGGGCTCTGCCTCGGCTTTATTTGCGGTGTATCAATTCCCCTCACCCACCGCTCCGATGCTGGTGTCACCGTGTCACCGTGTGGATCGCGGACTGGGTGATCCGTCGAGGTGGTCGTGGTATCTTTTGTGCTTGTTCCGCTTCCGTTCCGTTGGCAGCCGGTTTGAGACGGCGAGAGGCGACCGGCCAGGAGGGAGGAGAATTGCTTAGCGGGCAAGGGAGGAATTTGAATCCACGAGATGAGATGTAGATATAGACTCCGGTCGAGGTAGGATGGAGCTGCATGCATGCGATGATGCGATACGATGCGTGGATGTCAAGCGTGATGGTGAAGCTCATGTTGTCTTCTTGTGATGCCACGAGAATCAATCCCCACTTCCATTGTGACTTGTTTTACGCGAACGAATCACTGCTCCCAGTCTGTCTGAGACGGGAAATTAAACTGATAGATGGAATAATGACCCTTGTGTGCTGGCCAGGACCAGCTCCATGCATGACCTGTTGATGATGAATCTCTGACGACGCACGCTTTGCAGTTTGCACAGCTTAAAAGTAGATTTGGACGACTGATTGATCAAGGGACAAAGTTCAGGCATGTCATTTCTACTGTTGCCGTCGTCCGTTGCCATTCAAAGCATGGTAATTAGGAGGACAAATGTGAGCCAGTTATAAAAATAATCTTTTAGACCAAAAGACAACAGACCACATAATCTTTCAGTGCCCATTGCTGTATAATTTTGGTCCAAAATTGGACCACAACAATGCACCAACCTTCGATGTAACAATTGGCACATCATTCTGAGGATCAAAGGCATTCCTAAAGATCAATATAGCGTGTTAGTGACCTTGAGCTGTTGGCAGCTCTGGAAAAGAAGGAATGCCTTCGGTTTTCAAGAAGAGCAAAACACTGTCAGGTAGCTCCTTATTTTGTGCAGGGTAGAGGCACATCTCTGGAGAGCGAGAATGCCCAACAAAAGCAAAAGAGTCATACATGAGTGGACCAAAGTTCTTGACATGTCGGTGAACTCTGAACCTATGTAATCTGTAATCAAGCATAGCCCCCCCCCCCCCCCCCTCCTCCCTCTCTCCTCTCCTTTCTCTACCAAAACTCCATGTAACACCCTCAGTAATTAGGAAAGAAGAGCTGAGTCAATAAAATTAGGTGGGGACTGGTCCTCCTTTGAAACTTTCAAAAAAAAGTTATAAAACTAATTACATAGGAGTAGACTAATTAGCGAGATACATCTATTAAATTTAATTAATTTATCATTAACAAATATTTACTGTAGCACCACATTGTCAAATCATGGACTAATTAAACTTATTAATAGATGTGTCTCGTAAATAAGTCTCAATTTATACAATTAGTTTTGTATTGAATACTTCAAGTTAGTGTTATACTAACGTGCAGGTCTGAGAATGTATTTATTGCAGTGCTTGCCCTGCATATATACGTATAACTGAACACCCTGATAAGACTCCATAGTTCTTGACTACTTGTGGATGACTGCTCTCGGTTGGCTACTGGCCGGTTGCCCTGCTGGCCATCAGATACTGCCATGTCGGTTGCTGAATAGTACATCTACTAGGCGGTGTTGATGGTTTCACAAATCTAATCTAAGAAAAACTCGAGCAGAACTACAACTACTCAATCCCCTTGCCCTGCATGCATGGATAATTCGATATGATCTGGAGTACATGATGATAGTACTTGTAGGCAGCACAAGTACTATTTAACCTTGACATACAGATGCTGCAAGGTGTTGATCCTCTGCTCGCCCACTGGCCTCACGTGCGCACTTTGGCGATGAACTCGTGGAAGTAGATGCATGTCGGCACGTTGCCGCATCATATCGCTGGCCCCCGTCACGCGCCAGGGTGCGATGCGATCCTGTCCTGCCGAGGAGAAGTACTAGACTGCAAGGATTCAGCAGCGTATGGGGAAGGGGAAACGACGATGGTGGCCAGGCGCGTTCGGACCGATGATTTCGGACGAGGAACGATGCCGTTACATTTTTTTATTTACTAGGAGTATAGAAGGAGAAGAGATATCTATTTAATGTCATAAATTTTTATAACTTTTTTTATAATTTTGGTAAAACTTAATATGTTTTTACTTTATAAGAAAGTTAGAATGATTTATAAATTTAGTATGGAGGAAGTATAAAGTACATGAGTAGAAATAGAGAGCACATGTGGGAGCAGTCTGCTTTGGAAAAATGTTAGCCTAAAATTTTACATATAGACATCGATGGTGTCAAGGGTTTCACGGCGCAATGACAAAAGCTATTATTGGTTGAGAGACTCCCACCTAGGGTTCAAATACTGGGTGCGACACATAATCCTAGATTTATTTCAAGATTTTCCGGCGTCATGCATTAAGTGGTAGACGACGTTCCCGTCGACAGCGAGACGTCTGTGGTAACTTCGTGAACTTCAAGATTTGCCGGCTCAGTCCGTACAGTCCTTCGAAGATGCTCATAGAGGTAGAGTTTGCGTACGTGTGTTCATAGGGGTGAGTGTGCGTGCATGTTGAGTGTCTGCATTATACTTTCTCTATGGTACACTTCTGTGTCATATAGTTTAGTGGTCTCACCAGTGGCGGAGGCAGCGGTCTGCCTAGACTTGGCCACAGCCGTACCTAAAGTTTATACAAAATACTTAATATATGTATTATATACGAGTTTTGTTATGGTACCTTTAAATAACTGTGAGTTATTTATTTAATTAGATTGGATGGTTATGATTATATGCTACCTCTTAAGAGGTAATATATAAAATATATTTATTTATTTTATAAAATAGACTAAATAAGAAAAAATTTAGATTACAAAATCTTTCTTTACCTCTAATTAATACATACATTATTTGTTAGGTATGATAAATCTTTTTATTTGGAAACTATAATTTAGACATGATATATATATTCAAGGTTTGCTTGTAACATGTATTCATGTTTCATAACATGATGAACATTACATGTTTGTAACACATAACGTATATGTACCTGTATATATAGTTTTCACACATGATACAACGTGGTTTTTTTTTCAAATCTCATGAACGCGTATGTATGTGTACATGAACTCGTGATATGATAAAATTTTGATGGAATACGATGTTGGCAGCCAAAAAGATATATGCATGTACGAATGTTGAATGTAAGTATTTTTGAGATACCCTGAAAAAATTTAAATATTTTTGAGGTGGATGAAAATTCTTCACATTAGGAGTTGAGACAAAAAAAAAAGAAAATGATCAAACAAAAATGGAATTAAGCTTCCGTGCCTCCTAGTGTGCGTGAACAAAGGAGGATTGCTTCTATTTCTACACGAACTATTGATATCGAGACATTTTCTTCTTTTCCTGAGTTACTTATTGATTTAACTAATTTATAAAATACAAATAAATTAATGGCTCAAATTGATTTGAGATATTATCTTCTTAGAGGTAAAGTTTGTACCGTACCATTGTCCATTATATACTAATAAATATATAAGAAATACATATATTAATGCATTATGCAAATCAACGAGACGTCTATGGTGACTTCGTGAACTTCAAGATTTGCCGGCTCAGTCGGTACAGTCCTTCGAAGGTGCTCATAGGGGTAGGATTTGCGTACGTGTGTTCATAGAGATGAGTGTGCGTACGTATTGAGTGTCTGCGTTATACTTTCTCTATGGTATGCTTCTGTGCCATATAGGTTAGTGGTCTCACCAGTGGCGGAGGCAGCAATCTGCCTAGACTTGGCCACAGCCATACCTAAAGTTTATACAAAATAATTTATGTATTATATACGAGTTTTGTTATGGTACCTCTAAATAACTGTGAGCCATTTATTTAATTAGATTGGATGGTTGTGGTTACATGCTACCTCTTAAGAGGTAATATATAAAATATATTTATTTATTTTATAAAATAGACTAAATAAGAAAAAAAAATTAGATTACAAAATCTTTCTTTACCTCTAATTAATACATACATTATTTGTTAGGTATGATAAATCTTTTTATTTGAAAACTGTAATTTAGGCATGACATATATATTCGAGGTTTGCTTGTAACATGTATTCAAGTTTCATAACATGATGAACGTTACATGTTTGTAACACATAACGTATATGCACTTGTATATATAGTTTTGACACATGATACAACGTGGTTTATTTTTTTTTCAAATCTCATGAACGCGTACGTATGTGTACATGAACTCGTGATATGATAAAATATTGATGGAATACAATGTTGGCAGCCAAAAAGATACGTGCATGTGCGAATGTTGAATGTAAGTATTTTTGAGATACCCTGAAAAAATGTAAATATTTTTGAGGTGGATAAAAATTCTTCACATTAGGAGTTGAGACAAAAAAAAGAAAGCGATCAAACAAAAATGGAATTAAGCTTCCGTGCCTCCTAGTGTGTGTGAATAAAGGAGGATTGCTTCTATTTCTACACGAACTATTGATATCGAGGGACATCTTCTTCTTTTCCTGAGTTACTTATTAATTTAACTAATTCATAAAATACAAATAAATCAATGACTCAAATTGATTTGAGATATTACCTTCTTAAGGTAAAGTTTGTACCGTACCATTGTCTATTATATACTAGTAAATATATAAGAAATACATATATTAATGCATTATGCAAATCAGCGAGACGTCTGTGGTGACTTCGTGAACTTCAAGATTTGCCAGCTCAGTCGGTACAGTCCTTCGAATGTGCTCATAGGGGTAGGGTTTACGTACGTATGTTCATAGGGATGAGTGTGCGTGCGTGTTGAGTGTCTACGTTATACTTTCTCTATGGTACGCTTTTGTGCCATATAGTTTAGTGGTCTCACCAGTGGCGGAGGTAGCAATCTACCTAGACTTGCCACAGCCATACCTAAAGTTTATACAAAATACTTAATATATGTATTATATACGAGTTTTGTTATGATATCTCCAAATAACTATGAGTCATTCATTTAATTAGATTGGATGGTTGTGGTTACATGCTACCTTTTAAGAGGTAATATATAAAATATATTTATTTATTTTATAAAATAGACTAAATAAGAAAAATTTTAGATTACAAAATCTTTCTTTACCTCTAATTAATACATACATTATTTGTTAGGTATGACAAATCTTTTTATTTGAAATTGTAATTTAGGCATGACATATATATTCGAGGTTTGCTTGTAACATGTATTCATGTTTCATAACATGATGAACGTTATATGTTTGTAACACATAACGTATATGCACTTGTATATATAGTTTTGACACATGATACAACGTGGTTTATTTTTTTTTCAAATCTCATGAACTCTTACGCATGTGTACATGAACTCATGATATGATAAAATATTGATGGAATACAATCTTGGCAGCCAAAAAGATATGTTTATGTACGAATGTTGAATGTAAGTATTTTTGAGATACCCGAAAAAATGTAAATATTTTTGAGGTGGATGAAAATTCTTCACATTAGGAGTTGAGACAAAAAAAGGAAGCGATCAAACAAAAATGAAATTAAGCTTTCGTGCCTCCTAGTGTGCGTGAATAAAGGAGGATTGCTTCTATTTCTACACGAACTATTGATATCGAGGGACATTTTCTTCTTTTTCTGAGTTACCTATTGATTTAACTAATTCATAAAATATAAATAAATCAATGGCTCAAATTGATTTGAGATATTACCTTCTTAGAGGTAAAGTTTGTACCGTACCATTATCCATTATATACTAGTAAATATATAAGAAATACATATATTAATGCATTGTGCAAATCAGTATGCTAGTTCTTATAAACATTCCGTCGCCACACCTAAAATCTTTTTCTGCCTCCGCTACTAGGTCTTACGTATGGTTATTATAGCCTGCACACAAGAAGCATTCTCCTTAATTGGCACAAAACATAAGCATATGTCCAAGAATGAATTATAAGGAGGAGGAGAAGCAGCAGCAGCAGAAGAAGAAGAAGAAGAAGAAGAAGAAGAAGAAGAAGAAGAAGAAGAAGAAGAAGAAGAAATAAGAAGCTGCTACATGCAATCCCTTTTTGATGAGCGGCAGGCTGGATGATGGAACCATGAGAGATCATACATGCATGGACAAATGATACTCTCTCTGTCCCTTATCAAGTATTGTTTTAGAGATCATGCATGTATGGATAGATGATACTCTCTTTGTCCCTTATTAAGTATTGTTTTATGTTTCTGTGCCATAATTTTAATTTGACTACATTTATATAAAATATGTGTAACATTTCTGTCTCCAAATAAATTTCACCCACAGTTTTCGGGTTCGGATACCTGAAACTTATCAGGTTCGGTTTTGGGTTTCGGTTTTTGCCCGCGGATACCCAAGGGATATCCGAAATATAATAATTTGAATAAAAACTTATGTATTTTTATTAATAAATTGTTTATGTAAGCTATTAAATTTGTTCCAAGTTGAGTAATGAAATTGTAAGTTGTTTATTGCCTAATATTTATACATTTGAATATGTAATATATATCATACATATGTTGCTAAGCATTTTCTATTAGTTTTTTATTGGTATATAATGGTGGTTTTCGGGTTTCGGTTAACCGTTCAGGTTTCGGGTATCCGTCGGGTTTGGTTTCAGGTATGGATTTTCACCTGAAACGGTTTTCGGTGTGGTTTCGGGTTTTGAGTTTGGGTTTCGGGTATGCGAAGCCTCCACCCGATCCGAACCCGCCCCGTTGGCATCCTTATTATTTCTTTTGCTTGTTAAGGACACCCTTAGAGCAAAGTTAATAATAAAGCCAAGTGATGGCTGTATAGATGCTTGCAGTCCACCTCTCAGCTCACTCATATAATGATTTCACCTTCACAATCAATACATGATCCACTTATCTATCTCACAACATTTCTTGGTTCTTGTGTCCAAACTGGCCGTAAGCTTAGAGCAAGTATGATAAGTGGCTACAAGCTGATTAAATGATGAGGTGGGGGAGAGAGGAGATGAGAGATAGGAGAAACAGACTGTAAGCTTACAACCAGCTTGGACACAAGAACCAAAGAATCTGTGAGAGAGACATGTGGGACATGTATTAATTGTGAAGAAATAACTACTATATGAGTGAGGTGTAAGAAGGCTGCAAAACCCCTTACAACCAACAGCTGGCTGAATCTATTAAACTTGTTCTTACAACTTATTTCTCCTCTCCTCTCTCTCTTTTCTTTCCTTCCTCCTCTACCTTAACATTTAGCCAGCTTTCCATTACTATATACTTGCTCTTAAGGACCTGCACAGAACACGGGAGAAGGACGGGGACGGGGCTCCATATCAGAATTCAGAATGTTGGCATGCGATTCGGCGTGATGCGGTTAACAGAAAAGATTCCCCTCTTTTAGGTCGCGTACGCTAGCTAGAGAGCGCTTTCGCTCATGCACCATGTGGTGTGGGATCATCGCGAGGTGGACTGGACGCATGCATGGATTAATGGATCGTGGATAGCGCCGCCAGCCCACAAAACTCCGCTGCTTGCCCACACTTTTCTCCGTTGATCTCGCCTGAGGCGAGAGAGCATGGGAGTGGGGATGCCCCCCTCTCCTTTTGCCCGGCACTACACTACGTACTTGACTCGGCAGCCGGGTTGGATTGAGCGTTGGTCTCCGGCGGCCTCTCCTCATTTCCCATGGTTTGAACCGGTAAAAAAAACAGGTATGCGCGTTTGCCCAAGTCTCACGCGCGAGCTCCAAATACTGATTGGTGATCGCAGAGCGCAGTAGGGGCGTGCAAGAGAACCAAAATTCTAGCGCGCTTGTTGCTTCAGCTTCACCATGCAAAAAATGCGCCGGCCGCCGGCCGGTCATCGTTTGAACAAGTGCGACTCCTTGTGGCCCATCTGTTAATCGGATAGATTTCCTGTCATAATGCAGATCGGGTTTACGTACCTGCTGAACTCTGCAAACACGTACACTCATCAGCTAATTAAACAATGTCTTGTTGCACGCTTAAAGTTTGTAGCAGCCAGTGTACTTCCTTTTTCTTTTGTGTGCTGCAAACTTTTTGCAAGCAGTCTCTTATCGCATCGGAATCAGATGTGCCACGTCCTAACTACGTAGTCAGCGAATCATGCGCCCAACTAAGGGTCTCTTTGGGACTGCTCCGCTTCACGTTTTTCAGCTCTGCTCTACGTTTTTTAGCCAAACAGTTTCAGCTCCAGGCACACAGCTCCAGAAAAAAAGATGGAGTTGTGAGAGCACCTAAAGAGGTGCTCCACAACAACCTGGAGTTCGTGGAGCTACTCTACAGTGAAGTTTGTGGAGCAGAGTTCGTGGAGCAGTCCCAAACAAGCCCTAAATAAAAATAACAAAAGCTAGCCCAAAGCAAACAGCCAGGCATGATTATATTAGAGCCGCGGCAGAAGCTTATCCCAATGGCTTAAACAAAGAGCACGGTGATTAATCAGTCACATAAGCATGGCCATAAGCAGAGAATCAGTCCGTGTACTCACTAACACACGTTGGAGTAGCTATGAGCTATCTTCTTGCTCGAAATTAAAAGAAGTGGTAGACTACGAGTAGTTTCAGTGCGATTCCATGTGAGCAGAGAGCAGGAGTAGTGATTACGCAGGAGCCAGCAGGACGGTCGTAGGGTGGTTAGGGCTCCGGTATAGATGCCGTCTGCACAACGCGAACAGTGCGAGGATTAGAATAAATTAACGACACGTATCACTACTAAAATGGTGAAGTTCTTCTAATGTGTTTCTAAGTAGTAATAAAATATTATTATTAGTTATAGCACGTGAAAATCCTTACCGAAAAACATTCAGTAGACAAAGTTTTATAAAATACTAAAATACTATAAAAACTTCATTTCAAGAAGAGAACTTATAAATTTGGGTTGTATAGTGAGATGATTATATATTAGTTACAAATAATACAATAGACAAGCCATTATGATTCTATGAATTGTTTGACGGCACTAAAAAAAGGCATCCAATTATTTTCTTTTGATCACGCAAAAGGTAAAGACATCCAACTGCTGAATGGCATGCATATATATACATAAGCAATAGGCGATACATCTACAGTTGAAAAAAAAGAATCTATAAAAAGTGGCTCTCATACTTAAAGACGATCTGTTAATCACCAAATGATATCTTTCTCCCTCCCTCGTCAAATGAATCATATATGTGGTACTTCTAAACAGTCACACCTCATACCTTGAAATGCCCTTTATTTTGATTAAAGATACGTACAATTATATATCTCGTTATAGATAAACGACAAAGACAAAGAATAAAGCTTCTACATCCACCCAAAATCGTTCTTGCGCTATGGCAGGGGCGGATCCAGGGGCCTGCAGCCCTCTTAGCCTTAAATCATCTGTAAAAACACTTTTACTTAGCCTCAAAGTCACTGTTAATATTCAGCTTTAGATATAAACCTTTACTATTTAGCCTCCGAGATCCTCATCCTGGATCCGCCCTGCTATGGATTGACATTTGTTAAAAGAAACAACCGAAGGTTCTGTTTGCCACTCCAAGGTATACTGGTAAACGTGGAATATTTATGGTTAGTTGAGGTTTTTTATCTGTTTTATTTTGGTGGTGATGATGAGACAGCTGAGGTTACGCATCTGCAACATTAACTAACGACTTATTAAGACTCAAAAAATGCGTGTAGAGTGGGCCTGGCCTGTGGGCCGGAATTCGCGCAGGCTCAATTGGAAGTGGACCAGGAACATCCCGTAATTACTTGTTGCCCATCAGAATATAAAGGAATAAACTGGGGGTGAAAATGGGCCGAGCTGGTCTCAGAAGGAAATATAAGCCCGGGAAATCAGGGGCAGCGAGCAACTCCAATGCACAGGCCTGACAAGGTGATAAAAATGCGCATTTCCCGTTTCGTCCTTGCACAACATTTTCCCTTCCCTTTATTTCGATGTAGACGAGTTAAATGGCACGCAATTCGTTTGTCTTTCAGGAGCCACGGCATCATGCATCTCCCATCAGAATCGTGAGGCTCTAGCCTCACCTGACCCAGTCCCCAGAGCAGCCCAAAATGACAGTGGATGCCGGCTTCGGTGGCGTCCTGAGAAAGTGAGAATCTGTTGCCCTACATTCCGTTTGGGGTTGAGGTTGTTGGCTCCTGCAGCGATTTGACACTGACTGCTGCAAGCATAGAACTATAGTGCTGCATCCCAAACCGGAAGTCCCGAGCAGCGGGGGAGACGTGACATACTTCCCCGTCTCATAATAGTTGATGTTACCTTTCTCAACTTTGACTATATCTATATTTATATCTATATTCTATACCATACTAAAGAGGCAAACTTTCACTCCCTATTTTTTTGGTATGATCTCCTTTAACTAACTTTGTGAATGTGAAAATTGTTTCTATCCCGCTGCCTACTACTCGAGTATATGTACGAGTCTTGGATAGTTAGAATCCGAATCCAAATAGGTCTGTCTGATTAGTACTCGAATACAAATTCTAATTCTATATCTATACCCATACGAGTTAGAATAGCTTGTGTTTAACGTGATACAGAGTCTAATTCTAACCTGTATAACATAGATATATCACGATAGAGAGTCCAATTCTAGATGTGTAAGTCTTTTCTTCCAACAATGCACAAGAACTATTATTCCCGTACTAGACAAAAACCAAAAAATAAACTGAAAAAAGGAATTGGTATAAAAAAAATTATATAGCAAAATAACATGCCAGTCCCATGTGTATCGATATAAAAAAATTACATAGGAATTGGTATAAAAAAATTATATAGCAGAATAACATGCCAGTCCCATGTGTATCGGTATAAAAAAATTACATAGCAAAATAACATGCAAGCCCCGTGCGTGATATTTTCAGAATGAAATAAATGATGATAACATGGCTAATGCTTGAGGCCATATACTTTCAGCTATATCTGACGACGAGGTGCTCGGAGTCACAAACCGTCTCGAATTGCACACGTGTCACATTGCTTTTCGATGCATGCACGTTTGAGCCTTTACCTCATCGGATGTTGAGATGCATGGAGGCAACGAAGAGGGAACAAGGAGCACATAGCATGGTCATCATCATAAAATACATTAGTTTAAATTTTGTAAAAAAAAATAAAAATAAAAACTAAATAAATATATAATATTTGCAACGTAGTTTATCTCATGTTTAATAGATTTTTTCTTTTGTTGTAACACACGGGCTTTTAAAAAAATATTTTTCAATATAAATCATATTCTGACATGACTCATCATGACATATATATATAATAGAAAAAATTGTAATAAAAAGAAATAGTATAGAGTCCCTGATAGAATCTCTCCATTTCACTAAGATGTGCATGAAGAAATAGGAAAAGAACAATGAAAACGTGTGGGGAAATAGAATAGGAATAAAAAATAATATCAACGGAGTCCTTCACGGTCTCTTCTGGTTTATAGGAAAAAAAACAATAGCATATATTATAGAAAAAAATAAATAGCAATGGACTCCATCACGAACTACTCTTATTTGAGACTATGAAAAGACCATGTATAGAAAAAAATGTAAAATATGAATAAATATGCAACAAAAACTCTTGTCTGCGCTTTTCACTAATGTTTGATTTTTTTTCTCCCGTTGTAACGAACGAGCACGTTTGCTAGTAATAATAAAGAGACAAAATTTCTCCACAGTATGGCCTTCCATAACTAACTCCGTGAATGTGAAAGTTAACTTGATAGGCACGAATCCTAATCCTATCCTAATTCAAATAAATCACTCCAATAAAAACTAATGTGAATATATAAATCCTGATCCAAATAGAAAAAGATAATAATAACTTATGTATGGCCTTCCATAACTAACTCCGTGAATGTGGAAGTTAACTTGATAGGCACAAATCCTAATCCTATCCTAATTCAAATAAATCACTCCAATGATCCAAATAGAAAAAGATAACAATACCTTATACGTATATGCACATGTCAGCACGTGGTGTGCGAAGCAAGGGTAGTTTCTGATTTTTTTTTCCTGCCGGTGCACATGGCACGTTCATTCTTTTTTTATATAAAAAAAATCTTCCAATGGCACGGATGATACTTGGAATAAAGAAGAAAGTCGGCTCAGGGAAAAATCGGCCAACGAACAATTACTTCCATTAATTATTGGCTCATCAAGGAAAAAAACACAGCAACCAGCCGGACACGACACAATATTAGACTCATGAACACGAACCAAAACTGTACTTTGGAAAGGACATACAAACGGATGCTAACACGAAAAACTAGAAAGAAACGACACAAAACCAGACTTATGGACACAAACCAAAACTATACTTTGGAAAAGACATACGAACACGATAAACCAGAAAGAAAGGTAAACAATCCCGGACACGTACAAGTGTACAACAAGAAAATCGTATATAGATTGTACCTCACTCATCAGAAAAATCTCTAATCTATACCTCTTTTTTTTCTATAATAAAGAGCCAAAATTTTAGCCTAATTTTACCAATACAATAAATAAATCATAACGGATCACAAATACAACACACGCAAATGCAATCAAATAGACCATAAATCAAAAAATAAATCGAATTAATCAAGTATAAAAATTTCAGGCCGACGCCACAAGGCCATGGAGCCGCAATGAGCACAGAGGTGTGGGATGCCGAGACGCCTGACGCTGAAGCATGATCGCGAGGGCGCTGCAGGCAGGAGAGGGTCCGGTTGGCGCACCGTCGAGCCGCCGCCACGCGTCACTGCCGTCGAGCCACACACGAGGCATGGAGCAACGTCATTCGTCGAGGCGTGGGGCGAGGGAACCGCAAATCCGGAGCGGAGCAGTGTCGCCGAGGCACGGGCCACCATTGGCTCACAACACGGAGTCACAGAACCTGTCAACGAGACAGAGACACGGAGCAGCGCTGTCGATTTGTCGAGGTGTGTGTCACGGGGCGCCGTCGATTCGTCAAGGTAGAACACCGTCACGGACACAAGCTTCCATCCGACCGACTAGTACAGTAGAGAGAGCACACAACTTGGGCAGCGACACACCCTCCCAAAGAGGGGTTGGAATATCTAACTCTATCGACACATGAATAGCTGGAAATTAATGAATAAATAATAAATAAGTAAATATTTTGGTGTTTTAAATTGGAAAAATATATCAAATTAATCTCTCTCTATATATATCGACATAACTTATGATTAAAAATTATATTGTAATTTTTCTATCCAATTCTAAAAAAACAGTTTTCTAATATAAATCATATTCCAATATAAATCATGATGGCAGGTATAAAACCAAAAACCAAACGACAAACGAGATTACATTATGTTTTTTCTCCCGTTGCAACGTACGGGCATGTTTCCTAGTTTATATAAAATACGTATAACATTTATATCTCCAAATAAATTTATTATAAAAATACGTTCAATGATCTATGTAATGATATTAATTATATATTATAAATATTATTATTCTTTTATACACTAGTCCATCAACCCGTGCTCTCGCACGTGTTAGAAATTTATGAGATATAAGTATTATGTAGTGTATAATAATTTCTTTATTCTAAATTATTGGATATTTTTAATTTTTTTTCTAAATATGTATATTTTTACTATGTATCTAGGTAGTATATCTATATGTATAGCAAAATCTGTATATTTAAAAGCTTAAAACATCTTATGATTTGGAATAGACTGAGTACATCTTACTAACAAAAAATTACTTAAATTAAATTTTATTTTTTTCTTCATTTATTCTAACATTATAGATATAATAGATACTATGTAGTCTATTAAACCTATTAATTATATCTTTTCAAGGAACCAATCAATATATTTTTATTCTTTTTGTGTGACACTTTGTATACTTTAAATATGCAGTTGTTATGAAACTTTACCATTAATCGTGTTGACTCTTGTTACATGATGTATCTTATAAAGTCGTTAATACAAATTTTGTTTTTTTTAATTTTGTTCTTATCGGTTGCTACACTTTTTTCTCTCTTCTCAAGTTAAGTTTAAACTCTTATGGTTATTGTATATTTCATTAAATCTATTCTTGCACTTTTGAAAAATAAATATTTTAGGTCATGGAGTATGTTCTTGAGTAATATAATAGCATCACCCATTATTTAAAACGTACACGATATCTTATAAGTCACGGAGCATGAAGTAAGATCTTCGACAGGGTAGTAGTTCTAATCTCAATAGAATTTCAATATGTAAAGCTTATAATGATTTACTATTTACTTAAGATATTCTTAATAAAGGCCAGCACAACATAGAGATAAGTGTTCCCAACACTTTTCATGATGATTGAATTCTACTATCAAAGAATTATATTTGCAGTTATGATTATATTATTAATATAGACATATAAAATATTTTAGTTAAAATAAATAAATATCTCTAAAGTAATAACCTATATAAATTATATGTTATGGTTACTAATATGGTTTTAAATAATTTGTTACTATCATTAGTATATGAGTTATCTAGAAAAATATTTTCTTATCTGAAGAAATATATTATATGTATTTTATTGCTCATGCATGTTGTCGTTATGCATATATTTACTTTAACAAATCTTACTATATTAATAATGAGAGGAGGGGTTGATAATTTACATATTCTATTTGTTCTCTAAACATTTTTTTTGTAAAATGAGATACTGATGATTTCGATGATATTTGACTGGTATTTATTTTTCTAATAATGAGATGAAAAATGAGTTATGTAAATTATCAATCATAACATGAGGACATCAGTAGTTCAATGCATATTTATATCTACATTAGATCATGTTTCTTAACAACATATGTGGGTAATATAAATTAAGGTCATGAGTTAGTTTATGTTGTTTTACACAACGATAGAAATGGATAGTTATTTAGAAAACTTAATAGATCTAATAACTATTATTATCATCAATAGTGATTAGACATACATAATTGATGGTAAGATTATATATATATATATATATGTTTTATGAGAATTTCAGTGATATGTCTTTTGTTTCCAATCAAATCTTCTAATGATTAACATGTACGCTCAAGTGAGGACATCTAGTCAGAATTTATAGTATTTACATTTTTTTCTAGCGTAATATGTATTTAGTTGAAATCTAGTCTTAAGATATATATAAGTTCTTATACAGCCTATTTTGTCTCTTCGTAAATCTATAATTCATCTTTTAACTTTTAATCAAATTGTTATAGTTTTTAGATATTAATTAGATATTCTAGTATTATTTATCTTTTATTAAAAAAAACTTTAAAAAGAGTCTATACCCTAGTAGTATTGTTTTCACATAAGTTAAAACTCGGCATGCATCCTCAAACTAAACATATTAAATTTGTTATATCACAAGATTATATGTGTAGTATTATTTATATATCTAAGTGCATAAAATTAATAATACTAATATGACATAATGTTTTAGTTAAAATGAATTAAAGTTGTTTAAAATAATACCTTATAAAATTTATTATCATGGAGTACGTATTATCTTTCAAAATGACCAAGTTAGGTAATTTAGACATAATGTTAGAGGGTTATTTAAAATTATATTTTACTAGTATCGTGCCCGTGCGTTGCTACGGGATAACAATTTTTTTTTAACTAAAAACACATCGATCGCACCATAATATAACATAGATCACAACGGGGACAACGGACATTACAATGGGAACAAAATGATATCGTGATAACTTAAGTTTTGAACCTGTGTTACTATTATACTCATGCACTGTAATGGCAACGATAAATGACAATCTCGGTGCACAGTTCTTGTTCGAAGTGTCATATCGACGGTCAGCATGTGCTTACCAAATATATCAAAACTGCTAAATCAATTTCACTTCTTTCAATTATCTAGTCCCACTAAACTAATCTAATCACATATGTACATTCTTGGGGAAGTGAACTGCTCGTCATCTCTTCCTACTTTTGACAGTAAAAAAACTGTGTGCCTCCACCTTTCACTCCTCAGTTGTGCTTCTCATCTCTGTGCCGCATCAATTAATTAAATGATATAATACCATCGCCTCTGCGTCAGTTTCCACAAAAAAAGCACTGGAAAATTCAAAAATAATCTTCAACATTGCAAAAAGCTCAAAAGTCAAAGTTGAGTATAACCTGACAAAAAGAAATGACATATAATGTTTGTACAGCTAGCTCAGGAAACAAATGGTATGCCTGCACTCATTAGAGATAACCTATAACTTTGCTTATAGTTAACAGGATGATTACTAATCAAATCGATGATGTAAATGAGGGGTTCAGAAAGAAATTTACCACATGTAGGAATGACCCCTTTTTACCATAAACAGCGGGGCACTATTCTACCTGTAGCAAAGTAAAAGACAATTAAGTCAATGAATTGATGACTTGTACGGAAAATTCTTCTTTTTATTTGCCCTATATATAGGAACATTTTACTCCTCGGTCTATAAATCAAACAAAAGTTGTTCAACGCACGGGCATCTACAAAAGTTGTTCAACGCCTCAGTCCTCAACTATCTAAGCTCAATAGATCTTCATATTCAATATAGATGGCATCCACAGAAACCAACATGTAAAGCCTTAATCCTCTACATTTACAAATTAGTTGAAAATGTTGTGATGATTGATTTGTAAAGAGCACAAAGATAATTCTTTTGCGGGGACTGTCTCTCGTTAATAAGTGTCTGCAACCTATAATTCTTCAGGTCTGGGAATTAAAGACACCCCCCTCCACTTATAAAGAGCCTAGAGGCACTTCTGCTTGCGGATCTCAAAGAATCCACCAAGGTAGCACTCCACCTCATCTCAATTCCTATTGATGACCTCGTCCTCAAAATACTTTATGTTGGAATAGAATTCGAACGCTAATTGAGCAAGAAATAGACATTAAGGACATAACTACATCATCTATTATCTCTGGTTCAAAAAGAGGCTCATCTCCTTGAATATCGACAGCAATATCATAGTGTTTCTCAAGCTTCTTAAGTGCCTCCCAGTGGCGTTCGGATCCTATGTTATCAAGCAAAACACACACATTGTTGTTTTACTACATAAATTAAAATATAATATAACTAACAACACAAGCACTACCATTTTTGCAAGATTCTGATGTCGTTCTAACATGATCACCTCCAAATCCTAAACACAACGTTCTGCAATTCTCTCATCAACCAAAGCAAAAACTGAGAGGGGGAAAGGCACAAATGTGAACATGAAAAACTGAAACCAATCAATGAGTATTATTAGCCATCATGTGCTTACCAACATAGTCCAAAGAAGAAGCTAGCAGAACTCTTTCTCTGTGTTCTCTGTAAGTGTGAAACAAACACATTTTTAACTGAACACATAAACAAGTAAAAAGTGTAACAAATCAGGAGAAGCAGGGATACACTTTCAGAAGAAATTAGTTATGTATTAAGTGTAAAAAGAGTGTTAGTGTTGTAGGAATTATACAGATATGGCTGGATTATTTGCAGGCAAGAAATTAAAACTGGCTAAAACTAACAACTATACCATTTACTTTCTCCAAAATCCATCAAATTGAAATTCACCAAACTCAAGCTTAAATTTTTAATTGCTGAAATAACATTGAACTGTGAGGAATGAAAGCCTGCAAACGACCAGCAACCAACAGAACCGCTACTGTGTAGGCGTACCTGGATCATGGGCTTGCCAAGGATGTGGACGGCTCGCTTGCCCTCGATGTGCACGGAAGCATAGCGCGCAGGAATGATCCCCACCGCGCAACTGCGGACGCTCGGCCACTGGTACAGGTATGCCGCAGTCGCCGCCCGCGGTCAGCCGAGCCCGACGAGGACAAGGAGTCGGACGATGGTGCGCTGACCGGCATTGCACCTTGGGGACACGGTCCGCTCCCTTTGATCCGCGCGTCAGTGCGTCACCCATGGTGAGGCAGCCCGCGGTCTTCTCCCCCGCCTGGACCACAGCGCGTTCGCCAATAGCAGGTCCATGCGCCTCAATACTATCGCCCTTAGGGTCTCAACGTCACCGCCGTCATCTTCAGATTCGTGGCGGCGCATACGCGAATGTGACGGCGCGTCGTCAGGGTGGCAGCCACGGCGTCGATCCTGTTGGTGGCGGCGTTAATCCGACTGCCCGACCGCTCTAGTTGTGGTGATGAAGGGGTCGGCACGTCGACAGGATGATTCGCCGCCGCCGATCTTGGCGACATCGTCGATCTATCCGCCCCAACGCTGGTCCAACCAGTGGAGATGACGATCCGACTGGAGACGACGGCCTGATTCCGCGTGGTGGTCGTGGCCGCGCAGGGGCTCGAGAACGACTGCGATGTCGGACGAAGCAGCACTGGCGCCGGAGAGCGAAGGTGCTATGTCAGTGCGGCCGCGCGGCTATCACCGTACGAGCGGTGAGCGGGGCTGCCTCAGGGTGGTGCGAATGCGGTGGGCGATGGGGATGGGACATGGAGGCAGCGTGATTTTGTTTGGAAAGAAGAAGCATAATTGGAGGAGTCATGGTTAGCGATACGTGATTGGAGGAGCAATCCAGGGGAGGGCCGGACGGTGACGCAGGGATTGGCTCCCAACATTACTTTCCTAAAAGCATCGATCGCACGGGATAGACGTAGGTGAGGCGAAACTTTTTACGGACGAAAGAGTAGTCTTACTTTTTAGTCTTTTTATTAGTCGTGGAAAATAATGATCAAGATGGGTAATTTAGATGCAAATTTAGGGGGTTATTTTGAATTATTTTTTCATAATAGCATATGTAGGTAATTTATATATAAATCTAGGGTGTTATTTTGAATTACCTTTTATAATGGCAGAGGCAGATAATTTACATGCAAAATTAGGAGGCGGTGGGTAATATTTTTAGAAAAACTACAATAGATTCAATGGCTAATAGCGGTGATGATGATTAGAGTCTACCAAATCAAAAGGCCGAATGTTTCTTATTGTTATGAGAATTTTTCAAATATATCTTTTTTTAGCGCGTCTGATCAGAATTAATGTGGTGTTTCCGTTGAAGTCTCTAATTAGTAATAGTAAGATACAAGAGTTGTTTCGTGAAACAATGACCTTTATATTTCATCCTTTGATCTTTTTCCTTCGTATCATATATAATATTACATAATGATAATAAGATGTGGAATAATGTATTTTATTATTTATTTATCCATAATATGACGCGTGTGTATATCTTGTTTGCCGGGGTTGATATAGATTCTATCTAATATTTGATGAATTAATATATTAACCTTCTATTGTATTTTTGATTTTTTTTAATAATAGATTATTTAACCGTGGATGTGATGAACACTATTGACCTGTTATTTTATTAATATGTAAATGCTGAAGATTTTTTCACAACGTACGTCGAAGTTGTTTTCTATTGTACAATGAGTATTAGTCTACATTTTTTCTATATATATAATTGCTGATGTTGAATTTTTTTAATAAAATCTCACTAATGTCTAACCAAATATTGTGTATGTATTATTTTTCTTACTCAACTGTAAACTTTGATGTAGAAGACTTTTTCCATACGTACGTGAAAGCTGTTTTTATACCGTACAATGAGAGAAGATTTTTCCCATACGTATGACAATGCTGTTTTTATATCGTACAATGAGATTAGTTTGTTTTTTTATCTACATATTGCCAAGGTGGAATTAAAAAAAGTAAAATAGATCTATTGAAGTGAATGTCGGTGTGGATTTTGCTCCTGGTATTTAGTCGAGGTGCATAATTTCTTTAAAAAACAAAATAGATCTGGTGGTCGGCAATGCTGTTTTTATATCGTACAATGAGATTAGTTTGTTTTTTATCTACATATTGCGGAGGTGGAATTAAAAAAGTAAAATAGATCTATTGAAGTGAACGTCGGTGCGGATTTTTTTCCCCGGTATTTAGTTGAGGTGCATAATTTCTTTAAAAAACAAAATAGATCCGGTGGTAGAGGATATTTGCTGTGGTGCCGAAGTTGTTTTTAATTAGTTAAATAATTGTGGGTGTCGTAAATCCTACTGTAACACCCTAAAATTTGAATAGCAAAATAGATTTAAATTTGAGTTTAATTTGATTTTATTTAAAGCATTTTTGTGAAGCATAGAATTAAATGTATAAAACTAAAATTAATCATCATGTTAGGGTTCAACTTGAGTGATGCATCTCATGCCCCTGCATTCTTTTTCTTGTGTTGTGTGTGGCTTGCAAAATCTTGAAAAGGATTTCAAAATTCAGTTTGAAAATAAAATTAGAAAAATATTTGAAAAAGAAAATAAAAAGAAAAAGGAAAAGTTTCCCTCCCTCCCTTTCGGCCTGCTGGCCCGCGAGTCCGGCCTGCTCTCCCCTCTCTCCCTTCTTGTGCAGTGGGCCGGCCCAGCTCCACAGCCCAGCGCCCGCGGCCTCCTCTCCTCTTCTCTCCTCTCTCTCTGACACTGCTGGCCCGCCTGTCGGCGCGCCCTCCCTCTCTCTCTGCCGCTGACGCCGTGACCCCACGGATCAGTCCCCTCTTCCTCCTCTGTCGGGTCCGAGCGGGACTCCGCCGTGACGCGCTGCGACGCCGCATCCTCCTCCGCGTGCCCGCACCTCTCCCCTTCTCTCCCTCTTCTCGCTCTGACCGCGTGGCCCGCGAGTCAGCCCCCTCCCTTCTTCCCTCTCGTATCCGCGGCGGATTCTGCTCCGTCCGTAACCGCCGCGCCGCGTCGTGTCCGCGTGCGGATTCCGTGCCCGCCCGCGCTCGAGTCCGCAAGGGACTCTGTCCCCGACGCCTTTATATAGCGCCGCCACCGCGCCGATTCCCCCATCGCAAACGCCTCTGCTCGCCTCGCATCGCGCCGCCGTCGTCCGAACAGAGCACGCCGCCGTGACAACCGCCGCCGTTCCGCTCTACTCCGACTGCGGTAAGCGTCACCGAGCCTCGCATCACCTTCGCTAAGGCCCCGAACGTGTTTCCCCTCTCTTTTCTCCCTCTATCGCGCTCGGTTTGGCCCTGTCGCCGTGCAGCAGAGAGCCGCCGCCGCCGTGCTACGCTGCCGGCACACCCCGTTCGTCCCGGGCCTTGCCATGGCTCTGGGCGAATTCGCCTTCGCATCCTCGATCTCCCGGTGCTTTCGGTTGAGCAAACCGAGCACCACAGCTCGGGTTAGCCCATCGCCGACGAGCTCTGGCCGTCGGACAGGGAGCACCACCGTGCGCCGCCCTCTCTGCGCCGCCGGTTCCCTCCCCTTCTAATCTCCTCCATCGGACTCAGATCCAACGGCTCTGGATCCCCCATACCCCTTCGCTCTGGTTTTCTTGCTAAAGAGCCCTCGGGCTTTTGATCTCTGAACCCGCAGTCCAAAGCGGATTTCAGCTTTGCGTTTTCCCCTCGGGAAAACGTATTCCTTTTTAAAGTCTGATTTAATTCGAAAATCAAATAAAACCCTAATTTCCCCTTTTGCCTCTAAACTTCAAATATCTATATTTTCTTCGTTTTTAATCCAAATCGATCCGTTCGAGTTGCGTTAGATCCGTATTTTTATGCTCTATCCAGTAGTATAGATTTCACCTATGTTAATTACTTTCAAAAATCAGAGAAAATTACTTTGCTTTTGCTTAACCTATCTCTTTTCAAAATCCCGTTTAATCTATAACTTCTTCGTTTTAGATCCGATTAGTGTGATTCTCGTGTCTTTGTGATCGTAGTAAAGTATAGATCTGTTTTATAACCTTTTCAAAGTCTCTTTATTGTTTATGGTGTAATGTTCTGATCATGTCTTTATTGCTTCGTGTATGATTGTTCGGATGATTGCGTGGTGATGTTGATCGAGTACAGCCGGTGAGATCTTCGTTGACCAAGAGTTCTTTGCAGCAGATCAGGATCACCAAGAGCTTTGGAATCGAGGCAAGTTTAACATGGGATCATCCTTGTTACCTATTCACCATAATTCAATCTAGTCATTATTGCATGTGTCTAATTTGATTCCTATTAGATCTATACCATAGCTTTGTTATCCTTTACCTTGTCACCATGGGTTTATATGCATATGGGTAGCTTTGCTATGATTTACAATAAAGGATCTTGAGATGAATCTTGACTAATGATTTATGCAACAATGAGATAAAATTTGCTTTTGTAGCAACATGGAATAGGACCCCACTGTAGGGCAAAAGCTGAGATTTCTAATACAACCACGAGTGCTATATGGCTCTGGCTTTAGTTAAGTATAAAGTTTGGACAGGCATGCTTGTGGTTCGTGAAAGGCACCTTTGCCGAGTTGGTTATGGGGTATAGCTTGTGTGGGGACCGCTGCGGGTGGTACCATCGGGGTGTCCCATATTCCCCTTTGCATTGGGTCCGTAGGGTCCGCTACATCTTCGGAAGAGCTTTTGAAAGACTTCATAATGTTCCCCGCCCACTCACCTTGGCAGTGTTATGGGACTAGCTATCCCGGGCATCAGGGTAACATGGCTTGTGGGTAAAGTGTATAACCTCTGCAGAGTGTAAAACTATCATGATAGCCGTGCTCACGGTTACGAGCGGCCTGGAAAACTCACAGTGTAGATGATCATGTTGTTTAATTATCAAGATGGTTTATTCTATTCTTATCATGTGGTTATCAATTGGGTTATGCATAATTAAAGCTAAGTGTTGGTAAAATTTGACCAAGTTAAAAGCAACCGCAGTACAGACAGTGTCAACCTTTTGAGCTTCATAACCCTATGTTACTCTTGCTGAGTACGTAAGTGCTCACTCTTGCTTTCTCAACCCCTTCAGATGGCTATGAAGGCTACCGTGAGGAGTACTAGGCTAGTGGTCAACCAGTCAGCGTTCCCTGTGAAGTGGAGCTTCGTCGCGAGAGTTATCTTTATATTCCGCTGTTATGTTATTTAAATATTATTCGTTATGTAATAAGCACTCAGTGATGGTACTATTTAAAGATTTGTCGGCTTATGTGTGTGATTGATCTCTGGGCATACATGAGTTATTTATATTCAATTTTATTCTTAAAATTGGGTGTGACACCTATCAAGTTTTTTTTTCGTTCTATTATTTTTGCCGTTGAGAAATCTTGTTGTAGGGCCAAAGTTGTTTTAGTTATTTATTTTACCGGACGTTGAGATTTTATTTTAAGATTTTTTTTATTTATATAATTGTGGAGTTGGGTGTCGTAATTCTTATCAGATCTAGTTTTTTTCATTCTATTTTTTAAAAAAACAAAATAGATCTGGTGGTTGAGGATATTTAGAGTGCTTTGATTAATGGCTAGATGTTTCTGATTAATGTGAGAATTTTTAGCATTTATCTTTTTTCTTAGCGCATCTGGTGAGAATTAACGTGGAGGCTTCATTGGAGCCTTCAATTAGTAATAGTAAGATAAAATAATTGGTCAAAGTTTAAAAATACTGAGTTTTTCAGGAAGTAAGAATAACTTTTATTTTAGGATAGAGAGAGTTCATATCCCCTGGATGAGAGATAGCACTCCCTTCCTTCATGCTCAACAAGCTCGATGTTTCAAACATGCGCTCGCCTACCGCCTCGAGAAAGGAATCTCTCAGGCAGATGAAGTGCACAGACCATCGATCATTTCCTCCAGACTTTCATGGTGCTTGTGATTTCAAGGTTTCCCTGCTGGACGATAGCAGGCCTAATGCACTTGAAGAAGCTGGCAGAGATAGCAGGCCTGCCCACCAAGAAAATAACACTGCTAATAACGTGGAGAAGAATGAGAACCGAGGGATGCAAGACGTGCTCCCAGAAGATAGTTTTGAGCTTCCAACCGAGGACAAGAAGACACCTGATTGCTGGGAACAAGATGAGTTCAGTAGCAGACAGCAGAATCTGGACAGGGAGCAGGCTAAGGTTCAGACCATGACTTTATTTGATTTTCCGAAGGAGACTCAAGAAACACGGAATGGGCGCAATGAAGAGTATTCTAATCTTTCAAAAACGAGCATCGACCGCTGTTGATGGGGATGCGCCGAACGCAAGGAGAACACGCCAGAAAACAGGTGAAAACAGTGGTGCCATTTTGGAGAAGACGGCGATAAGGCGATTCAAGGAAGCCGTCTAGTTTCGGGCCTGAAGCTTTGTGATGACCGGAGATCCTTGAAAGCCAGAGATGACACATACAGAGGAGAAGCTGTCCTTCCTTGATTTGTGTATCCGTCCTTCTGCAGCACATGTCAAGGCTGCAAACTGTCTTGGATACATACGTACAGCACTCTAGAATTTTGACCATGTCCGTTCAGCCAGCAATATGTGCAAACACATGGTGAATAAGTACTCATGTATATTCAGTTCTGTGATGAGTGATTACCCAACACTTGAGCGTTTCAGTTTGAGTGGCTTACTACTAATCTTTGCGAAAGCAAATGTGTGTCTGTCTATCGGCTTGTGGTGTGCAGGTACTATGTGGTGTGCAGGTACTATGTCTAGTGACAGTGGTCAATGGCGTGGAGCTCGAGTAGAGGTTTGCCGTGCCGATAGACTGAGAGCGGTGAAGGGCGGAAGCGGGGCTCGGACTGAGGGACCATGGGCGCCGGCGGACTATCTGTGGTGGCTAGTACTTGGCACCGGCGAGCGCGACAAGACATGGAGGTAGACCGTGTTGGCCAAGTCAAGACGGTCAGCGAGCGAGTCGAGCAGGAGGCTCAGGGAACTCGGAGCTGGGCCGGGCGAGGACGAGGCGGCACGAGTCGAGCTGTTTGGTGGTTTGGGCCTCAAAACCATCGGAGGACGGTTTCTGAGTTCGGGCCTCAAAACTCGGGGTTCGCTAGTTGAGCCCAAAGCTACCGGTAGCGGGTTTCCTGGGTTTGGGCCTCAAAACCTAGACGGAGCTTCCGAGGAAGCGGGGATGGCACGTGGCGGAATCCTATAGGTTGCGTCGAGGCGACGACAACTCCTGGCAGGAAGCGGGGCCGTCCATTCAAATCGAGGGAGATATTTACCGAAGCTTGAACTGCAATGCTTAGGCTAGGTAGTTCACTCATTGTATCTAGGGGGGTCTTTGGGAAATAGCCAAAGCCTATGATAAATAGAAGATGAAGGGGTATCCTCATCTATCTCTTGAACCCTAATCATTTGCCCCAACTCTCTCTCTCTCTACCCTCTCTCTAGTTCATGAGATCCCTAGGTTGATTTCACCAACCTCTGTAAGAACTTGAGTTTGTTGCGAGGAATCGGAGGCCGTAACCTCTGTAAGCCATGGTGGCTTTGACTTCTTGATCGTGTCCCCGTTTTTGCTTGTGTTCTTCGTGTTTTGCTTTTGCTCCCTCTTTTTCCCGAGATGATTTCTCTTTGTAGGGAGTAGCTCTTGCAAATCCGTTTGAACCAAGTTGTTCATATTCGTGAGGAGCATCTTTGCACCGAAGTAATTCCCCTCAAACCTCACGAGTGCGTAGATCGGACGATTTCTTTGTGGTGTTCTTCGTTCTTGCCCATTCTCCCCCAAATCCTCGTTTCCCTTTATTTTCCACCAAATTGAGCGATGATTTCTTAGGATTAGCTCCCCAACTGTACAAGGATCATGCCTACAAAGTTTGGTTGCAGTTGGAGTTCATTTGGTTGAGTTTTGGGAAGATTTAGAGGAGAGAAAACGATTTTCGGGTTCTCTGTGCAGTTTTCGGGAGCGTCGGACGCTCCGAGGGTTTTGCGTCGGACGCTGGGGCGTGCTGACGTCAGCGTCCGTCGCCTCTCTTATCGACGTCTTTCGATTTTGATGTCGCACTCTCTTCTCAGCGTCCGTCGCCCTCTTCTCAGCGTCCGTCGCCCTCTGTGAGCGTCCGTCGCCCTTCCAGTAGGGGCTGATTTTTCTGGGTGCGTTGGACTCTGCCAACGGACCGTCCATCGCCCAGCGTCCATCGCTGCAATGGACTCTGGTAATGGACCGTCCATCGCTCAACGGACCGTCCATCGCCAGCGTCCGTCGGCCTTCCAGCAACGTTTTTTTAGGATTTTCTTCGTCGCTGTTTTGGCCGTTTCTCCCTCATCCGGACTCTGAATTGAGTTCCGTTTGTTGCGTTAGTTTCGTAATCACGCAGGGAACTTGATGAAACACTTTTGAGACCAGTTCTCATAAGTATTTTGGGAGAGCTCTCTTCTCTTCTCCATAGGGTTTGAGAGCCTCACTATCGGTGTCACGGTTTGAGTTCTTGGTTTCCGGAAGATTTGTTGTACCTCTTGGTCATTACCAAAGGTATCCACCCTATCTAGGGTCGTGATCTTGCTGGTGGAGTAAGCTCGCTTGCCGGGGTTGTTTTTGGGAAGAGTGGTCCGAATATTTCGAAAGAAATTTGAGTCTCCCATTCACCCTCCCCTCTGGTCGCCGTTCTCGGTCCTTCAATTGGTATCAAAGCCGGTTAAGGATCATTCCACCTTAAACGGTTCTTGATCCGCGAAGGCAACATGGAGCGAGGTGTTGGCAAACCTCTGTTTTTCGATGGAACGAACTTCTCCTACTGGAAGGTGCGCATGTCCGCATATCTACAAGGAGTTGATTCGAACATATGGGAGATCTGTGAGAATGAGGGCTATTGTGTTCTTGCGGTTTGTGTTGACCAGCTCCAAATCACTCAACACAACGCAAACAGTTGAGCATGGAGTATCCTCTTCTCGAGTTTGTCACTTCCTGAGTTTGAGCGAGTCTCGAATCTCACTACGGCGCGAGAGATCTGGCAAACACTTGTGCGTTATCATGAGGGTAATCCTCAGATCAAGTCCAGACTCTTTGACACATACCGTAGGGAGTACGAGAACTTCGTACAGTTAGCCGACGAATCTATTGACGGGATGTTCACTCGCTTCTAATCTATCATCAACAAGATGCGTGCTAATCGAGCCAACTTGCCCTATGATGATCATGAGATGGCTATCAAGCTTTTGCATGCTCTTGATCGGAGGGTGTGGGAGATGACTATCAAGTTCAGCAAGCTCAAGTCCTCGAAGATTGACCACCAGACCCGGGCCAAGCTTGAGAACCCGTCGAACCCATCCATGGCATTGGTTTCCGGCCCCGGCGGTGTGTCTTCTTCTTCCTTTAACCCTTCACACTCTTCGTTCGCTTTGTCTTTGATCTCTGTGACAGAGGAACAAGTGGAGGCGCTTGGAGATGATGAGCTGGCCTTGGTCATCACTAAGTTCTCACGGTTTCAACACAACCGTTTGAACCGACGACGTGGTGGCTCGGCCAAGGGGTTCTAGCGTTGCGGTGATGAGGATCACATCATCGCAAACTGCCCCAAGAAAGCTGCGGGTGACTTCACCAAGCGCAAGGACAAGCGCGAGCACCGCTTCGAGGACAAGCACAAAGCCAAGGGCGGCTACAACCGGAGATCCTCGAAGAAGGTGATTGACAAGGTGAAGGTCAAGCACCGAGCCTTCCTCGCCTCCCTCAGCGACATCGATTCCTCCTCCGACGGGGGCTCTTCCTCAAGCGACGATGAGTCGAAGGGAAAGGTTGAGGACAAGCTCAACGACCTCTGCTTCTACGCCGATGCCGAGCACGATGGCTTTTGCACCATGGCGATTGAAGAAGGCAAGGTCGGGAAGCGCAAGGATGGCCCTGACTACGACTACGACTCCGACACTCCCGAGGTATCACCCACCATCAAATCCCTGTCTCTCGAGCTTGAGTCTCTGAACGATACCTTTCTTAGTCAGGATGCTTTGCTCAAGCGTGCCACTTGTGAGAGGAACGATTTCAAGGCGAAGTACCTTAGCACGCTTTATGAGCTAGAGTTTGCTAAGGCACAAGTGGTGGTTACCAAGGAGGTGGAGTGTGATGCTTGCGCCATTCACATGTCTGATCTTGTCACTCTCCAGGACAAGTATGGCACTCTACTTGAGGAGGTCAGTGAGCTGAAGGCTAGGCCTAGCTTACTTGGTGCGTGCAAGTCTTGCTTAGGCTTGCGTTCTGAGCTGGAACAGAAGGATGCTAGGATCGCTATGTTAGAGAAGGTCAGCTCAGATAGAACTAGAGAGTCGGATCGCTTTGAGGCTTTGGAGCTTGAGATCGCGTCGTGCAGACACTACAAGATGCGTACCGAGGAAGAAAACACATACCTTCGGTCCATCTTGAGCTGGGTGTCTTGCCGAGAGCCGCAGCTGGGGATGATGCTTAGCCAATGCAAAAGGGCTGGCAGCACGGGAGTAGGCTTTGCTATAAGTGGGAAAGACGATAGCTTGTTCGGTAAGATCGGTGAGTGCAGTGGTTTGAGCGAGAATGAGAAACCCACCACAACACCCAAGCTTACCAAGATCACTCCACCTAAGCCTACCGACCCCTCCAAGTTTCCTGTGAGAGATGATGTGTTTGAAGAGCCACCCAAAACCACCCCACAGAAGCAAGTGTGGATTGCCAAACCGAACCACCTTCGCAACTCACTTGACACACTGCCAGACATCTCTAGTGATCCCCTTCCTAAGAAAGCTAGACCCACCCAACCCAACAAGAGAGTGCCTACCAAGAGTGTGGTGAGGTACCATTGTGAGTATTGTGAGCGGGATGGGCACTTGGCTGAGTTTTGCTTTAGGAGGAAGAGAGATGATCAGAGGCAGGTTGAGTTAAACAACCGGGAAATGTACCACCCACGAGTTGGGGTGCGTGAACCGGAAATTCAGAGGCGCACTTCTAGGCTTAGAGTTACAATGCCTCAAGGTGCTAGGCCTCAGGAGGCGAGACCACGCGGTGGTCGTGCCCGGCAGGGTACCGGTCGTGATCCATATGACTACGGGCCTCATGACGGTGGCTTTACTCCACCCTTCTCTAGCGGACCACGTTTTCTCTATCGTGGTGATCGCTATCCTCCCGTGGGGCAGGAGATGCTTGGTTTTTCTCCTAACCCATTCTTTGGGAAAATGAGACAACACTGTTATCCTTCACAGTTTACTAACCCCAGTGTTGCGCCGTTTGCTCACCCTATGTCTTTCTATTGATGTAGGAAGGAGGACTGGAGGAGACTTGGCTTGTGGATTCCGGATGTTCACGCCATATGATCGGAAGTGCCAAGTGGTTCTCCAGCCTCGACCCCGTGCGCCACACCGAGTACATCACCTTCGGGGACAAGAGTAAAGGTAAGGTTGTCTCCCGGGGGTCCATCCGAGTCAATTCGTCTTTTGTCCTCAAGGATGTTGTTTTGGTTGCGAATTTGTATTTTAACCTTCTCTCGGTTTTGCAACTCCTTGAAGACGGTTTTGAAGTGAGCTTTAAGCCAAACTTGTCTCGGATTTTGGACTCTCGCGGTGAGCTTGTTTGCCGGATTTTACCCTTCGAGAAGGTTTTTCGTGCGGATTTTTCTATCTCTTCCGGACCTTCTCGTTGTCTTCTTGCCGGTTCTTCTTCCGATCTTTGGAAGTGGCATAGGAGATTGGGACATTTGAGTTTTGACTTGCTTGCAAGACTTAGCTCAATAGACCTTATCCAAGGATTGCCAAAACTGAAGTTCGAGAAAGATTTGGTTTGCCATCCTTGTAGACATGGCAAGATGGTTGCTTCTTCCCATCCTCCCGTAACTCAAATTATGACCTCACAACCCGACGAGCTCTTACACATGGACACAGTTGGTCCAGCTCGGGTTAGGTCGGAAGGAGGGAAGTGGTATGTGGTTGTAGTTGTTGATGACTACTCGAAGTACTCTTGGGTGTTCTTTTTGGAGAGTAAGGATGAGGCTTTTATGCATGTGCGTGATCTGATTTTGAGATTGCAAAATGAGCTACCTAAGCATGCCATGAGAACTATTCGCAGTGACAATAGCACACAATTCAAGAATGCTCAATTTGTATCTCTTTGCTCTTCTTTGGGTTTGGATCACCAATTTTCCTCTCCTTACACTCCCCAGCAGAACGGTGTTGTTGAGCGCAAGAATCGGACCCTTGTTGAGATGGCTAGGACGATGCTCGATGAGCATAGGACTCCTAGGCGGTATTGGGCCGAAGCACTCAGTTCTGCTTGCTATGTTTCCAATCGCATTTTTCTCCGAGCTTTCAAAAAAAAGATCTCTTATGAGTTGCGATTTGGGAGACCACCCAAGGTAAGTCACCTACGGGTGTTTGGGTGCAAGTGTTTCATCCTCAAAAGGGGCGGTAAGTTGGACAAATTTGAATCACGGTCTTCTGACAGTATCTTTCTTGGTTATTCTACTCACTCTCGTGCTTATCAAGCTCTTAACCTTGAAACTAACCGAGTGATGGAGACTTGTGAGATTACTTTCGATGAGACCATGCCTTGTAGTTCCATTGCTTTTGAGCTTGCAGGTGATGATGAGGTAAACACTAGCATCTTTGTGGAGGAGGAGCAGGACGATGCCGATTGGGGTGATCCCGAGCCGACTCCACCGGCTGCCCCCGTCGACCCTGCGACGTCCACTTCGGCTCACGGCCCCGACCCCTCTACTTCTTCGACTTGGGGACCGTTCGAGCAGCTTCCTCAGTCCGTGCCCGTTGCACCGGAGGGAGCTCCAGCTACTGTCGAGGGGGAGATGACTTCTTCACATGAGGCGCCGCTACACATTCAGCATCTCCATCCTCCTCAAACTATGATCGGCGACATCAACGAGCGTACCACACGCTCCAGGTCATATCGTATCTCTCATTTTTCTCATTCGGCTTTTGTCGCGTCTTTTGAGCCCCGAGATGTTGGACGCGCATTGATGGATCCGGATTGGGTTGATGCCATGCATGAGGAGTTAGAGAACTTTGAGCGAAACCGCATTTGGGTCTTAGTTTCACCACCACCAAGTTGCCACCCTATAGGAACCAAGTGGGTTTTCAAAAATAAACAAAGTGAAGATGGGGTGGTAGTGCGCAACAAGGCTAGGTTGGTAGCGTAAGGCTTTTGTCAAAAGGAGGGGATAGACTATGAGGAAACCTTTGCTCCCGTAGCTCGTTTAGAAGCCATTAGAATCCTTCTAGCTTTTGCGGCTTCCAAGGGTTTTAAACTTTTTCAAATGGATGTTAAAAGTGCTTTCCTAAACGGCTACATAGAGGAGGAAGTTTATGTTAAACAACCTCCCGGTTTCGAAAATCCCAAGTTTCCAAACCATGTTTTTAAACTTCACAAAGCTTTGTATGGTTTGAAACAAGCCCCTAGAGCATGGTATGATAGGTTGAAAACGTTTTTGCTTGCTAAGGGTTTTAAAATGGGATCAGTAGATAAGACGTTTTTTCTCCTCAAGCAAGGCAAAGACACTCTCCTAGTCCAGATTTACGTGGATGATATCATCTTTGGTGGTTCTTCTCATGCTCTTGTTGCCAAGTTTGCAGATCTTATGAGCAGGGAATTTGAGATGAGCATGATGGGAGAGTTGACTTTCTTTCTCGGGTTGCAAATCAAGCAAACCCGAGAAGGGACGTTTGTGCACCAAGGCAAGTACACGAAGGATATCTTGAAGAAGTTTGACATGGGCAAGGCAAAGCCCCTCTCGACGCCTATGTCAACTACTACTGCCTTGGATGCGGATGAGGAAGGAGAAGCGGTGGACCAGACGGAGTACCGCAGCATGATCGGGTCGCTTCTGTACCTGACGGCGACCCGGCCGGACATTCGGTTCGCCGTCTGTCTGTGTGCTCGCTTTCAGGCGTCCCCACGGACATCGCACAAGCAGGCAGTGAAACGCATCATGAGGTATTTGCGCTTCACTCCCGAATTTGGTCTTTGGTTTTCCGCCTCCTCCTCTCTTGTGCTTTGTGGTTATTCTGATGCCGACTTTGCCGGTTGTCGTCTTGATCGGAAGTCCACTTCAGGGACTTGCCAGTTTCTCGGGTCTTCTCTTGTGTCTTGGTCTTCTCGCAAACAGTCTAGCATGGCTCAGTCGACTTGCGAAGCTGAGTATGTCGCTGCCGCTAGCTGTTGCTCGCAGTTGCTTTGGATGATTGCGACTTTAAAAGATTTCGGTCTTGAGCTTACTAAGGTGCCTCTGCTTTGCGATAGCACGAGTGCAATTAGTGTGGCAAAAAATTCGGTGCTTCATTCTAAGACCAAGCACATTGATGTTCACTTCCACTTTCTGAGAGATCACTATGAGAAGGGCGACATTGACCTCCGGCATGTCGATACCCAAAACCAGTTTGCGGATATTCTCACAAAACCTCTCGATCAAGCTGCGTTTTCTCGTCTTCGGGGCGAGTTGGGTGTTTGCTTTCCTTTTTAGAGGAGGAAAGTTTTGTGTATCATAGTTCTTTTGGTTCTTTTTGCCTCTTCTTTCTCTTTCTTTTAATTTGTGTCTTTTTAGTTGTTAATTGGTGTCATTGCATTTTGCATCGCATTTGCATTTGTGACATAGTTCATTCTAAGCTTCATACCTATAGCCGATATAATGAATCTATGCTCTGTTTGAGGTGCTTTATGTGTCTATGGTGTTGCCTAACTTAGACTCTCTTTGATCTCTTGATATGCAATAGAGCTAAGTTAGAAAAGCTTTAAAACTGAATTTAATTCCCCATGTCACCTCTGAAATGGCACTAGCATGTGTAGGCTTTTGAAGATCCTTCTTGGCTGCCTTATATATAGCTTGTAACTATGTCTCTTCACTGTTTCATTCACTTCCATTGAGCACCATGCTTAAAATTGATCTAAAATGAAATTGCTCTCTGTTTTGTGAATTGGAAAGATCGAGTTGGGTTTGCATTGTGAGCACTTCACCGTGTGTTCGAGACTGCTTCCCATATGGGTTGATACTTGAGCGGTGTCGTGTATGACCAAAACCGGTGTGTTAAGTCCTTTGACTTCGCTCGGTTGGTAAGCAGTGGCATCACTTTGCTTACAACCACTCGCATACAACTTAAATGTGCCTAAAACTGAAATTTGGCTGCAAAACTCTGAAATTTGAAAATTTCATTCAGTTGGGTCATTGGCTTGTTGTATGAACTTTGCTAGGGATAGTTTTACTTGCTATACATGAGATTGCTTTGAGATAGGTCCTATCTTGTTTTCCATGTCTAGTTGTCTCTAGGAGGTGATACCCATTCCTTGCTCACATATGTAATGCTCTCTATTTTAGCTTCTAAAGTGATCTTTAGCTCAACCTGAGTCTTTGTTGGGCACGTAGAGCTTTTCCTATTCTCACAGGATCACATCACTTAGAGCATCTATTCATTGTCTTAGCTCTATGTATGAAGTTTGTTTCACTCATTTTGCATATCATGGCATTTGTGACCGGTTCTTGAGTTTTGAGCTTTGATGAGATTCATGTGTCAACAAGGGGGAGAGAGATGTGCATTTCACTCCATCTACACTTAAGGGGGAGAGTTCTGCATTGTGGGAAGAAAGCATGGGGGAGAGATATGTGATCAATGGGGAGAAAATGTTGTGAAAATCTTGCTTCTTTGGCTCTTTTCACCCTTTCTTGGTATCTTGTGTATGCTTTCGCCCAGAAGGAGCTTTTGCTAGATGTGTTGAGCCTTTGCCTCCTTTGGAGGGTCTAGCTTGTGTTTTGGCTCCGACAGGTTTCGATTGGCTTCTTGAGCTTTATGCGCTTTAATTGGTATCTTTGAACTCCCTTAGTGCTTCAATTGGATTTCTGAGCTTTGAGAGCTTTGATTGGTATCTTTGGCTTGCTAGCGGTGTTGAGCCCGTTTCTGCCTCTTCTTGAGGGCTAGCTTTGTTTTGCTTGGTTGCGTCGAGCCGTTGCCCATGTCTTTGGGAATCAAGTTTTGGATGCGTTTTGCTTCTCTTAAGTGACCCCGTTTTGGCTTTCTTACCTTTTGGTCATTTGGAGAGCTTTACCTTGTGGCTCAAATCTGAAATGCACTTGTGTTGACAATGCACTCATCAAGGGGGAGATTGCGAACACATGGTGGATAAGTACCCATGTATGTTCAGTTTTGTGATGAGTGATTGCCCAACACTTGAGCATTTCAGTTTGAGTGGCTTACTACTAATCTTTACGAAAGCAAATGTGTGCGTGTCTATCGGCTTGTGATGTGCAGGTACTATGCCTAGTGACAGTGGTCAATGGCGTGGAGAAGGTCGAGTAGAGGCTTACCGTGCCGATGGACTGAGAGCGGTGAAGGGCGGAAGTGGGGCTCGGACTGAGGGACCATGGGCGCCGACGGACTAGCTGTGGTGGCTAGTACTTGGCACCGGCGAGCGCGACAAGACATGGAGGTAGACCGTGTTGGCCAAGTCAATACGGTCAGCGAGCGAGTCGAGCAGGAGGCTCAGGGGACTCGGAGCTGGGCCGGGCGAGGACGAGGCGGCACGAGTCGAGCGGTTTGGTGGTTTGGGCCTCAAAACCATCGAAGGACGGTTTCTGAGTTTGGGCCTCAAAACTCGGGGTTCAGTAGTTGAGCCCAAAGCTACCGGTGGAGGGTTTCCTGGGTTTGGGCCTCAAAACCTAGGCGGAGCTTCCGAGGAAGCGGGGATGGCACGTGGCGGAATCCTGGAGGTTGCGTCGAGGCGACGGCAACTCCTGGCAGGAAGTGGGGCCGTTCATTCAAATTGAGGGAGATATTTACCGAAGCTTGAACTGCAATGCTTAGGCTAGGTAGTTCACTCATTGTATCTAGGGGGGTCTTTGGGAAATAGTCAAAGCCTCTGATAAATAGAGGATGAAGGGGTATCCTCATCCTATCTCTTGAACCCTAATCATTTGCCCCAACTCTCTCTCTCTACCCTCTCTCTAGTTCATGAGATCCCTAGGTTGATTTCACTAACCTCTGTAAGAACTTGAGTTTGTTGCGAGGAATCGGAGGCCGTAACCTCCGTAAGCCATGGTGGCTTTGACTTCTTGATCGTATCCCCGTTTTTGCTTGTGTTCTTCGCGTTTTGCTTTTGCTCCCTCTTTTTCCCGAGATGATTTCTCTTTGTAGGGAGTAGCTATTGCAAATCCGTTTGAACCAAGTTGTTCGTATTCGTGAGGAGCATCTTTGCACCGAAGTAATTCCCCTCAAACCTCACGAGTGCGTAGATCGGACGATTTCTTTGCGGTGTTCTTCGTTCTTGCCCATTCTCCCCCAAATCCTCGTTTCCCTTTATTTCTCACCAAATTGAGCGATGATTTCTTAGGATTAGCTCCCCAACTGTACAAGGATCATGCCTACAAAGTTTGGTTGCAGTTGGAGTTCATTTGGTTGAGTTTTGGGAAGATTTAGAGGAGAGAAAACGATTTTCGGGTTCTCTGTGCAGTTTTCGGGAGCGTCGGACGCTCCGAGGGTTTTGCGTCGGACGCTGGGGCGTGCTGACGTCAGCGTCCGTCGCCTCTCTTATCGACGTCTTTCGATTTTGATGTCGCACTCTCTTCTCAGCGTCCGTCGCCCTCTTCTCAGCGTCCGTCGCCCTCTGTGAGCGTCCGTCGTCAGCGTCCGTCGCCCTTCCAGTAGGGGCTGATTTTTCTGGCTGCATTGGACTCTGTCAACAGACCGTCCGTCGCCCAATGGACCGTCCATCGCCCAGCGTCCATCGCTGCAACGGACTCTGGCAACGGACCGTCCATCGCCCAACGGACCGTCCATCGCCAGTGTCCGTCGGCCTTCCAGCAAGGTTTTTTCAGGATTTTCTTCGTCGCTGTTTTGGCCGTTTCTACCTCATCCGGACTCCGAATTGAGTTCCGTTTGTTGCGTTGGTTTCGTAATCACGCAGGGAACTTGATGAAACACTTTTGAGACCAGTTATCATAAGTATTTTTGGGAGAGCTCTCTTCTCTTCTCCATAGGGTTTGAGAGCCTCACTATCGGTGTCACGGTTGGAGTTCTTGGTTTCCGGAAGATTCGTTGTACCTCTTGGTCATTACCAAAGGTATCCACCCTATCTAGGGTCGTGATCTTGCTGGTGGAGTATGCTCGCTTGCTGGGGTTGTTTTTGGGAAGAGTGACCTGAATATTTCGAAAGAAATTTGAGACTCTCACTCAACCCCCCTCTGGTCGCCGTTGTCGGTCCTTCAATCTGGACCCCAGGCGAGTAGAATGGGACGCCTTGAGATGCACGGTGCACCAGGCAAGTTTGTTCAAGAGACGGTGGTTATTGGTGGTCTAGTCGTGACCAACCACCGAAGAACCCTGACGAGAAACTGGAACCACACGCAATTTACATGCAAGAAACCCGGCATGCAGCCTGCCAGCTTCCTCTAGAAGTATCGGTTACCGCTAGAGAGACCTGTTTCCAACGATGTTGAGTGGTGTATGTATGGCCAGAGCTCAACAACGATTTTGGATTGTGCTGACTGCTGAACAACTGCAGCAACAGCAGGGTGGCACCACACCACACAACCTCAGTTTGGTGTGTCTCTGTAGTGTCTGCATGCAGACTTGTCTGTTCTTGTACAAAGAGTCTGAGAAAGACAAGAGGGGAGATGAATACTAGTAGATAAAAAGAAAATGCAGAGCTGGTCTCAGAACGTAGCCGTAGCGCGATGATTAGGCACTTAGCCGTAAGCACCACTCTGCCTGCCCCCTTTTCAATCAGAGACTTCCTGCAGGCAACCCACAATGACCACAAGAGACTTGCACAGTAGTACAGCTTAGAATCAGTAAGGTTTCATATCATGATTGCATTACATGTACGTACATCTTAGAAATGTTGAGCTTGGAAAAAGTTTCAGCAAAGTGAGCGCAAAAGCAGGGAAGGGGGGCAAGGCAGCAAGGTGTCCCAGGGCTAAGAATATTTTCTGATCCGAAATCAGAGGCTAGACTAGATAGACCACCACAAGCAGCTTTCGCTCCCGGAGTTAAGCTGAGGCCGTCCGCGTGGGCTCCTCGCCGGGTCAACAACGATCTCCTCCCCCATCAGATTAACGACGCATTGCCAAAATGATTAGATTAGGGGCACGGCAGGCAGCAGGACATGGTGGGGGCGAGTGACTGGATACGCGTGTGCAGGGGCGTTTAGTTTAGTGTCTCCCCGCACATGGGGTGTTTGTTGCCTTGCCTCGGTGTCGGGGGGAAATGCTGGTTAGCGAGTAGCGACTAGATTAGTGTCGGATTAGGCCACCAGGGGCTACTAGAGGAGGAGTTTAATTATAATTGGGAGAGCAAGTCACTCACGCACGCACGCCCTGATCTAACCAAGATTGCGCTGCGCCCCCCTCAGAGACCTCACTGACGAGCGCGGAACCAAATCAAATCATGCAAGCGCTAACACCTGCACCTACTGCTGCTAAGGTATAGTTTAATCATGCATGGCAGTGCTTTGTGCTAATGCTGGAACTAGTGGTGCTCTTGGTCGTGGGTATACTAATCAAATCTTTGTTTGATCATGTGGAATCATGGCTTGTTTGGTGCGTAGGAGTTCCTCGTGAATGCTATAGCTTTCGGCTTGCTCTTGCTCCGTTCCTCCGAAATCATGCAAAATTTGGCGGAGTTCATGAATTCCTACGAAAACGTTTTTGTTGTCAGTAGGCATTACTAGCAGATTCATGGAGATCCATGAATTCCTCCGAAATGATGGTTCAGGTTGACTCGAAGTAAGCAGGGAGATCCATGGATCTTATTTTTTTTCCCTCTTCTTGGAACTAAGAATTCAATTCAGTGACCTCATTTTACGTTCTTTTCAGTCAGATTGGACAGGATATTTCGCCGCAATAATACTTGGCTCGGCTCGGCTCGCTGGAATTTGACCGGAAGTTGCAGAAAACTTGGCCTGCCCCCCGTCCATTTCAGACGATGGCGCAACTCCCTTGGATTAATTGGCTGCCGGTTTATTCAGCGGCACATGTGAATCCTGCCGTGCTGCGTGCGTGGTGACCAGAGACAGCTATTTATTGGAATGCGAATGCGAATGGCACCCGGCCTCACGTTCTTTGTGGGTCTGGTCTGGTGGATGACATGACGCCAACCTTTCACCTCCCTTGTTGTTTGTTGCTTGGGGTCCTCTATATTTTCCATAGAGCTGCTACTAGTACTACTTCGTGACGAAGAATGCTTCAACGATAGGAACACGGGGAGGAAAAGCAGGGCGGTTTCGTCGGACTCAAACATCGACGTCAGATATTTCAGACTTTGGTACAACGAGATTAAAGATGGCTAAACGGGTAGAATTTTTTGGGTCAGCACGAGCCCGTCACGAAAAAACACGGCCCGGCACACTAGCGACGTGCCCGTGCTCGGGCTGACATGTTAGCCCGCTAGCACGGCATGGGCACGGCCCGCTCCAACGGCCGGCACGGCCTCGGCACGCCTGCTCGGTCCGCTGCGGCACGATTAATGGGCTGGTACTAGTTTGGCCCAATTAATCTGCACCGTTGGATGAGCTAAAGAAACCAGAGCCGTTGGATTCAAGGACAATCATATAAATACCTCTCCTCACCCCTAAACCCTAACTTTCCTACTCTCTCTCTCCTCTCCTTTCAGCCGGCACCCAGCAGCAGCACGCCAAGGCGGCGGCGGCAGGGGCGCGTCCCCGCACCCCCGCGACGTCCCCGCGACGACAGCGACGGCGCCCCTGCGCGGCCGGCGTCCCCAACGGCGCGTGCTCCGCGCCCCCACGATATCCCCGCGCGGCGCGTCCCCATCGGCACGGGCACGGCGGACCGGCGTGCCGCACGGCGGACCGGCGTGCCGCACGGCACGGCACGACCGAGTCTCCGTAGGGCCGTGCTCGTGCCCAGGGTTGGGCACGGTAGCACGGCAGGCACGGCACGGCAAGGCACGTGCCTTACCGTGCCCGTGCCTTGTCGTGCCGTGCTGAGTCGTGCCCGTGCCAGTGCCCCAGTGCCGTGCCGCCCGCGGCACGTTTGGCCATCTTTAAACGAGATCGAGAGAAAAGAAAAGATCTGCATGCTGACTTCTGAAAAAAACTTACAACATAATAATTGCAGTAATCCAATGATTAAGTACACATGTCGGGATTATTCAGAGTGGTTGTAGGACTGAAAAATCATGTTTAGGCAATGTGGTTGCACTCTGAACAAGCATCACATATCAACAACTGACATCGTACTATATAAGTATTTGCAAAGTAGTAAGACCATTGCATCATTTATGAGCTATGACTTATGACTTATGAATACAAGACACAAGACATGGTTACCTATTTTCAGCAAACAAAACAATGCGAAAACAACAAAGATTATACTATATATAGGACTAAAAGCTAAAACTAAGCTGCAGGTATAAGTAAGGAAAAAAAAAACAAAACCAACCCTAATTAACACTAGCTACTTAGCTAGCAGTAGCAATTAGCAAGCGCATCCATGCATCTCATGCCATGCATATGCTCGATCATGACCTCCGTGCCGGGCCGTCGACGAAACACGGGCCCCCGGGGCGACGGGCCCCAGGGCTGTGGGGGCGCTCGCACGGCCGCCCGCTCGACGGGGACGCGGAGGCGAGGCGCTCGCAGGAGGCGCACACGTGAGCGTGGTGGCGCGCATCGCGCGTACAGGGCGGCGCCACGAGCTTGAGCGCGCGCAGCCCGCCACTTCCGCCGCAGCCGCCGGTTCTCCTCGTCAGCGTCTCGCAGCAGCGCTTCAGGAACTCGCAGTCCACTTCCGTCTGCTTCAGCTTCGTCCTGATGAAAGAACAGTATTTGATTATTATTTATTAGATTATAATGAATGGGATGATGATTTATATAAAGAAATGAGATCACCAGGTTAAATATAAATTATCATCAAGGGCCGGGGTTGTTTTAATTTGTTTACCTGGCTCTGCGGTTCTGGAACCACACCTCGACCTGACGTGGCTTCAGGTTCAGCTGCTTCGCCAGCGCCGCCTTCTGCTTCTGATCAAGCAAGACACAAAAAGAAACGCACGGTTATTAGATTTGATCGATGTTTTTCTTTTGTGTGTGTATATATATATATATATATATATATATTTGGTGATTCTGAAACTGACTATGCATGAACGCGTCGATCCATTAGCTAGAGAGTGATTATATACACGCACGGGGTTGAGGGTGCTGTGCTCCTTGAAGCTCTCCTCGAGGACGGCGGCCTGATCCTTGGACAGGCGGAGCTTCTTGCGCGACCCACCACCGGCGCCGGAGTCCTCGTCGTCGCTGCCTCCTCCTCCTCCTCCTCCGGCTCTCGGGGTATGGTCGGCCTCTCGATCCACTTCTCCGCTGCTCCTGGCCGGCGCGGCGCGCTTCCCGCTGAGGCTGGAGAGCGTGCTGTTTGGCGACGACGCGCCGGGCTCCTCGTCCTCGCTGCCGCAGCTGCCCCGCCTCCGGGTGGTCTCCCCGGCGGGGGCCCGGTTCACGTCGATCCCCCGCAGGAACGGCATGATCTCGTGGCTGTGGCAGTACGTGGCCGGCGGCTGCTGCTGCTTCCTCTCCAGAGATGGAACCATCATCGTCCCTGCATGCATGCGCGCAGTATCTCTCTGTGAGGACCAGAACATCACTCAACTCAAGGATCGATGGTGTGGTGTCCCTAGAAAACATGCATCTATCATGCATGGTGCGTCATGCATGCGGTGTGGATCTACTCTTGAAATACTAGTGGTGCTCACCGGCGGCGGAGGGAGAGAAGAAGAGACCGGGGCCGTTCCACCACTGCGGCGCGGGGAGGGAGGAGATGGGCGTGGCACTGATAGCTCGCTGCTCGACCTCGACCGGCGCCTCGGTGGCGATGCCGAGGCTGAGGCTTAGCCCAAGCCCGAGATGGCTGTCGTTCCCGCCGTACTGGTCCTCGCCTCTCGCATTAACCGCCATCTCCATTGATGGTTGTTACTTTGAACTTGGTTTTCCCTTCTCCACGGAACCGTCTGATCTGGTTGCAGTCTAGACGAGAGAGAGACTGGTAAACGGTGGATGAATATAAAGGAGCTCGATCGGTGTGGTGTGGCAGTGAGGAGGAAGGGGAGGGTCTTGCTTTTAAAGAGGATCGGGGGTGGGGTGGGGTGGAAGGAAAGGTCAAGATATCATAATACTCGCTCCATGGCTCTGGTGAATGGTGATGATGAGGTGTTGGCAGGCGCGTCATCCTCGCCGGCACAGCTAGCCCAATCATGAGCCGAACCTGGCCGTGTGTCCGGGCACGCAGGCGCAGCGGTGGCGATGGCGCCTCTTTTGACTTGTCCCCCGAGGCGCAGGCTGGATGGATGAGCGGTGCCTCCGCGATGGCGATCCGTGTTCCTTTCCAGTCCTGTTGCTGCTTGCTCCCACGAACCGTACGACGCCGGGCACCGCAACCGGGTCATCGGTACAAGCTGCTGGACGAGATGCTGTGGCTACAGTTGCTCCGGTCCTCGTCCTTCCTCCTCCGGTCTTTGCTCCTGCATGCCAAATGTTCTAGTAAGTACGTACTATTATTAGGCACTGTATGTAATAGTCTGGTCAAAGATATTATCTACCGTACATTCCCTGAAAACTAGTCAAATAATCAAATACTACGTTTATGGCCATGTAACAATTTGGTCTAGGACAGTGCATGGCACTTGGAGAAAGATCAGCCCCTGAAAATTCACTTCCCCGTGGGAAAAAAAAAAGAGAGGTGGCGAATCTTGCTCCTGGCCGGCAGACGTGATTGGAATGGGCCGTGTGTTTTTGGGCAATTATGAGGTGTGCCCGGAGCGCCGGACGCATGCCGACGCCGCGTGGCCTCGGCAGCGATCGCGCTGTCCCCTCGCGCGCAACCGGGCACCATCAACCCTCTCCCTGATTGTCTGCGCCGCCCTGCGCTGCAGCTGCCCCTGCCCCTGCCCCTGCCCCTTGCTGTTTCCATGGCCGACGTCGATGTGCAGCGGTGTGATGCGATGCCCCGGCGCGGAGGGGACCACCTTAATAGTCCGTAGTACCAGGCAACGGCGGCATCGTCAACTACTAGACCGTGCCTTTTTCCTTTTCCTTTCTACCACTACTGTACTGTACACTGTAGTACTGGCCGTAGATGGCCTGTTACCCTTTGCTGTCGTCGTCATCATAGAAACTCCAATCATGAACCCGGAATGAGTTCATGATTGGGTCTCGGCACGGCCCACCTTCGATTGATTGATTGCTCGCTCGTTCAGCTGGTACAATTATTTCACTTTCATCTTCAACACACCCACACCAAAAAAGAGGAAGGAAGGAGGAACCATTCCCATTCCCATTCCCATTCCCTTGCGTGCTGACCTGCCATGAGCTACTCATATCGTCATACGAGCCCAGCCACTGGCAGTGCCATTGCCGCCAGAGCTCGTGAATGTCCAGTACGTACACGGTACACCTACGAGTCCGGGGCAGACATCGTCACGTGGAGGCGGACGGGAAAGCGGGAGGGAGACCAGGGCCGGGGTCACGTGGACGCGCCCGCCTCGTCGGCCCCGCCTCGCGCCACGTCGGACCGCACCAAGGGAGGAGGGAGAGTGATCCCCCACGCCCACGCGCGCCTGCCTGCTGCCCCGCGCGGCCCCGACAGCGCCCACCTTCCCCAATCATTGACATTCTCGCCTCATCCACTCCCCACTCCGACCCCAACTCGCAAATCACTGGAGTATTTTTTTTTTCCTTTTCATTTTGGATAAAATCACAGCTACTACGTCCGTCCGTTCTCGAACACTCGAATATCATCTCCGTTGATATTCTCCGAGGCAAAAATATTCTGCACCGCAGCCTTTTGCTTACGTACTACGTTATCCAGGAAAAGGCTTTTACTCCCGCTTATCCCATGTACGTATTCAAAAGTGCAAAGTGTATTTCATCTTCTGAAAACGCGGGAATAATAGTACGTAACAAATAGATCCACACACCTCTGAATCGTTAAGTTATTTTGTATTTATTTCTTTGATTATAATAGTCATCGCTTTATTCATCCAGCTGCATTCATCGGTCGTAAAAAAAAATGTATCGATCATCTTTTTTTTCCCTTAAAGTTATTATCTTATTTTCTTGGTGATTTCCCCACTCCTGTCCTACGGCTATGCAATTTCTACGATTGAATCGAGGTGGTCTTTAATTTGTCCTGAGCACCATTCCTCGGCCCAAGCCTTCGGTGTCCGTGGTCCCTTGTCACGAAACCGCTTGATCTTTACGTTCGCTCTAAGCTCCACATTTGTGCACCACAAACCAAGAGAATCAAAGTTTAATATATCAATTAAGTTTGACATGAGATAAATTTATAACTCAATCATTTTAAATATACCATTATAAACTTTATTATTTCAAGCTATAATTTTTAGGAGAGCCATGATTTGGTGATGTGTGAATTCTGTAAAAAAAATTTCAGATTTTTAGTGTTCTACAAATATTATTAACAAATTAACTATGATTAACTTTGTCTATTTATGAAGAGGAGCAAAATGATCATTTTAGTGCAAAACAACATTTTTACTATATAGTTCTCATCATGAACTTAGAAGATTTTATAGTATAATTTTCAAACACTTATATGATTATATATATATATATATATATATATATATATATATATATATATATATATATATATATATATATATATATATATATATATATATATATATATATATATATATATATATTGTAACGGTTTGAATTGGAACGCTGTGTTCATTGGACCAATTACACGAAACCACAGTGTCTTATAGTAAATATTAAAAATAAATGTGTGCACCAACTAACTTTCTTCTTTCATGATATCCTAAGGCTAATTCTCCCTTAATAAAAAGGTTTCTAGCTTAAGAATTTGTCTATAAATAAAATCAATCTCTATGAGTTTGTACAGTTTACCTGCCTATTTGTTTTTGGGCTAGCTTGAATGGAATCCTGGGCTAGCTGCCTGGCTATTATCGCGTACTTGGGAATTATCTTAATTCACTTTTAAGAATACCTGGCCAGCCAAAGCTAGAAGTCAGGTGCCATTTGGTTGATGGCCTGAAAGTTAGCCTGAGCTGGTAGAAAGTCAGGCACCATTTGGTTGTGTAGCTTGCATGGGTTACACTCCCCATTGTCTAGAATGGCAAGATTACCTACATACGAATCATTTTATTGTTAGTAATTGTTGATATATAAAGAATTTCACAGTGTAAGAACAAATAAACAAAATATCTGATATAAATTACTGCATAGAAATAAAAATTCAGCCCAAAAAAGTAAAAAAAAACTATTCCGGAGGAGACCCCACAAAGTCACAAGTGACGTGATTTTCGCAAGCTTTGTGACCACGGGGCCTCGACCCACGACCTTTTACAGGTACCTCCTCTAACCACTTCATCTTAAGACACTTGTGTGTGTTTTATTGGGATATTCGTTCTTCGCATTTTATGTTCATTCGATTTTAAAATGAGCATTTGGTACCCTAAACAAATTAAAATAAAAAATTTGCTAACAATAAAGTTGTATAACATTTTGAGATGTATAACTTTAGTTTTGGTCGATAAAAATTCGATCGATAAAAATTCTCCATTTGGAGTCATTAAAAATTTTGAATTTCAAATTTAAAAAATTCAAATATAGTTTTCTTTACATAAATGATTTTAAATGAAAAAAGTTGCCAATTACAAAGCTACGTAGCTCTTCGAAATTTCTCTACCAAGATCATTCAAAAAAGTTAAATTTTACTGTACAATTCCTATGTTTCAAGGTAGCTCGCTCATCTCCTGAAATCGAATCGTGGAGGCAGCTGGAAATAGAGTCGTATCTATTGATATTAGAGACAGCTGAAAATAAAGGCGCACCGTAGCTACAAATACATTTTAAGAGAGGTTAGATCGGACGTCACTATAGAAACGGATGGAAATTGAGCGGTCACTGAGGGAGAAAGCTTCCGTTCAGGAAACCAATTCTTCAGATCGACGATGCGAAAAGGGTTTTATTTTACAACGGTTCATCCTGCCCATGCAAGTGAAGCAAAGCAATACAACACACAGATGGTCATACATATGTGAGATCAAAATGTCCTCAATTAGTAGGGGTGCGCCCACATGCACATGTGTTTGTCATGTTGTGATAGTATAAGCACTAGGCCTATAGCGTCGACACGTACTATCAAGGACGAGTGACGACACATACCTCCCTCCCCTTCTCTGTGTGTGTGATCCGTGTATCCGATTCCGATCCGATCCATCGTGCCAATTATTGGTCCGTTCCACACGGCTGCGGATGGCGATGATCAGCGCCCAGGCCCCGGCAAGTGGGCGAAGCGATCGATCGGCGAGCTGGCCGCACAAACGACGCGTGCACCTACCAGTGTCCAGCCGACAGCTTAGCAAGTCAAATACGGAGTAATGCTGTAGGACACAGCTTAGCTCATGTGCCACGTACCGGATCACTATTCTCGCTCTGTCTCGCCAAATCAAACGGGTCAAAGGAAGTGTGTTTTATTAATAACAAAATACTTCCTCCATTCTAAATTCTAAATGATAAGTCATTCCAAAAATCTTAAAGAGTCAAAGCATTTTAAGTTTTATAAAAAATTACAGAAAAACCATAAAGATTTATAACATCAAATAGCTATAGTATAAAAAATATAACTAACAAAGAATCTAATAATACTTAGTTGATATCAAATATGTTATTATCATATTATATAAATTTGGTTAAACTTTATAAACTTTGACTCTTCAAGATTCTTGGAATGACTTACAATTTAGAATTAAGGGAGTAAATTAAAAACAGTATACTCGTATATATACCAAATATAAGAGAAACAGTAGTATAATAAATTAAGAAAGAAGGATAATTTAACCCAAAAGGATCTATAATATAAAATACAAGAGTATACGAAAGACGAAATAGAACTAGTTACGACTAATCGAGTTTGAAAATCATCCTGCTTTGTCTACAAACACTCTCATCGTACGTTTAAAAGATTCGACTATCATAAAACCCACTTCTTGCAACTACTGACAATTAGATCTAATATCAACATAAAAAATCAATGATGACCTCTAGCTAATATCAACTTTAAAAAATCAGCTAAGAAAGCTAAAATTGTCGCATCGAAAACCAAACAGCCGCTTTCCGATCATGATAAACATATGAATTGCGAAGATCCAAAGACAATCAAGAGGTCTGACAGAAATATTCTCACCAGCTTTTCACGAGCGCTAAATTAGATTGTGAGATTGAGAGACTAGAAAAGCATTATTCTTATGTGCTAGCATTGAATCACTCCCCGCTCCACATTTTTTAGCTCTCCTCTGCGTTTTTTATTCAAACAGTTTTAGCTCCACGTACACAGCTCCAGAAAAAAAGGTGGAGTTATAAGAGCACCTAAAGAGGTACTCCACAAACTCTAGTTTTTGTGGAACTGCTCCACAGTGGAGTTTGTAACACAGTGAAGTTTGCAGAGCAGAGTTTATGGAGCAGTTCCAAACAGGCAACTTCGAAAAACACTCTAAATCTTTTCAATTTTCTAGAAATAGATATTTCGATAAAAATATTATCCAACAGCCATTTTAATTAGTTATTTAAATATAATCATCTTTTACTCTTATGTTTCAGTAGCCAAAGATAAAGAAAATGAGAATACATCTCTAAAATACACAAAATACTGTAGATTTGTTAGGGTAATAGGAATAGTACCATATTGTCTAGCTACAAGAGGTGTTAGTCTTATGTACCCTATATAATCAGCCAATGAGACCCAATGCAATATATCAAATATTCTACCAATTATATTCTCTTTCATGGTATCTTTCGTCTAGGTTTAGATCCTAACTCTAGCCGCCGCCGCTTCCCCCGCACGCTCCCGGAGAGGGATCGATCTCCGCCGGGGGCAGCGCCCTTGTTTAGGCGCCCGATCCTATTGATCCGGCTGCCATCGTCGTCGTCGCGCAGCAGATCGGGATCTCCCATCGTCGTTGCCGCCTTGTCCCGGGTTCGTCGTCGGGCCGCCACCACCCGTCCCCAGACTCGTCGTCGGGCCGCCGCCGCGACGTTCCTGGACTCGTCGTCGGGCCGCCGCCGCCGCCACGTCTTCGGACTCGTCGTCGGGCCGCCGCCGCCGCCACGTCTTCGGACTCGTCGTCGGGCGCCGCTGCCGCCACGTCCCCGAACTCGTCGTCGGGCCGCCGCCGCCTCGTCCCCGGACTCGTCGTCGGGCCGTTGCTGCCACGTCCTCGAACTCGTCGTCAGGCTGTCGTCGTCAGCACCTTCTTGATCTTCGTCGCATGGAGGCAGATGGATCTCGCCCCATCCCGTGCCGCCGTGGTGGCGGCCAAGTCCAGCAACACGCCTCGATCATGGGCTGCCATGGAGGCAGTCAGATCCAGCATGTCGCTGTTACCGGACAAATCTGCCTATCTCCACCACGTCGATCTCATCTGCGTCGACGTCCTCGACCTTGCGCGTCCACGACACGCCGTGCGCCCCACACAGTCCGATCGAGGCTGGGTACACCTGGTCTCCTGCTGTTGTATCTTTTTGGTTTGCCCGATCACTGATCGGGATTGAGTCGCCCATCGCCCGTCGACCTCGCATGTACTACTCCGGCATCGCGCCGAGTCGTACATGCATCTTCTCCGAGCAACGAGGCTGCATGTTTGCTGCTGTGTCGCCTCATCGGGCCGCAGTATCGCCGCGCGTGTGTCCACTTCGCCGTTGCATCTACATCGCCGTCTCTTGTGCATCGACGTCTCCACTTCGCTGTTGCATCTACATCGCCGTCTCCTGTGCATCGTCGTCTGTGCTGCGCAATCTTTGTTGCGCCATCCGTCTGCACAAGGTCTTCGTCCTGCTGATTGGGTCTTCGTCATCGAGCTGCCCCTACCAGCGCCGTCGTCGAGCCCTGCTCGCTGGCCACCCCTCGCGTCGTCGCTGAGCCATGCTCGTCGATGTGTTCTCTATCGCATTGCTTCTACTTCGTCCAGCACAACCACGTCACGTTACCGTGGTTGGTGCCCTCTCCTTGTACGTTCGGTATTGGCAATACCGACGCGTGCTTTCGTCCTCAACCCGCTGCTGGGTCTAACAAATCCAGCCAGCGCATCGGCGCACAGGTGGCTTGACTGCATCGACATCGGCATCGACCCTCCCGTTCCCACCCCGTCTGCCTCGATTGCATCGTCGCCTTTCGTCTACATCTTCGACGGCCTTGACTGCGTCGACTTCGGCATCGCCTCCTTCCACGACGACTGCCTCGACGCGTCTCCGTCATCACCATGGCGCCCCTTGTGCGCCTACACCTGCAGCTCCATCGACACGACAACCCGATCACAACTACGTCGACCTCGGCAACCTTCAGCACGGCTTCTCCGACGATGGCTATTGCGCCTTCACGTTGGGCTACCTCGACATCGGCACAAAGGGCTACCGCCTTGCAAGAGGACTTATCGGCTTCTTCTCCAGCCACAACATATGCAACGTATCGACTGTTATGACTGCGGCGATGTTACTGGCCAGCTTCTTCTCCAGTCTCACCGTCTGTAACGCTCCCGCTGTGACTGCGGGGATGTTAGAGTAATAAGAATAGTAACATATTGTCTAGCTACAAGAGGTGTTAGTCTTATGTACCCTATATAATCAGCCCATGAGACCCAATGCAATATATCCAATATTCCACCGATTATTCTTCTTCTTCAAGATTGAAAAGATGTAAAAAATAATTTAAATAATTTTTATGTAAATGACTCATCATTTTTAGAAAGACAAATGGAATGATGTAAATGAGAAAGACCTACGGTGAATATTTTTTAATTTTCTCCTCGGAAGGAGGGAGAGGAGGAGGAGCTAGCGAACCGACGATTGCAGGAGAACGGATAAATGAAGTTTCTTTGGGAAGGAAAGTTAACAAAATGTTTTTTGCTTTTTCTTTCTTATAATAAGCAAAACCGGAGTAGTTTGGAGGATTGGAATCATCCGATCCGCTCATCTATCATATCCACGCATGCTTGAACAAAGAGAATCTTGCATCTTTATATTAATCTAGTCTAAACCCCAAAATGCCATGCGTGCAAAAGTGCTACGTGTTCGTGGTTCGTCACGCATATGCATCTCGCAAAAGGCAGCAGCTAGCAGTCTCTCTGATCAGGATTGGCGCAACAGCCACCCCCACCCCCACGGCCAGCCAGAGTTACGTCTAGGCATAGTATGTTTTGAGAGCTACCCTAAACACTTATTTGGATGTGTACGAGGTTTGAGTGAATTAGAGTAGAATTTAATTTAGAGTATGTTTACACTATAGAAAATGGTGATTTGTCGAGTGCTAAATAAGTTGTCGAGTGCCAAATATCGGGCACTCGGTAACTAAATTAGTTGCCTAGTGTCACACTCGGCAAAATATTGCACTCGGCAACTAATTAAATGCCAAGTGCCTAGTACTCGGCAAAAATAAAAAAAAAATTAGTTGCCGAGTGCTAGCTTCCAGGCACTCCGCAACTAATTTCGGCAGAAAAAATAAAAAAATTTAGTTGCCGAGTGCCTGGAAGCTGGCACTCGGCACTCGGCAACTATTTTTTTTTAAAAAAATAAAAATAAATTAGTTGCCGAGTTCCAGCCACTTCAGCACTCGGCAAAAAATTCGTCAAGGTTGACGGCCCAATTTTTTTTGCCGAGTGCTTGACCAGGCACTCAGCAAACCAATTACACTCGGCAACGTCCGAAATCTGACACTCAGCAACTAAATTAGTTGTCAACTTGCTGTTTGCCGAGTACTAGTTGTCGAGTGCAAAAGGCTCGTTGCCGAGTGCCCCTAGCACTCAGCAAATCTGGATTTCCTGTAGTGTTAGTACAATTTATAACGGCTTCCTGAGTTATTGTGAGTTTTTTTTATCATCTATTTTTAAAACAGCTACTACAAGAAATCTTGTCTTTTATGACAAAACTCCTCATGACGAGGTTTGATTTCGTCATAATTTGAGGAGAGCCATATTTTTTATGATGACTTCCTAGATTTGTCACATAAAGGCAGGAATTTTCGTCGCAAATTGTGTGGCGTCGGGAGACGTTTGCTGGTTTCTTTGTTGTGACGCTTGAGCCTATCTTTTTATGACTATTTAGCATTGTCATGTTTAGGTACTTGAATAATTGACCTGGACCCTTGCTCATGTCTACTAGGCGCAGAGATGGGCCTGAAAACGAAGAGGGAGCATGGGTAGAGGAGACAAACCGGGCCAAAAGAGTAAGGTTGAGTGACATTTTTTCTTTTTCCATTTTTTTATTTTAATTTATAAATCCATTTTTCCAAATGTGATGATATTTCATTAATTGACCATAAGAAAACCGAAAAAACAGTATTAAAAATGTGTGCACATATATATGAATCGAACATGGCCTCATGGAATGAAATTGAGCATGCAAGCACTGGCGTGCTCTTATTTTATTTTTTTTATCAAAAAGAAAGAAAATAAAAAAATAAATGTGGCCATATATAGGGATCAAACTTGCCACCTGCATCAACAACATTGGAAGCAGGCAAACCACCAAACTAAGCAAGTTTTCTATTAAGGGAAAACCACCAAACTAAGCAAGTTTTATGTTAATTTATGGATTGTTTAATCAATTTAACTTTATTTCTCATTGTACCAAAAAGAAAGAAAACAGCAAAAACAAAAAAAGTGTGGTACGTAAACAAGGAGCAAGTAAACCAATGGGTTAAGCATACTCTTCTACTTTTTATTGGACTATTTGATCAACTTAACTATTCCCGTTTTTACAAAAAAAAACAACAAAATCTTTGCCTCAACCAATGGTCGAACCTGAAACCTTCGACACGACATGGAGCAAGCAAATCACTAAGGTAAGCAAACTCTTCAGGAGATTTTGGATTATTTGGTCCATTTAACAGAGTTATTCCTGTTTTTACCAAAAAAGAAAGAACAGAGGGCATGAAGTTGGGCCTCGACCGAGGTGAAAAGGAAGAGGGGGCACAAGTGGAGACAGGCCGGCCCTAAAAGATTAGGGATGAGAGACTTTTTTTCATATGTTTTTTCATTTTAATTTATAAATCTATTTGGAGTTTAAATTCAAGAGCTCTAAATTGATCAAAGAATGACAAACTTGATTTATTCTATTTAAACAAAGTCACAAAGAAGTTATTAATTAGATTGGACAAACCGTAATTTAATTTAAAAGCCAATTCAAATCTAGGCAAACACTCGATATAGGTGGAGTCTACATGCTTCACAAATGTATATGTATATCAAACCATGTCTATATAGTTTGGTTCCTAGGGATTGTGAGGTCCATATGCTTTATAGCGTCGTGTTGATCTTAAACTTTTTCTCAGGCTTGCAAATGCCTTGCATGAAACAACCACCAAGTTTCATATTTTTCTGAATTGGTTTGGTACTTTTTTCAGTTTAATTGAATTTCTACACGATTTCACCGAGTAATTATATGTTGAACTGAGTCCACCCTCAAAAAGATCCGAAATGGTGCCAAACTTTGCCAAATGGTCTCTTGTGTATTGGGAGACAAATCTTTGGGGAGGTCAATGCGGAATTTGAGTGCTATCAATCTATAATTTGGCACATTTTGTCGCACGCAACATGAAGAAAAATATAATAATACAAATATTTATCAGAAAAATCAAAGATCTTGTGCGGGACCATATTTTGGATGTAGATGATTGTCAAAAAAAATTTCAAGCCTTTTTGATATAGGCGGAGTCTACATGCTTCACAAAGGTATATAGAACTTTTCATCGAACCATGTCTATACAGTTTGGTTCCTAGGGATTGTGAGGTCCATATGCTTTCTAGCGTTGTGTTGATCTCAAACTTTTTCTCAGGCTTGCAAATGCCTTGCATGAAGCAACCACCAAGTTTCATATTTTTTCTGAATTGGTTTGGTACTTTTTTCAGTTTAATTAATGCCTTGCATGAAGCAACCACCAAGTTTCATATTTTTTCTGAATTGGTTTGGTACTTTTTTCAGTTTAATTGAATTTCTACACGATTTCACCGAGTAATTATATGTTGAACTGAGTCCACTCTAAAAAAGATCCGAAATGGTGCCAAACTTTGCCAAACTCTCTCTTGTGTATTGGGAGACAAATCTTTGGGGAGTTCAATGCAGAATTCGAGTGTTTTCAATCTATAATTCGACATATTTTGCCGCACGCAACATGAAGAAAAATATAATAATACAAATATTTATCAGAAAAATCAAATATCTTGTGTGGGACCATATTTTGGATGTAGATGACTGTCAAAAAAATTTCAAGCCTTTTCGATATAGGCGGAGCCTACATGCTTCACAAAGGTATATAGAATCTTTCATCGAACCATGACTATACGGTTTGGTTCCTAGGGATTGTGAGGTCCATATGCTTTCTAGCATTGTGTTGATCCCAAACTTTTTCTCAGACTTGCAAATGCCTTGCATGAAGCAACCACCAAGTTTCATATTTTTCTGAATTGGTTTGGTACTTTTTCCAGTTTAATTGAATTTCTACATGACTTCACCAAGTAATTATATGTTGAACTGAGCCCACCCTAAAAAAGACCCGAAACAGTGCCAAACTTTGCCAAACGCTCTCTTGTGTATTGGGAGACAAATCTTTGGGGATGTCAATGCAGAATTCTAGTGTTTTCAATCTATAATTCGACATATTTTGTCGCACGCAACACGAAGAAAAATATAATAATACAAATATTTCTCAGAAAAATCAAAGATCTTGTGTGGGACCATATTTTGAATGTCGATGACAGTCAAAACAAATTTCAAGCCTTTTTGATATAGGCGGAGCCTACATGCTTCACAAAGGTATATAGAACCTTTCATCGAACCATGACTATACAGTTTGGTTCCTAGGGATTGTGAGGTCCGTGACTATACAAAGTCGGATGGAGAGATGGTCAAAGCAAAAGTTGTAGATCCCATTGGTTTCTACAACTTTGTTTTTGCTTACTTTTTTGTTTGAAATCATTTACTTTGTCATAATATTGTTTGAAGTTTTCATATTTTGAAATTCAAATTTTGACTTATTCGAACAAAGTCGGATAGAGAAATGACCAAAACAAAAGTTGTACATCTCGATGATTTCTAAAACTTTGTAGTTGATGACTTTTTTATTTGTATTTATTTATAGTTTAAAAATTATGTTTTATTCAATTTAGAGTTCATAAAATTTTTGGAATAAATAAGAGTGCAATTCAACTCATTCAATGGTTTTGGGCCAATACTATGCGGCCCAATGTATTGCAGCCGTTGGATGAACTTTTGATGACTCAGAGTGGTTGGATGGAAAGCACAAGGATATAAGTACGTCTTCCTCCCTCCCGTACCCTAACCTCCTACTCTCTCCTCTCTTTGGTAGGCGACGGCGGCAGCACACTCGCAACCGTGGTTGACGCTGAGGGCGCCGCGCGGTAGTGGGTGGGTCGACGTGACGGCGGCGCAGGGCTGAGGGCTCCCTCGCTGTAAGTGCAATCAAGCCTTAGGTGGGGTTTGGTGACATGACAACGCAATTAGAGAACTAATGAGACTTTACGAGTATGACAAGCAGGTTAAATTTAAGGAGGTTGATGAACAGGTTGGCGGACCCCTCCAACTACAAAAGTGCATGGCAACAAGCTCAAAGGAGTTTTAAATTCATTTTATACTTTGAAATTGTGTTAGGAATGCCATACTATTAAGTGGGATTCAACATGCATGCCAACAAGTGAACCAAATGCAATATCTATCCAAATACATCACACCTCCACAAACATAGAAGGCAAATCAGCCAACTATTCGAAGATCCACTCTTTACTGGTTCTGCCAGGTCGGCACTGCCGCGACTTGTTTTGACCGTTGAGCAGTGAAGGGGTATTTAACACCTCCTCACTCACCCCAACGGCTAGTTCTACAATTCCATTCGTTCTCACTTCGTGAAACAGACAAAGGAGCTCTCTTCTTGCTCTCCACTTCTCCCTTGGTGCTCAACCACTCTCCTCCATTGATTTGCAATCAACCTTTGAGAGATTGAGCCTCCAAGCTTGAGAAGAAGCTGCTCCCTCGGATCTTCAACTCCTACAAGCATTTGGTTCGTGTGGTGGCCGGTGGTTTGAGTTTGTTACTCTTGGAGCTTTGCTCCTAGCCGGCTAGGCGTCGCCCTTGAGCTTGCCAACTTGTGTGGTAGCCTAGGAAGGTTTGTAACACCACCAATTTGCTAATACATTGCCCCTCATCTCAAGAGTTCACTCTCTTGACTTGAGACCGAGGAAAGAGCTAGCCTTTGTGGTGAGCTTGAGCCTAGTGTGGCGCACCTCAACAACGTGGACGTAGACAAGCCTTTATGGCGAGTTGAACCACGGGATAAATCTTGTGCCTCCCTGTGATTGCCTCTATACTTTGACATATATTACTTGCAAGGTGATTTCTAGGGTTTGGACCCGATCTACTTCGTGGGTGTGCTGCTACCACTTTCAAGTGGTGCTAGAGGTTCCCTACACCTCTAGGAAGGTTTCCATTCAAACACAATTTACATTCAGTCTTTACATTTTGAATTGTGTTGATCTCTGTTCTGGTGACCAGCACTGCTGCCCTTAGCCCAGTAGTGCCGGCCACCCCGGTAGTGCCGGCCTCAACTGACAGCAAGGTGTTATGTTGATTTTAAACAAGCCTATTCACCCCCCTCTAGGCTAATCAGGTCCTTACAAGTGGTATCAGAGCAAGGTTACCTCAGTAAGCACTTCACCGTGCGAGGTAATGGCCGAAGAGGAAAATGTTGTGATGGTTAACCCCAAGAAGGCGGATTTGCATGAAACCTCAAGCAGCGATGAAAGTGCCGACATGAACAAGTACTAGACCACTGCTGGTATATCCGCTGGAGAAATAGCAAGAAGAAAAGAAGCTAGAATATTGATAAGAGAAGGCAAGAAATTGCAAAAAGAAGAAAAAGCAATCAATGAAGCCAAAAGCTTGAAGCTTGCCGAGAAGCTTCATAGAAGAGAAGTAAGAGCTCTCAAGAAGGAGCTCAAGGCCAAGGAGGAGGAGCTCAAGAAAAGCAAAGAGCAAGCCTCTCATGTGGAGGTTGATTCAAGTAGCTCCGACGGTGATGATGATGTATCATACCAAGCCTCCAAGATTGCAAAGAAGGATGAGAAAAAGAAGAAGGATGATGGAAGCAAGAAATACTCCGCCATATACTTTGATTATTCATCTATGTCTAAGCATGAGCATAAACCTTTATTCCATGTTCCTATCGGCAAGTTGCCTCATTTTGATGGGACCAACTTTGCCAAGTGGAAACACTTGATGAAAGCTTATCTTGTAGGTCTTTACCCCGGTGCTTGGGAGATTGTTCACAAAGGATGTGATCCTCCGGTTGATCCCACAAGCCCCACCACCATCGAGGTTCGTTGCATACAACTAAATGCATAAGAAACTAGTGTGTTGCTAAGTGCATTGGATGGTGATGAGTACACCAAGGTTATGGGATTGGAAGTTGCCAAGGAGATATGAGACACCTTGCACCTTGCACATGAAGGTGTAAGCAAAGTGAGGCAGTCCAAGATTGATTTGTTGATGGCCAAGCTCAACCGGTTCATGATCAATGAAGGTGAAGGGCCACAAGAAATGTTTGATAGATTGATGACTATGGTTGGCAAGATTAGAGGCCTTGGTGGTGAAGAGGTCAATGACCACAAGGTTGTCAAGATTATGCTTGAAGCCTACTCTCCAAGAAATGAGACCGTTGTGACATTGATTAGAGACAAGAAGAGATTTGAGTACTTCACACCAAGTGATGTGCTTGGAAAAATAATTACCTTTGATCTACAAAGAGAAGAAGCTCTAGAGAGGAAGAAGCTTGGAGAGATGCAAGCAAGGATGGAGGGCATGAAGATCAAGGATGTGGCTCTCAAGGCAAACAAGAGCACTAGGAAATCAGCCCCTAGCTGTTCCAAAAACAGCAAGCAAGCTTCTTCAAGTAAAGCTCAAGCAATCATGGCCATCAAGCATCAACCCGAAGCTCCAACATCAAGTGATGGTGAAAGTGAAGATGAGCAAGCCGAAAACATTGATGACATGGCTCTATTCATAAGAAGATTCAACAAGGGTTTAAAGAAGAATGGGTACAAGCTCATGAAGAGGGGGTTCCCCAACAAAAAGTCAAAAACTTGCTACAATTGTGGTAGCACTGAGCATTTCATTGCCGATTGCCCAAATGAGAAGAAAGACAACAAGTTTGGCAAAGGCAAGAAGGAAGACAAGGGTGACCACAAGAAGAGCAAGAGATACATGGGTGAAGCTCACATTGGACATGGTTGGGACTCATCAACCGATAGCTCAAGTGAAGATGAAGAGATGGCCACCATTGCTATTCACAAGCCATCCACTTCACCAAGGCTCTTCAACAACATATCCGATGATGATGAAAACTTCCCTCACACTTGTCTCATGGCAAAGGGTGAGAAGGTAAAATCAAAACCCAAAGCCATAACTCCTCCCCCCAAAGACATCTCTAGTAGTGACTCTAGTGATTACTCTAGTGATGAAGAAATCAATGAAATAACTAATAAAATGGATCCTAAAACCAAACTCTTCATTGCCAACATATTTGATGAATTAGAGGCAACCAAGGCTGAGCTAGCATCTAGAGAAAAGACTCTTATCAAACAAGAGGATCTTTATATTGCTAGTGAGGAAGCTCTTGCATTAGAAAGGAGTGAGGTGAGCTCTTTGACTAAGGCTTTGGCTAAGGAAAAATAAGCTCATGCTCTCACTAAGGAGTGTGGTGACCTCAAGCAAAATCATTGTGGCTTAGTTGAAAAGCATTAAGAGCTTGAGGCACAATACTCTCTTCTTTGGGAGGGCAACTCACATCTTCCTAAAGCAAATGATGCCTCTTCTCCATCCACTAGCGAAGGTTGTGGAAAATGCTATAATCTTGATTTGAATGATTATTCCACTAACCTTGCCAACATGGAAGCCATTAAGAAACAAATAGCAAGGCTCAACAATGTCATCTTAGTTTCAAAGAAGAATGACAAAGACAAAGTTGAGCCAAAGAAGATCCAATACAAGGATGGAAGGCATCCATCAATCAAAGATGGGCTTGGACACACTCAAGGAGGTAAAACCAATGGAAGAAAAATAGTGAAAGGCATTGAGTGTGTCAAGTTTGAGAAGAAGAGAAGCATTGGTGCATATAAGCCTCCACAGACAGCAGCTCTGCTGGACCATAGGCCGGCAGTGCCGGACCTAAGGGCGGTAGTGCCGCGCCCCAATAAAGGGAAGGCTACTAGTGCTTCACCTGATCAAGCTAAAGCCAAAGTTCATGCCAAGAGGATGCCCTAGCAAAAGCAGGTTTCTCAGAAACCCAAGGACTCAATCTGGGTGGCCAAAAACAAGTTTGCACATCAACCTAAGACAAGGTCACCTCAAGAAAGTTTGTCCTCGTGCTACATGTTGAAATGCAATGACATGGTAAAGTCATTGCAGAATTTGTATGTGATGAGAGACATGATGAAAGAAGCATGAATATTTGAGTACCAAAAATTGTTGTGACTAACATGCAAGGCCCCAAGATTGATTGGGGACCTAAATCTAGGAACTAATTTGTTTTGTAGGCATACTCCTCCAGTGGATCAAGTTGGGTGCTTGATAGTGGATGTACAAATCATATGACCGGAGAAAGGAGTATGTTTTCATCATATTCTCCAACTTTAAATACAAGTGAAAATATCATCTTCGGTGACAACTCCAAAGGGGAAGTGATTGGTCTTGGTAAAGTTGCTATAACTCATGAACATTCCATCTCAAATGTATTACATGTGTATTCGTTGAGTTACAACTTGTTGGGTACAAAGGTAAGGGGTACCCTAATCCCTGGTGATTTAGTGCTTAATATTCAGGCAAAATCCAAAAGCCATCCTACCTCCCCATCAAGCATGACCAGTCATGGGCCGGCCCATTACTGGAGAGACAGTGAGCAGGATCTGCTACGGAAGAGCGATCGATCGAATCCCCCTCTACCTCGACCCCTCAAGTGACAGAAGAGGGATCAATCGAATCCCCCTCTACCTCGACCCCTCGAGTGATGGAAGAGGGATCAATCGAATCCCCCTCTACCTCGACCCCTCGAGTGACAGAAGAGGGGTCGATCGAATCCCCCTCTACCTCGACCCCTCGAGTGACGGAAGAGGGGTCGATCGAATCCCCCTCTACCTCGACCCCTCGAGTGACGGAAGAGGGATCGATCGAATCCCCCTCTACCTCGACCCCTCGAGTGACGGAAGAGGGATCGATCGAATCCCCCTCTACCTCGACCCCTTGAGTGACGGAAGAGGGGTCGATCGAATCCCCCTCGACCTCAACCCCTTGAGTGACGGACAGGGGGTCGATCGAATGCCCCACGATCAGGAGGCCCGATCGGCTCACCTACTCCCAGTATGGGGTAAAGAGGATCCCATGCTGTTACCTGCTCTCACCTAACGCCATGGACACCCGGTACCTCGGTCAAATCCATCAACTCGTCACCCATACCTGGGTTAATCCGTCGATCGTGCGGCCACTGTAGCCACTCCTTGAGTACGGAGGCCGAAAGCACCCCCTCGAATCTTGAATGGGACAACCCTCGACCGTGTTTTCAGGGATGCGTTAGGATCATGCAGGCCTAGATACTTCTCGATCCGGGAGCTCGACCCTCATCTCCATCCACTACGGCATGGAACCCGTCCACTCCGTCCCGCTCCAACCGCGGAGCTCGCACCCGTCTGCAGGAAACCAATCGTTTCACGCCATGCCGTTCAGCAGCGACCAGTCCGCCATCACCATGCCCCGGAGCACCGGAAGGACAGGAAGAGCATGCCGCTACAGCAATCAACGTCCCATCGCAAGCATGGCGCCACGGATGCACCTCCCATACCGATACGGACTAGGGCTTCTGTACTCTCAAGCCTCCCCTTAGTCTATAAAAGGGGACGCTGGGATAGTAGGACAGAGGGAGAATAACAAGACATCAGTTCACACTTGCTGCCATCCAAACAACACCCACTAGCACTCTCCACAAACCCCCTAGCATACGCAACAAAGGGTCAACTCCGAGCACAAGACAATCTAGCAATGGCTTGATCAACATCTCAAGCAATCAATTGACTCACCTAGGGTAGCCTAGCTAGTCCTAGGCCTCCGCTCACTCCGAGCACCCCCGTGTAAACCAGCTTGTACTCCCCCCTGTATGAGCACTTTGGTGCGAGATAATACAATTCTTCCTTCCCCGCTGGACGTAGGGCCTTCTTAGCCCGAACCAAGATAAATATTGTGTTCTTCTTGCATCACATCTGGGAGTGGGAGCACGCAATATACAAATTTACTAGTTGGTGATTGACCCCCTGGGTCGAAACACCGACAGTTGGCGCGCCAGGTAGGGGGCTTTGCTTGTCGATCAACTCCCAACTTCTCTTCCAGATGGAATCCACCGTCCCACTACTTCCATTCGCCACCATCATCTGGTTCGGGAGCCTAGAGTTCATGTCCCTTGGCCACAGCCATGATATGGTTCTACTCTCCATAGGTGGTATGGGTAGCAGCAGCTTCGGTACGCCGGGGCCAAGGAGGACCTCGCGACGGTCCCACCACTCCACGCCTTTCGCCCGCGACCAGGAGGAGGCGCGAACGCCGCCGCCGTAGCCTTCGCCGCGCGGACGACGTGACACCTGACGCCACTCCCCCGGCCTCAGCTGGCGACACAGTTCCTCCCTTCGGGAGCCTATTTGACCCACGCTTGGGGTCGGAGGAGGGCGCCTCGCCAAGCATGACTTTGGCTTCGCCATGCCGCCATCTTGGAGGCCCCCCATAGCCTCTCCAACGGCTCGGTCGTTCCGCTACGCAACCTACTTCCGCACGGGCTCGACAACAACGCCAGACTCTCTTCTGCCTTCGTAGACTCGCGGATGCGGGCACAATACGGGTCCCCAGGGGATTTTCTACGTGCGATGATGAACCTCATCACCACCCCCTCCACCCGGTGAGCGCCCGGAGCCGCGACGAGCCCCGATCCCCGGGTACTATACCTTGGGCACGATACGACAATGACTGGAGGAGTGCAGGGGATCTTTCCCCAACTTTTACCAGAGTCGCCCCGATCCAGATTCCACCGATGAGGATTACGATCCCACGCGGGAGTGTTTCCACCTCATCGAACCGGTTGGATCCCAGGATGACACCACCGATGCCGCAACTGCAGGAGGAGGGGGCAACGCTACCCCGGCGCGGGACGCCGTCCCCCCGATTCCAGACGAAGCCGATCCACCTCAGGACGCCCAGATCGTGCAAGTCCGAGAGCTGCTCGCCAAGCTCGAGGAGGAGCGCCTACGACTTCAACAACTCGAGCATGCCCTCGAGCGAGATCGTGGGCGGCCACAGGGTGGAGGAGCCCGTGGCCGGGCCCGGGAAGTCCATCAACAGATCGTCGAGGAAGGAGCAAACGAGTGCCACGTCTACAACCGTGCTAGTCAGAACATCGTGGCAGCCGCAATGCTGCTCCGTGACATGCCAGCACCATCGACGCCCCAAGCGCGACGTATCAGAGATGAAATCCAGGGGCTCCTCCAAACCGCGGCCATACAACAGGCGGAGAGCTCAGCCTCGAGGCGTAGGGGGCTGCCTCTGAGCAACAGGATGTGCCCCCTCGACAAAATCAAGAGGTATCTGTCCACCAAGACAAGGCACCCCGGGGCCAAGCAGAGCGGCAACCAGCCCAAGAACGCATCCTCGACAATCGACAGCCGCGTGACGCGCGACACGACATCAACGACAACAAACGACGCCGATGCGGTGATGCGGAGGCTCGCGGTTACAGTGCTCATCGAGGTGGGTGCTACGACAATGATGAGGATCGACGTCGATCCCCAGAACCACCAGGGCCACAAGTCTTCAGCAGGACGATCCGGCAGACCGCCTTGCCTAGTCGTTTCCGTCCACCCTCTAACCTGGTCAAGTACAACGACAAGACCAAGCCAGATCTCTGGCTTGCTGATTTCAGATTGGCATGTCAGCTGGGAGGAGCCAGCGATGACCACGTCATCATTCGATAGCTCCCGCTCTTCCTCTCCGACACCGCTCGAGGGTGGCTCAAAGAACTCCCCCCAGACTTGATCCATGGCTGGCCCGACCTGGTCAGGATCTTCGAGGGGAACTTCAAGGGCACCTACGTGCAGCCGGAGAATCCCTGGGATCTCCGCAGTTGCAAGCAGAAGCCAGGGGAGACCCTCCGTGAATTCACCCGACGGTTTTCCAAGCAACGTACCAAGCTACCCCACATCTCCGACCATGACATCATCATGGCGTTCGTCGCCGGGACGACATGCAAGGAGTTGGTGCGGGAACTGGGGCACAACACCCCCAAGACCGCCAACGAGCTCATGGACATCGTCGCCAACAACGCGGCCGGTGAAGAGGCCGTTGGTGCGTTCTTCTGTGGATCCCCAGACAAGGGGAAGGCCAAGGCGGACGAGTCCGGTGGCTCGAACAATGGGCCCAAGAGGAACATCAACAACAACAAGAAGAAGAACCAGCAGGGTCGACATGACGTTGAGCCCGACGATCTTGTAGTTGCGGCTGATCGGAAGAAGCCTCGAGGTCCCCCTCTAGAGGGGGCATCTTCGATAAGATGTTGAAGGAGCCCTGTCCTTATCACAAGGGAGTGGCTAACCACAGTCTCGAGGACTATCGCATGCTCAAGAAGTACTTCGACTCTCTTGGCCTCAAGAAAGACGATAAGAGGGAGGACCCACAGGACAGGGGCGACGGAAAGAAGGATGGCTTCCCTGAGATTTTCGACTGCTACATGATCTACGGGGGACCCTCGACCTGACTCAGTGCGCATCAGCGCAAGAGGGAGCGTCGAGAGGTCTTCTCCATTCGAGCCCAGGCCCCCCGATACCTCGACTGGTCTCACATACCGATCACCTTCGATCGAGACGACCACCCCGAGCACGTCCCCAATGCAGGGGTCTACCCCCTTGTCGTCGACCCCATCATACTCAACACCTGCCTCAGCAAGGTACTCATGGATGGAGGCAGCAGCCTCAACATCATCTACGCCGAGACCCTCGACCTCCTAGGGATCCTAAGGTCCTTGCTCCTACCCAGCGCGCGGGGGGGGGGGGGGGGGGTTCCACGGGATCGTCCCAGGAAAGAAGGCACTCCCGATCGGTTGCGTCGAGTTGCGTGCCTGCTTCGGTACCCCCTCGAACTTCAGAAGGGAATACCTAACCTTTGACGTGGTCGGATTCCACGGCACCTACCACGCCATCATCGGTCGACCTGGATACGCCAAGTTCATGGCGATCCCGAACTACACCTACCTCAAGCTGAAGATGCCAGGGCCCAAGGGTGTCATCACCGTCAACACCTCCTACGAGCACGCCTATGACTGCGACATCGAGTGCATGGAAAGCGTCGAGGCGGTCGAGGAATCAGCCATCCTCGCAGCCCTCAACGACTTCTCCAAGGAGATCCCTGACCCTAAACGGCGCGCCGGCAACTTCGAGGCTGCGGAGGACACTAAGACCATCCCGCACGACCCCGACCACGCGGATGGGAAGGTGCTGACAATCAGCGCCAGCCCAAATAGGAAGTTGTGCTCGTCGACTTTCTCCGCGCAAATACTGACATGTTTGCGTGGAGTCCCTCGGATATGTCGAGCATTCCGAGGGAAGTCGCCGAGCACTCCTTGAACATCCGAGCCGGATCCAAACCGGTGAAGCAACGGCTGCGCCGCTTCGACGAGGAGAGGCGCAGAATCATCGGGGAGGAGGTCGATAAGCTTTTGAAGGCCGGATTCATCAAGAAGGTTCATCATCTTGAGTGGTTAGCAAATCCTGTGCTTGTTAAGAAAAAGAATGGAAAGGATAGAATGTGCGTAGATTATACTAGTCTAAATAAAGCATGTCCTAAGGTTCCTTTTCCATTACCACGTATTGATCAAATAGTAGATTCCACTGCGGGATGTGAAACCCTTTGCTTTCTCGATGCATATTCTGGCTATCACCAAATAAAGATGAAGGAGTCCGATCAGCTCGCGACTTCCTTCATCACCCCCTTTGGTATATTTTGCTACCTCACGATGCCATTCGGTTTGCGAAACGCCAGAGCCACATACCAACGATGCATGATCCATGTCTTCGGAAAGCATATAGGGCCGACCGTCGAGGCCTACGTCGATGACATCGTGGTCAAATCCAAAAAAGTTGGGAATCTGGTCAGAGACCTTGAAATCGTGTTTGGGTGCCTCAGGGCAAATCATATAAAGCTAAATCCTGAGAAGTGTGTCTTTAGGGTCCCTCGAGGCATGCTCCTAGGGTACATAGTCTCCCAGCGCGGGATCGAGGCCAACCCTGAGAAGGTAACTGCGATCACTAGGATGGGCCCGTCAAGGATCTTAAGGGGGTACAAAGGGTCACAGGGTGCCTTGCTGCCCTCAGCCGGTTCATCTCGCGGCTCGGGGAGAAAGCACTTCCCCTTTATCGCCTCCTTAAGAAAACAAAGCACTTCACATGGACCGTCGAGGCCAAGGAGTCGCTCTCCAAGCTCAAAGCCCTGCTCACCTCGCCACCTGTCTTGGTGCCCCCAAGCCCGGGCGAGCCCCTCTTGCTCTATGTCGCTGCAACTACCCAGGTGGTCAGCACGGTTATAGTAGTCAAGAGGGCGGAGGAGGGACACTCCCTGCTGGTGTAGAGGCCCGTCTACTTCATAAGTGAGGTGCTCTCAGAAACCAAAGTGAGATACCCCCATATTCAGAAGTTGTTGTACGCCATCGTTCTTACTCAGCAAAAACTCAAGCACTATTTCCTAGGCCACCCGGTAACTGTAGTCTTATGTTTCCCTCTCGGGGAGATAATCCAAAACCGGGAGGCTTCAGGGAGAATCGCCAAGTGGTCGGTCGAGCTCATGGAAGAAACTCTCTCCTACGCCCCTCGGAAGGCCATCAAGTCACAGGTATTGGCAGATTTCATTTTAGAATGGACCGACACCCAACTACCCCCGGCGCAAGTTCAGACCGAGCTTTGGACCATGTACTTCAATGGATCGTTGATGAAGACGGGGGCAGGCGCCGGATTGCTGTTCATATCGCCCTCAGGGGTCCACATGCACTACGTCATCCGCATCCACTTCCCCGCCTCCAACAACGTAGCCGAGTACGAGGCCATCGTCAACGATCTGCGCATCGCCATCGAGCTTGGGGTTCGACGCCTCGATGCTCGAGGGGACTCGCAGTTGGTAATCGACCAAGTGATGAAAGCCTCGAGCTGCCACGACCCCAAGATGGAAGCCTATTGCAAGGAGGTCCGCAAGCTTGAGTACAAATTTTACGGCCTCGAGCTCAACCATGTCGCCCGCCGGCATAACGAAGCCGCTGATGAGCTAGACAAAATCACATCCACTTGAGGCACGGTCCCTCCCGATGTCTTCTCGAGGGACCTTCACAAGCTGTCTGTCGACCTAGGCTCGGGGGCTCCCGTCCTTGAGCAAGGGGTCGAACCCTCCCCCTCAACTGCTCCCCCCTCGAATGGGGAAGAGGTCATGGAGATCGACGAAACAACCACGAACCAAACCCCCATGACGGACTGGCGCACACCCTACCTCAAGTATCTGATATGAGGCGAGCTCCTAGAGGAACGCACCAAAGCCCGACGCATAGCCCAACGCGCCAAAACCTACGTCTTGTACGGAGATGGCCGCGAGCTGTATCGGCGCAGCCCTACTGGTGTGCTTCAACGATGCCTCACCCTCGAGGAGGGAAGGACACTGCTAAAAGACTTACACTCGGGGGCTTGTGGCCACCACGCGGCGCTAAGAACTCTAGTAGGAAACGCCTTTCAACAAGGCTTCTACTGGCCGACGGTCGTCGCCGATGCTACCAAACTTGTTCGATCCTGCAAGGGATGCTAATTCTACGCCAGGCAGACCCACCTCCCGGCCTAAGCTCTTCAGATGATACCCGTAACTTGGCCATTCGCAGTATGGGGGCTCGACATGGTCGGCCCCCTGAAGAAAGCAAAAGGCGGCTTCACCCACCTCCTTGTGGCCATAGACAAGTTCTCAAAGTGGATCGAGACTCGACCCATCACCAACATTCAATCTCGACAAGTCGTGTTGTTCTTCACAGATATCATCCATCGCTTTGGGGTCCCCAACGTCATCCTTACTGACAACGACACGCAGTTCATCGACCAAAAGTTCCTAGACTTCTGTGGCCACCACAACATCAAGCTGAACTGGTCTGCAGTTGCCCACCCTCAAACTAACGGCCAGGTCGAGCGTACCAATGGCATGGTTTTGCAGGGCCTCAAGCCAAGGATCTTCGACCGATTAAATAAACACGGCAAGAGATGGGTGGATGAGTTGCCCTCTATCCTATGGAGTCTCAGAACGACACCAAGTCGAGCCACAGGGTTCTCCCTGTTTTTCTTGGTCTATGGGTCCGAGACCGTCCTCCCCACTGACCTCGAGTACGGGTCCCCTCGATTAAAGGCATACAACGAGCAAGCCAACACAGTAACCCGGAGGACTCCCTCGACCAGCTCGAGGAAGCTCGAGACATGGCCCTCTTCAAGTCGGCAAGGTACCAGCAGACGCTGCGGCACTACCACGACAAACACGTACGCAAAAAGGGACCTCGACGTCGGCGACCTCATACTGCGCCACTGACAAAGCAACAAGGGGCGTCACAAGCTGACACCACCTTGGGAAGGACCTTCATCATGGAAGAGGTGCTAAAGCCAGGGACTTACAAGCTGAAGAACAGCAAGGGCGAGATCTTCACCAACGCATGGAACATCGAACAGCTACGTCGCTTTTACCCCTAGGGCCTCGAGGCCTTGTACATTCTCTGCATTATGTACATTTATCGCATCATGAATGAATAAAATGTTCTCGAAATACATTGCACGTTCGTTCATGACTCTGAGGTAGCCTCGACTCTACCCTTGCAAAGTCAAGCCTCCCTCGGGGGCTGATAGGGGGGGACCCCCCTCCCTAAGTCCCTTAAAAACCCAAATGTTTTTTCGAAACTCGACGCTTCTCTTTCCATCTTTGCCCCCGAGTACGCTCCGTAACTAAGTAAAAAACGCCTCGAACTCCCTAAGGGTCGAGGGCCGTCGAGCCGGGGGCTCTCCTACGCCTCCGGGCTATGGTATCCCCACTCGCTTCCCCCCTCGAGGGATACGAGCGCGCGTCGAACACTTAGTATAAAAGCAACAACTCAGGCAAAGAGAAATAGAGATGACTCGAGAAATAAAAACACCCAGATGCACCCCGAATAAAATGCATTAAGGTTTTGAAGCCCCCAGGGGCTCGACATCAAACTGTCACATAAACTAATCTATTACATGGACCTTCTTGTCCAGATTTGGCTCACAGGCCTCAATTGCTCCCGTCGCCATTGCCGTCTGTCGAGGGAAGCACCTCAGGCTCGAAGAGTTTCGCCAGCTCACCACCAGGCACCTCAGCGGCATCGATAAGCTCGTGGCATCTCGCCATGTTTTCTTCGTCGCTCAGCTCCGGGTCGACGACGAAGCCGCGGGCGACGACGCTGAGGTCGTAGGCGTAGCCCGAGCGGACAACCGGGAGCGCCCGCTTCATGCCTATATGAAGAGTAGTACGAACCTGCTCCGTCATATCACGAGTCATGGCGAAGAAGCGGTGCACAAGGGAGTCCCCGCGCACGTCACCTGCAACCGCCAGCTCGGGCTCGACCCCCATGCCATCGCAGAAGGTGGAGATGGTGTCCTCGAGCCTCTTGTTTAAGGTCACCTCCGCCCAGTGGAGGTTCTGGAGACTAGTCAGATCCTCATGGGCTCGAGCCTTGTCTTCCTCAAGGACTGCCGGAACAAATAGAGAATCCCGTCAAAGCCAAAAATAGGGGAAGGATCGAGACCAAGCAACCTCAGTAATGTTTCTAAAAAACTCACCTTGGGAGTGCGCTTCTAGGGTGGCGTAAGCCTTCTCAACCTCTTGCAGTTGGCGGCCGGCGTCGACGAGGGCCGCAGCTTGGTCACTCTTCTCGACCCGGAGCTCCTCGATAAGCTTACCGACACCATCGAGGGCCCTCGTCTTGGCAGCCACGTCCTCCACCAGGGTAGCGATCTGGGCCCGATCCCTCTGCTCCGTGACGTTCAGCGCGTCGCGGTCATGGGAGACGGTGTCGATATCCGACTGGAGCTCCCGGACCCGCTCCTCGAGAGAGGCGCGGTCGCTAGCCGCTTGCGCCAGGTCATCCTCGGCCCGCCGGACACGATCTGTCGCCTGAGCCAGCTTTTCCCTCAACTTGGCGGCCTCCTCTTCAGCCTTACGTTGGGCCTCCCGGGCGGCGCCCCGTTCCTGCCCAGTCTCGGCAGCCTCCTTGAGGGTGGCTTCAGCCCTCGACCGTGGCTGGGAGGCCTCCTCCTGAGCGGCCTTGGCCCCCCCCCTACGCGATGGCCGCCTCGCCCCTCGCCTGGGCGGCCTCGGCCTTCGCCTTCTCTAACGACGCACGGAGGACGGGGAGCTGGCTCCACTGCTCCCGTGACCGAAGGATGAACTGGGACTTGTCGTGTGACCTCGCCCTCAGGGCCTACCAAGGCTAAAAGGGAAATTCACAAAAAGGACGGTGAAACAACCGAGATAAATCAGAAAGAGAGGACGCAAGTTACCCTCATCCCTTTGTACATATCCTCGGACGCGACTCCCACTGCCACGCGCGTCACGTGGTCGAGCCATGCCCGAAACTCCTCCTGGTGCTCCCACTCTCCGAGCTCGGCTTGATCATCGAGCTTGAAGAAAGTGCGCCCTGGGTCTCTGGGGTCGGGCAGCTCGAGCAACTCCTGCCCCCAGAGATCGCTGGAGCGGTCGACCCTCCCCTTCACCTCGTCCATGATGGACTGACCCATCTCGAGGGTACCCCCGTGGGCCATCCACCGCTCTGCGAGGTTGGGGAAGTAGGTTGCCCCTCGAGCTGGACGATCCTGGCCTCGAAGCGGTCTTGTAGGGCCGCCATCGACCCCTCCAGGTCATCGCTTCGAGGTGGAGGAGGCCCCCACCGCGGGAAGAGTCGTGGGCGGTAGAGGAAATGCATGTTAGCTTCAAGTGCGGTGGGCTCGCCACAATCCGACAGGACGTCCCCTCCCTCCACCTCAACCAAGCCAGGGGGCGGAGCACCTCGAGAAGATGGCTGCCTGAGCTCGAGGCGAGGCCGAGCAGCCGCCTCGGACCTGACTACGTCCGGTGCGCCACTTCCCTCCAACGCCGCAGCGGTCCCTTCCGGCTCGGGTCGGAGGGCCGCCACCATCTCTGTCACCGCCGCTATCTCCACCGCCGTCTCCGCCATCGTCGCCGTCTCCACCGCGGGTGTCGCCTCGAGCCCCTTGGCCCGTCCCTCCCCCTCGACGGGGGTCTCTACCAATGGCGGCACCTCCAGCGCAGCGCCAGCCGCTCCCCCGCCCGGCGAACAAGCTGCGGGCGCCTCGAGGGGTAGGGTCGGAGCGCGACCCTCCTCCTCAGACAACGCCGACTGCAGGGGAGGAGGGCTCGCCCGCGCATCTCCCTCTTGCCGCGCCTTCTCCTCGCGCTCGAGCCGCTGGCGCGCCTTCAGCGACACAAGGCACTCGGGCCACCGCGACGGCGCCGGCTGCTCCGGCTTCTCCCCTTCACCGGTGGCGGTCAGGTCAACCACCTCCACCTCTACGGAGGTTTGGGGGTTGACTCCCTCCACCACGGCCGCAGCTGATGCTGGCCCCGCGCCTTCCGAGGCCGCAGACGCGCCTTCCTCCGACCGGGAAGTGGGCACAGCCCCGCCCACCTGGCCGGCAGACCCAGTCGACGCGGCGGATCGACCCGCCTCTTCCACCGCCCGAGCTCGCTCCGCGGCCGACTGCACTTGCCTGCGCTCCATCGCCTCCCGCGCCCTGGCCGCCCATGCCACACCTGGGACGTGGGTCGAGGGGGATGGGGTAGCAGGGCTGGCTCCGGACGCCATCTTAGCCGCAGCCTCCACTCTCAGCTTCTTGGTTGGGGTGGGGGACGCATCCTCCAACGAGCGCTTCACCGTGAGGAAGGAACTCATACGCGACAGTAAGTGCAAGTTGTAACAAACACAGAGGAAATTCAGGACCAGAAGGAAAGGAACTTACCCCAGTGGAATCAAGGGGGCCCGGCCAGCGGGCCTCGAGCCGCTCGGGGGCTTCAGCGAGGCACCCCGGGAGCCGCTTCTCCCTCCAGTACTGGCCGCGGTGGGGGATGGTGGTGCCCCCGGTGTCATGGTCACGGCAGGGGTTGACGACATCCTCGTCGTTGCAGTCTTGGGCTCCTACAGGGCCGACGGGCCCGAAGCCCGTACACTCGGCCAAGTACCCACCAACGGCGTGCTCGACCCACCCCTCGACGGGGACTGCAACGAACGGCTACGCGTCCGCCGCACCACTTCACCCTGAGAAGCCGCGGGGTGCTCGCCCCCCGACTCGACCCCAGCGGTCGAGGCCGACCTCGATGTCGATCCCCTCTCCCCTCTGCTACCGGTGGCCGCCCTTTGCTGCTCGGGCGCCGCTCTTCCTTCCTCAAGCCCTCGCTGTGGCTCGACCTCCTCCTCCTGCTCCTCTCCCTGCATAAGGATGATACCCATCAGGTCGGAAGCAATAGGCCAAACCTGATACCACTACGCCATGCCATTGTTCTTAATAATGTCGTCACTACTCGACCCCTCATCCTCATCCTCCTCTGAGGGGGACTCCTCCTCGGGGAGGCCGGCTTGCCTCTGCCGTGACCGGCGTTGGTCACACGCCTCTTTCTCTCGGGCCTTTTTGCCCCTCTCCTCCTTGGCCTTATCTTTGTCTCTTTTATCTTGCTCGGCTTGAAGGAGTCTCACCTGGGAGTCGTTCCTCTCCTCCTTCACCGGTAGCAGCGACTTCCGAAAGACGACGTTCCCCTGAGGAACGCAAGGCGGTTAGGAGGCAGGCAAAGGAGACAAACAAGACAAACAAGAAGACATTGACGGAGAAAGAGGTGTCGTACCAGCCGGACGTGGCCCTTGTCCGGCACCATGGGGACGAGGGCGACATGCTCCTCCTCGAACGCGCCGGCGAAGGAGGCGTGCACTCGACGGACCAGCCTCTCGAGGGGCAGCTCGTCCTCCACGAGATGACACCCCGTGAGATCCACCCCCAGGCGTATCTCGTTAAGGTGTAGCGGGCGAGCCATCAGCGGCACAACTCGCCGCTGGTGGAAGGCCGACGCGACGATCGCCGTGGTAAGCCCCTCCCGCTTCAGACGGGAGATCGCGCTAAGCAGGTGCTCGAGGCATTTCTGCTGTTTTTGCGAGACGCCGTGCTTCCAGTCGAATGGCTCGACTTGATCTTCACCGAGATCCAGTCCTCCGGCCTCTTGAGGCCGATGCTGTAGCACCCCGCCTGGACCATCCTCCGACGGCCGGTCTCGGCCGGAGCATGGAACAAGCCCGCATCGAACAGGTGGAGCCACACCTCCCAGTGGGGCTCCATCTCCAGGTAACCCTCGCACACGGCGGGGAAGACCGCCGCGTGGGAGACGTCATTGGGGGAGAGGTGTTGGAGCTCCACGCCATAATGGTGGAGGATCCCCCGCAAGAGATGGCTTGGGGGAGATCCCAGCTCCGCCCAATGGAAGGCCTCGAAGCTGACTACGTAGCCCTTCGGTGGGTTGGGCTGGCGATCCGACTCTGACGGAACCATCCACTCTGGTCGGTCCACCGAAGTGACGGGCCGGAGAAGGCCGCTCTCCACCAGGTCCCCCAGCCGCTCCATGGTCACCGTCGAAGGGAGCCAAGGGTCGGGGCCACGCAGGGTGTAGCTGGCCATGGCAGCGGGAAAGCGGATGCGCTCGGAAGTAGGGGTTGAAGGTGCGTTCCTGATCTTTGCTCTCCTTACTCGTGCACGCAGAGATCGGGCTCAGAGGGCGACGAAGGCAATGGCGAGAGAAAGAAGGCTACGACGGCAAAGGCAAGCGTAAGGAAGCCGAACCCCTGCCCCCGTATTTATAACCGGAAGCACAACGGGCGGATCCATTGAAAAGGTAGGTAAATCTCCGCATTTAATGCACCTACCTACCGCCCCCTCAGATTCCATAGGATAAGGCGCACCTATCACGTCACCGCACTCCTCGCCGCACCCTACGCCTGCTACGGTTGCAGTCGAACGGACACCTCCTAAAAAGGCGCGCTTACGGCGGACGACGGGGAATGATGGGCGTTGTCTTCAGAGGTAAGGAACGGGCGTCGACCCGTCCATCGAACTCTCGAGGGAGTGAAGGCTGGCCCTCGAAAGGGTTTCTACAGATCTGTGAACACCTCGGGCTATTACAGCTGTTTGTATTCCTCCATAGCCCGCTCCATGGCCTGCTTCTGATCATCTTTCAGATCGGCCTCAGACACTGCGATGACATTCCTCTGGTCAACATCGGCGTGATCAGCCATGCCGGATGTGTAGATCTGTATAATCTGGTCCCACCGGGTGTGCCAAAAGAGGTGTTGACACAAAAAACGTCAGATCTGTGAACACCTCGGGCTATTACCCAAAGCTCGATGTCGAGGGCGTGCCAGTCGATTTGACCAATCAATCGACAAGGATGATAACTATGACAAACTGAACGAGACGACAGCGATGCGCCCGGCCGTCAAGGCTCAGATTGATCACGGATAACTAGAGCAGAGCTAGACGAGGCAAACAATGATGCGCCCGGATTGCCAAAGCCTAGAGGTACTCCCACGCGGAACTAGCAAGAATTTTGACGGAGATCAAGGTGATGCAGCCCGTCGAAAGCTTGAAGAACTCGTTAAAGCTATAACTAATGCATAATAAGGGTAAATTGCGATAAAAGGTAGAATAAGATAAAATTGGTTTGGTTTGAATTGGATTGATTGTTTATTCCATAGCCCTCGGGCACATATTTATACTCTCGCATGGAGAGTTGTACAAAGACACGACACATATCCTTTCTAAAACAAACTCCCTACTTTAAAGGAAACTGGCTCGCGCAGGAGCCGGATAACAATATTTATTTCCTAAACAAACACACCTATTTTAAAGGAAAATAAGCGACCCATGCAAGAGTCGGACTCAAACTACTATAATAATACTGGCACAGAACACCAGTTTCCTTATACTCCTTCTCGATGGAAACTTTCCATCGGCAGATCCCTTTAATCCGCACCTTCCTTCTTTGGCCACCTGTAGTCTTCTGCTGCCACCAAGTGCTAAGTCACACCCATTGGCATCGGCAACACTTTCCCGATCGGCAATCGGCAGCATCTCTTCATCGGCAATCGGCAATGAGCCTTTATCGGCAATCGGCAAGGGCTCTTCATCGGCAATCAGCAATAACAGCTCATCGGCAACCGGCAATGACTCTTCATCGGCCATCGGCAATGACTCTTCATCGGCAATCAGCAAGACCACCAATCAACCTTTGTCGGCAAAGATCACCCAACCTTCATCGGCAACACATTTGGCCTTCTGCAGCACTCTCCCATCGGCCATATCAGCTCATACTTTACCGATGCCGATGGAGAATAGTCACTGACCAGTCAAGCTTCGGCCCATTTGACACGTGTCGAAAAACGGTGTCAACACATGCCCCCCAGTTTCGAAGCGTATAACTTTACGTGCCGAAACTCTCTCCACTGTAGCCATTGCTGTAGCCGTTACCCCCGAGATAGGCATACGGTTTCCTCAATCCCCGCATGTGGAACTGTAATTTAATAATAAAATCCCTCGATTGTAGCACGAACAGTTACAGACCACCTCGATCATCGCGCGTATCTACTGCGGGCCTCTCTACATTCCTGCACAGTGTGGAACAGAACCCCAAAATGCCCTTGAACAGGATTATAAAAGTTTCCGGGATCCACACTGCCTTTTTACCCGAGCCCATTTTCACTTTCACCTTCCTACCTTCGTCTTCAACCTCCGGCTGCCCCGAAGAACACAGGCTCGAGCAACAGTACTCCTTCGCACTCCAAGGACGAACCAAACATCTCTTCGACCCCCAATGGCGATCCAAGTCGATATCCCGAAGGTAAGACTCATTCTCCATCCAATCTAACCTCTCTGCCTAGTTCTTTTCCCTGCAAAAACCTGGTTTTACCCCATTCTTCCTTCTGATTCGTCCCCTTTTCTTCGAACCCTAGGAGCTGTACAACAAAGTCATCATCCCTCTCGCTGGTTCCAATCTCAGTTGCCTAGGCCCAATGGGCAATCCAGACCCCACCTCCATCATCAACGCAGAAATCAACCGGATACCGCTTAGATCTGAGAGCTTTGATCTAGGACTGTGGAAGGACACATTCCGCTCATGGCCCAAGCACACCAAAGGATGGAAGAACTGGTTCTTGAGATTGGCCAGATCACAGCAAGTGTATTGGCAAGAGCGTGATTTTGATCAATGCATTAGGCTCTCAATTGCCGATGCAGAGAGGAATGAAAACTTGATGATAGCAGCTTCATACTTCTGGTCCGATACCATGAACGCTTTCCTCTTTAGGCATGGACCAGCTACTCCCACCCTTGTCGATGTCTACATGCTGACCGGCTTGGATATCATCTCTGCCGATACGCTTAGCCTTTTCAACAGAAAAGCTGAGTACAAAGTGAACACCCGTAGTATCGGCGGCTGGACAGGTTACATCCAGGAACACCAGAAAACCGGATCGGTAACCCAACAGGAGCATGCCATCTTTTTAAACATGTGGCTGGAAAAGTTTGTCTTCTGCGGCAAAACCATCGGCCCAACCACCATGCACCTCCCCGCTGTTGAACTGCTTGCCAACAACACAAGGCTCCCTTTAGGCAGGTACCTCCTCGGATCAGTTTACCGATTGCTGCACCAAGTATCCAATAAGCTGCTGCTAGGAGAGCCCATCGGCAATCTCGGAGGCCCCTGGTGGTTCGTCAACCTATGGCTGAACGCACATATGCACAAGTCTCTCGGGTTTGATCTATTTGCCCAACAATCCCCGAGGGACATCTCAGAGGACTACCGATACGATGATGATGAATCGGCAACTCGACCTCCGCTTAACTTTGGAGAAGCCGTCATAATGCTACCAGGTACCGATGCCGATGTAGAGCACTTCGGCTACTATTTCCAGAAGTTTTACAATGGATTTCCTTCCTCGGAACGGGCCTGGTGGCCATATCTTGACGAAAACAACCAGTTTCCATTGCTGTTCAACCTGTCTGACATGAGTTCACCTGAAAACCAAGCAATTATGAAAGCCAGCATTACTCCCCGTGCCATCCCAGTAAATATCTTTGGATCTAGGAAGAAAACTCCACCATCCTACGAGTTTTACTATCCATCGGTAGCGGCGAGACAACTGGCATTTGGCCAACTGCCGATCAAGCTGTGTTACTCCAGGGTAGTAAGACCCAGGCAGGCAATCTCCAGCAATCTAGACTGGAATAAAGTCATCAGTCTCCCTGCCGATGCCGATCTGTCAGACCTTGACTTGTCCTCCTGGTCGCCAACCTCCTTCATCACCAACGAGATCAAGTCTTGGTGGCAAGAATGGAAGTGCCAACTACTCGCCAAGTCTTCGCACTATTATCGGCACTTGATCGATGCCGATTACCTCATCCCCGATGACGCAGTAAGTCTGCTATCCGATGCACTTTCATTACTTTATTTGTCATCGGTATCAATACCTAACTCCTTTGCACCCATGCGCTTGACAGGCCGATGATCCAGTCCCCACAATGAGCAACAGCGGTAGACCCTTCAATCTTCAGATGATGGGCCCTATATCGATCATCGGCAATAAAGCTCCGACGTTGGCTGCCTTTACGCCTCAACAGGTACCCACGCCGATGCCTACAACAGCTCAGGCTACATCGGCTGCTGCTATTGCCTTGACGCAAACTTATGCAGTAAACTCATCTTTACTTGTACCAATCACATGCTGTTTCATCGGCAACATTTATCTTGCATAACTCGCTTTGTATTTTCAGGCACTATGGTCATCGGCATCTGCTTCCAGCAGGCAAACGCCTTCCAGCCCGGCTGCCGATGCCCCCCGGCCTTCATCTAAGCGGGTCGGCTCCCCTGCTGCTGCGCCGACGAAGAAGAGGCGCTTGAGGCTGGCTTCTCCTCCACCATTGGCTCCAACTGCACCATCAGCTGCCGATGCGTCGCCAGCAAGACTACTTCCGGCTCCAATCGCACCATCGGCTGCTGATGCGTCGCCAGCAAGACTCCTGGCTCCAGTCGCACCACCTGTCGGTGGGTCATCGGCAGAACCTCCATCGGCTTCTGTGCCTGATCAACCGATGGATGACGCCTCCGGCCAGGAGATAGCAACTGCTGCGACAACCGAAGCGACATCGGCATCGGTACCGGCCATGCTGAATGAAGAAAGAACTCCCGCCGTAGCAGCGGAGGCAGCGTCGGCATCGGCATCATCAGCCAAACAACCCGGCGGAGGAACCACTCAACCCTCCGCAACAGCAGCGACGTCGGCATCGGCACCATCGACCTACGTCCCTGATGACAGAGTGCCACCACAAGAAACTGCTACCACATCGGAGGCGATACCAGCAACAACTACACCAAGACCAGCGGCGTCGGCTGCCTCCCCAACACGGGCCCAGTCATTGGCATCTGCTGCCGATGTTCAGGATGAAGCTGGACCGTCCAGCATGCCAAGTCCCAGGCAGGAGATCTGCTTCAAGACGGTAAGTAGATTACGTTAAAGCTTATAATTTTACAATCGGCATATTTTAACCTCTGTTTTCAGGCTCAAGATTCCCCAGACAGCCTCTTCTCCTATAGCTTGAACCTTCAGAACGAAGATGAGCGCCAAGGCCCTCTTCAAGCGGACAGTTTATTTTCCTTTGCCGTCAACGTCCCCGATGACGATGAAGAGGAAAGCTCCATCCTGGCTCTATCGGCAGAAGTCAAGTCCAGACTTGAAGAATTGCTTTCCTTGCTGCTGCAAGACACCTCTCAACTCGTCCAGGACTCATCAGCGGCAAGGATTATATTCAAAGATATACAAAGCCATCTTTCCGCCGATGCAGCAGAAACCCTTCTCCAGGCAGCTTCCATTGATATCAAACAGATCCAGTACCAGAGGCTTACTCGTCGCATTGCCGATAGAGCGGCCCAAGCCAAGAGCGAGGAAGAGAAGCTCAAATTTAAATGCCTTGCCGATGAGAAGCACAGAAGCATCGGCCAAGCCAAAGTTTCCATCGGCAACCTTGACCAGGAAATCTCTCGTCTGTCGGCAAGGAAGGAGGAGCTGCTGGCAGAGCTGCAAAAGGTTGAAGGGGATCTGACGGCTGCCAATCAACAAAAGACCCAACTGTCTGACTCCATCGGGGCTTTACAGCAAGAAAGGGATCAGTACGCTCGGCAAGCCATCTCGTGGAAGAAGAAAATCAAGCCGGTTGAGGGCTCTGCCGATGCTGACGCCAAGGAGATAGACGAAATAGATCAAATTCGCCTGCGTGCGATAAACGTTATCCACTCCTTATTGTAATGCCTGTTGTACCGGCAAGGATGTAACCTGATACTTGATCTTGTCTTGTAATATAACGCCAGTTTGTTTTTACCGATGTTTTTATAAGTTTTCTTTTCATCGGCATTTGACTGAGCATTATGCATCTACCCATATGCTAGGGTAATATCTCTTTAAGTATTTGCCGTTGATCGCCCTAGAAAATGCCACTCCCTCGAGGGTTTCCAAAATGTACGCATTACCAGGAGCAGACTGTTTTATCCGATAAGGACCTTCCCAATTAGGGGACCACTTTCCAAACTTAGAGCTCTTAGTCCCAATCGGTAAAATCAACTTCCAAACCAAATCGCCATCGGCAAATTCCTTCACCTTTACTTTCTTATCATACCATCGGGCAACCCTCTTCTTGTTCTCCTCAATACTAATTAATGCTCTCAACCGATGACCTGCCAAATCTTCTAACTCATCCTTCATCAGAGTAGTATAATCATCGGCCGTCAACTGATCCTGAAAAGATAATCGCCTAGAACCAGTTTTAATTTCCCAAGGTAGGACAGCATCGTGTCCATAAACCAACTGATACGGCGAGACCTTGGTTGCACCATGACAAGCCATCCGATATGACCATAAAGCTTCGTTTAATACCATGTGCCATCTCCTAGGGTTTTCTTCAATCTTGCGCTTTATAAGCTTAATGACTCCTTTATTAGTCGCTTCGGCTTGACCATTAGCTTGAGCGTAACAAGGAGAATAATTTAACACCTTGAAACCCATGCTAGCAGCAAAGTCATCAAACTCTCCCGATGTGAACATGGTCCCTTGATCGGTAGTAATGGTCTGAGGAATACCAAATCGGTAAAACGATGTGCTCCTTAACGAAATCCACCATGTTTGCCGATGTCACCTTCTTCAACGGGATTGCCTCAACCCATTTGGTGAAGTAATCGGTAGCAACAAGTATGAACTTGTGTCCCTTGCTCGACGACGGATAAATCTGGCCGATGAGATCAATAACCCATCCTCTGAACGGCCAAGGCTTGATTATAGGATTCATTGCCGATGCAGGTGCCCTTTGCACATTACCAAACTTCTGACAGTCGTGGCACCCTTTGAAATAATTGAAGCAATCCTCCAGGATCGTTGGCCAATAATATCCATTCTGCCTAATCATCCACTTCATCTTGAATGCCGATTGATGCGCTCCACATACACCATCATGGATTTCACCCATCAACTCTTTTGATTCCTCTTTGCCAAGACATCTAAGCAAAACCCCATCAATTGTCCGATAATACAACTCACTATCAAGGAGCACATACTTAGTGGCTTGGAACCTTAGACGCCTTCCAACTTTCCTGGACGGATTCCTTAGATAATCGGCAATCTCCTTTTTCCAGTCATCGGCAACCGTTACCGATGTCACGATTTCTTGAATTGGCTGATATCCCGAAGCATTCTGTGCTAACCGATTGGCCTCTTCATTATGCAACCTTGGAATGTGTTCAAGGCGGTATTCTTTGAACTCCTTTAACAACTGCAAACACCGCTCATGGGCTGCAATTAGCACTTCACTTCGGCACTCGTATATCCCGATCAACTGATTAATCACCAACATGGAATCACCGAAGATTTCAACAGCGTCGGCACACACCTCTCTGAGTAGTTCCAACCCCTTAAGCAAAGCCTGGTACTCAGCCTGATTGTTTGTCGAAGTAGCAACAATCGGCAATGAAATCTCATACCTCTGTCCTCGGGGTGAAATCAACAGAATACCGATACCTGCTCCATCCTTGCATGTAGACCCATCGAAGAATAGAGCCCAAGGAGCAATCTCAACAAAGCTCACCATATTGCGATGCTGAGTGACAAAATCGGCCATCACCTGACCTTTAACAGCCTTTGCCGATTCATACCTTAGGTCAAACTCTGATAATGCCAGAATCCACTTACCGATTCGTCCACTCCAAATCGGCATTGACAGCATGTACTTCACCACATCATCTTTGCAGACAACAGTGCATTCAGCCGACAGTAAATAGTGTCTTAATTTAATGCAAGAGAAGTATAAACATAAGCACAATCTTTCTATGGCCGAATACCTGGTTTCAGTATCCACCAATCTTCTGCTCAAGTAGTATATTACACGCTCTTTCCCCTCAAATTCTTGAATTAAGGCTGATCTGATAACACCGTCATCGGCAGACAGATATAACCTGAAAGGCTTCCCGTGTTGAGGTGGAACTAAGACTAGAGGATTTACCAAGTATCTTTTAATCTCTTCCAAGGCTATCTGCTGCTCTTCTTTCCATATAAACTCTTGATCGGCTTTCAACCTTAACAGAGGACTAAAAGATTTAATCTTACCAGATAGATTGGATATAAATCTTCTAATGAAATTAATCTTGCCGATCAGAGACTGCAACTCAGTCTTGTTTGTGGGAGCAACTACCTTGTTAATTGCATCAATAGATTTTCTGCCGATTTCAATGCCTCTCTGATGCACCATGAAGCCCAGAAACTACCCTACCGATACGCCAAACGCACACTTGTTAGGATTCATCTTCAACCCATGCTCCCTCGTGCACTCCAATATTTTCCGCAAATCGGCAAGATGCTTTTTGAAATCTCCAGACTTAACCACCACGTCATCGATGTAGATTTCAACTATTGTGCCGATATACTTATGAAAGATAAAATTCATTGCCCTCTGATAAGTAGCACCGGCATTCTTCAAGCCAAAAGTCATGACTACCCATTCAAATAAGCCAACGTGACTTGGACATCGGAAAGCAGTCTTGGATATGTCTTCTTCAGCCATGAATATCTGATTATACCCAGCATTGCCATCCATAAAGCTAATAATTTGGTGCCCAGCAGCAGCATCGATCAGCAGATCGGCAACGGGCATCGGGTAACCATCCATCGGCGTAGCCTTGTTCAGATTCCTGAAATCAATGCAAACACGAAGTTTTCCATTCTTTTTATACACAGGAACCACATTAGAAATCCAATCGGCATATCGGCATTGTCGGATAAATCCAGCCTCGATCAACTTGGTAATCTCAGCCTTAATATCGGGTAAGATAGTAGGATTGCATCGGCGTGCCGGCTGCCGATGTGGCTGAAAACCAGACTTGATGGGTAACCGATGTTCAACTATCGATCGGTCTAAACCAGGCATCTCTGTATAATCCCAAGCAAAACAATCTTTATTCTCTTTCAATAAATCGATTAACTGCTGCTTACATTGGGAATCTAACTTAGCACTAATAAAAGTAGGCCTAGGTTTACTACCATCGTCGATGTCGACCTCGAGCAAGTCATCGGCAGACGTGAAGCCCTGCCCCAATTTTCCGTCATCGGCGAACTGATCCATTAAGACTCCTCCTCAGGACCGACTGCTTGGATCGGCTTGATGCGGTAATCGGCAGCTTTGAGGAACTCTTTATCCCAGGCTTCGCCAGATATACATATGGTCTGCTCATAAGTGTCCAACTCTGCCGATGTGACAGTAGATGGGGCTTCGCCACGGACGACTTCAATTCTGTCCCCGATCCATTGCACCAGGCTCTGATGCATAGTAGAAGGGATACAACAATTAGCATGGATCCAGTCCCTTCCAAGGAGCAAGTTGTAGGTGCCTTTGCCGCTGATTACAAAGAACGTTGTCGGCAAAGTCTTACTGCTGATGGTTAAGTCAACACATACGGCTCCCATGGCAGTTGACACATTGCCTTCGAAGTCCTTGAGCTTCATGTCAGTCTCGACCAAATCCCGATCACCTTTGCCAAGCTTTCTGAACACGACATAGGGCATTATATTGATCGACGCGCCGCCATCCACTAGCATTTTGGTCATCGGCTGACCGTCCACTTTACCTCTAACAAACAGAGCCCTCAAGTGCTGCCTCTCATTTTCGACGGGCTTCTCAAAGATAGCCGTCATCGGATCCAGCACCAATTGCGCCATATCGGCAACTTCATCATCACTAACGGGCGCCATGAACTCCATCGGCAACATGACAACCATGTTTATATCTGCCGATGGGCCCCTGTCCTTACGCTTCGGCCTCCATTGCTTCTCTTCCGAGGGTTCTGCACTGTCATACAGGTCGTCGCGGCGCTGGCGCTGAATCCTCCTCTTCTGGGCTTTAGTCAAACCCTTAGGGCACCATGGAGGAAGTTTGGTCTTCCAGACGGGCTGGTGCCGCTTTCCCCCGCTTTCATCGGCACCTCTTCCGATGTTTGGATCTCTAGAGAATCTCTCTTCGTCGGGCACTCTAGCATTAGCCATCTCCTCCAGCTCCCTCTGGTCAACACGCCTGCCAAGCTGATCATGGGCACTGAGCTTGCCCCCCCCAGTCGGTCACGTACCGATCTGTCTTCTCTGAGCGGCCTGGCGTACCTGGGTGCCTGATCATCAAAACAAGGTCGCTTACCTGACCGATCGGCTGTGTAGTACCCATTGCATTCTGGACAGTTGTTGGCAGTGGGCAGCTTGATGCCTTCCTCCCAGCAATGAACGAAGAAGGGACACCTCCAGTGGTCCTTATGTTGAAGCCATTCCCGATGCTCTTCCTCCTCTTGCCGATACTGCTCTTCACGTAATTGCCGATAATAGCGCCTCGGCTGTTTATGAGTAATCACCACTCCAGGAGCCTTGTTGGCGCTGTTACTTTCATCGGCAACCTTCTTACCCTTTCTGTCATCGGCAAACCTTCTTGGATGGTGCTCGGACACTTGGTAACTAGGGTCTACCAATGAGTTCCTTCTGGCAGCCTTCGATGTCAGCACTTTGGTTTTTTCACTGATCTCCACCATGTTGTTTGGGAACGGGTGCTGATCTATCTTCATCGGTTTCTGGACTTTAGAGTTTTCAAACTTGATACGCCCAGATTCGATTTCCGACTGCAACTGCTGCCTGAATACTTTGCAGTCATTGGTACTGTGTGAGGTTGCATTATGCCATTTGCAGTACCTAATCTTCTTGAGCTCTTCGGCCGATGGAATCACTTGATTGGGCGCCAACTTGATTCACCCCTCTTGCAGCAATAGGTCAAACATCCTATCGGCCTTGGTGATGTCAAAGGTGAACCTCTCAGTTTCTTTCTAGCCGAACGGACAAGACACAGGCTTCTTATCCTTCACCCATTCGGCCGCATCGACATTCAGCTCTTCATCCGATCCAGAGTCTTCTTCTTTCCCGATGAAGGTCACCTTCTTGTTCCAAGTCTTCCTGGGCTCAAAGGCTTTGACATCTTGATCGGCAATCCTCTGCACCAGGTGACTTAGGCTCTCAAACTCCTGGGACGCGTACTTGTCCTTGATGTGCGGCAGTAACCCTTGGAAGGCCAAATCTTCTAGTTGCCGATCATCAAGCACCAGACTGTAGCACTTGTTCTTCACGTCCCGCAGCCTCTGCACAAAACTTTCTACCGATTCGTCGTTGCGTTGCCTCATCTTGACCAAATCGGTAAGCTTCTTTTCGTGTATGCCAGCAAAGAAGTACTTGTGAAATTGCCTCTCCAGATCGGCCCATGTAATTATAGAATTTGTAGGCAACGATATGAACCACGTGAATGCCGATCCAGACAATGATGAAGAGAACAATCTCACCCTTAATTCCTCCCTGCTGGCAGCTTCCCCGCACTGGATAATGAAGCGGTTGATGTGCTCCATTGTTGACGTGTCGTCTTGGCCGGAGAACTTGGTAAAATCGGGCACCTTGTACCGATTTGGAAGAGGAATCAAGTCATATGCAGGCGGGTACGGGGTCCGATAGGAGTATGTGTTGACCTTGGGTTTGATACCGAATTGCTCCTTCATGACTTCGGCAATCTTGCCGACCCAGTACGCGTCCTGCTCTTGCCGACTCATTGGCTGATTGTCGACTGGTGGAGCCGGCTGACACGCCTCTTGGAGATGTGCAGTAGTCGTGGGCGCAGCACCAGTCATCTGGACGCTATGCATCGGCTGACTTATCGATGGATAGTTCGGCATGCTTGGCGGAGTCGGCTGATGCGCCCCTTGAAGATATGCAGTTGTCGCAGGCGCAACATTAGTCATCTGCACGCTATGCATCGGTTGACTTACCGATGGATGATTTGGCATACTTGGCGGAGTCGGCTGAACTGTCACATTCATCGGTTGTTGTACCGATGATCCGCCTTGAATGTAAGCTAGGCCTCCATAATAATACATCAGCGCGTCAGGCTGCTGAGCTGGTGGCTGGTTGACCCATCCAAGATTATAAGGCATCGGCATATGACTTGCCGATGGTTGATAGCTGACCGGAGCATGCGGCTCTTGAATCCTAGAGCAATTGATCACCAGATTACCTTGGGGTATCGGTACTCCAGCTTGAGAGTTTGCCGCCAGAGATTGACTGCCGGTGGTTATAATATGTTGCATCGGCACCGAGCTTGCCGATGGTGGCATCAGAGGTATCTTGGGGATTACTTGGAGATCATCTGATGGCACTTGTATAGTCGGAGCAGGTGCAGAGTTGTGCGTCATATGAGCCATCGGCTGTGGCTGCGCTGCTGATGCCGTAGAATTCCCCCAGGCTGAACCATTTCCCTGCACTAGATTAGAACTAGCATATAGATTCGGAGGCATACCGTATCCCCACCAATTAGCGGGGGCTGGCCCTGAAGTTGCCGACGCGGCCGGATCTGCATTGAACTTGGTAGTGTCTCCAGCGTTCGGTCTTGGTGATGTAGCTACATCGGCAGACGGTTCCACAGGGGTGGAAAACGCCATTTGAGCCGCCGATGGGCTTGCAGATGCCAATCCAGGTTGATGGTACGCTGGACCGACATATCGTGGTGCATGTCCTTGTTTGAATGTTTGTGCGACAACATTGTAGACAGTATTGGACAGCACGTTGGAGTGGTTAATCAAAGCTTGACTTACAGCAGCGTTAACCATCTCTTGTAGCTTACCAGGGTTGGCGTCGTACGTGACCTGCCGTGGCAACGGCGGATCCTGCTTCTGAATTGCTTCGCCACTCCTGCTGAGGCTGAAGGATTTGAGATACAACTGTTTGTATTCCTCCATAGCCTGCTCCATGGCCTGCTTCTAATCATCTTTCAGATCGGCCTCAGACACTGTGATGACATTCCTCTGGTCGACATCGGCGTGATCAGCCATGCCGGATGTGTAGATCTGTATAATCTGGTCCCACCGGGTGTGCCAAAGAGGTGTTGACACAAAAAGCGTCAGATCTGTGAACACCTCGGGCTATTACCCAAAGCTCGATGTCGAGGGCGTGCCAGTCGATTTGACCAATCAATCGACAAGGATGATAACTATGACAAACTGAACGAGACGACAGCGATGCGCCCGGCCGTCAAGGCTCAGATTGATCACGGATAACTAGAGCAGAGCTAGACGAGGCAAACAACGATGCGCCCGGATTGCCAAAGCCTAGAGGTACTCCCACGCAGAACTAGCAAGAATTTTGACGGAGATCAAGGTGATGCAGCCCGTCAAAAGCTTGAAGAACTCGTTAAAGCTATAACTAATGCATAATAAGGGTAAATTGCGATAAAAGGTAGAATAAGATAAAATTGGTTTGGTTTGAATTGGATTGATTGTTTATTCCATAGCCCTCGGGCACATATTTATACTCTCGCATGGAGAGTTGTACAAAGACACGACACATATCCTTTCTAAAACAAACTCCCTACTTTAAAGGAAACTGGCTCGCGCAGGAGCCGGATAACAATATTTATTTCCTAAACAAACACACCTATTTTAAAGGAAAATAAGCGACCCATGCAAGAGTCGGACTCAAACTACTATAATAATACTGGCACAGAACACCAGTTTCCTTATACTCCTTCTCGATGGAAACTTTCCATCGGCAGATCCCTTTAATCCGCACCTTCCTTCTTTGGCCACCTGTAGTCTTCTGCTGCCACCAAGTGCTAAGTCACACCCATCGGCATCGGCAACACTTTCCCGATCGGCAATCGGCAGCATCTCTTCATCGGCAATCGGCAATGAGCCTTTATCGGCAATCGGCAAGGGCTCTTCATCGGCAATCAGCAATAACAGCTCATCGGCAACCGGCAACGACTCTTCATCGGCCATCGGCAATGACTCTTCATCGGCAATCAGCAAGACCACCAATCAACCTTTGTCGGCAAAGATCACCCAACCTTCATCGGCAACATATTTGGCCTTCTGCAGCACTCTCCCATCGGCCATATCAGCTCATACTTTACCGATGCCGATGGAGAATAGTCACTGGCCAGTCAAGCTTCGGCCCATTTGACACGTGTCGAAAAACGGTGTCAACACTCCGGTCCACCCCCAAATCTCGAGGGGGCGAAGGCTGGCCCTCGAAGAGGGTTCGACAGCCACCCTCGAGTACCCGAGTGAGGGATGACCCAGGGGGAGCCAGTACGAAGCCTAGCTCGAGAACGAACTCTCGAGTCCCCCCGGGACATATCCAAGGCATAACCAGGGAATACCCAAGGATCCCTACGACGGGAGGCATCGAGCCACCGACTCTCATCGAACAGAGTTGGCACCTAGGTAATCCACACGGTTTTGCATAATGAGGACGCCTCAGGGCTTCTGTTGACCCCTGTCGAAGGGGGCACGAGTTCTCACATTGATCTCCCCGTTACCAACTCATTGAGGACTTCGAGGCCCGTCCGAACGAGGATAGCACGATGCTCTTCACCCCACAATCCGAGCGCAAGGACTCGTGGGAAGGACGCTATGAGGTAGCAAAAGCCCAGCCACACGAGGCTTGAGGGCTAGACTATGCATGGCACCCCTCGACGAAAGAGGGTCGAAAACACTCGGAGCCTGGCAGACAGAGTTGACCCCTCAATGGGGCACTATGACTCCAGTTAATACCAATCCCCCTCGATATGACAAAAATCAAAAGCCCCCAGAGGAATTCTTAATCACTCCTCTGGGGCCTCGGGGGCTACCCCCGCGGGGGACGCTCGCGCGCCCCCACGGCGAGATAACGTAACAAAACCCTGCGCCTCGAGACTAGGTACTTCAACTCCACTTCATGTTAACAAACCCACAAATCATCAGCAACAGCCTCTATACGGATTCATCTTATCCGCATACAGGCTCGGCGGCTACTGTTAGGTACAAAGGTAAGGGGTACCCTAATCCCTAGCGATTTAGTGCTTAATATTTAGGCAAAATTCAAAAGCCATCCTACCTCCCCATCAAGCATGACCGGTCATGGGCCGGCCCATTACTGGAGAGACAGTGAGCAGGATCTGCTACGGAAGAGGGATCGATCGAATCCCCCTCTACCTCGACCCCTCGAGTGATGGAAGAGGGATCGATCGAATCCCCTCTACCTTGACCCCTCGAGTGACGGAAGGGGGATCGATCGAATCCCCCTCTACCTCGACCCCTCGAGTGACAGAAGAGGGGTCGATCGAATCCCCCTCTACCTCGACCCCTCGAGTGATGGAAGAGGGGTTGATCGAATCCCCCTCTACCTCGACCCCTCGAGTGACGGAAGAGGGGTCGATCGAATCCCCCTCGACCTCAACCCCTTAAGTGACGGACAGGGGGTCGATCGAATGCCCCACGATCAGGAGGCCCGATCGGCTCACCTGCTCCCTGTATGGGGTAAAGGGGATCCCATGCTGTTACCTGCTCCCGCCTAACGCCATGGGCACCCGGTACCTCGGTCAAATCCATCAACTCGTCACCCATACCCGGGTTAATCCGTCGATCGTGCGGCCACTGTAGCCACTCCTTGAGTACGGAGGCCGAAAGCACCCCCTCGAATCTTGAATAGGACAGCCCACGACCGTGTTTTCAGGGATGCGTCAGGATCATGCAGGCCTTAATACTCCTCGATCCGGGAGCTCGACCCTCATCTCCATCCACTACAGCATGGAACCCGTCCACTCCGTCCCGCTCCAACCGCGGAGCTCGCACCCGTCTGCAGGAAACCAATCGTTCCACGCCATGCCGTTCGGCAGCGACCAGTCCGCCATCACCATGCCCCGGAGCACCGGAAGGACAGGAAGAGCATGCCGCTACAGCAATCAACGTCCCATCGCAAGCATGGCGCCACAGACGCGCCTCCCATACTGATACAAACTAGAGCTCCTGTACTCTCAAGCCTCCCCTTAGTCTATAAAAGGGGACGCTGGGATAGTAGGATAGAGGGAGAACAACAAGACATCGGTTCACACTTGATGCCATCCAAACAACACCCACTAGCACTCTCCACAAACCCCCTAGCATACGCAACAGAGGGTAACCTCCGAGCACAAGACAATCTAGCGATGGCTTGATCAACATCTCAAGCAATCAATCGACTCACCTAGGGTAGCCCAGCTAGTCCTAAGCCTCAGCTCACTCCGAGCACCCCCGTGTAAACCAGCTTGTACTCCCCCCTGTACGAGCACTTTGGTGCGAGATAATACAATTCTTCCTTCCCCGCTGGATGTAGGGCCTTCTTTGCCCGAACCAGGATAAATATTGTGTTCTTCTTGCATCACATCTGGGAGTGGGAGCACGCAATATACAAATTTACTAGTTGGTGATTGACCCCCTGGGTCGAAACACCGACACAACTTGTTGTTCGTTTCTCAATTGTGTGAGATGGGCTACAATTGTCTCTTTACAGATAAGGTTGTGGAAGTCTTTAAGAGGGAGGACTCCTCTATTGTCTTTACGGGTCGTTTGAAGGGCAAGCCTTACCTAGTTGATTTCAACAAAAGTAAGGCTAAGCTTTGTAAGGACCTGATTAGCCTAGAGGGGGGGGGTGAATAGGCCTGTTTAAAAACAAACTTGACACTTGCTGTCAGCACAGGGCCGGCACTACCGGGGTGGCCGGCACTGCTGGTCTCTGGGTCAGCAGTGCTGGTCACCTGAACAAAATTGAGCACAATTCAAAATATAAAACTAGAATGGAAATTGTGGCTGAATCAAAACCTTCCTAGAGGTGTAGGGAACCTCTAGCACCACCTGAAAGTGGTAGCAACACACCTACGGAGTAGATTGGGTCCAAATCCTAGAAATCACCTTGCACACAAGATATATGAAAGTAAAGTAACAAGCACACGGTGACACAAGATTTGACCTGTGGTTTAGCTCGCCACTTAGGCTTGCCTATGTCCACGTTGTTGAGGTGCGCCACACAAGGCTCAAGCTCGCCACACAGGCTTGCTCTTTCCTCGGTCTCAAGTCAAGGGAATGAACCCTTGAGATGAGGGGCAATGTATTAGCAAATTGGTGGTGTTACAAACCTCCCTAGGCTGCCACACAAGTTGGCAAGCTCAAGGGCGACGCCTAGCCGGCTAGGAGCAAAGCTCCAAGAGTAACAAAGTCAAACCACCGGCCACCACGCGAACCAAATGCTTGTAGGAGTTGAAGATCCGAGGGAGAAGCTTCTTCTCAAGCTTGGAGGCTCAATCTCTCAAAGGTTGATTGCAAATCTATGGGGGAGAGTGGTTGAGCACCAAGGAAGAAGTGGAGAGCAAGAAGAGAGCTCCTCTGTCTGTTTTACAAAGTGAGAAAGAATGGAATCGTAGAACTAGCCGTTGGGGTGAGTGAGGAGGTGTTAAATACCCCTTCACTGCTCAATGGTCAGAACAAGTCACGGCAGTGCCGGCTGACCCGGCACTGCCGGCCTGGCAGAACCAGCAAAGAGTGGATCTTCAAATAGTTGGCTGATTTGCCTTCTATGTTTGTGGAGGTGTGATATATTTTGATAGATATTGCATTTGGTTCACTTGTTGGCATGTGTGTTGAATCCCTCTTAATAGTACGACATACCTAACTCAATTTAAAAGTATAAAAGAATTTAAACTCCTTTGAGCTTGTTGCCATGCACTTTTGTAATTGGAGGGGTCCGCCAACCTATTCATCAAGCTCCTTAAGTTTAACCTACTTGTCATACTTGTAAAATCTCATTAGTTCTCTAGTTGCGTTGTCATGTCACCAAAACCCACTTAAGACTTGATTGCACTTTCAATCTCCACCTTTTTGGTGATTGATGACAACACACTTAGAGCTTACAAAAGTGAAGTATAATCTGAGACAATGCAAGTCATGGGTGTAGGAGCTCCCCCTAAATGTGTGAATGGGAATTTGAATTTCCAAATTTGGCATGAAAAGCCAAAATTCACACATTGGAGTGAAATAGGGCTCCCTCTACATCCATGGCTGTTGTGAGGTGCTAAAAAAGTGTCACAAGAATATACGTGATGCATATGAACCTGTCTCAACACAAATCAAAGTGCTTGCTGTCAGAGCAGCCCGGCACTGCCGGCCTTGCTGCTGGCAGCAAGCCTGCAGAAGCACAAGCACAGCCACAGAGCGCACTATAAATAAAACTGAAAGTAAACTAAGACAAGCATGATATATATGAGAGAGTATATGTCCACAAATGACACAAATCAAGTACTTAAGTGGCAATATTACAATAAAGTAGTTTTGAATGTTGCTCTCTCATCTCACAAGCTAAAAACTGAAAAACAAAGATAACTAGCAGCAACTGCTCCTCCATGACGAAGATTTGTTGTGTACCCCCTTCACTTAGTAATTCTCCCCCTTTGGTAACAAGTCACCAAAAAGAGGGAAGAACAAAGCAAAAAGAGATACAAACTAGTCGTTGTCCTCCTCCATGTGGTCCTCATCATCATCCTCATCTTCTTCCTCATCTTCCTCATCATCATCAGCATCTGGAGGTGAAGAGAAGTGAATACCAGGAGCTAAAGCACGCTTGCTCAACCTCCTAGTCTGGGGCTGCTGAGTCTCCTCCTCCTCATCATCCTCATCATCTGAATCACCACCATCATATGTGGACTCCTCACTGAGCTCTGGTGGAGGTGTAGGTGGAGGAATCTGCCTGAGGCCCTGCTCCTGTCTAAGCTGCCTGATCTCTAGTATGGTCTGGTAAGCATGGTTGTTGGCATAACAGCTGCCACTGAAGATCTTCTTCAAAATCCTTCCAAGCTTACCCTTCTTCCTACCTCTGGTAGCTGCTTTGGAGGACTCAGGAAGGTCAGGGGCTGCTGCCCTGGTCCTGGTACTGCCCCTGGGAGGTGTCTGAATCTCCTCCTGAACTGTGGAAGAGACAACCTTCTCTGCTCTGAAGGGCTCATGTGTTGTGTCCTTGTAGAAGATTTTCCCTGTCACCATCTCAATTATGAACATCAGGTAGGGAGAATAAGGAAGCCCCTTCCTGGCATCATCAGCAGCAAGGAAAATCTCATCCCAAAGAAAGCGAGACACTAAAAAGGGTGGAGCTCCACCTCTCATCCTCCTAAGTACATTCTTCGAAAAAGCATAGAGGTTTGAGGCGGATCCCACCTTGGGATAGAGAGTGGTCCTGAAGAGGTTGTTCAGAATGTAGTATTTGCTCCTTAGCCCCTTCACAAGACCATTTGCACACTGAGGCTCAATGTACAGCTAGGAAATCTCCTCATTTGATAGACCTCTCTCATCATGAATGTTAGAGCAGGCTCTGTCATCTTCTCCAAATCCAAGGAGACGGGCAAAAGTCACATAGTCCAATCTGTAGTGCATGCCCTCTGTCATCTAGTGCATTATCATATTCTCCCTGTCCAGATAGTAGGTGGAGTAGAACTGATAGATGATCTCTGAGTTCCACCCATTCTGGAATCCCATCCAGTGATACATGTCAAGCTCCCTGCACTGATCAATGACCCTGTCAAATACAGGATCTCTCTTGTTCTCTAAGTGCTCCCAATCAACATACTTCATCTTGATGATCTTGGTCCTGGCAGCATAGAACAGGACTGTGGAGTAGTAGTCAGAGTGGAATACATTCCAGAATCTGTAGTCAACACCCATGTCTTTTGGCACATCATAGGGATAGATGGCCCTTTGCTCCTATACAATACTCCACTGATTCTGATAACCCACCCTTTGCCTGGGCCGGGTGTCCTGAGGCTCTCTAGGAACAATCTCCTCATCAATCTCAGCGAGGTGGTAAGCATTGAACAACCCAAGATCTGGAGGTGTCCAGGGACACACACCATCACTGATTGTTCTTCCTGCCATCTGCAGCTCACTCTCCTCCTGATCCTTTCCCTAGGATTCAAGCCATCATCAGAACCATCTCTGCCTCCTCTTCCAACACGGGCCTTTGTCCTTGGCCACTTGCCTCTAGCACTAGCACTTGATCCACCGGCGTCCATCTATGCATTTAAAAGAGAGAAGGTTAAGTTGTTGCACTTAGAATAGTAGTTGGAACTCTAGTGGAGAGATTAAACCAAAATCTAGGGTCAATAGATGATTGTAGGAGCAAATGCACAGGTGCTATCACTAGAGGTCCGGCACTGCCGGCCTCTGGGCCGGCACTGCCGGCTTGGTGCAGACAGCACCATGGCATGCTCCATCAATCCTTTATTGGAACTAGGTTTTGATCAAATCTAACTATTATAGGTACATCACCATACATAATGCAACTACCAACAACCTAAATCTCATATCAGAAACCATACATTGCATAGATCGACCTAAGTTAGGGTTTCAAGTTATTACCTTTGAAATAGAGGGAAGGAGACGAAGAAGGTCAGGCTTGAATGGAGCTTGACGCAGGGAGAAAGATCCTCCACACCTCCTCCAATGGCGGGCACCACCGAAGGGCAGCACTGCCGGGGAAGAAAAGATGTTTCTGTTGGGGGGATATGGCTTGGGATAGAGTCCCCTCGGGTTTGGGGTAGGAGATAAAAGAGAAAACCGAGAGGTGGGACTTGGGCCCGACCCTTCTGGTCGGTTAAGTCCCGGCATTGCCGGACTCAGCCCGGAACTGCCGGGCACCCCGGCACTACTGGCCTGGGGGCCAGCACTGCTGGCCTTGCCAGGCAGTGAGGCACTATGCCACCTTTATACTATATATTTATGCAATTGTGGACACATACCCCTTGCCATATGCTGGTCAGTAAGCAAATCAACAATCATACTATGACCAACACATTCAAGTTTCTTTCAAAATGGTCGTGAAACACATAATTGAAGTTTTCAAAGTTTTGCCTAAGTCGCTAGGTGGACAAACAAATGTGTGCTATAGTTCAAACCACGTTACGGGAATCAAGTATATTCAGCTCACTACGCAAAGCACAAAACCGTGTCTCATTGAGAGGCTTAGTGAAGATATCGGCTAGTTGCTTTTCGGTGCTCACATGGCGAATTGCGATATCTCCTTTTAATTCGTGGTCTCTCAAGAAGTGATGACGGATGTCTATGTGTTTGGTTCTAGAGTGACTAACCGGGTTGTTTGCAACTTTGATGACACTCTCGTTATTACACAAGAGAGGCACCTTGGTGAATTGGCATCCAAAATGTTTTAAGGTTTGCCTCATCCAAAGCAGTTGAGCACAACATGCGCCGGCTACAACATACTTGGCGTCGACGGTGGAAAGGGCTACACAATTTTGCTTCTTAGAACTTCAAGACACTAGGGACCGTCCAAGGAATTGACACGTCCCCGAAGTGCTTTTTCGGTCTACTTTGGAACCGGCGTAATTGGAATCCAAATACCCAAGTAGATCAAACTTAGAGCCCTTAGGATACCATAAGCCAAGGTTAGGAGTGAAAACTAGATATCTCAAGATTCTCTTAACGTCCACTAAGTGGCACTCTTTCGGGTTAGCTTGAAATCTAGCACACATGCACACACTAAGCATTATGTCTGGCCTAGATGCACATAAGTAAAGGAGAGAGTCGATCATGGAATGATATACCTTTATGTCCACGGATTTCCCTCCTTCATCAAGATCAAGATGTCCATTAGTTGGCATGGGAGTCTTGATTGGCTTTGCATTCACCATGTCAAACTTTCTCAACATATCATGGGTGTACTTGGTTTGGCATAGAAAAGTCCCTTCCTTGAGTTGCTTGATTTGAAAACCGAGGAAGAACTTTAGCTCACCCATCATAGACATCTCAAATCTCTTAGTCATGATCCTACTAAACTCATCACAAAAGGATTGGTTAGCACTACTAAATATTATGTCATCGACATATATTTTGCACACAAAGATATCATTATTGACTTTATGAGTGGAGAGAGTAGGATCCGCTTTGCCTATTTCAAAGCCTTGTTTGAGTAGAAATTCCTTAAGGAATTCATACCATGCTCTTGGTGCTTGCTTAAGCCCATAGAGCGCCTTATGGAGCTTGAAGACATGATGATGGAACTTGGGATCTTCAAAACCCGGTGGCTACTCAACATACACCAACTCTTGGATAGGGCCGTTGAGGAATGCACTCTTTACATCCATTTGATATAGCTTGAAGTCATGATGGGCAGCATAGGATAGAAGCATTCGAATTGCTTCAAGTCTAGCCACCGATGCATATGTCTCTTCAAAGTCCAAGCCCTCCACTTGAGTAAAGCCTTGAGCCACCAATCTTGCCTTGTTCCTTCTCACCACGCCTTGCTCATCTTGCTTGTTGTGGAAAACCCACTTGGTTCCAATCACATTAGTGTTGGGTCTTTCCACCAAGGACCAAACTTGATTTCGCTCAAAGTTGTTGAGCTATTCTTGCATAGCCATCACCCAATCCGGATCATCTAGAGCTTGCTCAACCTTGAGAGGTTCCAAAGAGGAGACAAAAGAGTAAAATTGACAAAAATTTGCCAAATATGAACGAGTAGTTACCCCCTTTCGGAGACTCCCAAGTATATTGTCGACAGGATGATCCTTTTGAATTGTTTGCCTCAATCTTGGGTATTCTGTGGCTTCTTGTTGCTCAGCTTGGTCATCATAATCATGCTCTTCAAATATAGGTGGTAGGTTCCTTGGAGTAGCAGGTGAGGGGCTGACTGCTTCCTGTCTGCTGGGGCCGGTAGTGCCGGCCTCAGGGGCAGAGCCCTGACCAGGGAGCAATGCTGGCCCATCTTCTTCCAATCTTGGGGCAGTAGCATCACCATCTTGAGGTTCCACTTCTGTGGCCTGTACTTCTTGTGGCCTGGTGTCACCAATGGCCATGTTCTTGATTGCTTCACATGGTGGATCCTCATTACCTACAATCACTTGATCAATTTGCTCTACTTGATAGCCGTTAGATTCATCAAATGTCACGTCTATCGCGATTTCAATTTTCCCTAAGGTCTTGTTGAATACACGATAGGCATGCTCATTTGATCCATAACCAAGAAGAAAACCTTCATCAACTTTAGGTGCAAACTTAGAGGTTTTGGGTTTCTTGTTAAGTATGAAACACTTGCACTCAAAAACTCTAAAGTATGACACCTTTGGTTTGTTATCGGTTAGAAGCTCATATGAAGTCTTCTTCAAGATCTTGTGTAAGTAGAGCCGGTTGATGGCATAGTAAGCGGTGTTGACGGCTTCGGCCCAAAAGATATCCAAAGTCTTGTACTCATCTATCATTGTCCTTGCCATGTCAATGAGTGTCCGGTTCTTTCTCTCTACTACACCATTTTGTTGAGGGGTTTTTGGAACTGAAAACTCATGCTTGATGCCCTCATCATCAAGGAACTCTTGCACTTGAGTGTTCTTGAATTCGGTTCCATTGTCACTACGAACATTCTTGATTTGGAAACCGAATTCTCCTTATGCTCTTCTAATGAAGGTTTTCACCTTATTTTACACTTGTGCCTTATCATACATGAAAAACACCCAAGTGAAACGAGTAAAGTCATCAACAATAACTAAACCATGTTTACTACCGCCAATGCTTATGTAGGCCACCGGTCCAAAGAGATCCATGTGAATTAGCTCCAATGGTTGCTTGGTGGAGACAATGCTCTTGGATGGGTGAGGTACACCTACTTGCTTTACAGTTTGGCAAGCGCTACAAATTCTATCCTTCTCAAAATGAACATTGATTAGTCCAAGAATGTGTTCATCTTTTAGGAGTTTGGCCAAGTTCCTCATCCCAACATGGGCTAGTCGGCGATGCCATAGCCAACCCATGCTAGATTTTGCCACTAAACAAGTCTCAAGCTTAGCTTTACTTTTGTTGAAATCAACTAGGTAGAGCTTGCCCTTCAAACGACCCGTAAAGACAATAGAGGAATCCTCCCTCTTAAAAACTTCCACACCCTTATCCGTAAAGAGACAATTGAAGCCCATCTCACACAATTGAGAAACGGACAACAAGTTGTAACTCAACGAATTCACATGTAATACATTTGAGATGGAATGATCAAGAGTAATAGCAACTTTACCAAGTCCAATCACTTCCCCTTTGGAGTTGTCACCAAAGATGATATTCTCACTTGCATTTGAAGTTGGGGAATATGATGAGAATATACTCCTTTCTCCGGTCATATGATTTGTACATCCACTATCAAGCACCCAACTTGATCCACTGGAGAAGTATGCCTACAAAAAAATTAGTTCCTAGATTTAGGTCCCCAATCAATTTTGGGGCCTTGCATGTTAGTCACAACAATCTTTGGAACCCAAATGTTCATGCTTCTTTTATCATGTTTCTCATCACCCACGAATTCAGCAATGACTTTACCACGGTCATTGCACTTCAACACATAGCATGAGGACAAACTTTCTTGAGGTGACCTTGTTTTGGGTTGATAGACAAACTTGTTTTTACCCACCCAAATTGAGTACTTGGGTTTCTGAGAAACCTGCTTTTGCTGGGGGCATCCTCTTGGCATGGACTTTAGCTTTAGCTTGATCAGGTGAAGCACTGGTAGCCTTCCCTTTATTGGGGCGCGGCACTGTCGGCCTATGGTCCAATAGAGCTGCTGTCTGTGCAGGCTTATCTGCACCAATGCTTCCCTTCTTCTCAAACTTGACACACTCAATGCCTTTGACCATTTTTCTACCATTGGTTTTACCTCCTTGAGTGTGACCAAGTCCATCTTTAATTGATGGATGTCTTCCATCTTTGTATTGGATTTTCTTGGGCTCAACCTTGTCTTTGTTATTCTTCTTTGAAACTGAGATGACATTGTTGAGCCTTGCTATTTCTTTCTTCATGGCCTCCATGTTGTCAAGGTTAGTGGAATAATCATTCAAATCAATATTATAGCATTTTCCACAACCTTGGCTAGTGGATGGAGAAGAGGCATCATTTGCTTTAGGAAAATGTGAGTTGCCCTCCCAAAGAAGAGAGTATTGTGCCTCAAGCTCTTGATTCTTTTCAACTAAGCCACAATGCTTTTGCTTAAGGTCACCACACTCCTTCTTAGTGAGAGCATGAGCTTCTTTTTCCTTGGCCAAAGCCTTGGTCAAAGAGCTCACCTCACTCCTTTCTAATGCAAGGGCTTCCTCACTAGCATTGTGGAGATCCTCTTGTTTAATAAGAGTCTTTTCTCTAGATGCTAGCTCTTCCTTGGTTGCCTCTAATTCATCCATTAGATTAGCAATAAATATTTTGGTCTTCACATCCATATTTTTAGTTATTTCATTGATTTCTTCATCACTAGAGTAATAACTAGAATCACTACTAGAGATGTCTTTGGGGGGAGGAGGTATGGGTTTCGGTTTTGATTTTACCTTCTCACCATTTGCCATGAGACAAATGTGAGGAAAGCCTTCATCATCATTGGACATGTTGTTGAAGAGCCTTGATGAAGTAGATGGCTTGTGAATGGCAATTGTTTCCATCTCCTCATCCTCACTTGTGGTCTCCTCCGATGAGTCCCACTCATGCCCAATGTGTGCTTCACCCATAAATCTCTTGCTCTTCTTGTGGTCACCCTTGTCTTCCCTCTTGTCCTTTCCAAATTTGCTGTCTTTCTCCTTATTTGGGCAATCGACAATGAAGTGTTCGGTGCTACCACACTTGTAGCAAGTTCTTGACTTCTTGTTGGGGAACCTTCTCTTCATGAGCTTGTACCCATTCTTATTTAGGCCCTTGTTGAATCTTCTTATGAATAGAGCCATGTTATCAATGTTTTCGGCTTGCTCATCTTCACTTTCACCATCACTTGATGTTGGAGCTTCGGGTTGATGCTTGATGACCTTGGTAGCTTGAGCTTTGCTTGAAGTAGCTTGCTTGCTATTTTTGGAACAGCTAGGGGCTGATTTCCTTGTGCTCTTATTTGCCTTGAGAGCCACATCCTTGATCTTCATGCCCTCCAACCTTGCTTGCATCTCTCCAAGCTTCTTCCTTTCTTGTGCTTCTTCTCTTTGTAGATCAAAAGTGATGATCCTTCCAAGCACATCACTTGGTGTGAAGTACTCTAACTTATTCTTGTCTCTAATCAATGTCACCACGGTTTCATTTCTTAGGGAGTAGGCTTCAAGCATGATTTTTACAACCTTGTGGTCATTGACTTCTTCTCCACCAAGGCCTCTAATCTTTCCAACAATGGTCATCAATCTATCAAACATTTCTTGTGGCCCTTCACCTTCATTGATCACAAACCAGTTGAGCTTGGCCATCAACAAATCAATCTTTGACTGCCTCACTTTGCTCACGCCTTCATGTGCAAGATGCAAGGTGTCCCATATATCCTTGGCAACCTCCAAGCCCATGACCTTATTGTACTCATCACCATCCAATGCACTTAGAAACACACTAGTTGCTTGTGCGTTGAGTTGTATGCAGCAGAGCTCGGTGGTGGTGGGGCTTGTAGGATCAACCAGAGGATCACATCCCTTGTGAACAATCTCCCAAGCACCGGGGTGAAGACCTACAAGATAAGCTTTCATCAAGTGTTTCCACTTGGCAAAGTTGGTCCCATCTAAATGAGGCAACTTGCCGGCGGGAACATGAAATAAAGGTTTATGCTCATGCTTAGAGATGGATGAGTAATCAAAGGATATGGCTGAGTATTTCTTGTTGTCGTCATCCTTCTTCTTCACCATCTTGGAGGCTTGGTATGACACATCGTCATCACCATCGGAGCTACTTGATTCAACCTCCACTTGAGATGCTTGTTCTTTCCTCTTCTTTAGTTCCTCCTCCTTTGCTTTGAACTCATTCTTGAGTGCTCTTACTTCTCTTCTATGGAGCTTCTCGGCAAGCTTCAAGCTTTTGGCTTCATGGATAGCTTTTTCTTCTTTTTGCAATTTCTTGCCTTCTCTTCTCAATCTTCTAGCTTCTTTTCTTCTTGCAATCTCTCCAGTAGATATACCAGCAGTGGTCTGGTACTTGTTTGTGTTGGCACTTTCATCGCTTCTTGAGGTTTCATGCAAATCCACCTTCTTGGGATCAACCATCACAACATTTCCCTCTTCGGCCATTACCTCGCACGGTGAAGTGCTTACTGAGGTAACCTAGATCTGATACCACTTGTAAGGACCTGATTAACCTAGAGGGGGGTAAATAGGCCTGTTTAAAAACAAACTTGACACTTGCTTTCAGCACAGGGCCGGCACTGCCGGGGTGGCCGGCGCTGCTGGTCTCTGGGGAAGCAGTGCTGGTCACCTGAATAGAATTGAGCACAATTCAAAATGTAAACCTAGAACGGAAATTGTGGCTGAATCAAAACCTTCCTAGAGGTGTAGGGAACCTCTAGCACCACCTGAAAGTGGTAGCAACACACCTACGGAGTAGATCGGGTCCAAATCCTAGAAATCACCTTGCACACAAGATATATGAAAGTAAAGTAACAAGCACACGGTGACACAAGATTTGACCCGTGGTTTAGCTCGCCACTTAGGCTTGCCTACGTCCACGTTGTTGAGGTGCGCCACACAAGGCTCAAGCTCGCCACAAAGGCTTGCTCTTTCCTCGGTCTCAAGTCAAGGGAATGAACCCTTAAGATGAGGGGCAATGTATTGGTGGTGTTACAAACCTCCCTTGGCTGCCACACAAGTTGGCAAGCTCAAGGGCGACGCCTAGCTGGCTAGGAGTAAAGCTCCAAGAGTAACAAACTCAAACCGCCAGCCACCACGCGAACCAAATGCTTGTAGGAGTCGAAGATCCGAGGGAGAAGCTTCTTCTCAAGCTTGGAGGCTCAATCTCTCAAAGGTTTATTGGAAATCAATGGGGGAGAGTGGTTGAGCACCAAGGGGGAATGGAGAGCAAGAAGAGAGCTCCTCTTTCTGTTTTCTGCGAAGTGTGAGAGTGAGAATGGCGGAACTAGCCGTTGGGGGGAGTGAGGAGGTGTTTAAATACCCCTCACTGCCAACAGGCTGAACAACTGACGACAGTGTCGGCTTGTAGCCCGGCACTGCTGGCCTGCTCGGCACTGCCGGCCTGGAGGCCAGCACTGTCGGCCTGGGCAGAACAGCAAGGTATAGATCTTCAAGTAGCTGGCTGATTTTCCCACTATGTATGTGGAGGTGTGATGTATTTGGATAGATATTGCATTTGGTTCACTTGTTGGCATGCGTGTTGAATCCCTCTTAATAGTACGACATACCTAACTTAATTTAAAAGTATAAAAGAATTTAAACTCCTTTGAGCTTGTTGCCATGCACTTTGTAATTGGAGGGGTCCGCCAACCTGTTCTTCAAGCTCCTTAAGTTTAACCTGCTTGTCATACTTGTAAAATCTCATTAGTTCTCTAGTTGCGTTGTCATGTCACCAAAACCCACTTAAGGCTTGATTGCACTTTCAAGCTTGAGACTTGTTTAGTGGCAAAATCTAGCATGGGTTGGCTATGGCATCGCCGACTAGCTCATGTTGGGATGAGGAACTTGGCCAAACTCCTAAAAGATGAACACATTCTTGGACTAACCAATGTTCATTTTGAGAAGGATAGAATTTGTAGTGCTTGCCATGCCGGAAAGAAAGTCGGTGCACCTCACCCATCCAAGAGCAGTGTCTCCACCAAGCAACCATTGGAGCTAATTCACATGGATCTCTTTGGACCAATGACCTACATGAGCATTGACGGTAACAAACATGGTTTAGTTATTGTTGATAACTTTACTCGTTTCACTTGGGTGTTTTTCATGTATGATAAGGAACAAGTGCAAGATAAGGTGAAAACCTTCATTAGAAGAGCACAAAGGGAATTCGGCTTCCAAATCAAGAAAGTTCGTAGTGACAATGAAACAGAGTTCAAGAACACCCAAGTGGAGGAGTCCCTTGATGATGAGGGCATCAAGCATGAATTTTCAGTTCCATAAACCCCTCAACAAAATGGTGTGGTAGAGAGGAAGAACCGAACACTCATTGATATGGCAAGGACAATGCTAGATGAGTACAAGACTTCGGATATCTTTTGGGCCGAAGCCGTCAACACCGCTTGCCATGCCATCAACCAGCTCTATCTACACAAGATCCTGAAGAAGACTTCATATGAACTCCTAACCGGTAACAAACCAAAGGTGTCATACTTTAGAGTTTTTGGGCGCAAGTGTTTCATACTTAATAAGAAACCCAAAACCTCTAAGTTTGCACCTAAAGTTGATGAAGGTTTTCTTCTTGGTTATGGATCAAATGAGCATGCCTATCGTGTATTCAACAAGACCTTAGGGAAAATTGAAATCGCGATAGACGTGACATTTGATGAATCTAACGGCTCTCAAGTAGAACAAATTGATCAAGTGATTGTAGGTAATGAGGAACCACCATGTGAAGCAATCAAGAATATGGCTATTGGTGACATTAGGCCACAAGAAGTCCAGGCCATAGATGTGGAACCTCAGAGTGATTAAGCTACTGCCCTAAGACCTAAAGAAGATGGGCTAGCAGTGCTCCCTGGTCAGGGCTCTGTCTCTGTGGCCGGCACTACCGGACCTAGCAGACAGACAGCAGCAAGTCCTTCACCAGCCACTCCAAGGAACTTACAACCAATATTTGAAGAGCCTGAGCATGATGATCAAGCTGACCAAGCTGAGCAAGAAGAAGCCACAAAACATCCAAGATTGAGGCAAACCATTCAAAAGGATCATCTCGTTGATAAGACACTTGGGAGTCTTCGAAGGGGGTAACTACTTATTCACATTTGGCAATTTTTTGTCAATTTTACTCTTTTATCTCCTCTTTGGAATCTCTCAAGGTTGAGCAAGCTCTAGATGATCCGGTTGTGGTGATGGCTATGCAAGAAGAGCTCAACAACTTTGAGCGAAATCAAGTTTGGTCCTTGGTGGAAAGACCAAATACCAATGTAATTGGAACCAAATGGATCTTCCGCAATAAACAAGATGAGCAAGGCGTGGTGACAAGGAACAAGGCAAGATTAGTGGCTCAAGGCTTTACTCAAGTGGAGGGCTTGGACTTTGAAGAGACATATGCACCGGTGGCTAGACTTGAAGCAATTCGAATGCTTCTAGCCTATGCTGCCCATCATGACTTCAAGCTATATCAAATGGATGTCAAGAGTGCATTCCTCAACGGCCCTATCCAAGAGTTGGTGTATGTTGAGCAACCACCGGGTTTTGAAGATCCCAAGTTCCCTCATCATGTCTTCAAGCTCCATAAGGCGCTCTATGGGCTTAAGCAAGCACCAAGAGCATGGTATGAATGCCTTAAGGAATTTCTACTCAAATAAGGCTTTGAAATAGGCAAAGAGGATCCTACTCTCTTCACTCATAAAGTCAATAATGATATCTTTGTGTGCCAAATATATGTCGATGACATAATATTTAGTAGTGCTAACCAATCCTTTTGTGATGAGTTTAGTAGGATCATGACTAAGAGATTTGAGATGTCTATGATGGGTGAGCTAAAGTTCTTCCTCGGTTTTCAAATCAAGCAACTCAAGGAAGGGACTTTTCTATGCCAAACCAAGTACACCCATGATATGTTGAGAAAGTTTGACATGGTGAATGCAAAGCCAATCAAGACTCCCATGCCAACTAATGGGCATCTTGATCTTGATGAAGGAGGGAAATCCGTGGATATAAAGGTATATCGTTCCATGATCGGCTCTCTCCTTTACTTGTGTGATAACGAGAGTGCCATCAAACTTGCAAACAACCCGGTTAGTCACTCTAGAACCAAGCACATAGACATCCGTCATCACTTCTTGAGAGACCACGAATTAAAAGAAGATATCGCAATTCGCCATGTGAGCACCGAAAAGCAACTAGCCGATATCTTCACTAAGCCTCTCGATGAGACAAGGTTTTGTGCTTTGCGTAGTGAGTTGAATATACTTGATTCCCGTAATGTGGTTTGAACTATAGCACACATTTGTTTGTCCACCTAGCGACTTAGGCAAAACTTTGAAAACTTCAATTATGTGTTTCAAAACCATTTTGAAAGAAACTTGAATGTGTTGGTAATAGTAGGATTGTTGATTTGCTTACTGACCAGCATATGGCAAGGGGTATGTGTCCACAATTGCATAAATATATAGTATAGAGGTGGCATAGTGCCTCACTGCCTGGCAAGGCCAGCAGTGCCGGGCTAAGTCCGGCAGTGCCGCGACTTAACCAACCAGAGAGGGTCGGGCCCAAGTCTGGCTCTCGGGTTTCTCTTTTATCTCCTACCCCAAACCCGAGGGGACTCTATCCCAAGCCATATCCCCCCAGCAGAAACATCTTTTCTCTCCTCTCTCAACCCTAAGGAGACCTAGGGAGCCCGGAGGTCCCTCTCTTCCCCCCGCAGTGCTGCCCCTTTGGAGGTGCTGTCATTGGAGGAGGTGTGGAGGATCTTCCTCCCTATGTCAAGCTTCATTCAAGCCCGACCTTCTTCGTCTCTTTCCCTCTATTTCAAAGATAATAACTTGAAACCCTAGTTTTGGCTCGATCTATGCAGTGTACGGATTTTGAGATGGGATTTAGGTTGTTAGTAGTTGCATTATGTATAGTGATGTATCTCCAGTAGCTAGATTTCGTCAAAACCTAGATTCCATGGTGGATTGGAAAAGCATGCATAGGTGCTATCTGCATCAGGCCGGCAGTGCCGGGCTCTGGGCAGCAACACCCATGCAGTTGCTTCTCCAATCAACCATAGATTCTCGTTTTTGATCAAATCTCTTCACTAGAGTTCCAGATACTATTCTAAATGCAGCAACTTAACCTTCTCTCTTTTAATGCATAGATGGACGCCGGTGGATCGAGTCGTGGAGGAGGTAAGAGGTCAAGGACCAAGGCTCTCACTCCCTTGGCTGATGATGGCTTAAATCCCAGGTAGAGGATAGCTCAAGAGGAGGCATTGCAATGGGCAGGGAGAACAATCAAAGATGATGTTTGTCCTAGAACACCTCCGGATTTGGGTCTATTCAATGCTTTTCATCTTGTTGAGCATCATGAGAAAGTGTTTGTCAGGGAGCCTCAAGACAATTATGCAAGGCCAAGAGTTAGCTATAAGAATCAGTGGAGATCTGTCCAAGAGAAGAGGGCCATCTATCCCTATGATGTGCCAAAGGACATGGGTGTGGACTACAGGTTCTAGAACACTTTTCACTCAGATTACTATTCCAGTGTGCTTCTTCACGCTGATAAACCCAAGATCATCAAGATGAAATATGTTGATTGGGAGCACTTGGAGAACAAGAGAGATCCTGTGTTTGATAGGGTCATTGAGCAGTGCAGGGAGCTTGGCATATATCATTGGATGGGATTTCAGAATGGGTGGAACACCAAGATCATCCACCAGTTCTATTCCACTTATTATCTTGACAAAGAGAACTTGGTGATGCACTGGATGATAGAGGGCTTGCACTATAGGCTTCACTATATGACTTTTGCTCGTCTCCTAGGCTTTGGAGAAGATGACAGGGAATGCATGAATATCCATGATGAGTGAGGCTTGTCTAATGAGGAGATCTCACAGCTATACATTGAGCCTCAGCATGTAGATGGTCTGGTGAAGGGTTTGAGAAGTAATTATTACATCTTGAACAACCTTTTCAGGACCACTCTCTACCCCAAGATGGGATCTGCTTGAAACCTCTACAACACATCCAAAAATGTGTTAAGGAGGATGAGAGGTGGAGCACCACAATTTTTAGTGGCTCAATTTCTTTGGGATAAGATTTACATTGCAGCAGAGGATGCTAGAAAGGGGCTGCCCTATGCCCCATATCTAATGTTTATCATTGAGACGGTGACTGGCTGGATCTACAACAAGGATACATCTCATGAGACTTTCAGAGCAGAAAAGGTCATTCACTCTTCAGCTATTCAGGAGGTGAATACTCCTCCCAGAGACACCAGTGCAGCAACTCCAGATGTTCCTAAGTCTTCCAGAGGAGCAGCAGCAGCTACCAGAGGCAGGAAGAAGGGCAAGCTTGGTAGGATTCTCAAGAAGATCTTTGCTAGCATCTGCTATGCAAATGATCATGCTTACCAGACCAGGCTTGAGATCAGACAGCTCAGACAGGAGCAGGGCCTCAGTCAGATTCCTCCACCTACACCACCACCACAGCTCAGTGAGGAGTCCACTTATGATGGTGATGATTCTGATGATGAGGATGATGATGAGGAGGAGGAGGAGACTCAGCAGCCTCAGACTCGGAGGTTGAGAAAACGTGCCTCAGCTCCTGGTGTTCACTTCTCTTCAGCTCCAGATGATGATGATGAGGAAGATGAAGATGAAGATGATGATGACCAGATGGATGAGGATGACTAGTTTGTACTTCTTTTTGCTTTGTTCTTTTTCCTCTTTTTGGTGACTTGTTGCCAAAGGGGGAGAATTACTAAGTGAAGGGGGTACAACAATCTTCGATAATCTTCGACGGTCATGGAGGAGCAGCAGCTGCTAGTTATCTTAGTTTTTCAGTTTTAGCCTGTGAGATGAGAGAGCAACATGCAAAACTTCTTTATTGTAATATTGTCACTAAACTACTTTATTTGTGTCATTTGTGGACATATACTCTCTCTTATATATTATGCTTGTCTTAGTATGCTTTCAGTTTATGTTTATAGTGCGTTGTATGGTTGTGCTTGAGCTTCCGCAGACTTACTGCCTATAACCAGGACAACAGTGCCGGGCTTAGGCCGGCAGTGTCGGGCTTCTCAGATAGCAAGTACTCTGATTTGTGTTGAGATAGGTTCATTTGCATCACGTATATTCTTGTGACACTTTTTCAACACCCCACAACAGCCATGGATGTAGGGGGAGCCCTATTCCACTCCAATGTGTGAATTTTGGCCTTTCATGCCAAGTTTGGAAATTCAAATTCCCATTCACACATTTAGGGGGAGCTCTTACACCCATGACTTACATTGTCTCAGATTATTATTCACTTTTATAAGCTCTAAATGTGTTGTCATCAATCACCAAAAAGGGAGAGATTGTAAGTGCAATCAAGCCTTAGGTGGGTTTTGGTGACATGACAACGCAATTAGAGAACTAATGAGACTTTACGAGTATGACAAGCAGGTTAAACTTAAGGAGGTTGATGAATAGGTTGGCGGACCCCTCCAACTACAAAAGTGCATGGCAACAAGCTCAAAGGAGTTTTAAATTCATTTATACTTTGAAATTGAGTTAGGAATGTCGTACTATTAAGAGGGATTCAACACACATGCCAACAAGTGAACCAAATGCAATATCTATCCAAATACATCACACCTCCACAAACATAGAAGGCAAATCAGCCAACTATTCGAAGATCCACTCTTTGCTGGTTCTGCCAGGCCGGCAGTGCCGGGTCGGCCGGCACTGCCGCGACTTGTTCTGACCGTTGAGTAGTGAAGGGGTATTTAACACCTCCTCACTCACCCCAACGGCTAGTTCTACGATTCCATTCTTTCTCACTTCGTAAAACAGACAGAGGAGCTATCTTCTTGCTCTCCACTTCTCCCTTGGTGCTCAACCACTCTCCCCCATTGATTTGCAATCAACCTTTGAGAGATTGAGCCTCCAAGCTTGAGAAGAAGCTTCTCCCTCGGATCTTCAACTCCTACAAGCATTTGGTTCGTGTGGTGGCCGGTGGTTTGAGTTTGTTACTCTTGGAGTTTTGCTCCTAGCCGGCTAGGCGTCGCCCTTGAGCTTGCCAACTTGTGTGGCAACCTAGGGAGGTTTGTAACATCACCAATTTGCTAATACATTGCCCCTCATCTCAAGAGTTCACTGTCTTGACTTGAGACTGAGGAAAGAGCTAGCCTTTGTGGTGATCTTGAGCCTAGTGTGGCGCACCTCAACAACGTGGACGTAGACAAGCCTTTGTGGCGAGTTGAACCACGGGATAAATCTTGTTTCTCTCTGGGATTGCCTCTATACTTTGACATATATTGCTTGCAAGGTGATTTCTAGGGTTTGGACCCGATCTACTTCGTGGGTGTGCTACTACCACTTTCAAGTGGTGTTAGAGATTCCCTACACCTCTAGGAAGGTTTCCATTCAAACACAATTTACATTCAATCTTTACATTTTGAATTGTGTTGATCTCTGTTCTGGTGACCAGTGCCGGCCTCAACTGACAGCAAGGTGTTAAGTTGATTTTAAACAGACCTATTCACCCCCTCTCTAGGCCAATCAGGTCCTTACACTCGCGCACTGCGATGCATCAGCGTGGAGAGCTAGGGAGCAGTGGTACACGCGTGCAACAGCTCAATGTGCTCCTCCAGTGGCAGCATGGGCGCTCCTCTCTTGGAGAGTCAACGACCCAGTGCGGAGTCACTGGACGGTGTGGCGGCGTGGGCTCTCCAGCTGCGTCCTCCGACGGCCACCCTCGCTACAGCCGGCGTTCATGTCCCAAACCTTCCCCTTCCTTCGGCGGCGGCGGCACATAGCCCAGGGCCCCCTCCGACGAGAGTGTTGGGTCTGTAGCCCGGATGGACAAGGAGCGCAGTTCCTCTAGCGGTGGCGGGGCGGGGCCTGGAGCCCGTATCGACGCGGGGCGGGGTCCTTCCAGCGGCGGCGAGGCCAGATTCACCGTCGGCAATAGGGAGCTCCTTGTGCAGCGGCTACAACCACGGTGAGCTGCCCCATCCCACGGCGTCCATCTACTGAGCTCGAACAGCCAAACCTAAGTTGTGCAGGTTCACTTAGAACGGTTAACTCATAACATGTATCAAGATGGGTGAAACCAGTTATTTGGCTTCATGTTTGTGAGTTCAGTTTGTTGTCATTCATGTCCTAATTTGTGCAGGTTTACTTAGATCAAAATCTTCATAAGTGCATTAGTTAGTAATTGTCTTATTGGCTACCATGCTGCTGCCTGTACTAATTTTACTTTTATGATGAATACATTCCTGCAAACTACTCCTAGCCACATGTCTATCCGATGAGCAACCATATGGTGTCAAAAATAAAGTTTCATTTTCAGACATCTCTTTCTCAGTTTAATACCAGCAGAAGTAGTATAGATATAGCACAGATCTAATGAGTATTGGAATTGATTGAATGATATTTGGTTCGTCTTGCCTTTGACATTACTTCACTGCTGTAGTAGATGGTTAGAGTGGCACTTTTACAAAGTGATAGCAGATTTTGTTCAGTTAGCTAGAGAAGTTACTCTGAGTGCAGTACTATTTCTTAGAGGATATATACATAATGGAATATTAAAGAATTGCTTCAGTCCTATCAAGCCACAATCGAACAATGTATATATTTCTAAATAGAACCATAACTTATATGTGCTCTGTAGATTAACAAAAAATTTACTGGAATCAAGTTTTAACTTTCCCTTATGTCTTCAGTCCTAACTAGCAAGGATTTGTGAGTTAGCAGAATCCGATGGCCTGTACTTAGCTCGTGGTAAGTGTGATCTGCAGAATCTAGTAAGTCTATGCGAAACAATTTATGTCGCAGTTACTAATGACTACTAAGTCTATGTGAAATTGATTTTTTTTTCTAGTTTTACTTCATGGTAGCACAACTAACCTGAAGAATGCATGAAGATATCTAAACTTTCTTTACTCATTTATCAAGATAGCTAGCAACTGGTGTTGGAATCTCTTTTCAAAGTCTTTTTACATGTTTGTAAAGGCTAAGGATATGTGTGCTTTATTTATTTTTCTCTCATCATTCTTGTTCAGTGGTTTTATTATAAGACTAGAAGAATGTCTCCTTTCAAACCATTTTTTTGTCAGGTAAAACAGTTCACTGCTCTTTGTTGCCTGATGTGCGTGCTTTGATAAGCTCCAAGTTTTGTCTCCAAGTTGGCACATAACTGTTGAGCTGAATGGAGCCAGTTGTTTCCTATCGATGTGTATATACTAGGTTGCATTATTCAAGTACTTTCTTAAGGTGATAACCTGGCTATGTCTTTGTACTGCAGTTTCAGTGTCACATGTCTAAACAAAACTGATGTTGCAGTACTATAGTACTCTAGCTTTGTTTGGTTTAGCTGGAACTTAAGTGAAGCAGCCGAACAAGCTTCCCCTTTGATGTGTGTAGAAAATAATGGTACACCATGAAATCCAAGACTTAAGTTATGCTAGACTAATATGTTGCTTCGTATATGCATGCTTCCAATTATTATTTGCAATAAGATTTAGGCTTTGATGTCATGGATATTCTAATTTGTGCTGTCAAGTGGAACTGCTTCTTGATTTGCAATAAGATTTAGGCTTTTATGATATGGATAACTTGCTTTAGAATCCATAGGTTTGAAAATTTTAATTTGATTGTGGCATTGCTTTTACTACCAACGATCCCCCACCGGCTGCTTTGTTATCTACATGTTCAATACCCAATTTTAGCAAGTTGTCCTAAAGCTTGTTCCTAATACCAGATTGTTTAATTACAGCTATGCATATTTCTTCTTTGCCAAAATTGTCTGCTGCTTTATTCTCTGCAGGTTCATGTCTTGCTTTTTAACTTCTACCAAAATTGCCTAGCTATGTACAGGAAGCTCGTAATTTGAGTGCATTAGGCTCCTGATTTGAGTGCATAGCAGTCAGCACGTCTTTCAGTAAAATATTAAACCTTAAATTGTAATATTGAGTGAAAGTGGCCTTTAAAATTAATAGCACACAGCAGGTCGTCCAGTCATATATATCGATATGGAATACAAAAAAATAAATTTGCTTCAACATTAAAAAATAAACTGTAGGGTGCACTTTTCTTGATGTTCCAGTAATCTTAGTCACATATCTATCTTAGTAATCCAACTTAGTTGTGAATCTATCTTTTACTGGTTCATCTACCTTATGCCTGAATGTTGAACTATATATATCTTTTACTAATTCCATTTATCGTGTGAGTGTTGCACTATAGCACAAATATCACCTAGGGTTACATAGCAGCCAAGAAAATAGTTACATGATACTTCTTTCAGGTGAGAGATGAGCTTGAACAATTATCTAGAATGTGAATGTGTACTGTAGGGTGCACTTTTCTTGATGTTCCAGTAATCTATCTTAGTCACATATCTATCTTAGTAATCCAACTTAGTTGTGAATCTATGTCTATAGCACAAATATCTCCTAGAGTTATTTGTCCAGATCTTTAGTATCCAAATTTAGTTTTAAAATGATGCTGACAGTTCTTATGTACTACAAGGAGGCTGATCAACTTTTTGAATGCTTATGGTTAATGCAAGCTCAGTTTGAGGCAACACTCCAAGCTGAAAGAGAGGAAGCTGCTAGGAACCAGGCAGAGTTGCAAGCATAGCTTGAAGCTTAGTAGGCCACACTTTTAGCCAACCAAGCAGCACTTGAAGAAAACCAAAATTTACTACGCCAGAACCAAGAAGAAGTGAAAGGGATGCATACCAAGTTTGAAGAGAATAATGCACTGCTGCGAGCTGTGCTGAAACTTCAGAAAGATTGAGGTCTGAATGCACTCTATGTTCATAATGCTTATGCATTAGCTTTTGCTACCTCTTGCTAGAACACTAAAATTTCTCTGTTGAAACTTTGTGCATTGTGTTTGTCAGAACTATGTGGTATGTTTGAACCTGTGTGGTGGTGGAACAGTTTGAACCTGGTACTTTGTGTGATGTTTGAACTTACAATCACTATGTTATCCACTGGAATATATGTGATGTCTATGATGGCTTGGCTGAATGAGAATGTTGTGGATGATGGATTTAGATATATATTTGTGGTTGATATATATATATATATGTTTGTATGTGCTATGAGGACAGATCTGAGATCTGTACAACGATCGTCGTTGAATAGAAAGAAAGTTTGTGATGGTGTACAATCGTCTCAAAATGTTTCAAACGACCATACAAAGCAAGACACTACATACAATATATATGACGCTACAGGGCATCACAATAAGTTACCCAACAGGCTCCCAACAACCAATTTGTGACAGCTCATAAATTAAGTGACGCGTTGACCAACCAATATGTTGGTCAACGCAATATGTGACAACCCTAACCATCATTAAATGAAACAATATATGACAAACAAATTCAACCATCACAAAAAATACTCGCATTTTGTGATGGTTTTGTATACTATCGTCATGAGGTACATTATGTGACGGTCGTTATACGACAACCGACGTGACGGGTCTTTTTCGTCACAAGAATCTTTTTATGACAAATGTTGTACTTTACACGACAATTTCTGTGTGTCATACAAGCCCAGATTTATCTGTCATATCCCTGTATAAAGTTGTTGGTGAAGCTGTTTTACCCGATACTTTTTTTCTAAAATAGCACAGTTTCACTTACAAAGTTGTATATGAAGCTATTTTAAAAAAACAATTTCACAAATAAAGTTGAGTTGTGCTAAACAAATTTTTAAACTTATTCTAATTTACTTTAACACATGTAGTTTCAGAGAGATATATGTATATCTAAATAAGGTCTAACATGGATATACATATATAAAATATTAATCATATCGAACATTTAAAAACATGTGGTTCTTCTTTTTAGCTTTTTTTTTGTCCTGAATTCATAAACTAATATAAAACTGTATGCTAGATGATTGATTACGTATAGATAGATGTCATGAATTCAAGGTAGATGTGTTTATTACAGATAATCGATAGGCCGTCATCATTGAATTTGTTTCAGTCCATATGCATGCATACATATACGCCGAGTTGAAGAGGGTAGGTCGTCCTTTGAGACGTACGCGTGTGCAGTGCAGTATGCTGCTACGACCTACGAGCCTACGAATACGACTATGACCAGTACGACGTACCAACCACGGCAGCACGTCTATGTACAGGGCTACAGACAGACGGCAGCACTGAACTACTACTGATATGCTGCGTGTAACGACCAACTATACCACACAAGTCGCAACCAGAATTAAGAAAGCCGATCGATCGATCGATCGAATCAGTAGTAGTGCATGATGCGTACCACCAGCTTCATTCGCGGACACGTACGGCAAGCCCGCCACGTTGCGTGCAGTCGTGGCACTTCCCTGCTTGCATGCAGAGCCTCGTGGTGACACGCGTACATTCCATGCATGATTGAGGATATAAGAGTAGTAATAATGTAATGATTAGACGATCGAGGTAGCCAATCAATCAATCGGTCACCGTTGAATAGCAGCGCGATGACGATCGATGTCAAGCGGTAACAGGCTAACAGCGCTAGCTGCAACACGATCGACGAGATGCATGGATGGAGGCCAATTGAGGCGGCCAATCGAGCTGGCTGGATGGACCTGTCAGCTAAGCTGGGGCGACGTGGGGGCTCCGCCGGCGAGCAGGACACGGCCGACGCTGGCCTGGCTGGCAGACTACCCAGAGGCCGGAGCAGCCGAGCGGCACACGCATGGAGCATTGCGCTTGCCCCCCTGCTGCTTCCCATGTGCGCGTGCCGCCTACAACGCTCTGCCGGTCGATTAACCCCGTATGGTTGGCCGGCGTATAGCTAGTGTATGAATTGCTCTGCTCAACTGGGATTTGTCATGCAAGGAAAGAAGCTAGGGATAGCCCCGACACCGTCTCGCAGCACTGTAGTTGGACACGGTCATCGACGGGCGACGTACAATAGTACGTTTGCTGGTCCATGGCGACGTTGCCACGACCATATACTACAGGCCAAATGACCGTAGTAGTATTTTTATTGGCCTAGTGGGAAACACAGACCACGTACACACACTACACTGGTAACACGAGTCTGGGCAGTACTACGCGTGGCGACCGGATCGAGGCTTTAGTTGATCAGTCAATCATGCATCCGTTTAATTCGAAGCGTGCTGTCATGGTCAAAACGTATAGGAGTATCTCGTAAAAAAAAAAAAAAAGAAGAGAAGGTATAGGAGTAGTGCTTTATCTTGAGATGCCAAGGAAACTCCGAAACAGTGCAAATACACTACACTACCTTCGTGATACAATTATAGAAACAGTAGCCGTAGCGGTCAAGCTACCTTGAATTTGACCAAGTTTATAATAAATTATATTAACATTTCTGTCTTCAAATAAATTTATTATAAAAATACATTATAACTAATCTAATAGCATTTTTTCATGACTATTACTATAATAAACTTAACCAAGGCGGGCATACTGGGTATACTAGATTAACAGAGGCATTCAACCTATTCGTCCCGACAAAAAGATCACGATTAATCTGATCTTAACAAAGGTGGTTGGTCTGAGAGCCTTGGTTAATATATTCCTGTGGTGGTTTTTATAAAACAGCCACCTCAGTTAATAAGCGGTTCCTCTAAACCGTTCGTCTCTATTAAAGTATTAACGGAGGCCATTGTTGTTAATGGCAACCTCACTTAACAATTTTCTAGATAAAAAATATTTTTTAAAAAAATTGAATTGAATTTGAATATTAATTCGGCAAACTAAACATAGATAACAACGCGAAAAAAAGAACATGCCTAGTTAGTTTGCTGGCACATAGAGGTATATGACACCTGTTAGCTGTTGAGATCTGACAGTTTAATGACACGGACAAATGATACCTATCTGACGAATAGACGCGTCTAGTCGGTCCGAGAGCCGCGTCCGGTCATCTCGTAGAAAGTAAGGTGAGGAGGCCAACGGCTCTTTGAGCATTAGACTTCCTATTTAAGTTTGGTGGATGGCTAGAGAAGGTTACTCTTGACCATTTGATTTACTTGACATCTCATAGAGTTGAAATACACTACTCTTATCACTTTTGCTTGATTATTCATCACTCTAGTGAGTTGAGAGAGCAAGTTAATATATTTGCATTATGTTGACATATCTAGTGGCACTTAGGTGTGCATCGGTACGGTTTCTCTTGTTACTCTTCGTGATGGCACATCTAGATGGCTTGGAGCAGTGAAGATTGTTGAGCAGAGGAAGGTGTTTGTCTCCGCGCGGTGATTGTGAGGGGTTCTTAAGCCTTTCCCATAAAATTTTAGGAAAGGCATATTTAGTGGAGTGCTCGTAGCTTGCGTGTCCCCATCTTGTGCTGATTGTGCCGCACCTGGTTACGAGTTTGGCGTGTCAAGGCTATTAGCGCGTGAATCACTAAAGGGGTGTATCGCTACAAGGAGAACGTAGTTTGACGGCAAGCAAGTGAACCTCATAGAAAAATCTTATGTCAATCTCTATTACGAGAATTTATATTGTAATGACTGATCACTTGCCATATGGCGGTATATCTCACTCTATTACTTGTATTTACTTGCATACTCGTGTAGCTTAGTGATAGTTGAACTTCTAGTTGTTTCTAGCTTGGGAGAGAAAGAGAGTTTGATGGAGTTTAGAGAGAGAGAAAGGAGAGGGAACTTACAAGTGCCCCACGTATGGGTTGAGGTCTAGACGAGGTAAGACACATTTGGACTATTTTGACACTCAAACCACTACCACAATCTAGAAGTTCTTATAGTGAGATGGAGTTCTCCTAGTGTTTTAGTAGTCAAAATTTAGTATAATCTTTCCTTAGTAAATGTCTCCTAGTGATGATTCTTATGTGTTATGACAAGTGGTAGTGTTTTACTACTAATTAAAAATACTAGGAAAAGTCCACCATTCTAGTAGTGAACAGATTTTTGGATCTAACGATTATTTTGAAAGTTTGAGGACCAAGATAATATGGCAGCACAACAAGTTTGAGGAGGGATAGTATGCTTTACTCTTTTTTATTCACTCTCGCCGCCCGCTCAGCTGATGAAGTTGCCAGCTCCTTGCAGATGCCCAGTGGCGGAGGGCGGATAGAAACTGAGGTGTGGCACAGCTACACCACCAAAGCTTGATAACTCAATATATGGTTAATACATAGACAAAAACACTAGAGAAAACTAATATATAAAAGAGAGAATAATAAAATAAAAAAATCAAGGTATGGCAGAGGCCTTACCTAGCCATACTGAGCCCTCCGCCACTGCAGACGTCGTTAAGTAATAGAGCCAGTGGGTGCTGCCGTGAGTTCGTGACATGCAGCCTGTTCGTTTGACTTTTCAGCCGGCTTAAATTCAACTGAAACAGTGTTTTTCTCTCACAAGAAATCAGCCAGCAGTAAATAATCCTACCGAAACAGTGTATAATCCTACCAAACGAACAGGGCCAGTGACACTAGCCCGGCAAAGGTCTCTGATTGTCATGATTGGGTTCGAAGCGTGCCCCCGTCGGTGAGCGCAAGCTGCCCCACGTGCCCCCCGTCTCCTCTCTTCACTAATCACTCGCACTACTCCACTCCTGGCTCCACTATGCGGGCGGACCCACTCCCCGTTAGCGTAATCCCATCAGCATCAACCATGCTAGCTAGGAGGTCGGCCGCGTGACTGATGGCGTACTCCTGATACTGGTATCGACGGGGTTAAGCAATCATCATACATTCATACTACATATATTACAGAAATGGACACTCAATCAGTACAACATCATGGTAAAGGCGTTGCCTTTCCGAAATATAATATAATCCCTGATAAAATGCATACAAATAGTTTCTAATTAGTATACATCGTCTTCCTAGAAGAAGTCGAGAGATCAAATCTTCTGTCGTACTATGCTCTTTCCATGTAAATTGGCAATATTTCTCCTTTGCTCTCATCTGTCTAGGCATATCTCTCCCACAATTTTTAAGGGAATTCACATTAAGTAATTATTATTTTTATTCACAGTACCATAACCACATGAGGAGGGGAAATCATTGTTATTTGCCCTCCAAGCTAAGTTGTCCGTTTTAGGACGAATTAAAATACGGCTTGAAAAAAGATGGAGCTGATTAAACAGTTGTGCCACGCACCAAGTTAACACACGTGGGGAACCTACCGTCTTCGCCAACAGGGCCTTCCCGTTGGGGACTTGGACTTGGAGTTTGGGACATGGATTAGTTTGTTTAGTGATTGGAGTAGAGTTTGGTGACTAATCCAAGTAGAAACTACAGGAAGGAATGATTCCCGGCAGCAATCAAGGGACCATGTTCCCTGGACTGAAGAACTCGTCTTTTCATTAACTCCATGTTACAAGTATTAATTAGTACTACTAGAGTGCAACAAAAAAAACGCATGGACATATCATAGCCAGACAGACAGCATACGCGCTGCTCTCCTCGAAAAAAAGAGAGATCAATCGTATGGACTTGATCGTAGCCACGAGTATTTGCTCTCTTTACTATTTGTAGTCAATTTTGAGGTAACCAATTATAGCAGGCTAGCAGCATACGTATGAGCCTGACTGATATATACGAAAATTCCCTCATTGTCATTGGAATCTATAACTATCCCTTCATTGTCATCCAAAATTATAGGTTCGCTTCACTGCCATTCAATTTAAATTTTTAATCCCCTCGTTGCCATTGCCGTCAAATGGAGAAACAATGTTGTTAGATGACATGTAAAAAGACAATCTTACCCCTACAAGATTTCTGTAAGAATCCCTTGCTTGCCATTGAATTATAGAACACAAGCATATCAAATACAAGGATATATCAGCACTATGGAATGACAGAAATGATAACATTTTCAGCAGATGCATATAGGAATATGACAGAAGTATAAGCATACAACAATCAATATGATGGTTCACAGCATCCATATAATATATAGATATTCATTGGTTCAAATGTTTACCAAGATAGCTAGCATTCATTGGTTTACAGACCAAGTAAAATAACAAGTTCAAGCTGCCTTTGTTGTCCACACGGTTCTCAACTAGGCTCATGCTTGCTAAGTAAAATAAGCAGCAGTCTTTGTTGTCCACACAGTTCTCAACTAGGCTCATGCTTGCTAAGCAAAATAAGCAGCCAGAAGTTCACATATCAAGCAAAATAAGGGGTTGCACGGTTATACATTCCAGACCATACAATTAAACTATAAATTTAGATCTGGAAGCTTCCTCTTGCTTCTAGTATGTGCACCAGGCTTTGGTTGAGATGGGTCTTGCTTCTAGTCGTCATTGCTGGACTATCTGGTGGCGCTGTAACTTGTTTCTTCTTCTCCACCTTCTCTTGTGCCTTTGCCTTCCTTTTACCCTTTTTCTCTACTCTAGGCACAGATGTGGCAGGTGGTGGTGTGGCTGCACCTAAACTCATCAAAGGGTACTCAATGGCAAGTGGCTCAGGTTGGTTTGAGCCACTTCCAGACCTGCATGTGAGTGAGTCTTACAATTTTGGAGAATATAATATTGAAAATGCTATAAATTAGAACAAATGACATGATATGGGGCACGCACTTGAGAGACTTTCCATAATCAAAGGTAACTGAGACAATAGCACTGTAATGAAAAAGAATGAAAGGATTTTTTAGAAAAATAATCAGATATTAAATTTGAGATCTCTAAGTATATATAGAGGCATACCTAGAAGGAAAATACATCGCCTTAGGTCCTGGGGGAGCTGGGATAATAGTACTCTCACATGATGGTTCAATTGTTTTCTTCCTTCTTTTTGGTGGCCCCCTGCATGTACATACACATCAATGAGGTCTTGAAACAAAGCAATACAAAATTAATAACAAGAGCAAACTGAGAAAAGATTATAATGCTTACTTCTCAGCTAACATGGTTGCTATGTCCTCAGGGTCACCATCCTTGCAGTTATACCAGCAGTGGCCATAATCCTTGCTAATAGGGCATTGGTGTGATCCTTTCTTCTTTGTTGAGCTGCCAGCCTCTATACATCCTTTAGCTCTCTTATTTTGCCTTCTACCAGCAGTAGATTTTAGAAGTGGTGGATGCATAAAGTAACCATACTCAGATTCTGGCCATTGGGACTTGTCAGGCATAGCAGGGATAAGAGTTTCATATGCTGCTCTAAATTTCTGAACTGAATAATGCATGTCAACATATTTCTCCAAAGGTTCCCAAAGAGATGAGATGAATGCAATTGCATGTTTGCAAGGAATGCCTGAAACTTGCCATTTTCTACAATGACATGTCCTTTATTCTAGGTTGACAACACATTTGTAGCCACTACCACCCTTCACAGACACCTCTGCTACACTATCCCCACTTCTCTGTATATCCATATCCAACCCTCTACTTTGCTCTTTCAAACTCTTAATGATGTGTGGCAGAATTACTCCTTCATTTTTTCTTGAAATTGTTCTTCTAACGTCCCACTTATCCATAACAAGTTGTCTCATCTTGTCCATAAGGTCATCCAAATTCAGCCCTTTGAACTTCTTTATCCAGTTGTTGAAGCACTCTGTCAAATTGTTGGTGACATAGTCAACCTTGCAATGTGTCAAGAATTGACTTCTTGCCCATATCCTAGTATGACATTGCCTTATATAATCCATTGCTTGTGGTTTAGCTTCCTCCATTGCCTTCCAATGCTTCTCAAAATAGTATGGGCTCCATGAATATGATGCAGCCCATAGATGATCATCAAATATTTTCCCACTAAACCTTTTCTTGAAATTCATCGCCAAATGCAGCATGCACTCTCTATGTTCTGCATATGGGAAGACTTGCTTCACTCCTGCCATTACCCCTTGGCCAGCATCTGTACATATAGCTAAGCTAGGAGGTGTTCCAATGGCATCTCTAAGCCTTTCTAAAAACCAGATCCAATTTTCATTTGTTTCTGAGTCAATCACTCCAACAGCAACCGGATACATCTAATTATGCTCATCTACAGCTATTGCACATGCTAGTTGCCCCCTAAATTTTCCTGTCAAAAATGTGCTATCTATGGCCAAATATGGTCTACATCCTTTCAGAAAACCTTCAATGCATGGTTTCATAGCAAAAAACATCCTAAGAAATCTGATCTTCTCAGCTATTTTGTGGTGATCAATTACTACCAAACTATCTGGGCAACACCTTTCCACCTCTGCCTTAAACCTATATAGGTTATTGAAACTGCTATCCCAACTACCAAATAGTTGTTTATGGGCAAGCTCCTTACCAGCATACACTCTTTTGTAGTTGATATGTACCTTGTGCTTGTCATGTATTCTCCTCTTCAATTCTTTAGCTCCTACAGTTGAATCTTCCATAAGCCAATCCTTCACTTGTGCTTGCATTCCTAACTTCCTTACTCCATTTTGAAGTGGGACAAGTATGACGGCGTGGGTTTTTCCTCACCTACATACATATAAACAAATTAATCATATCAACATTAAACAAAATTATCAAGAGGACAAATATTGCAAAACAAATGTTAACAAGAGGACAAATATTACCTTTATTGTTATGCTGTCCTTCATTATAGAAGCATGCAATCTCCATCTACACCTTTCATCTTGCTTCCTTGAACAATATTCCCTCACTCTCCCTGGGTCACTCTTTTCAATGTTAAACTCATATTCATGCTTGATAGCATGCTGAGAAAGTGCAATTCTAAACTCACGCATGTTGAGATATATGCTTCCTACACCCATTGGAGGATCTTCTTTATCATAAGATACAACTGGCATAGGTGGTAGAGGATCTTGCCCAACAAGCTCATCCTCTTCCTGGTACTCCTCATCAGATTCTGACTCGGAGTCACTGCTCTCAACATGAGCAGCTCCAGATTCACCACTGGTTAGGTATAAATCTTCCTCATCAACACCCACATGTTCATTTTGTGGTTTAGGATTACTTGTTCACCATGTTCACTTATGGTAGGCCCGGTGGGATTACTTGTTGTAGGTAGGGTGAACTGGCTTGTTGTGGGATTAGTGGAATTGTTTGTTGAAGGCACAGTTGTCTGGCTTGCTGTAGCCATAGAAGGGGTGCATGGGATATCAAAATCCCGCGAATTTTGTGCACTATAACTCTCAGGGATTGGAACAACATCAGCAGAATCAGTGTAAATGATGGTCATGCGAACTACCTTGCTATCAACATGCTTGCTAAACATTGCAAGAAGTTTCTGATCTGTTGTGACTTGTGGGGAGTTCTTTTGGAGCTCGTCATAGTAAAAAACAGAAACTATTTCCTTATAGCCATGAGGGTATGCATCCACAATTTCTTCCACAAGATCCTTAAAATTGCATATATCTGAATCAACAACCTTGGTAATATGAAAGAATGCAAATTCCTTCATACGCTTTTTAGGATTGCTAGTCAATCTGATTTTCAGTAAGTAAGTGGACTTAGGGTCCATCCTGTGAATGAACAGGCTATCAAAACTATGCAGGCTGTCAAACTACGCAGACAAAAAAAAACTCCTAAATGAGAAGAAAAAAAACTTACCCTTCAGAAAGCCAAGACGTGTCCGAGATTTGCCTTGGCATCGCCATGCATCCCTCTGCTCTCGCGTCGATGAAGGGACAGAGAGGAGGTGTCCTATCGAGGACGCCTTCGAGTCGAGGAGTTTGGAGCAGCAAACAGGGCGGAGCAGCGCCGGAGAGTCGGGGAGCGGAGCTGTTCGCGCGGGGTGCCACGTCGAGTCGGGGAGCGGCGCTGTTCGCGTCGAGTCGGGCGGGGCTTCGCGTCGGGTCGAGGGCGGGCGTCGCGTCGGGTCGGGGGCGGGCGTCGCGTCGAGGGGCGTCGCGGAGAGCTGCGGTCCGGGGGAGTCGGGAGCGGGCCGTGCTGCCCGCGTCGTCGGGGGCGGGGAGCGTCGGGGGCGAGCCGCGTCAGGGGCGCAGAGGCCGGACCGATGCGCCGCTGATGTCGTCGCAAGGAAGGGGATCTAGGGTTCGTGGTTGAGAAGAACTGAGTCCCGAAAAGAATTGGGTTGGCCGGTTGGGGAGCCAGAACGCAGTCATGATTTGGTTAGGGGCAAGGGCAAAATCGGAACAACACCCTCTCAAGTTGAATCATCTAACGCCGTCTCATTCCTTCAGTGGCAACGAAGGGAAAAAATTACACTGTGGATGACAGACAAGGATCAATATGACGGCAATGGCAACGAGGGGATTAAAAATTTAAATTGAATGACAGTGAAGGGACCCTGTAATTTTGGATAACAATGAAGGGATAGTTATAGATTACAATAGCAACGAGGGAATTTTCTCCTGATATATTGAGTCATCACCTGACTTCAGTTGAAAGCCACAAGAACAGGACAAAATAAGGCTGTGACGTCATCTTGTCATGTTGCCTTTATCCTTAAAAATACAATTAAGTTCAATCCAAAATTCAAGCCTCTTAAGTTCAATAAGATGTGTAAAATACTAATATTTATTATATAAATAAGTATCAGTACTCGTCGATCATCATAAATATATTTTTAATAATATGTCTATTTGGAGTCTTAGTATTGTTTATGTTTTTAAATTTAGTCAATTGTAAGATGATACACAGAATTGCATTCTTCAAAGATGGAGGTATACGGTTAACTAGTCACAGTGTTTTTTTTTTGATAAACTAGTCACAGTATTTGATGATATCTAATTACTGTTCATTTATGAATACATTATTTATAGCACAGGATAAGATAACAGACTTGCAATGGCCCAGGTACCATTGGGCTTTAACATGGCCCAACCTGAAAACTGCTGACCCATGCCCATCCAAAAGATGGAAGGAAAAAGTTGCGCTGTGGTGCAATTTAACTTATCAAACTAGACTAGATTCATTCAAAAAAGAAAAAAAAAACTTATCAAAGTAGAAATCTAGATGCTTGTTCTTCAAAACTGGTTGTTTTTTCTTTTTTTTTTTTGGTGGTGTTCAAGGTGGTTTAATCTAACGTGGAATCACATCATATGCTGATGTTCTATATTGGTGCTATATCAACCACAAGAGAGGTAAATTGAACTATGCTCATGTGGGTTTTCCGTGGGTCAAATAAATTATCATCCACACAGTTAACATTTGCTTTTGCAATTTCCATGAGAAAAAAGTATTTGCAGCATTAATTGAGAATAGAATTTCCATCTAGCCAACTACCGGGCATCGAGAGAAATGCCCCATGTTTCTAAGGTATACATATAAACCATCCTAAGGACACGTTGGGATATCGCATCACTATGGTTACCCTGATCAGATCCTGTAAAGGGCATGTGTCTCTGTGATACTTGACAGATGCATCCCTACAGAAATTATTAATAGATAAAAGAGAAAAGAATGTTACAAGCACAAATTAAGAGACAAAGAAAGCCTAAAAAAAATGTCTCGCAAAGAAAAGTCTGAAAAAAATATAAGAAAACGAACAGGGTCTACAAAAGGTTCTGAATCCATCTTGTTCGAGTGATCGTTTCGGTGGTTGATAAACCGGCTCATGCTGTTTTTGGCCGTTTTCTTGTGAGAAAAAATACTATTTCGATGACTGATAAGTCAAGCGAACAGGGCTAGATCAAATACGGTGGCGTCTTTGCTTCTTGCTCTGATTGTCAACTGGCTGAGCTCTGATAAGAAAAGATTTTTAACAGTGTCAACTAAAGCTGGCAATTTTTTGAATATCACATCGTTTCTAGCTGTCTAAATTGCCCAGCAAATAAGAATTATCGAAATCATGAAAAACTGGTTGTTGACCTGTGACTTAATCTCAAGAAGAGCTTCAAGGAATTGAGTAGCTTGATTCACAGCAATGTTGAACCGACCCTAGCAGCTTATGGCAAAACGGAAGTCTAAGAAGAGACGTGCCACATATTCCTCCACATTGAGTTGACAAAGGACACAATTATATAAATTAAGAAACATATTTTTTTCTTTCGGAGAATATTTCTTAGCCAATGGAAACCATCATGAACCTGTCTGTGGCAATTCGGATTGGAGTAAGCCATTGAAGCTTAGAAGCCGGGCCCCACTATAGCTTCCATTTGTCATCTGAATGAGTCACTTGAACTTGTTGAGCCATTGACTGAAAAACAGAAAGTTGATTGAAGGCCTCTTTGTTAATGGCAGGTTAAAGACATCTGAAACTAATTAGAATAGAACAATTACACAACAAAAGAGAAAAGAAGGTATTTGTTGTGTTGGTCTGGCCTTGCGTTTCTCGCCCCTTTGCCTTAGGATTCGTTAATTCTCTTTCTCAATGGGATGGGGAAGGGATATAACTCAGCGGTAGAGTGTCACCTTGACGTGGTGGTCCGAACCGACTGATGTTGAAGAATCAGCGGATGAGTTGTGATTAGGAGTGAAATGCCACTCGAACTTGAAAACTAAAATATTTTGGCTTTTGGCAAAAGAATAGAGTTCTTCAAGCTGCTCAGATCATGGAGACCCAGGGAATGTCTTGTTTGTTAAAGAATATGCAGAACTATAATTGAAACTATAAATGGTTACCCCAATCATAATTCATGCTTTGAAGTCTATATAAGGAGCAATCCGCTACTGTACGTCGGTACCTTTGACGATGAGACAACGAGTTTCCCGGCGCCGCTCACTGCTTTCGCCTCTCCCTCCCTACTAGCTGGTGCTTGGTTTGTTGTTTCTAGGTTGGGTCTACACTCCTGCAGCAAACTCCATCTTTGCTCTTGTGGGCACGGCCGCTTCATTGCAGGTCTGACTAGCCTTTTTGTGTGGTGGGATAACCTCTTTCTGTGAAAGGCCATTTTATGGATCACTGCTTGTAGATCAAAATCAAATAGAGAGGCACATGTAAATCCAGAGGACCACGATTGTACTGTGCCAGAGTTTATGGTATCGTCGTCAAAGATGTCCATTCACTTGGAATTTGGTAACACAAAATTGTGTTGTACGCAGTAACTTCCGGAAGTAGCACAAGATAAAGGCCAGTTACCGCAAGCTGACACTATTTTTTTTTTGAGAAAATTAGTTTCTTGTCCTAAAAAATGTTGTGATTCTTTCTTGGCCTTTTGTTTAATTTTACTATTTGGTCGCAAAACAAAATTGGTTTCCTTTTGAACACTTATGTTAGTTTGGAGCTCCAACGGTGTTAACTGGCATTTCTTTTCTTTGGCTCTTCCGTTAGTTTGAGGCTGAAACGATGTTAACTTGTACGTAAAATTACCTTCTTACCCTTAGCATCAAAGACAAACAATATAACCTCATGCGCAATAGTAGAGACATGTTTCCATTGAAGTTGCCTAGTGTCAATAATCTCCAATGCCTGCACCGGCCTCATCGCCTCCACGACGGTCTCCAACGCCTGCACCGGCCGCCCCATTGTCAAAGAAGAGGTCCGCCACAAAAGCAAAGGTGTCGGCCGCCCCACCGCAAGCAAAGAGGCAAGCTACAAGGAAAGTTAAGATTCCTCAGAAACTTCCGTATGAGAAGACTGACGAAGAACTAGACGCTTCAATAAAGACCGATGTGAAAGCACAATTCAAGAAAATGGAAGACGACCGTAAAACAAAGAAAGAAGCTAAAAAGCCATTCTTCTTACATCAATCAGCTCTAAGGCAATCGGTGGATGCTCGACAGAGAAAGCTACGTGATGCTCAGAAGAGTTCTCCACTATCGGACTATGACCGCACTCTCCAAAAGGCAATTAACGAGAAGAAAAGAGCACAGAAGGGTGTCCCACAGCTCGGGGATTAATCAAACCAATCAGTGTCCCCGTTAGTTGATGAGAATCAATATGGTTCAAACATGAGTGTGCTACAAGACTACAGTGGCAAGGTCAATTATGATGGTATGAAAAAGTTCTTGTTAGGAGCTGGTATAACCGCGAATCAATTTCTAGAAAATGCACTCATCGAAAATGCCACTGTGGTCGATGAGTGGAAGAGAACTTTTGTACGTGGCAGAAGTCTGTACAACCCATCAGCCCTCAGGGAACTTGGTATGCAAATGCGCTCGTTAAACTCGTGGTACATGGAGGCATGTACCAAAAACTCAGATGACTGGATTTACGTCAGAATTAGAGATGAACATTACTTCCGGGCTGATGACCTTATATTTGTTCCGTATAGTGAGCTCCACCAACTATGTCATATGGACGCTCTAGATAAATCTCTCATGAGCTGCTACTGTCTGTAAGTGATTATTTCTTTTAGTAATCTGACTATAGCATATGTATATGTATAGTAACTAACTATCCTCAAACATATATATGCAGATTCTTGATGTTATTGCTCAAACGTAAGGGAGACACGGAGATTGGTTTCATTGATCTATCAATCATATTCTCGGATCCAAACACTCCCCGCGATCAATGGATACCTCAAACGGAGAGGAATCTTCGGAGGTTCTTGATCAACCAAAAGACCAGAGATTATATACTCTTCCCTTACAACTTTGGGTGAGTGTTGTTATCGTTTGCACAATTTGTCTTACTTATTACTCAATTCAGCATAAAAATATATATGTTGACTCTATAAACAAATACAGTTTTCACTGGATACTCATAGTCTTCGATATGAGAAGAAGTCAATTGATAATCTTTGACTCATTGAAAAAACCACTAGGAGATTACCAAGATATGATAGATATTATCAAGGGGTAACTTTGATCTTTAAATATAGATTCCTGCTCTTTAACTACACTGCAAGAGTTAATTAACTAATGATCCAATTATTGAGTAGGGTTTGGGCTTGGTTCGTCCCGAAACACCGTACGGATCTGGAAGTGCCACTAAAGGGTCCTAACCTACTAAATGTAAGTTCTACTAGCTCTTATAATCTGTTACCTTAGCATTCTTTAACATATGTGTATGATGACGATAGTAATCGTTTTATATCTTACAGTGGGTTCTAAGGCAGCCACCAGACAACAATCTGTGTGGATACTACGTTTGCGAGTTTCTCACGGTGTATGCAAGAAGAACTCTTAATCAGAAACTAAAAGTATGTGATATGTATATATAATACATCTATTTTATTTATTTGTTGATATTAACTAAATGTTATGTATATTAACACTTGTTTCTTTATAATGCAAATTGAAGACGCTATGGTTGCAGCACCAAGTGTTGCAAGAAGTCCGCCTCAAAGGAATTCAAGAGACACTTGCTGAATTTCTTCTTGAAAAAGTGGTCAACCCTAAAGCCGAGTACTATTTTGACCCGGCCGAACCACTGAAGCCAAATCAAGATGAACATTTGTATGATATTTAAGTGTCAAGAGCGGTTGTGTCCTAAGTCAAATATGAATGGATAATGATCGATGTAAATTTTATGTGCATATATATATTATACTTATGTATATATAACTCCATAATATATTTATATAGAGAGTTTCATGGTTTATTTCTGTTTAATGCTTGAAACTAACTTATAAGTGCGTGAATACATATATTAGCGACGAATACATGTATTAGAAATGAAGAATACACATATTTGAATACCTAATCTATTTGAAAAACTAAAATAAGAAATACCAAAATTAGAAAAAAAAAAATGTACCTTTAGTCCCGGTTGATAATACCACCAACCGGGACTAAAGGGTGCAGCCTCGCGTGGCCCGCATGCGCCACCTGGTACACCCTTTAGTCCCGGGCCTGCGAACCGAGACTAAAGGAGGACATTTAGTCTCGAATCCTTAGTCCCGGTTCAAGCCGGTTTTGTACTAGTGGTTACCGCAAGTTGACACTAATTTTTTTCACCTTACTTAATGGGATTAAATCCAAAAACGGACGTTCTTATATGCATTGTTTCTTGTATCACGACTTCGGCAAAAGAAATTGAAAAGCCACGAAAGCAAGAAATTACGTAAAAGGAAATTGAACAGACAGATAAACAAGCCAGAATTTGTGACCGATATGACTGATATCACTGCTAAAGCTTAATGTATATCTTACACCAGCAAACGAAAACCTAGGAGGCTACCATTAACTAGCTAGTTATTCAACATGTATAGAATACTTGACACAAACTTAAGGTAACACTTCTCGACAAATATAAGACCACAAATAAACTAAACAGCAGCCAGCAGGTTGTCGGTAGCTCCATTGCCGACGTGATACGAACGATTAGTGCCTCTCGCCACGGATACTGGTAGCCAGATGAACATCTTTGGGCATGATGGTGACCCGCTTGGCATGGATGGCACACAGGTTGGTGTCCTCGAAGAGACCCACGAGATACGCTTCTGCCGCCTCCTGCAGAGCAAGGATCGCATGGCTCTGGAAACGCAGGTCACTCTGCATGTGCATATGTATATAGTCACGGAATTCCATTTATATATTTATTCAGATCTTACAACTGTTTCAAAAACAAACAAGGTAAAAATGCAGATCATGCATGTAACCGTGTACCTTGTGAAGCTGGGCAATCTCCCTGACGAGCCTCTGGAAGGGCATCTTCCTAATGAGCAGCTCGGTGCCCTTCTGATACTTGCGAATTTCACTGGAAGAAAATAAATGTGAGGTTCAGATTCAGTTATGACACGCCGGTTAACTGGATGAAAAAACACAGCCGTGCCGTACAATTGACAGCAAAGCAAAACCATGAAATGAAATTAGCTTGCGTTGCACTTGTTGTGCATGCTTACCGAAGGGCTACAGTTCCCGAGCGGTAACGGCGAGGCTTCTTCACTCCTCCGGTTGCTGGCGCCGTCTTGCGAGCAGCAATCTACAAAAGGCCACCAAACCATACTAATGTTATAATCTATTTTCAACACGCAAGTGCTGATGATACTTAACATGCAAATTTTACATATACATACAAACATCTTTGAAACGAGTTGCTTCCTTGGTGCCTTTCCTCCGGTCGACTTACGAGCTGTACACTTAGTACGAGCCATCTTGCAAACAAAATAGTAAGCTGATCATGTACAAAATAAATCCTAAGTATAATGTAATGAAATAAAATGCTTTTGATGAGGAACAGAAATATATAAGTATGTATTATTATATATAACAGTATCTGCATCTAATTAAATGTGCACGGAACTACTGTCACACACATAGCATATGCCTAATCAACATGTAATGTAATAGTAAGAATATATAATTGAGATGTGGGAACTATATATATGCAGTGCAAATAAAGAACAATCAGTAGAGGCTTCATGATGTTTCGAGTAATATTGCATGGTGTGTATGTATTCGATAAAGTATTGGATGGTATATACAGTCAACGGCGGAGCTACGTGTGGGCCATAGTGGACCATGCCCCCCTTGGTTCCATAAACTTTGTATAATAATTAAGTGTTTAGGGAGTATAGAAATACAAATACAAGGACATTACTCAATAATAAGTGTTTAGGGCTCCATGTATTTATATTTGTATTTGTATTTCTATATTCCCTAAACACTTAAACAGTACAATTATTATACAAAGTTATAGCCCCATGTAGCTCCGCCGTTGCGCAGAACTCATGCGCTTAGCAACTGCTAAACTGACGATGCCTCGCAGTCGTACGTAGGTCGCTCTTCAGCCAGCCGTGACCGTGATGTAATTAGCCGGGGGGAGGAGGGGGCGCTATTTATATAGGCACGTACGAGAGACGGGCAACTGATTTAGGTCGGTTCCTGCGTGATCGACGGCTCTGATTAGGCTGTGCTGCGGATCGGTGTAGGCAAACGCAGCATTCTTATTGGCTGGTAGCACTGTGACGCGGATTTATGTAATTAACCAGAGCACGTACGACGTTTATTTAGTTTTCCTTCTCTATGCTTTTTTTTGACAGTCGTTGGATTAAAATCTAACGGATCATGAGAACGGGAACTATACGTTTAGCACCTTGGGCGGAATCATCAGTCATCCGCCGACCAGCAATCAATTAGCGCTCAAACCACGCGGAAGCGAGCCCAAATTGCTTTTGGGCTCCCAGGAATCGTAGATACGTGACTACTAACCACGCGGCCCAGGTGTTTTATTTTTTTCGCTTTTGCTTCCTTCTTCTAACGCTTTTTTCTTACTCTTCTTTTTTTTCTGTTTGCTCTGGATTTTTCTTCTTTTAATTTCCTTTTCACTTTTCTTTCTTTTTTATTTTCCCGATGTTACGTGATTGTTTTTTCTTCACTTTATGTTTCTTCCTTTTTTATTACTTTCTATTTTCGGTTATCCTCGGTTTATTATTTTTTGTTTATCTTATATTCTATGGGATGTCCATCCTTTATTTTTTTCCTTCCTTTTTATTTCTTCCTTTTTCTCTCCTTTATTTTATTCTGTTTTTCCTTTTTGTCAATCTTTTCTTCTCTTGTTATTTGAATTTCCTTTTCCATCATTGTTTCCGCTCTTCTCGCTTTCATGGATGCTAAACATAGACCCATGGCATGGGCAAGTGCTACCGTCCGACCCCGGTGGTATGAAGCCGTTCGCCGACCAGATAATAAATATTTTTGTCATGCGTGTGATTAGAAAGCGGGCTGATTTTAGTTCGATTGTTGGGCTTCAGACTATTTTATCATATCTTTGCCAGCCACGTTCTAGCATCCTACTGAGACACATGCAATAAAAACTAAAATTGCTAATGTCAGCATTTGGAGAATATTTTTAAACTTTTAAAAGTTGTAGTTTATAAACTAAGCAACAAAATAAATTTTTTTTACACTATTATATTTCTTACAATAAATCTTCAAAAAAGACCCCACATGAATATATTTAGATAAAAAAAAGTAACAAAAATTTATCTCTTAAAGATAGAACATTCTTTTTTATTGAGTAGAGATGATGTTCTAGGTTTAGAAAAACAATGTTCTAGATATTGAAGAATAAAATATAATGTTCATGTGAATTATATTAATAAATTTGTTATGAAATAGAAAATAAATTAGTAATCAAATTAGTATGAGTGGAGTGAAAATATAAAATAATATGGAACAACACAAAAAAGAAGAATATAGCACTACAAGAACAACCTAAAATATCATTGAAAAATTCAATAAAAAACAAAAATAATAAAATAACATGTAATAAAAAATTAAAAATTATATTGATATTACTTGAACAACCTAAAATACATCATAAAACATCACATGTAAACTATCTAAACATAATAAATATATAATAGAACATCATATATATAGTACATGAACATCACACATATATACTACTTAAATATCAAAAAATACATCATAGAACATCACATGTAACCTATCTCAACATAATAAAATATATAGTACACGAACATTGTAAACTACATCATAGAATAACACTTATAACGAAAAAATAAAATTACTAAGCATATCATGAATAATATAATAATAATTTGTAATATACCTCATAAATTGTATGAGAGTAGTCTTATTATGCAATATGATAATTCATTTAAGTGAATATTTCCATAGAACTTGACATACATATAATAGAATATGGAAAATAAAAAGGAAATGATGAAAAGAAAATAATATTTCAAAAGTCAAATAGAGTAAATGAATAAGAAAAAGGAAATAAAAATTTGATAACAAATGCTATGAAATATATAAAGAAACAAATTGAATGAAAATTAATAAAATATAGAATAGAACATAACAAGGGAGATACAAAAGTAATAAAATGAAAAAAACCACATAATAGAGAAAAATAAAAAAAAACATCATAAAAATACCAATGGAACAACCTAGAACATCGCAAAATATCTTATATGTACTATGTGAATAACTAAAGGATATATAATACAATATCTCATTTATACTAAATGAAACATCTCTGAATACAACATGGAACATCTCAGAATAAAGCATGGAACATCTCATTGATATAGTGTAAATAAATGAGAGTACATCATAATACCCTAAATGTATACTACATGAAAATTATATGCATATAAAATAAAAAATAATAAAAATAGCTATTAATTATTTCAAATAGAATATAGATAAGAAGTAAAAATGTAAAATAAAAGTAGAAAATAAAAGAGAAAGAAAAAATAAAATAGATAAAAGATTAAAAAGGAATTAAAAATAAATTAAGAAAATAAATAGTTAGCATGGACGAAAATAAAGAAAGAGAAGATAACGAAATGAAAATTTAAAATATAATAAAGATTAGTGAAAACAAAAAAGGTAAAAAAAATAGAAAGCAAATCATCTCAAAGCAAAAATAAAGGGTTGTACGTACCCGTTCTTTCAAGAGCCGTGAGCATCCTTGTGGAGTTGTATAGTGGGCTGCGGAAACATTACTATGGGATAGATGGACCCACGCTCGCATTGGGGGAAGGGGGTCGGTGCAATGCATGCATGAAACTAGTCGACGGTGAACATTACCGCATGGCCTGAGGTTGAAGCCCAACAGATGGACCAACATAGTGTCGGTTACCGTTTTGACATTCAAAACCATTGTTGATGAATCATAAGATAACTCTTCCACGCGTGATAAATTGCTTCTCAATTAGCCATGCCACGTAATCCTCCTTTTTCTACTGTAACCGCATAGCCCCCATGAGTCTCAGGCTACTATGCACCGTTTAATGCTACTGTTTTGTGTGTCGATGACCCCGCGCGGGGGAAGGAACATTAAACAATCAACACAAATGCATCTCCCCTCCCCGCACTGTCCGTCGCCTCCCATTCTCGTTCACTTCATCATCTGCCCTCGGCGTTGTTGCCATCACTTCCCTCAACTTCATTTTCCTCCTTGAGTATTAATTTGTGGGGATGGAGCACTGGAGGCCATAGCTTACGATTTTGGCAGTCGCCCCGCCTCATCCTTTCCACCATAGTCACCCTCCTCGAATTCCAAGCCATCCATACAAATGGTGTTGGTCGTTTCGTCTTCGTCTATCAGATTAGAGATGCTCCAACTGCCACCACACCGCAGACATCCAGGCCTTTTGAGGTTTGCTGCGGTTTCTACGAATTCCTTTGTCAAAAAGCTCACACCATCTTTCTTCCCTCTCTTACTACCATGGTGGTCTTCCTTAAATCTCAAGAGGAATTTGGATTTGTAGGTAAATACGTTCTCTACTTCTCATCTCTCTTTACTAGGTTGGTGTCTTGCCATGTGCTAGTGAAATTAGTTGATTTCTTTATGTGCTTATGAAATCCAAGTCCTTCAGCTTTGCTCCTGCATTCGCATTTTGTGTCGCCCTTGGGAGCCCTCTACCATCAGCTAGAGCAACTGTAGAGCTATGTTTGAATGGACCTAACCCCCTTATCCTACTCGCTGTCAGTAACCATGGGTTCCATCCTGACAAGACAGACTCAAGTGCATTATTACATGAGAGGTATACATACATGATAATAGAGTCCACATATCTTGTGTGATCCATAATGCAATTGATTACCATGTCATTTTAATGTTTCTGATGAGGAATTCGGGCGTGACCTCCCCAACTCCGACCAGCAGGTCTGACAGTGGCCATTACAGATCCTGCGTTGTAGGCCCTCCTCTCTCTCTCTCTCTCTCTCTCTCTTCTATAACTCCGTTGGGGTATAGAATGGTCAGCTAAGGAGGCAGGTAGGCCAAGCGACGGGGATGGTCGTTGGCAGTTTAGGGGAGATATTGGCGGCAGGGGCAATCAAGCCAAGTTGGGCAGGGGAGCTCTGGACATGGTGACTGAAAGGTCTAGATATGGCTAGAGGGGGGTGAATAGCCTATTAAAAAATCTACAACAACACTAAGCAAACTTGTTAGAATAAAACACGACATAAAGCAAGTTTGCACTAGCTCTAAGGGTCAGCAAGCCACCTAATACAATTCTAGTTACTAGCAAGAGATATACTATATCACACAATCAAGCTAGCCAACTAGAGAGCTCTAACAAGCTACACAAACCTAAAGAGTTAAGTTACTCTACTTTGCGGGAAAGTAAGAATGTAAATGCAAAGCTAGAGTTAGAGGGGTTATACCGCCACGGAGAGAATACCAATGAATAGACAATCAATCACAATATGAATCCTCGGTGAAAGACAATGTGACATAAGATTTTTACCGAGGTTCACTTGTTTGTCAACAAGCTAGTCCTCGTTGTAGCGATACACCCACTTGGAGGTTCACGTGCTAATTGGCATCACATGCCAAACCCGTCACTGGGTGCCGCAAAACCAACACAAGATAGGGATCCACAAGCTACGAGCAATCCACTAGAGATACCTTTCGCGAACTCCCGCGGGGAAGGTTCAACAACCCCTCACAATCCACCGATCGGAGCCAGAGACAATCACCTTCCTCCGCTCAACGATCCTCATCGCACCAAGCCGTCTAGGAGGTGGCAACCTCCAAGAATAACAAGAGCTTCCGCGATGACGATGATCACCAAGTGCCACTAGTATGCAATCAAACAAGCAATGCACTTGGTTCACTCAATCTCTCATGAAATTGTCAAGTGTATCAATGAGATGAGTGGTGGAGGCTTTCACAAATGAGCACAAGTATGTGAGTGATGAAAATGTGCAAGAGAGTGCCCCTTGGGCCAGCCATACCATCTTATATAGCCTCCACTCAAACACTAGTTGTTTAGCCCCCCAAAACACTACCTCTGCGCCCACTCCAGACGCTGCAAACACAGGGGGTTCGGACCATCAGCCGCGTCCGGACCCTTCACAAACCGAGCGCCAATGGCTCTGCTCAACAATCCGGACGTAGCCTCTGGACACGTGCAACGCGCCGTCTGGACCAACAGTCGCGCGTCCGGTGCCCCTGCCGATTCAAACGGCTTCTTCGCGCCTTTGCCTCTACCTGACACGCGTCTCCGAACGCGTCCGGACTTGACTCCGGACTAACGCACACCTATGTCCAGAACTCGGCTGAAAACAGCCCGAAACAACACGAGAGCATCTGATCTCCGAACGCAGCATCTAGAGCTCCTCCTTCGGACCAACACCGTCGTCCGGACTGCGCACCAGAGAGCAACAGAGAGCGCACTCACTCTGGACGCACGTCCGGAGCCACCATCCGGACCTCCAAAAATGTCCGGAGCTCTGTCTTCAGACCAGCCAGCCTAGGGCATGCCTTTGGACTCGTCGTCGATGGTCCGAACCCAAGCAAACCCTAGCGTCCGGACCCCTGTCCGGAGCTCAAACAACAGCTCAAACACTTCTCCAACTTCTTCCAAGCTTCTAGGGGCTAACACTAAGTGGTTCAAGCACTTGTGCATGTGTGTTAGCTCTTAGTTCACATTTTCTTGGAATTAGTTGGTTCATCTCACTAGTTCAATTGATTTTAAATGCAATGCAAAGAACCTAGTGGCACATGATAACCGTAATCATTCACAAGAGCTCCCTCCTTGATAGTACAACTATCTATCCTAAATGTGATCACACCCTCTATGGTGTCTTGATCACCAAACCGAAAAGGGATTCCTATTTCACCTTTGCCTTGAATTTCTTTTCCATTTCCTCCACCATGCTTAGAGCTTATGCAATCCACATCTTGATCCATCTTCCTCCATCACATGACATGTACCAACCTATCTCATCATATGCACTTAGATAGCAAGGTTAGTACACTTAGGTAGGTTTCATCAATTACTCAAAACCAAACACATGGGGCTCTCAGTGACGACGATGACCATGGTAGCATCGCAGGTGAAAGGTCTAGGAATGGCTAGAGGGGGGTGAATAGCCTATTTAAAAATTTCTACAACAACACTAGGCAAAGGATTAGTATAACAAATGGTGTTAAGCAAGTTTGCACTAGCACTGCTAGGGTCGGCAAGCCACCTACCACAATTCTAGTTACTAGCAAGATAGGAACAATAGCACACAACCTAGCTAGCAACCTAGAAACCTCTAAACAAGGCTACACAAGCTAAAGAGCTAAGTTACTCTACTTTGCAAGAATGTAAGAATGTAATGCAAAGCTAGAGTTAGAGAGATTATACCGCCGCGAAGAGATGTGCCAATAGAAAACCAATCACAATAAGAATCTCGATGAAAGACAATGTGACACAAGATTTTTTACCGAGGTTCACTTGTTTGCCAACAAGCTAGTCCTCGTTGTAGCGATACACCCACTTGGAGGTTCACGCGGTAATTGGCATCACACACCAAACCCATCACTGGGTGCCGCAAAACCAACACAAGATGGGGATCCACAAGCTACGTGCAATCCACTAGAGATACCTTTTGCCAACTCCCACAGGGAAGGTTCAAGAACCCCTCACAATCCATCGATCAGAGACGGAGACAATGACCTTCCTCCGCTCAACGATCCTTGTCGCACCAAGCCGTCTAGGAGGTGGCAACCTCCAAGAATAACAAGAGCTCCCACGATGACGACGATCACCAAGTGCCACTAGTATGCAATCAATAGAGCAATGCACTTGGTTCACTGAATCTCTCATGAATTGATCAATTATGTCAAGAGGATGAGTGGGTGAAGCAATCTCAAGCAAGCACAAGTGTAGGAGTGAAGTAAGAGTGTAAGAGAATGCCCCAAGGGCTGACAATATCACTATATATAGCCCACACTCACAAACTAGCCATTTCCACCCAAAAACCACTTGTCTGCGTACCTCCGGACGCTATTTTCACAGGGGGTTAGGACCAACGCCCGTGTCCGGACCCTTCACAAACCGAGAGCCGAGCTCTCTGTTTCACACCTCCGGACGCATGCAATGCGCCATCCGGACCATGGCGTATGCGTTCGGTCAGCCTGCCGTTCAAATGGCTCCTTCCCGCGCGCGCCTCTGCCTGCCACGCATCTTCGGACGCGTCCGGACTTACCTCCGGACCAAAACACACCTCCGTCCGGAACTTGGCTGAAAACAGCCCGAAACCACCCGAGAGCACCTTCTCTCCGGACGCAGCGTCCGGAGTCCTCTGTCCGGACAGCGACAAGCGTCTGGACCTTCTTCCAGAGAGCAACAGAGAGCTCCACCTCTGTGGACGGGTGTCCGGAGCTGCACTCCGAACGACAACCACCGTCCGGACTCCTGTCCATAGCAGCACCTGCCTAGGGTTTGCCTCCAGACCCATCGCCGATGGTCCGGACATGCCAAGCCCTAGCGTCCAGACCTAGCGTTCGGACCTCCTTTCTGTGCCCAAACTGCTCTCCAACTTCTTCCAAGCTTCCCAGGGCTAACACTAAGTGATCTCAACACTTGTGCACATGTGTTAGCTTTTAGTTCACATTTTCTTGGAATTAGTTGGTTTACCTCACTAGTTCATTTGATTTTAAATGCAATGCAATGAACCTAGTGGCACATGATAACCGTAATAAAACACAAGAGCTGCCTCCTTGATAGTACAGCTATCTATCCTAAATGTGATCACACCCTCTATGGTGTCTTGATCACCAAACCGAAAATGGTTCCTATATCACCTTTGCCTTGACACCATATTCCTTTTCCTTCACCATGCTAGAGCCTTTGCAACCATCACCTTGATCCATTTGCTCCATCACATGGCATGTACCAACCTATCTCATGATTCACACTTAGAGATCCAAGGTTAGTACTTAGGTAGGTTTCATCAATTACTCAAAACCAAACACATAAGGGACTCTCAATCTCCCCCTTTTTGGTAATTGATGACAACCTTTCCATAAAGATATGAAATATAATCATTTTGAACTTGAGTTGCTTGTCCAAGCATTTTAATCATAGATTTTAGAGTTGCACAAGTCACATAAATTCGGTTTGGTAGTTTTTAGGTCCCTACATATGTGCTAGATGAGTTTGGTTCAAATTTGTGCACATATGCATGGAAAGAAATTGTGGGAGAGTAAATAGCTACCAAATGATGCTAAGGTGTAAGAGTAGACCTTTGAAGCATGATACCATCGGAATACGGAATTAGAATCACCCTTAGCACCATGATAAGCTAGACATCAAGTAAACACTAGAAACCCAGTGAGATCAACATTAAGAGCAAGATTTCTATATACCACTTGAAAGAACTTGGATCTAGCTTACCAACCAATGCATGCTAGTTGATCAATCATCATTCAATTTGTATTACTAGCAAACACCACACAAGCATGAATATTTGAAAGTACTTGTGCAACAATATATATGAGGATGCAAGCATTTAAGTGCAACAAAGTGTTCATGAGCTTGCTCCCCCTACTTGTGTGTTTGTTTCAAAAAAGATTTTTATTTTCTCCATTTATCTTTCAATTTCTCCTTTTTAAGCATTTCTCCCTCTTGAACATCATATCTTTACAATTTCTCCCCTTTGTCATCCAATTGACACAAAAATGTGGGGCCAATTATAGATATTCAAGTTTTACTCCCCCCTTAGTGTGAGATAGGGTGAAAGATTTTCAACTTTGGTTTGAACTAAGCTACTTGCCCAAGATATTTAATTCGGTTTAAACCAAAGACAAGCTTGTTCACACATGCTAAGATGGTTATCTTGCCTATGTTGAATTAAACACTTAAGTTCATAGACATAGATCAAACACTAGGATTGCAAGCCCATCAACATGTCATATGCTACCACTAGATTATATCAAGTCATAGAGGCAATAGTGTCACCATATAAGCATCAAAATCATTTGTTTTTATGAATGAGCCTAGAAACATGAGTTATGTCTATATGCTCTACACAAGTCCTAGCAAAGTATGCATGAATGCTTTCAATCAACTTGTACCTTGCTTTCTCGGAGTAGAGGCATGTCATATATGTGGGGGTGAATCAACTCATGTTGGAGAAATCAAGTATGTTCAACTCATTCCTTAGCTTGCAAAACCTTTTCTCATCTAGTGGCTTGGTGAAGATATCGATCAATTGATCATCGGTGCCCACACTCTCTATTGAAATGTCCCTTTTCAATTGATGATCTCTAATGAAATGGTGGTGGACATCAATATGCTTTGTTCTTGCATGTTGGACCGGGTTGTTGGTTAGCTTGATTGCACTTTCATTGTCACATAGCAAAGTCACCTTCTTGAATTTGACTCCAAAATCATTCAAAGTAGCTTTCATCCAAAGTATTTGTGCACAACAACTCCCCGCACTAATATACTCGGCTTCGGCGGTGGAGAGTGCCACACTATTTTGCTTCTTTGATGACCATGAGACAAGTGACCTTCCAAGCAATTGATATGTGCCTGATGTGCTCTTTATTTCTACTTGCAACCCTCATAATCCTAGTCAGAGTATCCAATTAACTCAAAGTTTGATCCTTTCGGATACCACAACCCAACATTTGGTGTATGCTTCAAATATCTTAATATCCTCTTTGTGGCCTTCAAATGTGACTCTCTCTTGGAGAAGCTTGAAACCTTGCACACATGTATACACTAAACATGACATCCGGTCTTGATGCGGTCACATAGAGTAGGCTACCAATCATTGATGTATATAACTTTTGATCTACCATGTTGCCACTAGCATCACTATCCAATTTTCCATTTGTTCCCATTGGTGTGCTATTTGACTTTGCTTCATCTAGATTGAACTTCTTGAGCATGTTTTTGATATACTTGCCTTGACTTACAAATGTGTTATTCTTCTTTTGCTTGACTTGAAGACCAAGGAAGTAACTAAGTTCACCAAGCATAGACATCTCAAATTATTTTGCCATTATATTGCCAAACTCTTCACAAAACTCTTAATTGGTTGATCCAAATATAATGTCATCCACATAGATTTGCAACACAAATAAGTCTTTTCCAATCTTCTTGGTGAATAGGGTAGTATCAACCTTTCCCATAATGAATCCCTTAGAGAGGAGAAAGTATCTCAACCTCTCATACCATGCTCTAGGTGCTTGCTTCAAACCATACAATACCTTTCTTAGCTTGTACATATGGTTGGGTTTCTTGTCATCTTCAAAACTGGGTGGTTGTTCAACATATACCAATTCATTAATGTACCCATTGATAAATGCACTCTTCACATCCATTTGATATAGTTTGATGTTGTGAACACAAGCATAAGCCAATAGAATTCTTATTGCTTCTAGCCTTGCCACCGGTGCATAAGTTTCTCCAAAGTCAAGACCCTCTACTTGAGTGTATCCTTGTGCAACTAGTATTACTTTGTTTCTCACCACTATTTCATCTTGATCTTGTTTGTTGTGAAAGACCCATCTTGTGCCAATCACATTATGGTTCTTTGGTCTCTCAACTAGTTCCCAAACTTGATTTCTAGTGAAGTTGTTGAGCTCTTCATGCATAGCATTCACCCAATCAATATCTTACAAAGTTTCTTCAATCTTGGTTGGCTCAATAGATGACACAAAAGAGTAATGTTCACAAAATGAAACCAATCTTGATCTTGTTTGCACACCTCTTGTGATATCTCCAATGATATGATCTAATGGATGATCCTTTGCAATAGATGTAGGTTGGAGTGTTGGAAGTTAATTTCTTGTACTTGGTTGGTCATTGGATTGAGATGATGAACTAGCCACTTATTGATATTGAGTTGGAGAGGATGAACTAGCTTGATTGTTATTGATTTGCTCATTGGATGGAGCATGCACTAGATAGTCATTCTCTTGCTCATCATCCACTTGCCTCGGCCTAATGTCCCCAATATCCATATTCTTCATTGCATTAGTCAAAGGTTGACCTCTCACAACATCATGATTATCACTTTCATATTGAGATCCATGTGTTTCATCAAACTCCACATCATGCACTTCCTCAACTATGCCATGAGTAAGATTCCATACTCTATATGCTTTGCTTGTAGTTGAGTAACCAAGTAGGAAACCATCATCACATTTCTTCTCAAATTTGCTCAATCTTGAACCTTTCTTCAAGATATAGCACTTGCAACCAAACACTCTAAAGTATGCAATATTTAGCTTTCTTCCATTCAATAGTTCATAAGGTGTCTTCTCAAGCATCTTGTGGCAATAGAGTCGGTTGCTATAGTAGCAAGCCGTGTTGATAGATTCGGCCCAAAAAGAATCACTCACATTGTATTCACTAAGCATAGATCTTGCCATATCAATGAGTGTCCTATTCTTCCTCTCAACAATCCCATTTGATTGAGGTGTATACTTGGTCGAGAATTGATGTTTGATTCCATATTCATCACAAAGCTCATCAATTCTTGTATTCTTGAACTCACTACCAGTGTCACTTCTCACTTTCTTGATAGTTGTTTCAAATTCATTTTGGCATCTCTTGACAAAGATCTTGAATGTATCAAATGTGTCACTCTTGTCACTAAGAAAGAATACCCATGTATATCTAGTGAAGTCATCAACTATCACAAAGTCATATTTGTTTCCACCAATGCTTGTATATACAGTTGGTCCAAACAAGTCCATGTGCAAGAGCTCAAATGGTTTGCAAGTACTCATCATGCTCTTACTAGGGTGAGTGTTTCCAACTTGTTTGCCGGCTTGACAAGAGCTACATAGCTTATCTTTCTTAAATACCATATCTTTCAAGCCTCTAACTAGATCATGCTTGACAAGTTTGTTCAATTGTCTCATTCCAACATGACCAAGCCTTTTATGCCATAACCAACCCATGCTAGATTTGGATAGCAAGCAAGTTGACAATTGAGTTTCTCTAGCATTGAAATCAACCAAGTATAGATTCTCATATCTAAAGCCTTTGAATATCAAGTTAGAGTCATCTACACTTATGATCTCTACATCATCAACTCCAAATATGCATTTGAAACTAAGATCACATAGTTGAGCTACGGATAGCAAGTTGAAGTTCAAGCTCTCTACTAGCAACAAGTTGGATATGCTCATGTCATTGGATATTGTAATCTTACCAAGCCCTTTGACCTTGCCTTTGCCATTGTCACCAAATGTGATAGATTCAATCCTATTGCCACTATTTGACTTGATAGAGTTGAACATTCTTGAATCACTGGTCATATGTTGAGTGCACCCACTATCAAGCACCCAATGCCTCCCTTCGGCTTTATAATTGACCTACAAAATAATTCAATTCTTCTTACGTACCCATACTTGTTTGGGTCCTCCAAAGTTAGTGACTAAGGACTTAGGTACCCAAATAGCTTTCTTCTTTGAGCTCTCATTGGGTGTACCCATGTACTTAGCTATCACACCTTTCTTGCTCTTGGTAAGCACATAACTTGAATGAAAGCGAATAGATGCACTTGTAAATTTTATCTTGCTTAGATTTAGTTTGCAATATTGCTCATCCTTCCCTACTTGCTTGCAACTAGTGCAAAACCGACCATTGCTCTTCACAAAGCGAGGCTTTGGAGTTGCAAAGGCCACCTTGCCTTTCTTGGGGGTGTAGCCCAATCCCTCTTTGCAAAGGGAGAACCTTTGGCTACCCAAGCATTTAAGCAAGAGGGCGTATCCACCATAGGCATTGCCTAAGGCTAGAGTGAGCTTACCAACCTCCTTCTTAAGGGTCTCATTCTCAACCATTAGTGAAGCATCACAAGTGAAACCATCACTAGTAGAAGAGGTAGAGTTAGAAGTGCTACAAGAAGGGTTAGTTAGGGTGATGATGATGGGTTTATAGAATGATTCATTTATTATGTCACAAGTTGATCCCATGTTACTTGTTGAAACATGCTCTTTCTCCTTTTGCTCAACAAGAGATGAGTGAGCTTCTTTAAGCTTAGAGTGAGCTTTGCCAAACTTCTCATGGGTATCCTCTAGCCTCTCATGAGAAAGATTGAGCTCATCAAAGGATTTCTTGAGAGCTTGAAGCTCTTTGCGCAATGCTTTGCACTCCTTTCTCTTGATGTCAAAATGAGTCTTAGCATCTTCCAACATGTCAATTAGTTCATCTTTAGTGGGTTCATCATCATCATCATCACTAGAGTCATACTCATCATCGGATTGTACCTTAGTGGACTTAGCCATGAAGCATGCCGATGGAGTGTCAAAGAGAGAGATCTTGTTCTTCATAGCAATGCTTGCAAGAGCCTTCTTCTTGTTTGATCTTTTCTCATCATCACTTGAGTCATCATCACTTGAGGAATCACTATCCCAAGTGACAACATATGAGCCTCCGTTCTTGTTCTTCTTGAAGGTCATCTTGCTCTCTTTCTTCTCTTTCTTTTCTTTCTTCTTGCCCTTCTTCTCATCTTCATTGTCACTATGATGAGGGCAATCCACAATGAGATGACCCTTGCTATTGCACTTGAAGCATCTTTTATCCTTATCATTGTACTTGTGTGAGCTCTTCTTCCTTCTTGCTCTATAGCCCTTCTTCTTAATGAACTTGCTAAATTTCTTGACAAATAGAGCCATTTCTTCTTCATCATGATCACTATTGCTTGATCCTTCATCATTGCTTAACTCATCACACTTTGCTTTGCCTCTTGATGATGATGTGGCTTTGAATGCCACACTCTTCTTCTTCTCATCTTTCTTTTCATCTTTTTTTCTCCTTGTTTTCTCTCATCTGGTCCTTGTCCTCTCTAAAAGTGTCATCGGTGATCACCTCACCAAGAACTTGGTTTGGTGTCATAGTATCCAATCCGCTCCTCACCAATAGAGTAACCAACATCTCAAATCTTGAGGTAAGACTCCTCAAAAATTTGAATGAGAAGTCCTTGTTCTCCACTTTCTCTCCAAGTGACTTGAGGTCATTAACAATCACCTCAAGTCTATTGAATATTTCCGACACATTTTTATCCTCCTTCATCTTGAAGCTTGCAAACTTCTCCTTCAAGATGTATGCCTTGGCCCCCTTCATGGATTGAGTCCCTTTATAAGACTCTTCAAGCTTCTTCCAAGCATCATGAGCACTCTCTATGTTCTTGATTTGCTCAATGACCTCCTTAGAGATTGTATCATGGATGACACTCAATGCAATGTCATTGTTTTGGAGCTTCTCCTCCTCGGCCGCGGTGGGTGCCTCCTCATTCACCACCTCAAACTTCTTGTCAACCACCAACCATATCTTCTGGTTGATTGATTTGATATGGGTGGTCATCAATGCCTTCCAATAGCTATAATTGGTCCCATCAAACTTAGGTGGCCTCTTGGTGTTGTTGATTTGAGTCATTTTAACACCGTGGGATGTTAAGATTCAAATGAACGGTATACCGGCTCTGCTACCACTTGAAAGGTCTAGGAATAGCTAGAGGGGGTGAATAGCCTATTTACAAATTTCTACAACAACACTAGGCAAAGGATTAGTATAACAAATGGTGTTAAGCAAGTTTGCACTAGCACTGCTAGGGTCGGCAAGCTACCTACCACAATTCTAGTTACTAGCAAGATAGGAACTATAACACACAACCTAGATAGGAACCTAGAAAGCTCTAAACAAGGTTGTACAAGCTAAAGAGCTAAGTTACTCTACTTTGCAAGAATGTAAGAATGTAATGCAAAGCTATAGTTAGAGATGTGCCAATATAAAACCAATCACAATAAGAATCCTTGGTGAAAGACAATATGACACAAGATTTTTTTACCGAGGTTCACTTGTTTGCCAACAAGCTAGTCCTCGTTGTAGCGATACACCCACTTGGAGGTTCACACGTTAATTGGCATCACACACCAAACCCGTCACCGGGTGCCGCAAAACCAACACAAGATGGGATCCACAAGCTACGCGCAATCCACTAAAGATACCTTTTGCGAACTCCCGCAGGGAAGGTTCAAGAACCCCTCACAATCCACCGATCAGAGCCGGAGACAATCACCTTCCTCCGCTCAACGATCCTTGTCGCACCAAGCCATCTAGGAGGTGGCAACCTCCAAGAATAACAAGAGCTCCCGCGATGACGACAATCACCAAGTGCCACTAGTATGCAATCAATAGAGCAATGCACATGGTTCACTCAATCTCTCATGAATTGATCAATTATGTCAAGAGGATGAGTGGGTGGAGCAATCTCAAGCAAGCACAAGTGTATGAGTGAAGTAAGAGTGCAAGAGAATGCCCCAAGGGCCGGCCATATCACTATATATATATCCCACACTCACAATCTAGCCTTTCCACCCAAAAACCACTTGTCTGCGTACCTCCGGACGCTGTTTTCATAGGGGTCTGGACCAACGCCTGTGTCCGGACCCTTCACAAACCGAGAGCCGAGCTCTCTATTTCACACCTCCGGACGCGTGCAATGCACCGTTCGGACCATGGTGTATGCATCCGGTTAGCCTGTCGTTCAAACGGCTCCTTCCCGCGCGCGCCTCTGCCTGCCACGTGTCTTCGGACGTGTCCGGACTTACCTCCGGATCAAAACACACCTCCATCCGGAACTTGGCTAAAAACAGCCCGAAACCACCCGAGAGCACCTTCTCTCCGGACGTAGCATCTGGAGTCCTCTGTCTGGATAGCGACAAGCATTCGGACCTTCTTCTAGAGAGCAACAGAGAGCTCCACCTCTCCGGACGGGTGTCCGGAGCTGCACTTCGGACGACAACCACCGTCCGAACTCCTATCCACAGCAGCGCCAGCCTAGGGTTTGCCTCCGGACCTATCACCGATGGTCCGGACACGCCAAGCCCTAGCGTCCGGACCTAGTGTCCGGACCTCCTTTCTCTGCCCAAACTGCTCTCCAACTTCTTCCAAGCTTCCAAGGTCTAACACTAAGTGATCTCAACACTTGTGCGTGTGTGTTAGTTTTTAGTTCACATTTTCTTGGAATTAGTTGGTTTACCTCACTAGTTCATTTGATTTTAAATGCAATGCAATGAACCTAGTGGCACATGATAACCACAATAAAACACAAGAGCTCCCTCCTTGATAGTATGACTATCTATCCTAAATGTGATCACACCCTCTATGGTGTCTTGATCACCAAACCGAAAATGGTTCCTATATCGCCTTTACCTTGACACCATTTTTCTTTCCCTTCACCATGCTAGAGCCTTTGCAACCATCACCTTGATCCATTTGCTCCATCACATGGCATGTACCAACCTATCTCATGATTCACACTTAGAGATCCAAGGTTAGTACTTAGGTAGGTTTCATCAATTATTCAAAACCAAACATATGAGGGACTCTCAGCAGGGTGGTGATGGCGGGATCATGCAGCCACCGAACAGAGGCATGGTTGAGGCGATGGGAGAAAGAAGATGAATAGGAGACATAGGTGGAGTGTTGAATGAAGATCCAACTACTCAGGTCAATAGCTTGTAAAAAGACAAATTTCAGGAGCCTATAGGATAGCAAATCCCTAAACAAAACTTTCTCCAAAAACTCCCTATCCTAACCCTGGTCTATCTTTGCTTGGAGAATTGAGGTATTTATAGGGAAAGATTCGCAGACACTGCTACTCCCTATCATGGGGCGTCGACCTTTTTCTTCGACACTCTGTTGCCCCGACTAGCCGCTATCATCACTGCCTAGATGTTTGCCAGAACTGAGATTCCTATCACTATTTTTACATCAAGAATACTGAGAAATAGAATAGGAAATAATGGTTCTATGTTGTAAGTCCGGATACCAAGTTAGGGTGGCCGGATGACTGTAGTGGTCGGCTATGGATATGGAGGTGACTACCGCTATATGAGAGGTTCTTCAAATTTGGATTTTCGACCATTGTTGTCAGATCTAAGAATACTCGGGTAAACCATGCAACGTAAATTCTGTTTTTAAAGTTCTATGTGTGAAGTTATGTGTGAGTTGGGTGCCGGAAATGGCCGACAATGGAGTGGCTATGGTGGCACCCATGTGGCACAGGTACTGTCCAAAAACTTTTAATTGAACTTGTTTTTTAATCTTCTATTAGGACCAAATTTTGAAAGAGAAATGTTATATGACAACCGAGTGTTTTATCTCGATCTGGCACACAATTTTTTTTAATGTTCTATGATGTATTTGGTAATGTTTACGTGGTATATAAGTGATATTTTGTGAAATCTGTCGGACTTGCATATAATATACATGTGATGTTTTATGATATAATTTGAGATGTTCACATGGTAGACAAGTGGTGTTCTATGAAAAATCATGTGCTAGGGGCGTGTAAAACAACCGAATATGCCCGAGTACCAAATGGTACATGTTCATATAATATATATATATATATATATATATATATATATATATATATATATATACTATGCATTTTATAATGTTCACATAATATATAAATGATGTTCAGTAAAATCTATGTGTTGTTAAGCTCTAAAACAACCGAATGCGATATAGACAGACTCTTTTGAAAACCATTGGTGAGGGTTGTTTTTCTTTATAATATTTTATTAGGAGTTTGCAAAATCATATTTGTTTTGAGATTTTCTTGATACGGTTAAAGATCCTCTTATAACTATGCCAACGAGATATTTCTGCCATTTATACTATTGTTACCCAAATACACACAAACAATTTGTTTGCTGGTATTACGATGTTCAGAAGTCATTTTATGGAAGAACGAGTACTATTTTTCGTTTAACCACATGGAACGCAACTCGAAGCTTTCGTTCTACCATAGAGCCATTTTGTAAAGTTGCTGCATATATGGGTGGACGACAGTAGATTATTTCTTAAATTTTGTTGATTTGAGGTGTATTTGTGTAATTTTCATAGTGTATTTTGAAGTTATAATCTTAATACTGTAATAATATAAGATACTGAAAATATTGATGATCTTATCCGGTCATTTTTTGTTGGCAGGTTCATCCACACATATAGAGAACATTTCTTCTGGATGGCCGTCGCGCCATCCATCTTGTCTGTAAACCAAATACTTTTAAAATGTAAATAACATATCTCACCAATGGACTATGGATATCTTTGGAACTAAAGACGTATTTGGTTGATGATCAGAGACCGCCACCGCCATGCTCAAATCTATGGCGTGCCACAATTGCTCACGATAGGCAGCCACACTTGCTTAGGCGTCAACATACAGTAGTTGTTTTCTGCCGTCTTGCTCGCCAAAAGTTTGCTCGCTATAAATTTGGCGTAACCCTGTGACCAGAACACACGGCATGTCAAGTTCACAGCACAAACACACTCTAATTCATTGGGTTGTCCAACTAATGATTTATGGTTCAGTACATGGAAGTTTGTTGCTGTGACTCTGAAGCACCAGCACACCAGCTTGTCAATCAAGTGAGACTGTGTTGACCATTTAAAAGAAGGATTAATAAGTGCGATGATAATACAGAAAATTTGCTTTGACTTGACATGGATAATTTTATTTTGCTGATATATAATAGCCTAGAGGCTTAAGCCAAATCGGATGACATGATCTTACAGATAAGGTGAAGATACCCACACATCTAGTAGCTTGTAAGAGATCTTTCATCCAACTGTGTCGCCATCGCCAATATAATGCCATGACCATCCGGATGTGGTTGGTAAGCAGCTTTGCTATCCTCACAACAGTAGATGACAGGATGACGATAATTACGCGTCACTCAATCGTGATACTCACCAGATTTTTTTAGATTATCTTTCGGTCCAAATACTTAACTTAGTATATTTCATTTGCTTAGTAGATTAGGAAATATATTTTTTAGATGATAAGTCACGTCAGCTCAATGGAAAAAAAATTACGTACAAACCATCCATATGTATGTTTTATACGATCTGTGCTACTAACCGTAAACTATAATATCAATTTCACTCTTCCTATGGTAGATCCTCACCAAAACACCATACAAATGATCCGTGTCTGATTTTTTTCCACTGAACCTACCATACGCCAAAAATCTCCGGTTCTTAGCAAACGTTTTGGTTCACGCTGATTGGGTGTTTATCACGCGAGGACAAATTTGCTAACCTTTCTAAGTTATCTTGTGGTATGCTATTTCAGTACTACTACCTCTTCTAACATGATGATAGTAGGCTCTGTTTAGCGTGACTGCAGTGTCGGTTTCGGTAATGATGAAATCTTTTGGGTGCTGGTGACCTCTCATGGGTTGAATCCTTTTGACTTATAGGTTGGTACTACCAGTACTCTTCAGTCTTCAGAGTTTAGACTGGTTCATCTCTACCATATGTTCCGGAAAGTGTTGCGTGTTTCACCTCAGTAACCGGCGCGTTAGACTGGTTCATCTCTACCCATCTATTTAGGAACGTGTTGCGTGTTTCACATAAGTAACCGGCGCGTTATTTTTTAGGCCATGTCCGTTTTGTTTGCGGAGGATTTAATCTAAGAGCTAGTTTATTTTGGATCAGGAATGAGTGAATCCGTTCTTGTTATTTATTTCAGCTTATGATTAATTTCAAAAGGTAGAATATCTAGTTTCGTTTCGGGTCATATAGACAAAAAAAAAAGATGCAAATTTTTGTTCTGGATGATTTTCATTTCGGACGGGTATAAAACGAACGCACACGAACAACGCCTTAGGGGTCGTTTGGGAGCGCTCCGCTGACTGTCAAACGCGTTTTTCAGCGAGAACTGATTCTGTGTAATGATTCTCTGAAATAAACAAATAGGCTGAGAGCTAAAATAAAATAGCTTCACTTGATTTTATTCATACTAATTTTGAGAGTTTAGGCTAAGTAATTAAAGAGAATCAAATTTCAGCCACAAAATTACTTCACCCCTGAATCAGGGAGCACACCTCTAAGCAGACCCTTAATTAGCATCGATTAAGTCTTTCCCGTATAGAAGCCTACACGAAGGCTCGCCGCAGGCGATCAGGCGCTACTGGATGCTTCATGCTTGCAACTTGCAAGCTCAATGCAGCCTCATCCGGTTGACTAGTCTCCTCATCATCCAAATTTTTGTCGACATGCGCCACGTCAATGATTTGATCGCCGACGCGATATCGGTGTGCTCGCGAGTCCGCCGCACCCATCCGCCAGATTCGCATGCCCCAACCTCTGCCAAACATGGACTCACTCACTCCCTAAATAGATGTCGTTCTCGCTTTTCGAAAAATTAGCGTTTTCAAAATACCGGTAATTATGTATTAAATATATAAATAATTATGTTAAGTAATTTGTATCATCAAAAGATCTTTAAGTCTAGTTTTTTTAACAAATTTATTTGGAGATATAAATGTTGCATGTATTTTTTTACAAACTTAGTCAAAGTTGAGAAAGTTTGACCGGCACGTATCACATAACGACCTTCCTTTTAGGACGGAGGGAGTAGCTTATTCCCTCTATCAAAAAAGATGTAACGATAAGATTTATACAAACCAAACTAGCTTAACTTAAATAGATTTATAATAAATATAATGTTAACACTTAAATTAGATTTATACTATGAAAATATATTTCATATAATTAGTTTAATAGTAATTATTTTGTATAATAAATTTTAGTATTTTTTGTATAACTTGGTTAAACTTGACTCCTCATAAAAATAAAACATGCACTTCTTTTAGACAGGAGTACATTTGTATGGCCATGCACACCAAACACTACACTCTTTCACTCCCCTAAAAATCAGTCTAAACTATACTCCTTTCATCCCAAAATAGCTATATATCTAATTTTTCGAGTTAAACTTCTCTACTCTATACTGTCAATGTAGTTTTTTTTAAAAAAAATATATAATTCCAGCTTTCAGACAAGTCATGCTTTCCTAAGTCGACCAAGTTCATAGGAAAAATATGAGTATATATATATATATATATATATATATATATATATATATATATATATATATATATATATGTCTCCAATTAGATTTATTATGAAAACAATTCCATAATTAATGTAATGATATTTTTTCATATCATAAATATTTTTAACTTAAAATATAGATTTGAACAAATTTAAATTTATTTGACTCTTAGGAAAGTTAGAATTACATTCTCTTTCAATTTTTTTAGGATGAAATAAATAAGGCCAATTAAATTTATAGAAAAGAATAGTAATATTTATGTCTCAAATAAATTTATTATAAAATTACACTACAATTGTAAATTTACACTATAATAATATTTTTTTTGAAGAGAAGGGAACTATATTAAACTTAGAATTACTTATGGAAAATCTAAATAAATAAGATACAATATTCTATATATATTCTTTCATTGTCTTTTCCATAGAAGCTTTCCTTGATGCAACTGATGCTCTAGATGAACGAACTCATATTGAACATTTGGGCTAGAGTGGATATTGAACATTTGAGCTAGAGTGTAATCCTCATGTTGAACTTGCCAATCAACTCTAAACATCGGACAAAGATGCAATATTTCAGAACTAGTCTAAATTAAAACATATTTAAAACATATTGAAGTTATCACATGTAACAAGCACCTAGACAAAAATCTTCTAATTTTACCGATAAATTTATTTAGAATAAACCTAATAAACAAACTAAATTCAAAGAAATGTCATAAACAAGATGGGTCCTTCTTCCTTATTCTTAGGGATGCGACACAAGTTATCAATGGACTTAATTTTTATGAATTATTATATATACGAACAGTTAGTTGATTTTACAACTAGAATAACCTACCTGCAAAATTAAGGCTGTAACGACAAGTGGGGAGTGGGAACCGGAACGGGTGGGCGGCCGCTGTCTCCAAGCAGGCGGGGGCTTGTTCCCCTCCATTCCTAGTCTCATACAGATAATTTGGTCACAAAATTAAGCATCAGCACACTGACGAGTGATGAGTGAGCAATCACAGCTTGCCAAGCATATTGTTCGCATATTGTTCTGGTGGTGGACAATGACGGAGCTACGTGGGGGCCATAGTGGGCCTTGACCCCCCCTTGGTTCTGTAAAGTTTGTATAATATTTGTACTGTTTAGGGAGTATAAGAATACAAATACAAGGCCATTACTCAATAATAATGTAGAGTCATAGCTCCATCTATAGGCTTAGCAAACAACGCTGATCTCCATCTCCGTTTCAAGCACTTTCAACTCTCCATCCGCATAGGATTTGTTCGCTTTCTCCGGCAACGGTGAGATGATGACGACGCCAAGGAGTCAGCTGGCAAGAGTCTGACGACGAGATGCCCCGACGCGAAGCAGCTCCGTATAGGCCAGGCCGCGCCATGTTTTGTTCCATTAAGAATACGTGATGTTCTCTAGCCGTTTTTTTTTAAAAAACAAAACAAAGATATACAATAGAAATACTAGAATACATATCTTATACCTGCAATGAATAAGTGGGCTTAGAAAAAATAATTTTACCTTTTCAAAAATAATCATCTTTTAGAATTCTAAAATAATCATTTACATACAAATAAGTGAATAGATATTTCAAAATTTTATTTTTCTCACGATCTATAGTTTTTACAGCTGCTCTAACCAAATGGTAAAACAGACTTCTATTTCTTTACAGCTCAATTAAATAAGGTCTTAGATTGAAATGCATCTCTCAACATCAGATGACTCTTCAAATACATAACACAGCAGAGCACTTAACACCCTATAAAGCATTACACATACTTTGCGAAATGGCCTCCCCCTTAATTGGACTGCATGCTCCGCCACTGGCGGTGGGTGCACGAGATTCAGGGGCAGGGCATCCCCACCGAGCGATGCGCTAGGGATTAGGAACACTTGTTTCCGAAGAAAAGAAATATACCCACCCCAGGTCCTGAAACAGATGGGAAACGAACAAGATCGACGAGTGGCTCGCCACTGCCCATTCTGTCAGTCACCAGCTCACGCTCACCACACAAGACGAAACGGGCAGGAAATGTGGATGAAATGGTCCGAGGACCCCGGCGATTGAAAGCGAAAACGAAGTGAGAGGAGATTAGCGGAGAGTCTCACGCACACGCGGACCGCAACCGTGTCCACGGGAATAGACGGCAGGCAGGCAGGGTGAGAGCTGAGAGCTGAGAGGAGCCTACCAGTCAGGAAGGGAGGCGTGCCCCACAAGCCTCTGCCCCACGCACACGTATATCCTCCCCGCAAGAATATCCGCCACGTGGACGGCCCAAGCTCGTCGACCACCTAAACCAATCACCACTCAACAGTTTTAGTTAACCCTCCGCCCCTCCCTTCTTCACCTCTTCCTCTTCACACGGCTTCCTCCTACCTCCAGTTCCCCTCCACCACCACCACCACCACCACCATTCCTCTCACGACAGACCCGCGCATACCTCCCGAACCCTAGCTGGCGGCGGGAGGCGGAGGTAGCGGCGGGATGACGCGGCGGTGCTCGCACTGCAGCCACAACGGGCACAACTCGCGGACGTGCCCCAACCGCGGGGTCAAGATCTTCGGGGTGCGCCTCACCGATGGCTCGGCCATCCGCAAGTGCGCAAGCATGGGGAACCTCTCCCTCCTCTCCGCGGGATCCACCAGCGGCGGCGCGTCCCCCGCCGACGGGCCCGACCTCGCTGACGGCGGCGGGGGCTACGCCTCCGACGACTTCGTCCAGGGCTCCTCCTCCGCCAGCCGCGAGCGCAAGAAAGGTCAGCTACCGCCCGATCTCTGCCCCATCCACTCGCTACCGCCGGATGCAGAGCCCTAGACGTCAATAGATCCTTCCAGCTCTCCAAGCTTTTCCGTTCCTTTGTCTCCTGCCTGCCTACTCGGATTACTTTTTTTTAGATGCGTCCACCTGGTGCTCACTGATTAAGTTTGGGAAACGGGCACTACTCCAGCTGAGAGGAAATCAATAATGGTACTACTACCACACTGCGAGTATATGGATATTGTACTAGTTGAGTTGATTGATATACATGGTACTCGAATTCAACCCCTAAATGGTACAGGACAAGGACCACATCTGGAGGCACTTTACTGTTTGACTGGGTCATAGGGATGCTTTAAGAAGCTCAGCTCTACGGGTTTTTTTAGAACAAGGGTTAAGTATTGTTCCGAGCAGTGGTGTCAGTTGATTTTGATGAAATTTCTCGCTGATTGGTGATGCTGAATGACTGTGGACGTATAGGGCTGCATAATCAGGAACTATATGCCGAGCAATAGAAACTGCTGCGCTAACTGCTTATGCATAGTCTTATGTATGCCATACCTGGGGATGCAATCACTATTACGCAGTGCCAAGTTCCAGTTGTCCATACTTGATAAGGAAACAAGCTTTTCTATATGTAATGGGAAAAATCAAATTCTTGATTAATGAGTACCAGTATTCTACAAGTCTTATATTTATTGCTAACTGTTGCTCCTGATTCTCGTGAGATCTTGAGCGAACATTGATAGCTAGTTCTTGGTTTACACTTGGTGGTGGGTGGTTGGTGTTTTAATGTAAGTCTAGTGGCACCTTTCTTCAGATTATGCAATTTTTTTAGCTTTCTTCTGATTTTGTGCTGTTTGGCTAGTCCTCAATTTGTCGATGGTACCCTTCCTATATGATTTGTTTAATAGCGAAGTGGTGGTGCTAACTTTTACCATACTCTGTTAATATGCTGCTGTTCATTCATTTCAGTTCACTGGCTTCTTGTAGCTTCGCATATTGCTGCCTGCCTGCATGGCTGCAGTTTGGACTTTGCGTGTCATGTTGCTGAATGCTGATTAAGGTTGCTCTGACAGGTGTTCCTTGGACTGAAGAAGAACACCGGAGGTTTTTGCTGGGACTACAAAAGCTTGGGAAAGGCGATTGGCGAGGAATTTCACGTAATTTTGTGGTCTCAAGAACACCTACTCAAGTAGCAAGTCATGCTCAAAAATATTTTATACGTCAATCAAATATGAGCAGAAGGAAGAGAAGGTCTAGCCTTTTCGACATGGTGCCTGATGAGGTAACTTGCTTGATCTTAGCCTTGATTTCTACACAAATATTGCTTGCTATGGCCTTGTTTTGTACTCATACATGTGTTGCAACTACACTAGTGGTTGTTTTTAAGGTAATATATTATATATATATATATCATATTACTAGTTTAACCTTTTGTATCTAGGTGCTGTTTGGTTCCAGATACGGAGCGGCACCGTAAATGGAAATAGATGCCGCCGCTACCTATTGCCTGCAATGAAATACATCAGTTTGTTTGGTTCGTTATAAGATATCCTTTATCCATTCCCGCTACTCGGTGTAAACAGATAAGCCCGAGGGGTGAGCGGTAATGGTGTTACACGTATTTGGACCTGATCCCCCCGTGAACGGTCCCGCGGCTGCTGAAACAAACACGTAACAACGGGAATTAATAGCAGCGCAAACAGTTACGGGACCGAATACGTCGAAACAAACAGCACCCTAGTTCTGTAGCTTGTATATTTTTCTGGCAGTCACTATTCGCTATTTAAACAGTGTGTAAATGGTAAAAGACCAACTGTGTCATTGAGGCCCTAAACGTTCCATTAAATGACCGGACCGTTTAAACCATAAAAAATTGCCTAAACGGCTTAAAAAGAATAGAGTTAAACATAACTAAATGGCTAAACTGCCGTTTAACTAACTGTTTAGTCAATAGGAGGATTGTAACTATGACATTGGCACCAAACTAATTAACATTGTAATGGTAAAGTGGGATTTAGTTTCCTTCCAGAAAAAAAGATTTATTTGCTAGGGTACATATTTTTTACATACATAAATGTGTATACTTTCTAGTATATCTGTTTTTTACATACATAGATATGTATATTTTCATGGTCATATACAAAACCGTTTAGATCATTATCATTTAACTCAGTATAAACGCTGTCTAAACACCCTAAATGGTAAACCAAGGGTGACCCCTTGTTTACCATTTGCGTTTAGGATAACAGTGCTGACAGTAATGCACAGTATCCTATCCTTAATCTCATTAGGTAGTTCTTAGGGCTTGTTTGGTAGAGCTCGACTTCTTGATTCTTAGCTCTAGCTCCCTGATTCTCTGATGGAGCTATTTTGGTGGAGGAGTAGGTGAGAAGTGATTTAGTGTGATTCTGGTGGGGATTAAATCGAGCGGTGGTGAGGGATTTTTTTAGCTGTTTGGCTGTCCAGGAGCGATTCTCACAGACAGTGGCGGAGGACGGATTAAATTTGAGGTGTGGCGGATCAAAGCATGCCTTCATCTACCAACATCCGTAGTTAGAGTCCTGGAGACGCTTTATACCATGTGTACTATTGAGTAAACCTACTATTATTTTATTTTGATAACCTAAAGTCCTTTTCTACAAGTAGCAAAATACAAATTAAAAGAAAAAACAAGTAGTAAAAATTTTATGTGGTAGACACAAGGTATCGCATGAGCCATACCTTGCCATGTTGGTCCTCCGCCCCTGCTCAGAGAATCTGGAGCTGGGAGTGCTTACTTGTGCTTTGCATATAATTTGAACTGAACTGTGCTCTGTTTGTTTTACAGTCCATGGACCTTCCACCCCTTCCTGGAAGTCAAGAACCCGAGATCTCAGTGTTAAATCAACCACCACTGCCGCCTCCTGTGGAGGAGGAGGTGGAATCGATGGAGTCAGATACTTCTGCTGTTGCAGAGAGTTCTGCAGCTTCAGCTGTCATGCCCGAGAGTTTACAGCCTACCTATCCGATGATTGTTCCAGCTTATTTCTCACCGTTCTTGCAATTCTCAGTTCCTTTCTGGCCAAATCAGGAAGATGGAGGTGATATGCCCCAAGAAACACATGAGATTGTCAAGCCTGTTGCAGTTCATTCCAAGAATCCTATTAATGTTGATGAACTTGTGGGCATGTCAAAGCTAAGCATTGGGGAGCCTGGTCAGGAGACTCTGTCTACTTCGCTGTCCCTAAATCTGCTAGGGGGGCAAAATAGGCAGTCGGCTTTCCATGCAAATCCTCAAACGAGAGCTCAAACCTGATCCCCCATCAGCACAGAAACTGCATTTAGATGGAATACCGGGCAAAATAAGCTTTGCCTCCTTTTCTTCTTCTTCTATATTTAAGATTAACCGTCCTCTGTAGCTTGTATCATGTGCTGTAAGTTATGCTACGTATGAATGTACCTGTTGTTTGTCTGGCACGCATGATATGACACTCTTATGTTAACAAAGTCATTGATGTTAGTGCTGATCTTTATGGTTGTAATGTTGTAAACTTTTCTTAGAAAAAAAGTATTAGACAGTTCTTTTCGAGTGCACTCAGTTCTCTACCTGATGTTTAATTGCGGAAGATGATATTGATTAATTGCTGGCCATGCAACTCTTTTTTTTTTCTTTCTTTTTGATGAAGCAGTATGGCGCTGGCGACGAAGCTAGACTGCGATACGCGGAGTTCGCTGTTGCCTCATGTATTTGAATCTGTTCTATACTGCGTTAATTCTTTTGTGCTGCATGTGTTACTGTACATGGTTTCACTTTATCACTTCGTTTTTTGTTTGTTGTAACCGTGCCCAGCACAATTGCACAAACTGTTTGATTGCCCTCGTGCAACGTGTTTAATGGAATATTCTTTCGAATTCTCTTGAGTAGGACCTTATCTTTCCCTGGTTTTTCATTTCCATTGTGACCAAGTGTTTACATGTGGTTGGTGACAGTACTGACAAGTGAGAAGTCCCTTTCAGCTTATCTTTGGTTATCCACCTATCCAAACACAGGACACAATGTCACTTTTGTATCTTTAGCAAAAGTCTTTCGCTTCGTGCGCGCTGGTGGCTGCAAAAGTTTAAAGAATCATCGATGATCGTTTCACCAGCAACATCAGTTTCTCCCGCAATTTATTATCTCCTTTTCTCTGGTGACCAGTGGCATTATCTTTTTGAAAATAAGGTATGAGTGCTGCCATCATCAGACAAAAAAGAATGGAGAGAAGAATTCGAACATTAAATAAGAAAGGACGTCTGCTGAAAACGGAAACATGCATCAGACAACTCCTATAGTACTTTGATCAGTGATTTCAGGATCATCAATTTGTTAGGTTGATTTGCTTTTGACAGCTGATGAACATAAAAACAAATGGCACAGCTGTTTCTACATTTCCATATAGTACTATATCATTTCTTGATTCCTGCCTTTGGAATGGCCAGCTGTAACTATTGACAATGACAACAGATAAGTTAATTGTATATTACATACAATTCTGTATTTCTGTACTTACATAGTTAATCACAATCCTATGTTTCCATTGCAGGTTTGATCAATGCTTTCCTCTGTACTGAAGTAACTTACCAGTAGTGTGTGTTCTCAGCATCATCAACGTGGTAGGTAAGTTTTCCTTTTACTGCTGAACATGAAAGAAGAAACAGCACCGCTGTTTCAACATTCTTGTTATGTCAATGCTTCTGTACTCTTTTACCATTTGGATCGGTCAGTTCTAGGAAGTGACAACAACGGCAGACTGATAAATTACTCGATTTACATGCAAATGTACATTTACATCAGTTTGTCGCAATCGTATACTATGTTTTCTTTGCAGTTTTGATCAAATACACCCAACTCAGAAAAGGACTACAAGCCCGACAAAGCTATCTTTCCTGCTCCTGCTTCTTTCTTATCCACTTCATCCCCTATAACTTTCTTCCAGAACCAGTGCCTCTTCCAGACCTGCTCCATCTGCTCCATGGGCAGCTTCTTTGTCTCAGGAAGGAACAGATAAACAAACAATGTCATCAAGCAGATCCATCCACCAAAGACGAAGAACGTCACCGACTTGATGCGACAAAGGACCTCAAGAAACGTCTGGCCAATCACAAATGTCATCAAGAAAACCACAGCGACCACAATGCTCTGCCCTGCGGACCTGATCTTAGTGGACAAACCTCAGCAGGTACCAAAAAAGTAAGAGGGCCCCATGAACATGCAAAGCCTGCAACGAACACACACATTGTGATCAGCACTAGGTATGCATATTCACCATCCATTTCCTCATAGTCCTTGAACTTTGCAGCCAGGATTGCGCCAACAGTAAACTGTGAAAGTATCATCTGCACACCGCCTACAAGGAAAAGCTTCCTGTGCCCAAACCTGTCAACCAGCATCATCGCAATGATGTTGGCAAATGTTGCACATACGCGTGTCACCACCGAGGACAAGAGGGACGCACTCTCCTTGAGACCGATTGTCCTGAACATGACCGGTGCATAGAAGTTCATCACGTTGATCCCAGTAACCTGATTGAAGAAAGGGATCAGCAGTGCTACTACAAGCTGTGGCCTGTACTTCCTCTTGAGTATGTCCCTAAATGGATACCGGGTCGCTCTTGAGAGGTTGCTAGCACAGACCAAGTCATCAAGCTCTTTCTGGACCGAGGTTGTTCCACGCAGCTTCTGGAGCAGGACCCTTGCCTTGTCCGTGTTGCCATCACATTGGATTATAAAGCTTTGCGTCTCAGGGAGGAAGATTGCGCCGATGGTTAGGAATGCAGCAGGCAGTGCAGCCATTGACAGGGATATCCTCCATCCCCATCCTGCTGTAATTTTTATAACAAAATAGTTGAGAATGTTTGCAAAGAGAATGCCAAGGCTGATGCAAAGCTCAAAGCCATTGTTGATTGCCCCACGGTATTGGGGTGGCGCCATTTCTGACAGGTACAATGGGATTGACTGCAAATGTAATTTGCATAGTATGATATTAGTACAGTTCTAATTGTTCTTTGGGAGAAAGGGATATGAAGAAAGACATGCATCTAAGATAATGTACAGGTCAAAAAGAATTATCTATAATCCATAAGAAACGTGATTATAGGACAGTACTATTCGTACATTGATGTGTTAAGACTTGTGGTCTTGGTTGGTGCTCTTGCACAATGTGAATTTCTGAACAGTCACTGTTTTTCTACTAATTATTAGCCAGTGAATATTACTGCAAGTTGAAACTAGAAAGTTCAGATTACAACACAAATTTTACTTTCCAGCTATATTGTATCTCCACTCTGATACATAATCACTTCACTTGTTGAAAACTTGAAGGTTGTTTAGGAAGCACTAACTCTAAGGGAGTACAATCCATCAGCAACAAAGGCACTTGAAAGTCATAATAAGCCAAACATGTAATTTTGCTCAACTTTAGCGATCTATTGCTGTCAATTTGGGAGCTGAACAAATGGCATCCACAAGAACCCTTTGTTTTTAATCACTCAGTCCAACTCCATGAAATACTTGAATTTCCTACAAAAGTTGGATCTCAAGTCTGATACTGATTTCATAGCCACACAGGTTTTCTGAGTTCATACCAGATATACTGCACAATACATTTAGTTTCCAATATCTAGATATTAGAAAATCCATCCGGCATGAAACTGATGTGCTGATTTCTCGAACTATATGACATGTTATAAGCAATTGAAAGCCTTTTCTACTTGAATGTGCTAGTTGACCATACGTAGGGCTTTGTTTCCTTCAAATCTAAATTGTCCTATATGTGTGACAGAGGGAGTACCGCACAACCGATTTATGATCTTTTGAACTAAATATATGCCCTATCGAATACTCATTCAAGCATAAGTTACCTGATTAGTGAACCCCAGACCAATTCCCAGTAGAATCCTGTTAATTAGGAGCATGGGAACATTGCTGGCTGCACCACCAAACACTGAGCCAGTGATGAAGACAGTGCCGCCGATGAGCATCGATGTGCGGCGGCCATACCTCCTTGTGATGGATGCTGCTGCCAGAGTTGCAACAAGGCCGGCAATATAGAGGGAGGACGTGAAAACGGTGAGGAGCTCGCTGTTGAACTCGCAGTAGTGGCTCACTTTACTGTCCTGTTTCTGACGGTACACCTTTGGGAAGAACTTCTTCAGGAAGGAGTCCATTGAGGTAACACCACCTATCACACACACACACATAGAATTGAAGACATAGAAAAATTCACCAATTCCATTGATAAAGATTACTATGGTACAATTTTTCTCCTAGGCTCTTTACACGCATAAAGGAAACAGGTTGATATTATATTGCCAGGTTGCAGTTCAGAAAAGACAATGAAGCTGCGTTTAGGGCATGTTTGGCTTGCCTCGAGGCAAACCTTCCTGGCGCAGGGAGCAAACTCACGTGTCTGATTTTGGACGGTTGGTGCTGAGATGGTTGCCTCAGAGGGCAAGAACCAGACAGCCTTTAGTATTGCAAGGGTAGATATTTTTCTTCCTCTCTTGTGGACTGTAGCAGTGAAGTTGATAGATACTTCACAGTACAATTGTGTCTTGATTATGTGGGTGACGATGAAGGATGAACTGTGAGCTGAATCCTTACTTCTCGAGTTTCGACCACTTCTGCTACAAAATGGCCATAGATTCATAGCCTGTGTTCATCCATAGTGATGCATGCAGTAACAGCTGTTGCTGGCACTCGCCTTTTTATTATCATTCATAAGCCTGAGCTAAAACTGAAACAGTCCTGTCCGCTCCTCGTTTTTATCATTCTTGGCCCATGCATCTTTCAGGCCCAATCGCCTATATATCCGCACGAGTAAAACTAATCGACCACCAAATCCGGCGTCCTGATCAAGATCAACTAGTGGCACTACCAAATCGCGTATGCTAATATTAGACTTACACCCAACTACCCAAGGAGAAAGCGAGAGGAACCACGCGGGAGTGCGGCACGAACCTGAGATGCCGAGGTCGTATCCGAAGAGGACGCCGCCGCTGCCGGCGACGACGCAGGACAGCACCACGAAGGGCGTCACGCGGCCGCTGTAACCTTCCCCGTCGTCCGCCGGAGCGCACTCCACGAAAGCCCCTATCGCCATCGATAAATACGTCCTCCCGGCCGCCTGATCAGCTTCTCCTCGGCAGGCCGAGTGTGGAGTGCGGCGGCTAATAAACGTGATGCCACTACTAGTATTCGGGTGGGTGTTGAGTGACGTGTCCACTCGCCGACTCCGCCGCCCGCTTCGAGTACTCCACTCCGGCTGGCAGGTGATCAAGTCCACTCGGGCGGCCTGACCTATTTGACGTGTTGGCTAGTCTCTTGTTTCATTCATTGTTCGTGATCGGAATAACTACGGAAAAGAACACGTATACCCATTTGTCTGCTTTTCAAGGTAGCTTTGCCATGGGCTTTTCTTGGGCTGCTATAAAGCTGGCCCCATTAGGAAAGTGTGGATTATCTTACTCATAGGGCCCATGAAATTCACTACGAAATGGAAAAAGGACAAAGGAGAATAAAAGGCACGCCCATCTTAAAGAAACATTTCTTACCAAACTGTATCAATCTTTTAGTGGCTCTTTTCATCAACGATATTTCAACGTTACTTTTTAACGAATAAATAATATTTTTTATGTCACAATAAATCAACATAAGCATTTAGCATATGCTAAATTTCAGCGAAACGAACAACACCACTAAAGAAATTGTTGACGCCGAAAAGGATCTAGATTACACATCAGTAGGGCTTTGGACGCTCGGGACGCCACAGACCAAAGAACGCAACAAGGATGTTACACTTACGTGATGAAGGACAGAGGAGTTTACAAGCAAACCACCAAAGGATAATCAATCGTGCTTACATGACGAAGAATGGCTAGCTTCAAGACAAATTAGCAGAGAAACCACCGAAGCTCTCACCCGTGGGGGAACCCGTTAGAACAAGGACGTTGTCGGCTTGCCCTAGGTCAGCTGACAAGCCTAGGGCGTCTTTCTTGATTGTCGAATCAAGGGATGAACAATATGGAGATTGGAAAAGAGGGTAAAAGAGTTTTACTTTTACTAGATTGATTTTGTCGATTGGATAAATGAGATCTCAATTGGCCATGATCCTCTCATATATATAGAGGGGAGTGGTCTTCAAATAGTAAGAAACCTCTCCAAGCCTTATTTTCCAAGTTCCCACAAGTTTGGAATAGTTCGGATCAAAATACAAACGACTAGATCCGAACATGATTTTTAATTAGGTATGTCGGAACTCCCATCAGAACTTTTAGGAGTTAGAACTCCCGACCTTCATCGAAACTCCTAACCTTAGTCAGAACTCCCGACCTTCATTAAAACTCCTGACCTTCGTCAGAACTTCCAACTTGGGTTAGAACTCCTGACATCGGAGCATCGTTCGGAGCACAACTTATGGTCCAGAAGGTTAGAAAGACAATTTTCGACATGCTAGTTGCACCCTTTTCATAGGATAAGGTTAGAAAGACAATTTTCGAAATGAACCATAACACAACCACTGGTCCAGAAGGTTTCCACCAGAGTTCTATTAGTTTTTTTGGAATATTATTAAGGATGATGTAATAGTTCTCTTTTCAAAACAACACAATTAGTATATATTGCCAAGTGCAATGAAGGTAAAAGAAATTCACAAGTATAGGCCCATCTGCCTGCTAAATGTTAGTTTCAAAATATCCACAAAAGTAGCTACTAACAGGATATGATTGTAGAAGTTGCCCACATAACTATCAAACCATCGCAGACGACTTTTCTCCCAACCGAAATTTAGGGGTGCAATGATTTTACATAAAACTATACATGTGTTACACACGAAGAAACAAAATGGCATTGTTTTTAGATTAATTTTGAAAAGCTTACGATAAGATCAATTGGATTTTTTTTACAATAAATCTTGAGAATGAATGGTTTCAATCCACATGGTATGATTTAGGCCCGTTTGAATCCTCTGGATTTTGAGAATCCAGATGGAAAAAAAATCCCAATCCTGTCATCTCATCCAAAGGGCCTAGATTTTAGAGGAATTTTAACTCACAATTTTTAAATCTCAAATCCAATATATATGTTGAGATTATTTTTTATCCGGATTCTCAGAATCTCTTAGGATTCAAACGGCCCTTAGTCAAAGCTTATGTCCAATGGGTCAATGTGAGTATCAAAATAAATGACCAAATGGGACTCCAAACTAGAGAAGTCGATAGGGTGATCGAATTTTGACACTTCAGTTTAATATTGTTGATATGTTGGCTATCGTCTTGCCTGAGCTAAGGAAGATGGTCAGATACGGGGTTATTCCACATTTACTTGAAGACAATCTATCTTTTCTTTTGCAATGTGCAGATGACAAGGTTATTTTTTTTCTTAAACACACATAAGAGTTGTGTATCTTTTTATTAAGAAGAAAAGGGGCAATAACCCTTACCATGTACACCCACACTCCTAACCTCTTAGAGAAACTTTCATGCCTTTTTTCTAAGGCAGAAAGAACGATCTCACCTCCCACAAAAGACCCTACAGGCCATCTACAGGCTCAAGAGGAGGGGCGGAACTTCCTAAGCCTTTGCAAAACTCCAGCAATGAAAAATTGTTGCTTTGTGGCTGTTAACACTAGTAAAAAAGGCTCTACGTCAGCGGGTTTGTTTTCTTAACATTAGTAAAAAATTGTTGCTTTGTGGCTGTTAACACTAGGTTGTTTTTTTAAGAAATTCGCCTGTAGAAATCATGTATTTCTATAGGCGGGTTTGTTAAGAAAACCGCCTATAGAAATCTGACTTTTACAGGCGGTTTCCTTAAGAAAACCGCATGTAGAAATATAAGATTTCTACAGACGGATTTCTTAAAAAAACTCGCGAAATCAATTTCTACAGACGGTTCTTTAAGAAATCCTCATGTAGAAATACTTAACACTGATTTTTTTTATTTTTGTAAACGACATCGGATGGTAAAACTTCCTACATAAAAGTTGTAGATCTTGAAAAGTTATGAAACTTTATAGTTGACAACTTTTTCATTTGAAATCATCTTGTCATCGAAAACTACGTTCGAATTTATCAAATTTGAAATTCAAATTTTTGTAAACGACCTCGGTTGGAAAAACTTCCTAAATAAAAGCTGTAGATCTCAAAAAGTTATGAAACTTTGTAATTGACAACTTTTTCATTTGAATTCATTTAGTGGCTCAAACAATAAATTTACACTCAGTTTAGTATAAAATGTGGGGAACTAAACGGAATCTAGACACAATTGACTTATGGATGGAGTGGTAGAGGAGGTACGCGCGAGGCTGAGGTAGCAAGTGCAAACCCCTGCAGGCGCGAAGCACGTGATTTTACGCGAAAAACACTATTTTAAAAAATCAATTTATGGACAAACATTTCTACAGACTTCCTTAGCGACCGCGAAGCATGTGATTTTACGCGAAAAACAGCCTCTCTCACATTTAAATTATTTTTTCTATTTTTAAAAATCAATTTCTAGACAAACATTTCTACAGACGATTCCTTAACGACCGCGAAACACGTGATTTTACGCGAAAAACAGCCTCTCCCACATTCAAATTATTATTTTATCTATTTTAAAAAATTGATCTCTAGACAAACATTTCTACAGGCGATTCCCTAAAGAAACCGTATGTAGAAATACATGATTTCTATAGACAGATTTTTTTAAAAAACCGTTTGTAGAAATCAATTTTTATAAGCCTCCAATATAGGCGATTCGAAATAACGCTGTAGATATGCGTTATGAACCGTCTGTATAGTATTGCTTTGTACTAGTGTAACAATCATCAAGTCTTAAAGTTAACTTTGACAAAAGTGAGATCATATTAAATGCTCTGGCTAAAGAGTGGATGAACAATATTTACAACTCTTTGGTTGTAGCACTGGTTCTTACCCCTATCGCCATTTTGGAATTTTGATGATCTCTATAAAATTGGATGGTCACTGTTAGAAAATGATACAAAATAGGATAGAGAGAAAATAAAGCAGTTGGAAGGGTAAACTACTAGTATGGTACGAGGGTAGACTAATGTTGATTAATTGTGTTCTATCTAGGGTTGGATAATGACCTAGCTCGGCTCGACTTGTTCTTGCCGATATGAGGGTAGGCTAACCTTGATTAATTGTGTTCTATATAGAGTTGGATAACGACCCAGCTCGGTTCGGCTTGTTCTTGCCGTTAAGATAACAAGCCAGCTAGCTCACGAGCCATGTAAAAAAAATACAAAAATTATATTATTTACATGTATGTAAAGCTTGAGAATAGTAATGATACAAATAACACCTCCGATAGCCTTAAATCAAATAAAAAATGAACATGCGCTAAATATAAACAAGTATAATAATAGACTATAGTATTACATTATATATTCATAGTCCATACTCCATACCATACATTGTGCATCCATGTATATATCCATTAAAAATGAGAAAGTCATAATAATCCCAAGTTTACATAGTCTAGATATCAGTCATTAACCAATTATAAAATACAAGATATAAAGTAATACAAAATTAATATAAAATCAACACTAACATTTTTGGCTCATTAGGCTCACGAGCTAGCTCGTTAACTACACGAGCTAAAATAATGTCTCATCTCATTGCAATATATATATATATATATATATATATATATATATATATATATATATATAAAGAACCAAGCCAAGTTGAAAGTTGAGTGAGCTACCGAGTTCTGAGCTTTTCATCCGGTCCTAGTTGTATCTACTTTACCAATGTTCATGTGGTCCTTAATTAATCAACACTAGCCGAAATACAGGATAGTTAGGTCCCATTGTGTCAGCCAAAGAAACTAGGTGGTTTGGGAATATTAATTTGGATTTACAATACAAGTGCCGATTAAGTAAATGAATTTGTAATGTTTTCAATGAAGAAGGAATTTGACAAAAATAGCGGAAAATAAATATCATAAAATAAAGGATTATACTATAAAAGACAAACTTGGTAGTAATAAAACGTGTTGCTTTTATAGTAACATCGAAACAATCCAACACTTGTTTTTTTAAGTGTCGTGTATTATATATGTTTTAACTAAACAACCAATGCATGCTCTCTCTTTGTTTAACAATTGGTTAAAACTAGGTGGTACTGAGCATAATCCCTCTATCTAAATCTAAAAGTTTTCCTAGTGAAATAGAATTCTTCTAATGTTTTGGTATTCAAAATTTAATATAAACTTTTTCTACTAAATATCTCCTAGTGAGAATTCCTATCTGAAATGATTAGTGATATTGTTTTACTACTATTTAAAAACATTAGAAAAACCCTACCATTCTAGTAGTAATCACTTGGTATTGATACGCGTTGCAGTTCTTTGTTGGGCCGTGTTTGGTGCAGCTCCTGGGGCTTCGGCTCCTTCACTCTTGCCACTGTACGCCATTGTACATAGTTTACTGCGCTGATTGAAAAAACTGGCTCCGGCTCCGGCTCCGGCAGACCCTAGAGAGGAGCTAGAGGATCTGCTGTGTGGAGGCTTCTTCCTGCTCCGGCACAGTGCTGCTATAGTGGTCAGAGCCGGAGTCTCAGGAGCTTCACCAAAAACGCCCTAAATGGCATAGTGTTTGATATGTGCACTTGAATTTTTTTTGTAGGTACTCTTCCTAGGGACACAGTGGCTCAAGTCTTGGGCGCTATTGCAGAGCTTGTACGATGACAAGGAGTACATGTTAAAGGCGTGCAAAGCCGTAGAGTCAAGAGATGTGCGTCTTCGTAGCTAAATGGCTGGACTTTTACTTTCATATTGTACCTATAGCGGTGTGCTTGTAATAAGTTAAAACTTTAAGGTGTGTGAGTTTATAGTACGTATAGTTGTCTGTTGCTTCTTCTTTCAAATAAACTGGAACCAGACCTCTTTCTGTTATCTGCTTTGCGTTGCCAATCACACCGCCCCGTTTCCCTTCATATATCACACACTGGATCAAAGGTTTTGGCGTACATGTGAATCCAATTATGTCTATGCTTGTTCTCCTCTTGAAACTCATTAACCTATCGATCATGCCACATTACTCGTTATGGTGTTGTACAATCGGTGCTTCACAAAAAATGTGAACATACAGTCTCAAGGAGGAAGCTGCAAACAGAAAGTTAATATATGCATCTTGACTCGAATGTTTTCAAAATAAAGGAGACATACCATAACACAAAGCTAATTAGATGAAAGGTCGAGGAGTTTAGTAGTGTCAAGGCTTTTGATGTGAGACATGATGGCTACTAGGCACATCGACATACCCACAACGCTATAGATGCTTCGTCATGTGCTCTTTTGTCTCATATCCACTAGCAAACAACACTTCCCATATGAGTGCATACTAGCTTTGCTTGGGCCAAGTACGTGTTTCTTTCGTTTTTTCTGCCATACCCTGTAGAATACTTATTGAGACAAATTATAATACGTTTAATTTTGACTTTCTAGATATATAGTTTTTGTTATGGACTTAGATATACACTATGTCTAGATACATAGTAAAAAATAATGTATCTAGAGAAACCAAAACATCTTATAATTTAGAACAAAGAGAGTAAGTGCTTATTTTTTTTGGAAAAAAACAAACCTTTAATCTATTAATAAATCCTGAACAATTATTTTCTCAACAGATGCTGGAGCGTTTAAATGCCACACTACTGCCACCACTGAATTTCTAGTGTGCTTTGCAAACTGTGCAGTCTCAAGTGCAGGTGTGCACCCTTATTGTGATCTTTTCATATGGATTGTTACTCCCAAATTAATTAGGTAGCCGCCTACCATTGTACCCCGACAAGAAAGCTCAGGCATGCTTGTTGATCTCCCATCTCGGTCAGGCTTGAGTCAAAATCAGGTTTTGTAAACAGATTCCAACTCTCAAATTTTTAGTTATTTCTATGAGTACGTAAAAGTTACACAAAACTGAATGTAACAAAAGTAGCAGTAATTTAAGTATTATAAACTAATTGTAAACATTAACAAAATTCAGGCAAAAGGATGCCCTAAAATTGAAGACATGACTAATTGTCACTTCATATAACTACCACCCCTAAGCGCAAATCTTAACAAAAATATAAAGCACTAAATTTTAGGTGACAAAGCCTTCTAAACCACTCAGGTGGGAGTTTTAACCACCTGAGATAGCTGCTACAGAAGCTAAAATTTAAAACTAGAAGGCTTTGTCACCTGAAATTGGTTGGGGCCGGGGCTCTTATATTCAAAACACTTCTGCCTTGTAGACGATTGTAGTAGCTTTGTTGATTTTTCACCATGGCAATGAGGAAAGGACACGACAAGAAGGCCGGTGATTGTCTATAGATAATGCTTTCAATTCAAAATCAAGGAACGAACAGCTACAAATTGTGTTTCAGTAGCTTCAAAGCGTCTAGAAATTGACACTTCTTTATTACAACTTGACAGCAACAAACCTGATCACTCGCCAGATCCACGATTTAGCAACATCGACGACTAACCAATCAATTTATTGGTATGTAGCTGTCATACCCGGTTTTAAGAACAAAACCAGATATACCCTATATGTGAGCCCAGGAAGTCAAATCCCACATATAGTCACAGAACAAGGTAATATCAGAAGACAATACTTAATTATATAACATATATGGTTAAAGGAATAACCTTACGAGAGAGCAGACAGCGGAAAAGCACTCTGATCTTCAGGTGAAGAATCCACTCCACAGGGACCAACTGACTGGTTGATCACAAGCCTAACTCTTCCAACTCTTGCTAACCGGTACCCATCCGGGATTTTTATCCAAGAATTGAAAAGAAAGTAAACAAGCATAAGTACTTTCGTACTCAACAAGAATATATGGGGTTCATGAGGCTCAAAAAGGATAGACACGGGTTTAACTGCATCAGCTTTTATGTTGTCACAATTTTAGCATTATGGTAGCATCAAAGTCATCAAAAACCCAATATCCCTATGATCAAGTGAACCGGAGTTAATGCTTATATGAACAAGTAACAATAACAAATCACCGATAACAACTGATGAGCCATGACATAAGAACATCACATAGCAAGGAGCCCAAGCCACTCTTAACCGTGAGCACGGCTATCATGATAGTTTTTAACACTCTGCGCAGAGGTGTACGCCTTTACCCATAAGAAGTGAATTGCCCTTTTTCCCGAGGTAGCTAGTCTCTTACCCACTTCCGAGGTGGGCCAGCAGGGTTCACTACGAGACCTTTCACAAGTTCCACTAGAAAGTAACAACCCGCTACAAGTTCCCTCAACAAGATCCCAGAAGACACACGCAGCGCTTCCGAAAATCTCGGAGCACTTCATGCGCCCTCTCAGGTAAGTTGCCACAGACTAGCAAAAGCCTAATACTGAGTCAAGCCAGAGCCCATTAGCTTATGGTGGTACTGTTTTCTCGGGGTGATCTCTTATAGAAATATTCCTATGAGTGAGAACACAGGTGTGAGTTCCTGGTGTTCCACCTATGGTCCACGTTGCTAAAAAGTCATCTTTTATTGTCAATTCACATACTCATTAATCAAGTTTACATGATCATAGTTATTCTCAAAGAGCACTAGCTTGATCTACCCGAATGCATAAGTTCCCAGGGTAACAAGGTATAAGGTACAAAACTAGGGTAATCCTTACAGGGTAACAAGGAAACACATGCATATGATTATGAGTGATTATCATGAATAGGACAACAAGGATAATCCCATGTATACTTGCCTTAAAAGCTTAGATCCTTTGTTCAACTGCTTCTCAACTTCAGACGACTTCTTCTTGATCACCAACGCAAATCTCACCGGTTGGACGACAATTAACCAAACACCACTCAAACAGCTGGACAAACATACATAGCATACAAAAATGGCTAAATTAGAACAATACACCAATCAATAAAAAGGATTTAAAGAGAAATCTACGCAACTCTACGGTCACACAGTCGCGAAGATCACACTAAACGGATCTACGATGATCGGGATACAACTAACGGAAGATTTGCTTTTATAAAAGAGAACTACGAGCTTTATCAAATTTATTATTATGTAAAAGAGTGTACAAAGTATTTCAAAGAAATACTTTAGCTAGATTAGGTCAAAATTGTATTTGGATTTCGAAAACGAAAGAGAAAGCATCGTCATTTTATGTGTAAAATATGTTGCATAGTTATTAATCAAGTTAGGGTTTTTCATCATGAAAATACAGAGCTCTTAACATGGTATTAAAGATCACTACGGAAAAAGGTTACGTCGATACGAAGCCAACGCAACTTGAACGGAGCGAAACGGGTTTAAAACGGAAGAGATATAGATTAAACAGGATTTTGAAAAGACGGGATTAAAGCATCACCAAATAAATTTTCTTTGATTTTCAAAAGTAATTAACATAGATAAAAACTGTACCATTAGATAGATTAAGAAATTACGGATCTAACGCAACTCGTTTGGGCCAAAACGGAGTTGAAACGGGGAAAATATAAACATTTGAATAGGAGGGGCAGATCTGAAAATAGGGAGAAAACGTATTTTCGCTTAAACAGAGGAGGTCTACGTCTTCAAAGCGAGGAAAAGAGTAAAACAGAGAAGACGCCAAGGGATCTGCAGAGGGGCTGACAGGTGCGGTTGCGTGGCGCCATGTGGCGTGTGCGGGTTGGTGCGGTGTATCACGTGGCCGTGGACCGCGTACAGGAACTCGGTCTACGGGTCCACGGTGGACCGAGAGCGTACCGCTTCAGGGCTTCTAATCCTAGCCGTCGACGCGAGATCGGGCGGTCCAGAGCAAAAGGGAGAAGGAGTGCGGCGTCTGGTCGTCGGGGCGGCGCTCCCGCGGCGGCGCAGAGAGGAAAACTCGCCGGAGTTCGTCGGGAGGACGATTGCGGCCGTCTCGGGTTCAACCGATTACACAGGGAGAGAGAGGGAGAGACGGGGAGCTCGTCCGTGGTGTCGGTTGAAGCTGAGGGGGGCTCAGGGGGGCGGTCCACGCACGGTGGCGGCGCGACGGCGCTGGTGTGCGTGCGCCAGTGTGCAGAGAGCAAGAGAGGGCAAGAGGACGGCACCCAGAGGTGCAACGTGCGCGTGCGAGTGCTGTGAGGCGCTTGGTTGGGGCGGTAACGCTCTGGCGTGGGACGACCACGGTGACGCCATGGTCGGTGCGTTCGGCGTGCGTCGATTGCGCGGCTACGGTGTGCTAGCAGTGAAATTGAAGGCACGGGAAGGGAGAGTGGTATACCGCGGAGGTGCTGGAGTGGTTCGCGGGGTCCAGAGATGCCCCACGGGGTCTGTCGATGACCGGCGGCGATCTGCGAAGGGAGAGACGCATGGTGAGTGTAGGTAAGAAGATGCACGGGCTGAAATCGTGCGGCGAGGAGTGTTACAGATGCACGACGTCGAGGCGAAGCTCCGAGGGCTCTTAATGGCGGTGTCGGTGCACTGAAACGGCGAGAACACGGCGGCGGTGACGTTCTGCGGTGGCGGCGTTCTGTGGTTAGGAGCGGGCGAGGCAAAGGCTTTGGGTGTTCGGATGGAGGCGGTAGAGGTGCGGGGCGGCTTAAATAGCCCTGATGGCGGCTCCGTAGAAGGAAAGGGGGATCGGGGACGGATTCGGCCGCGACGAAGACGGCAGTTGCCGACGCGAGGAAGGAAAGAGAGGGAGGAAAGGGAAGGCGGCCAGTGGCGGTGTTCCGCTTGCACGTCACGGAACTGCGCCGACTTTGGAAAGGGGTGATCCCCAGCTCCGATTCGGGTTCGGCCGAGGCGTCGGCGCTGAGGAACAGGGAAGGAAAGGAGCAGGGGAGAAGAAGGAAGGGGGAAGACGCAGCTGACTAGTGGGGTCGGGCCGTCAGTGAAGGAGAAAGGCGGGGGCGGTCTGTCAGCGGCAGAGAGCGTGAGGGAGAGGCAGCGCGTGTGTCTGCGCAGCGGGGACGGCCGGCTGACGGGTGGGTCCCACCTATCGGCGCAGAGAGAGAGAGGAGCGGGTTCGCTGAGTGGGCCGGGGCACTTGGGCCGGGTGAGAGCAGGCCGAGGGGGAGGGAAAGAGAGGGGTGGGCCTGCGGGCGCTTGGGCCACGAGAGGGTGGGGCTGGGTCTTCGGGCCAGAAACAGAAGGGAGAGGGAGTTGCTCTTTTTCCTTTTTATTTTCTAAATTCTTTTCAAACACATTTCCAAACTCATTTTCAAATTCACCTTTGAAACAAATTTTGAATTTTGAAATTTGAAACCTCATTTGAAAAGTCAGACAAAGCAAACACAAATGCAAGGACATGTATGCTCAAACATGTTCCTACCAAAAAGAAATTTTAATTTCCTAAAAAGTTTTTATTCCCTAGGATTTCAACCAATTTTCGAAAATAAAACATTTTATTCTATTTTTCATAAAGTAAAATTTAGGGTGTTACAGTAGCACCACCGATCGATCAGCCAACAGCTGCAGAATAGGGTTAAATTGGTATGTAGAGTGATCGGACTCAGCATGGGACACACAGAGGAGGCATGTAGCGCTGCACCCACATATCGCCGTCGTTGACCCTGTAGAACGCCGCGGTCTCCTGAAACATCACCTCGTTCCTCAGCTGGGCGGTCCTGAACACAATGCGACAGTGCTTTGGCCCCTGCCCCGGACCTGGCTGCTCTGTGTCGATGCGCTCGATGCAGGGCCCAAACATAAGACGCCTGCACAATACGTACTTGAAATTAATCCTAGCAGTTCAGGAATCAAAATGCAGAGAGTTCAAGTAGGTTCAACATTCTTTGTATGCGCAAGTTGTGCACATACATATGTCAGCAACAAGAGCAGATTGCTCCTGGTAACCCACAATGTTTTGTATTAAGTTGATGGTTGTCAAACAAACACGTTTCTGACTAGATTCACACTTACCGCTCAAAGTACTCCAGGATGTCTTGTGAGCTTAGAGGGTCGTACTCAGGGAGGGCGACGAACGCGGTTCGGCAGTCTTCGGGTGGCAACCTTGTGAGGATGATGAATGGCATCATCAGTTCTGGAGCGGGCAGTGGTGTGGGGAACAAGAACGAGTTGGAATCATCTTTGAACTGGCGTAGCATCACATGCAGGTAGTCATCGAATATGAGCGCCGCATAGGTGTCCCGGATGAAGGCAACACCACGCGCAACGAGGTCCTTGTGGAACATGAAGAACCTCGAGTCGACAAGCCTACCCCCACGCACGCCGCAGAGGGCCACGATGGTTGGGATGTCCACGAGGGGTGCCGGCTGCTCATAGAAGCCATGGAGAAAGTAGTTGTACACGGCGAACGCTTCTATGATGACCTGCCTGAGCGACATCTCGCCAGGAGTCATGGTCGCGACGTTGCTTAGGACCTGGAACCCCATGGTCATCTCTAGCCAGAGGAGGAGGCAGATCACCTTCTTGGCAACATCACGCCCATTCGACTCAGAAAGAACACGCAGGTATGCCCTGCGAGCAGTCTGGTTGGCTTCAAGGACTTCCCACACTAGAAAACTCATGGTACACCTGATGGCTGAGAGATCTAGAGAGAAATGAGAGAGTTGCGGATGATATGATAGACAGAGAGAGGTGAGAGAAGGATGCTATGCTTGGTGTGGGAGAGGAGGCTGCTGGGGTTGTCCACATATATAGAAAGGTTACAGCGGTGCGTGAATCAGCTAGCGTTGGCAAACAAAGCTAACAAGATGACAGGTTGGGGTAGACCTGGAGAGAGAGAGAGGTAGGTGAGCGGGAACCTCACGCACGCAAGGCAGTTAGTACATTTTTGTACTGGTGTTACTACCTTCCGAAATCTCAGCAAATGGTATGTGAAATTGCTTCACTTTGAGCTTATCATTGTGGACCACAGATACTTATTCACATCATCACTAATGTAGTAATGTGACAGATAAATGTTGCGGTGAATTGTTTAGAAGTGTGTCTAACGTTTGTTATTTGAACACTCCGCTCGATTTCAATTCATGACCAAAAAACTTTGCTCCATCTAGTGGCGGTGGCTTTCGCGATGTTCTTGACTTGTCTATATCAACGTATTTGTATTAGTTGTTACGTGTTGACAAAGACAATATATCCGCAAAAATACCGGTAATCTGTACGGTCACCGTACCGGTAACTTTTGTCGTATCCAATGCGCTAGGTAGTTACAAACTTATGTTGTCACCTTCTTTTAATTATGTAAGCAAAAATAGTATTCATGCATCTAATAATTATTCTAAAACTATAACATCATATTAATTATTCACAAGATCTAGGCAAGTATAAAGGATTTGACATGACCTGCGTGGTGCTAATTTTGTTAGGTCTATGTTGTTCCTCTCTTACATTACATCTTATTAGTGATCTATAGATCACCCCACATGCCTCACCATGGTTATTGCGTCCGATGATGCTTATGAGTTACAAGATTATTAGCCTCTTCATCCAACACATGAACATCTTATAAAAGTTCTTTCACGAGGAGCATAGTTAGAATTATATGTACCTAACTCAAATATGTCCAAATAAAAAACTTGAAGGTAAAAACATGCGTGCACCTAACCCAAGTATTTCCAAAATAACAGAGAAACTGCAGCACAAAGGTCCAAAAGAGGTTAAGTTGGTTAGTAATATTGAGATTTATCATCTGAAGAATGATGTGGCTAGGTACATGCATGTCCATAGTGTCATCCATGCTCCCTCGTGTGTACTTTCTTGTCATGTGGTCCCCAGCAAACAACAAACTCCTTGGATTCATGCTTGCTTTGCTCTCAATAGGTGAAGAGTTTTTTCAATTATTTTTCATCTAGGTTGCATGCTCTTCTCTGATCCTTGTCTAGTGATTTGTTGCCCATCGAGTTAGTCGTGTCATGCACAACTACTCTGCAGTTACTGTATGAGGGGCATGCCATGGACAGTCTGACCACCATTAACTGGTTATTCCTTCGGCTACAATCTTGACTTCTCTGTCAATATTGGCGTAATCCAATTTCTCAAGTTACTACACAAAAATATATGTATCAACATTTTTTGTAATTATTTAGAATAAAAAAGTCAACATACATGTCATGGAGATACACTAAAAGTTCTAATATCAATTACTTGTTCACAAATGATCTAGGTAAGAATAATGTTGAAAACCGTATAATTTACCATGACACACAATGTGCTTGCTCAGTAAAGTCGACAATGGTTCATCTCTCATATATAACTCATTAGCCTATTTGGATCGTCCCACATGACTCATCATGGTTGTTTTGTTGGATAATTCTCACAAGCATAATGGATGAGAAATATAGAGAGAAATGAGAGTGACGGATGATACATATAGGGAGAAAGGTGCGAGAAGGATGCTATATGATTGGTGTGGCGGAGGAGGCCGCTGGGGTTGTCACATATATAGAAAGGTTACAACGGTGCGCGGATTAGAGAGCATTGGCAAACAAAGCTATCAAGTTGACAGGTTGGGGTAGACCTGGAGAGACAGAGACAAAGAGAAAGAGGTGAGCAGGAACCTCCTGCAAGGCAGTTAGTTTTTTGTACTGGTGTAACTACCTTCCAAATTCCAAGCAAATGGTATAGTGAAATTGACTGCAGATCCTTATTCACATCATCACTAGTGTGACAAATAATTGTTGCAGTAAATAGTGTAGAAGTGTCTAAAGCTTGATGTTTGAAAACTCCACTCGATTTCAATTCATGACTGAAAACTTTCCTTCATCTTGTGGCTGTGACTTTCGTGATGTTCTTGACTTGACTGTCCACGCATTTGCATTTGCCGTTACGTGTTGAGAAAGGCAATATATCCATGAAAATGTCGGTATTGTGTACGGTCATTGTACCGATAACTTTTGTCGTATTCAATGCGCAAGGTAGTTACAAACTTGTGTTGTCACATTCTTTTGATTATTTTTAAAAATAGTATTGATGCGTGCATGTAATTATTCTAAAACTATAACAGCATACTAGTTGTTCACAAGATCTAGGCATGCTTAATAGTAATTTTAATTAAAATGACATGGTGCTAGTTTTATCAGGTCTATGTTGTTCCTCTCTTACATCTCATCAGCCTATAGATCAATCCACAAGCCTCACCATGGTTATTGCATCAGATGATCCTTATGAGCTACAAGGATAGCCTCTTCATTCAACAGCATGAACCTCTTATAAAAGTTCTTTCTCAATGAGCCAGAGTTATAATTATATGTACCTAACTCATATATGTCCAAACAAAAAGATAAGGAAACCTGAAGGCAAAAACATGTGAAATATATATGTGCACCTAACCCAAGTATTTCAAAAATAACACAAAAACTGTAGCACAGATCTCCAAAGCCGCTGAGGTGGTTAGTAGCATTGAGACTTTTCATCTGAGGCACAATGTGGCTAGGTACACTGACGTATGCCCATAGTGTCGTACATGTTCCCTGTTGTGCACTCTCTTGTCATGTGTGGTCACCCATAAACAACCTATACTATGGATCCATACTTGTTTGGCTCTTAAAGGGTGAAGTATCCTTTTGTATTATTTTTCATTTAGGTCGTATGCTCTTATTCAATCCTTTTTTGATGCAAAAGACTTGGGGAGAGATCTCAACAGTGTTAAAAACATTAAAAAGGAAGGGCAACAGTTCAAACATACAGTGATTAACTAAAGCATCAAGTCAAACACAGAACGATGACTGCAGATCATCTTTGGACCTAATAGACTGGAGAAAGCATTGACTCTTAAAAAAATTCAAGAGCCAAAAAGATGAACTTGGATCACATCTTTTCAAAGCTCCCATGCCACTATAAGCAGTTCTGCCTCAACGAAGATGGGGTGGTATGTGATGAACGTGCATGTGTTAGTCTATCCAACAGCTGCAGAGAACCATCCCAGGTGACATCTATAGTCGACCAACACTCTTGTGCAAAAGGGCAATCAAAGAAGAGACGCTCTATGGTCGACCAGCACTCTTTCTTGTCATGTGGTCAACAGCAAACAACAAACTCCTTGGATACATGCTTGCTTTGCTCTCAATAGGTGAAGATTTTTTTCTATTATTTTTCATCTAGGTTGCATGCTCTACTCTGATACTTGTCTAGTGATTTGTTGTCCGTCGAGTTAGTCATGTTGTGTACAACTACACTATTGTATGAGGGGCATGCCATGGACAATGTGACCATCATTAAATGGTTGTTTCTCTGTCAATATTGGCATAATCTAATTGCTTAAGCTGCTACACAGAAATATGTGTGTCGATTTCTTTTGTAATTAGTTAGAATAAAAAAAACAACATACATGTCATGTAGATACACTAAAAGTTCTAATACCAATTACTTGTTCACACATGATCTAGGTAAGCATAATGTTGAAAACAATATAATTTACCATGACGCACAATGTGCTCACATTCAGTAAAGTTTTTACAATTGTTCCTCTTTCATATATAACTCATTTGACTATAGATTGTACCACATTAATCATCATGGTTGCTTTGCTGGATAATTCTCACAAATATATCTCTTCACTAACAAGGACACAAATATTCATTAATGCACCATGCTAAACCCGAGTATTTCCTAAAAAGGAGAAGTTTCAGAAATGACTGAGAAGTTTCACCGTAGAGAGCAGACCTTTCATTTTTACCTTTAGTCCCGTCCAGAGTTGGGTCCAGAACGAATTGGAACATTAGTCACACTTGGAGCCAGCAACCGGGACTAGAGTCCCCTGTCCAATGGCTAGTGCCGCAGGCAAGCGCATGTGGGGACTTTAGTCTCGGTTGATGGCTCCATCCTAGACTAAAGATCTATATATATATATATATATATACACACACACACACACACACAATTATTGAAGCTTGTCGATCTCTTGTTGCGTTCATGATCTCAAGTGAGGCTATTGTTGATGGTAATTAACTCCTATTATAAATCATCAATTAAGTAAAGAATAAATGTATAAAAGAAATCACCATAGTAGAATAGGGTTAAACTAACAATATTCCACAGTTTTGGTGAATTGTGACTTTCCAGGGATTAAACAACGAAAAGCAGTAGTTGGAATCAACCTACAACTCTCACGGATTAGGATAACGCGTAACCGAAGTGCAAACCAATGTGGGAAGCATCTAGCAGCATCGAGGAGAGCCCACGAGGCGGTGGAGGCTGAAAGCTCGCTAGGGGGGGGGGGGGGCGGCTTGGGCCCCGGCCCGCTGAGGCCCATCTTTGCGCGTCTGCCTCTAAACGACTTAAAGATCCAATCTCCGCCGTTGTCGAAGGTCGGTTTGATCTAAGGGCTGCAGTTCATCCCACCGGAAGTATTATGGTGCAACGCATTAGTACCATAAAGCCAGTTCAAGGATTGCTCCACCTGTCTAGGACTATAAAGTAAAGGTACACAACCCCCCCCCCCCCCCCCCCGAAGGCATCCTATTCTGTCCTATACTTCAAATCATATCTTCCGATTAGGATCAGAGGTGTCCCTTGAATGGATAACCTCTTTAGGGCCAGCTATCAAGAAGAAGACTAGTTCTCCCTCTAGTTTAGGCGTAGAATCTAGTCTTGTTTTAGAATTAGAAGAGAGAGGGTAAGGAAGAGACTTGGAGGAGGTGTCGGCCTGTCAGTGCTTCGTCTACGCCTTGTACCTATGGATTGGAGATCGCTAACCCCGATCCCTCGTCTCAGACTCGCTCTGACGATCAACTTCTGTTTATATGTAAGTTTCCATTATTATTGTTCTTTCTGGTCTATGACTCTTTCGAGTACTTTATTTCTAGTCGCTCCAGGGGTAAAGTAGCTTTTATAGTGTAAGAGTGGTGCTTAGACTTGTTAGTTCGTAGATGTACCCTATTTTCTGGATCGGTGGTAGCTCGCAGAGGTGACTCTTATAGCTCTGTTGAATCTTCTATAGTCCACCTCCCGTCTATAGGACCTCACAGGTTAGATAGTTACCTAGTTGTGGCGTACTTTGTTTGCGACCCTTCTAGATAATTCCCCCAGTTGAAAATTAATATACATATCAATATAGATAAAACGGGACCAGAGAGCCAGAAACGATCCATTCTTCCTTTTAACTTCTCAGGCCTTGTTAGCGACTCAGGGAGAGAGCTTTAGACTCAGTACTCCAACCGTTCCTTTGGGTTCGATATTAAAACTGGGTTATCTCGGTGAAGTGCTATATCGGTATCTTATCTGTGCGCTTCCGGATAACTTGAGTGTGGATAATTTATACCAACAACTATTTGAGAAGATCTTCATTCCTCTGAAGGCTAGAAACTTTATTCTCTCATCTTTTATTGCTAATGTAGCTAAGAAATTTGTGTTTTTATATTAAGAATACTAATGGTGGGATTTATTTTTATTTATACGTCATTTCTACATAACCCTAAACATTTGTGATGATTTCTAGATGTTTGTTGTTGTCTTTACTGGTCAATATTTTTTAACATTTTACAGAAACCTTTAAATTAGTAATTGATGAGAGTTAATAATCTATCAAAACAAGGATGCACAAGATTGGGGATCAAGGATGAGTAGACATTGTCTTGAAACCATTACAACATCACATTCAGGTTGTTCAATACATGTTGCAATGGTGTCCCAAATCACAGTTATATCTCTATCTGTATCTACTAATCTTTTTCTCTATCTCTAAATGTATTTATATCTATATCTATATCTATACTCTCTTCTCTCTTCTCTCTTCTCTATTTCTATTTCTATATATCCATCTAATATTAAAGAGTAAATTGTTTCTTCCCACCCACTTTGTCCGTCCCACTTTTTTTACTTCCTAAACCGCCCTCATGCCTTCGTGCCCTCGTAATCAGTATTTTGGCACTCATGTCCAGTTTATAATATAGAGTGAAAAAAAGACAGGATATAAGTTTACAACCAACTTATACATAAGAACCTAGAAACATTATGAAAAACAAATAAGTCAAAAACAAGTCAACTAATATATAAGTGGGTTGATAGGTAGGTCATAGAATACCACGAGCTATATGATCATCATGTTGTCGAGGCACTTTACCCCCATGATCGTCTCCGGCCAAAGGATGAGATAGATCGCGTTCTTGGCAACCTCCGATCCAACTCTCCGTCATCCTTGCGAGAATGTGCCTTACCACCTTGTTAGACACTAAAGGACTTGCCATATACTCGAACGACCTTCTTGTTAGACACGAAGACCCGTTGGAGCTCATCTAGACTAACCAACGCGAGAGGGGGCGCATTTTTGCCAAGATTGCCTATGTCAATTCAGAACCGTATACAATAATGTGTTGAGAAACAAGACATGATCATCGCTAAAAGGCACCAGTGCATACGTGATGAACGTTCAAAGCCAAGAACTGAAAACAAAGCAAGATTTTCGATTTTCAAACCTGCAGCCTGAGTTTTTTAAACTATTCAACAGTCATTTTACTTTTACACTGTTGATGTGAATCAGATTTTGTGATCCACAAAGATGTATGCTCTAAATGAAGCAATTCGTCATCCAGTTACTGCCTACTTAGAAGGTAGTAACACCAGTAAAATGTTCTACGATCAGGCATAATATTATTCCACCGCGCCTCTCTACAGGTTCAGCAACATGTGAGCCTTGTTGCCAGCCTCTCTCCTAAACCAAGCATCAATGAAGGGGAGCTTAGAAGCAACTTCACGACGCGCCGGATAGACAAAGTACATGGATTAACGTAGGAAAGAGCAGGGGCCATGGCCATGTTGGTCTCCAGGAATCTAGACACGAACTTATTTTATCAATTTCTTTTTGTTAACTATAAGCGAAGAACTAAAACAAGACACGTGACATGAATGTCACTCTCAAATCATAACGCCATACAAAACTTGTTCACAAGATCTAGGTAAGAATCTTTTTTTCCTTAATTTAAAGTGTAACAATGATTAGTAGTATAATTTGCCATGGTGTACAGAGTGCTAGTTCAGTTAAAGTCTACCATTATTCCTCTCCAATAACTCATTACCTCATCGATTATTTCACAATGGCTCGTTATATGGTTATTGGGTGGGTGATCCTTACAAGGATATGTATAGCCTCTTCACCAACAACGTGACATCCTACAAATTAAAATTCCTTTCATGGAGCCAAAGTGAGTTATATGTACCTAACTCAAATGTTCCAAATAAAAAGATGAAAGAACCTTGAAGGTGAAAACAAAGTTAATATATATATATTTTTGCAAACACGCAAAACTGCATAAAAGCCAAAATATACTTAATATATATGCGCCTAATTAAGCCAACAAGTATTGCCAAACGAAAAGAGAAACTGTTGCACAAAAGCCTCCATAAAATCCGAGATGGTTAGTAGCGTGAAGGCTTTCCATGTGAGGTAAGTTGTGGCTAGATACAGTGACGTGTTTCCACAGCGCCATGCATGCTCCCTCGTGTGTACTCTTTTGTCTTATTATAGCCACCATCAAGCAACAACCCCCTTGGAGATTCCTGCTCGCTTTTCTCTCAGTGGCCGAAGTGGCTCTTATGTTTCTTCACCTGGGTTGCATGCTCTTCCCCGGCCCCTTTGTGTATATATATATATATATATATATATATATATATATATATATATATAGTGACTTGTCTATCTATCGATGTGGTCCCCGTGCCGTAGCGTCGTTGTTTGCAGAGCGGCGGCCGGGGATCCCCATGGCCAGCCTGACCACCATGGAGAAGTTGACCCTCTTCCACAAGCTCGAGAGCGACCTGTTCCACCGTCTAGTGCACGACCTCGCCCAGGACCCAGTGCCGATGCGATGGGTGATCGCGTTCTGGCTCTGGCTCGAGTCCGATGGCCACCACGACTTCATCCGCCGCGTCTCCGCGCTGCCGGGACCTGTTGTGCTGCGGTTCGTCGACGAGGCTGTCGCGTGCCTCCGCTGCGTCGCCCGCCTGGACCACGGGCCTGCGGCGGCCACCGGCACCGGCACCGGTGACGGCCGCGAGAGGTGCCTGCCGTGCACGAACGCGCTCTTGACCAAGCGCATAGACGACGTGGGCTACTTCCAAGGGAACCGAGAGGTTTTGGATGGCGTCACCTACCAGTACAGGAGCGTATGCCTGGCTGTTTGTGATGCCAGGAGCAAAGGCACCACTTGTGTGCCCACTAATAACACAAGCGGTGTGCTGCTTGCTGCACCGCCGATGGTGGGCTCCCCCGTCCTCAACGCCGCCCCGACGGTGACATCCTTTCCACTAAACCCGATGGCATCGCCGTGGATCCCTTTGCAGGCCTCCCCGCCACCAGACGACTACCGGTCCCTATTTGTCACCTTCTCAAGAGGCTACCCCATTAACAGGGAGGACATCATGGAATTCTTCAACTCGTAAGTCCGCTTCTATCCTCTCTATGTGTAGATCGTGTGCGTGTGTTAGGGATGGCAGTTGAATCCACGGTTCGAGTGTCTGCCGACGTGGATGCCTACCCACGGGTCTGATCGGATCCATCCTGAAGGACTGAACAAGATCAGAGCATAGCATCTCCAAAAGTACCCAATAAATCTTTCCAAACTTTATTTTTTTAAAAAGATTCAAAAAAATCTATCTCCAACAACTCCTAATATTTTAGCACAGGGAAAAATTCCTCCATGACATGCGTGGAAGGGCATGCAAAAGAATAAACAGTAGAAAAGGGATTTTGATGCAAATATACAAGAGATTGATAAATAATATATCAAAGTGGTTATGATAATTTAGAAATAGTATAATATTTTTTATGTAAAATTGTCTTCTATATTTTAGAAGTGAATTATTAGAAACGGTTGGAGATGGTCTTATTTATTCCTCCTAATACTTTTTTATAGTTGGAAAACATTCATATTTTTGAAAGAAATTATTGAATACTCTTGGAGATGCTCTGATGTCAGGTACGAGTGTCCCTCTGTCCTGCAAAGAAATTATTTTTTTAATACATTGCTTTGCTTTTTATAATGTATCTAGACATAATTTATATCTAAGTACATAGCAAAAGCTATGGATTTATAGAAGCAAAAATATCTTATAATTTAAAATTGAGGAAGTAAGTAATTATCCGTCTAGTTTGTTATGAACATGTTTGGCACCTAAGTATTAAATTTATCTATTTTAAAAACTTGTGTAATAATTATATGATACCTATGTGGCAGATGACTACATTTTGCTATATATAGATTGCAAACTTTGCTTGTTTTCAACTTTCTATAATTATTAATGTGATCACGATAATATATTACTTGTGAGATTAACACTACACTATGTGGGCCCAAAAACCCATTGGCTCGGACTCAGGTGCAAAAATTGCACTCACAGGTTGCAGAGGATGGATTTGACAATATTTACGGTGTTATCGCAATCGGGTATTTGCTCCACCCGCACCACACTCAACCTATTGCCATCCTTAGGGATGGAAGGGGGGCTGTCCAGATTTGATCAAGCACTGGGTTGAGATGGGTTCCGATCAGACCAGAAAAATATCCAGATTTTTCATTAGATGTTTCCACAACTCCACTGTTTGTCCACTGCAACTTTCAAAGATCCTGGAGTAGCCAGCAATAGTTGTATAGCTTTAAGATTTCTATTAAACTTTCCAAAATATATACTGATCTAAAGGAAGTTACAAAACCTTTATTTGAAGGCTCTTATTCTATACTCTGGAAGTTTTGGGAAAACTTTTAAATGGTTCCAAAACTTTGAGCTGTGATTTCAGCTTTCAATCACTGGACAAAATTTGCTAGCTCTGCAAAAGAAACTTTTATTCGAACTAGCACAAGTTGATTTTTTGAATCTGTTCAAGCATCATCATTAAGTGCACGGCGGCCGTGCAGGATCATATAAACCTACACATAGCGCTAGATAATTTTTGTGCATGGATGATGCATTGCAGGGTGTACGGGCCGTGCGTGGAGACGGTGATGATAGAGAAGGTGGCGCCAGGGCAGCTGCCGGTGTACGGTCGCATGGTGCTGCGCAACGCGGCGATGATCCCAGTGCTGCTGAACGGGCGGCGGACGGCCAAGTTCCTGATCAAAGGCAGGCACCTCTGGGCCAGAATCTACGTCCCCAGCTCCAGGCTCTCCTACGCCTGATCCCAGCCAGCCTGGCCGGCCGGCCGGGGTAAAAGAGCACAGCTGGAGCTTACATACTGATGTTACGTATACTTACATGCCATGCCTAGACCAGGGTAAGCTGTGACTAGAGCTTTGCTGAACTGTCTCCTCGAATAAACTATCGAGTGTTAAAGGTTTGTGTCTGTTCTATGTATATACGTCTGTCTGTGTGCGTTCCAGAGTTCGCCTCGTACCCGTTATATGCTTGTCATGCCCCCAGTTGTGCTCGCCATGAACCCGGCCTCTGTGTTCAGTAAATGTCTGTGATGTCGTAACAGTGCCTTGCTAATAGTAGGCTTCAAGTTTAAGGCCTCGTTCGTTTGTTCTGGAATTGGCCCGTTTCGGGTGGATTGTTGTGGCCCATTTCCGATCGGGGTGTAAATTAGAATGTGTGTTTATTTTGGCCCAACCTACAATCAAAACTGGCCCAGAACAAAATCCCCTTTCACTTCCCTTGACTCCATGGCCCGGAACAAAACCAGAGACGTCCTAACCTCTGCATCATACCAGTAATAAGACCTTGTTCATTTCTATCGGATTAATCCATTCCAGGTGACATTCTAGGTGGATGGGAACTAATATGTGCGTTCGTTTTATATCGACTCAGAAAAAAATCGATCAGAACAAAAACTTGTTTTTTTTTGTCTACGCGAAACAAAACCGGACTTTCTACCCTCTGAATTTAATTCTGAGCTAGAATGGGTGACAGGGACGGATTCACTTATTCCAAGTCCGGAATGAATTAGCACCTAGATTGAATCTTCCGCAAACGAACAAGACCTAAGTGGAGGAAGTGGATCCACTCCATCCTGGCCCAGAACTGTTCAAGAGCCGGATGGAAATCAGAAGAACGGAACAAGGCCTAAACGTTATGCTTGCCACATTGAGAACGCTATGTACCTTGGCACGACCAAATTAACAGGCCCTGGGTATTTTGAACAGCTTCTAGTTCCCATTGTGGACCTAAAGCAACGCCTATATTTCAACAACGATATCTGACTACCAAGACACAGTATTATTGCTTATATAAGAGCAAGTATTATAGTAGGTTGTAAGCCGGGTAAATGCTGATGTGAAAGAGAGAAGGAAGGAGAGAGAAGGGAAGCGGACTATAAGCTTACAGCCGGTTTGGGCATAAAAACCAAGAAAATCTGTGAGATAGATGGGTGGACCATATATTAATGAGGGAGACTTCACCACTGTATGAGTGGGCTAGGAAAAGGTTGTAACAAATCTTACAGCCGGCTTGTGGGTTGTATTATAATACTTGCTCTAAATGGTGAAGGGCGTAGGCGTCATGGCACCGAAAAATTCTGAATGCGTTCATTAATCGCTTCAACCAGCACCAGCTTAGACACCTCTTCCCATATAAATCTAGCAGCATTCCAGCTAGTGCCTGCCTAGTGCCACTTTCAAACTCTCACATGGGTTACTGCTTAGAATCTTGACGCCGCAGAGTAGCTCTCCTTATGGCGTTCCCAATGTCTAGTTATTTGGCTAGCTATTATGATGTGGACAGGTAAAAAGTAGGAGAGAGAACAGTCACTAACGATGAGTAAATAGCTAGTCTATTTCACGTAGTCCAAGAATATGAGAGATGAACATGTGGGTCCAACAGTACGCAATAGTATTTGATTTTGTCTCTCACCTCTACATCAGCTAGCTACGTAGCTAATACTATTGTGGGTGCCCTTAGAGCAAGTATTATAAGGGGTTATAAACTGGTTAAATGATGAGGTGGAAGAGAGAGAAGAGGAGAGGGAGGAGAAGCAGGTTGTAACCTTATAGCCAGCTTGGGTACAAGAACCAAAGAATCTGTGAGAGAGACATCTGAGTCATATATTAAATGTGAAGAAGTAACTATTATATGAGTGGACTGTAAGAAGACTGTAAGACCCCTTAAATATGAAGAAGTAACTATTATATGAGTGAGCTGTAAGAAGACTGCAAGAACCCTTACCACCAGTAGCTGGCTAAATCTATTAAACTTGCTCTTAGCATGTTCGATAGGGAGTTAGGGTGTGAGTGCATCAATCAGCCTTTTGATGTCCTCCGAGGAATGGGAAGCGCTGGGCTACTTTGGTGGTGACAGGGTGATTAACCCAGGGAAACGATCGGGTGGGAGGGAATTTCCTGGACACTGCAATCCCCGTCCATCTGCTGAGGGAATATCCCCACATGGAGTAAATTCCCTATCGTTATTTGGAAGTTTTCTCAGGGAGATAATCACGTGTTGGTTTATAACTGCGGGCTTGGACAAACCAGCAGTATATATGCATAAAGGATCATCCGATGATACCTATGTTTGATAAAAAAAAATATAAAATGCGAGTGACATAAGAAAGTAACATAAGAAAGCGTGCATCAATAAACTAACAAATTATTCTGGATACAGTCTAATTCATGCAAAAAGTTAATTCAAGTAGCACCAAATGTCATCCATTCATCACAAGTCAGATAGTCATCTCTATGTGTTGGGGAAGTTGCCTTGCGACCAATGTAGCGTCGAAGGCTCAGCCTAAGTCGGAGGCTCCGGTCAGAGGCTCAAGTGGCCTTCCGATCGATGAAGCGTCGAAGGCTCTGCTTCTGTCGAAGGCTCTGGACTAATAAAGTGTCGAAGGCTCGACTTTGGTCAGAGGCTATCGAAGGCTCTGACGAGAAAAATCGGAGGTGTAATGGCGATGGACTTCGATGGAACTAACTCATGCGGAGGTCTATCTTGTGATGTGTGCAGGCTAAAATGACATAGGCTTGATTTAAGCCGAAAGCCCCTCGCCGGAGCGAAGGCTCCAATGAAGAAGCCGGAGGCCCGAAGCCGATGAGGATAAGTCGAAGGCTCGGAACGAAATGACAGAGGCCCGAAGCCGATGGGGATGAGTCGAAGGCTCGGAACGAAATGACGGGGCCTGACCCCAGAGGAGGCTACAATAAAGAGTCGAAGGTCGATGCCTCGAGGAGATAAGCCAGAGGCATCTGGCTTAGCGGGCGATGGGCCGAGAGCCCAAGCTCGACCGCGGCCCATCGGCTAAGGCGGTAGCTAGGGGGAAAAGACCCGAGTGTCCCAGATGTATGAATGCAGTGTATAGGAATATACCGGGATATGCCTAGGTAGCCCTAGGGGCATTTTTGTACTCAGCAAATAATGTAATTGCGCGCCTATAAAAAGGGGAGTGCGCTACCCCGAAAAGAGGAGGAGCACGAGCAATATGAAACCCTAACTTGTTGCCTCGGTAACCGTGTGAACTTTGCTCTCGTGTTCATGCCTCCGCTGGTCGAAGGTCCCCCACCAGAGCAGAGGCTATCAATCATATACAAAAATTCATGGAAACTCAAACGGCAATTTTTGAAGGGCTCAACATACCTTTAGTCGGACGCAACCTCTGCTCAACCTTCGGCAATAGCAAACAGAAAGAGAATCCGACTACCTCATACAGCAAAAAAATTAGCCCCCACTCGGCTACATATAAATCAACAGAGTCCCAAGCTTGCTCACACATAACAATTCTTAACCGATCCGAAAACATCTTTGTCGAGAGTGTCAATTAGAAAACCCAAAGTGCAGCATAGAGGAGACAGCTCCTCCCTGCGCCACCACCAATGAACAAACAATAAAAAGAGACGACCTCCGGCACCCCTTTTCCAAAATTGTGCAGCATAGAGGAGACAGCTCCTCCCTGCGCCACCACCAATGAACAAACAATAAAAAGAGACGACCTCCGGCACCCCTTTTCCAAAATTAAAATCGAGAAGCTCCAATCATACGCTAACAGAACCAGCATTCTACTCATCCAAATGAAAACATCAGCCGCAAAAAAACTAAGGGGGAAGCAGGGGAGCCTGGCTTTCGTAACCAAGAATATAGAGGAGGACAACAAGGTGCATACGTATACGCCCATACATCTGCTAATGTCTTGTAAAAAACAAGAGGGATTACACATAATTACTGCTCGGATGCACGGCCGCCGAAGACCGCCAACCGCCGCGCGAGAGAAGGGCCGACCGCCGAGGACCTCCGCCCGAACCTCCGCCTCACTGCTCGAAAGCCCGGCCGACGAGGACCGGGAGTCGAGAGCCTCTGCTCGTGCTCCCGCTTTGCTGCTACTCGGACGACCGTAGAGGACCGCCGCCGCCTTGACCCCAAGAGACGAACAGGTCTCCCAACCTTTCAGCAAACAGGTTCGCACATTGTGGGCTTGTGAGGCCAAAAGTGAACCCAAAAGGCAACATAAACAAGTGGTAAATAATCAATAAAATAATAATAAATAGGTAAATAAATAAATAAATAGCCTTCGAGCATTTTGAAAGCGTCACAGCCTAAATGTAAAATGGTCTGACATAAACGAGCCCGGGGGAGAGAGGCCTTCGAGTCGCAAGGGCAACGCCAGGCTCGAGGGTCAGGCTCGCCTGTGTCAAACCAAACCCTCGAAGGGGGAACTATTGGGGAAGTTGCCTTGCGACCAATGTAGAGTCGAAGGATCAACCTAAGTCGAAGGCTCCGGTCAGAGGCTCAAGTGGCCTTCCGATCGATGAAGCGTCGAAGGCTCTGCTTCAGTCGGAGTGTCGAAGGCTCGACTTTGGTCGGAGGCTTTAATCGAAGGCTCTGACAAGAAAAATCGGAGGCCTAATGGCGATAGACTTCGATGGAACTAACCCATGCGGAGGAGGTCTATCTTGTGATGTGTGCAGGCTAAAGTGACATAGGCTTGATTTAAGCCGAAGGCCGCTCGCCGGAGCGAAGGCTCCAATGAAGAAGGCGGAGGCCCGAAGCCGATGAGGATAAGTCGAAGGCTCAGAACAAAATGACGGAGGCCCGAAGCCGATGGGATGAGTCGAAGGCTCGGAACGAAATGACGGGGCCTGACCCCAGAGGAGGCTACAATAAAGAGTCAAAGACCGATGCCCCGGGAAGATAAGCCAGAGGCCTCTGGCTTAGCGGGCGATGGGCCGAGAGCCCAAGCTCGACCGCGGCCCCTCGGCTAAGGCGGTAGCTAGGGGGAAAAGACCCGAGTGTCCTGGATGTATGAATGTAGTGTATAGGAATATACCGGGATATGCCCAGGTAGCCTAGGGGCATTTTTGTACTCAACAAATAATGTAACCGCGCGCCTATAAAAAGGGGAGCGCACTACCCCGAAAAGAGGAGGAGCACGAGCAATATGAAACCCTAACTTGTTGCCTCGGTAAACGTGTGAACTTTGCTCTCATGTTCGTGCCTCCGCTGGTTGAAGGTACCCCACCATAGCGGAGGCCTTCGACCCTTAGTGAAGCTGCAGCGAGTAGCCTCCGCTAGTCGAAGGCCCTCCGCCTGAGCATAGGCTTCGACTATCGGATGTCAAGCAGCAGCGAGCTTCATCCTCGGCCTCTCACTCACCCTGTCGGGACCACTATTCCAACACTATGCAGACATCTAGACAGAATGAAAAATACAACAGGATATTAATTTTGTACGCTAGAATAAATTATGTTTTAACTCCTTTTCATAAACTATGTTGAGGAGAAAAAACTCCTTTGTATAAGCTTCTCATAAGCACTGCAGCTGCATTTTTCTTCTCAAATCATACATTACTTCCACCAAAAACTCTGCATGTAACATATAGAAAAACATTAGCAGCTAGAGACATACCTAAAGTAAACAAAAAATGTGTATGGTTCTAAAAAATCAAACGTGAATGTGTATGGTTCTAATACAAACATGAATGTGTATGGTTCTAAAAAATAAGTTCTAATACAAAACATGAATGTGTATGGTTCTAAAAAATAAGTTGTAATACAAAACATGAATGTTCACCCGTGCTGCTGTCCCTGAGGCCGAAGGGGCCTGCCCTGTCTAAGCCTTTGCATATCTGGAAAATGTTCAGAAGCAAAGCAACGTGAGAACACCACTCATTATTGTGAAAAATGCAGACTGGACAAGGTTTAAAACGTACCTTCCACTGCTGACTGTAGGATGGAAACTTGCTAAAATAGATACTACTTTAGTCTACTAAACCAAACAGATCAAGCACTTGAAATAGACAGGCTATGTCAGCAAACAGGAAGGATAGAACAAACACTGAACTGATTATGCTTCTTAGAACCAAGAATACACTGAACTGAAAAAGAACAGAGATTGTACTTGAACCATTTAACTACTAGAAACACTAGCTAACTTACAAAAAAGAATGTTAACTTACAATTGATCTCATGAGCTACTATTAGTCTTCATAATAAGCATATGTATTGAAAACAGACATCCGTTATATGGATGTCCAAGAATGCAGCAAAAAAAGGCATTGCAAGTAGAGCTAATAAAATAAATTCAATATAAATTGTATACTTAAATTTCAGAGTTGCTGCCAGTAATTAATGTCTTCACAAAGAAATGTAATTTCAGAGTTTCTAACATAGAAATATAGATACTTACTACTGGTTCAGAGTTATGTTGTTCCTCAAATCTAATCAATGTTACTGCTAAGCGTGACAAACAGATCATCAACACCTAGCTGTTCAGATAAACCCCTCAAATTCGATATTGGAATATCAAGGCAACAATATCCATGAGAATTTCACAAAAATAACGTGGCTCGTGGAACCACTGATATAACTCATAATATTGCAAATATATTGATCTGACAGCATGAAAGAATTTTTTAGTCACGAATATGTTTTTATCAGTGGAAGGAGTGTTGTGAGTGTGAAACCGACGCTAGTAGGGGTACAACTGAGATATTTTCTTTGTTTTTAATCACATGTAGTCATGTGGAGTCTTCTATTCAGTTCTTTATATAAATGAAATAATTATTTTTCAGTTCTATTGCTACCAGTGACATCATCATTAGCATGAATATGAAATAAATGACAATGAACTTGAGGATTTCTTTAAATAATACAAATAAGTTATGGGGAAGAAAATCACATAAGGCTCCTTTCTCTGACTATCGGTATAGGCCTAGTTTAGGTTGTTCAGACAGTATACTTAGATAGTGACCTTAGGCATAGATATTCTATAGCTCCACCACTGTATCCATCTATCCAAGAAGACAAATCCGATTCAAGGGTCAAACTTTAACCGATGAAAAAATTTATGATAGAACATAAAGTAATTGCCCCCTGAATCGGCTAGACACAAGAATCCCAAAATTAGCAATACACGACCTGCATACTTATAAGCATGAATCACAGATCCACAAAAATTACTGCGCAATATCACATAGAAAATCAAGCAAAAACACAGAGCCATGAGCTGCCAGATACCCTCGTACATTTCACAGTCACCAAACAATAACGATAGGGTGCATGCTCACCGCGCTTCGGTTGAATGAGGCATAGAGATAGGCTCGGTGGCGCGGTGCTACGCCACAGACGCAGGAGTAGGGAGGACAATTCGACGATGCGGTAGCTCGTCAGCCCCAAGATCCACGAGAAACAACGTGTGAGGATATGAGATGAGAAACCCTAGCAGCGAAGGAGATGCGGATGGTGGATGGAGGTGGACCTGCTCAAGTTGAGAGTCGAGGCAACGGCGCTAGCCGAGGAGGGATCGAGGCGGCGGCGGAAGGTGAGTGTTTGCTCGTACAGTCGTATGACGCGATAGTTGGGAGACGGGGATCGACGCCCGGTGTCCTTACGGGCTCCTTCCCCCATGGAAATCGGGTGGAAGCAGGCTTCGAAGGTGTCCTTACGGGCTCCTTCCCCCATGGAAATCGGGTGGAAGCAGGCTTCGAATCCACGTCCACTGGGCTTCCAAAGAGGTCAGTAAAATGACCCGGGGGAGGCTGTCCGGTGTGTCGCTGGCCCGGGGAAAACGCTGGGATCCCTGCGGGGATTTGGGCTGCCAAAGTAACTATCAGCCTGCCAAGAGGTCCAAGATAAGTTTATCTTCGCTCACTGTATTGGAGAATATATATATATTTTTGACAAAACTCCCCTACAGGAATTTATTTAAGCATAAACAAAGGTCCAAAATACAAAAGGAGGATTATAAGAAACAAAAAAGGCAGCAAAGAAAATAAGAAAAGCTAAAAAGATTACAATAGAATTTGGATCCATAAATCAAAAGTAACAGAGAATTTAGTCGTAGCCCTCAAAAAAAGGATTCTCGTTTCCTTTCTGAAGATTTATTGAACTGCAATAATACTTGGATGAATGCCTTTGAAAATGAAGTCGTTTCTGACATTCCATATACCCAACACATTAAAATGGTGGCCATCAGAAAAAAATTGGGTTAGCTTGATTTCTAATTTGAACGACTGCTTCTAAAATATTCTAGCCCGGCAAAATGTTTATCCCAATAAGACTCCAGCAGTCTTTGGCAAACTAGCAATGCATGAAGAGGTGTTCATTTGTTTCCTCTAGGCTTTGTTGGCAGAGCACACAATAGTAGAATTCCAAATGCATATGTTTTCTTCTCAAAATATTGCTGGTACTAAGGCGATCATTCAAGAGAAGCCAGAAGAAGTGCTTGGGTTGAAAAAAAAACACTTCTAGAGTCAATTGAACACTTGATGTACTTGCATGTATCCCATCAGATGCTTGTAAGCTTTTGCAGCTAAATAGTTACCCCAACTTGGTTTCTAGACATCATTCAAATCTGTTAACTCAAAGTGGTCGATGAAGATTGAATAATCTGTAGCTAATTAAAAGCTTGGGTAGAAAGGGGGAGACTGAACAAATCTTCAATGTGAGGGTGAGAGAAAAAAATCTGCTAATAGAGATCAGAGTGCAGCTCAAGATACTCAAGCTTCATTGGTTGTTGTCTGACCAAAAAAGACAGCTCTGGCCATTTTGAATCTGTAGCACAGAAAAAGATTTAAAAGTCTCTAAAAGCTTCAGGACATCTCTCCACCAAAAGGAACCTTTCATAGTGTGGTTTGGCAATTTACCATTTGAATAATGCTTTTCATAGATAAGGACACCCAAGGGATATCTCTTTTATTGAAGAATTTGTCAAGATTTTTTAGGAGCAGAGCCTCATTTTGCTTTTTAAGATTAATAACCCCTAGGCCACCCTCCTCCTTTGAGACACAAACCATTTTCCAAGCTTCCTTTGGAGGCTTTTTTGAATTAATATCAGATCCTCTCTAGAGGCAGTGTCTTCTGAACTTATCAATTTGCTTAATAACCCCTTAGATAGAGCAAGAGTACTAAGGTGAAAGGTAGGCAGAGCAGACAGGACAACATTGGTAAGCTCCAGTTTACCAACTTGGGAAATGAACATGGAAGTAGCTGTCAGTCTTCTTTCACATTTGGTAACAAGGGGCTGGAACTCTTCAATTCTATGTTTGGTTAAGCCCATGTGCAGGCCAAGATAAGTGAAGGGAAAAGAACCTTTAGAACAACCAAAAGTATTTACAAGGTGATCCAACTTATGGTCATATATTGTGATAGGCACCATCATGGAGTTGTTGTAGTTGACTTTTAGACCAGTTGAATCAGAAAAGGAGTACAAGATGGATTTCAAAAAGAACAGTTGATTAGCATCTCCTCCCATAACAATTAGTGTGTAGTTGACATATCGGATGGCAAGGAAAGAGTGAAATGCGTTGTGGGTCCTTAAACTTTTGCCCACTTCTCACATAGGTCCATGAACTTTTTTTTCGCTTATATAGGTCCATGAACTTTTCTCCACTTCTCATCTAGGTCCATAAAAATTTTTTACCCTCATCTAGGTCCATGAACTTTTCCCCACTTCTTACCTAGGTCCACAGCTGGCCATATAAAACTATGTTGTCTACGTGACTGTTGATGTGACATCACATGCACTTTTTTTAATTTCAAAAAGTGGTTGAAACTTTAAAAAATTGCATAAAATCATTAAAAAACGTAAAAATAAGTCTACTTTTGTTTGGCTCCACATGAATTGATCTATGTAGGCATGTAATATTTTTATAGTAACTATATTTTATTATCACCCATAAAAATCTTAGCTTCAAATTAAATGTTTAGTAGACTAACTATTTATTAAATATTAAACAAACATAAACCTAGGTAAATCAATAACTCAGTCATACATGCTCCACTGAAGCTGAATTTTTTACCATTGCTGAAGCATACAATAATTAGCCTACTATACAAATTTCACCACAATTGTAGCACAAGAGCTACAGTTTTGAATTCAACACAGAAATACATAGGTCTGCATAGATTTATAGCTACAACAACAAAAAAATAAAACATATTATATTATATATCTATTGCATAGATCTATTCACGTGGAATCTAACAAAACTAGATTTTTCTTTTTACATTTGTTTGTGATTATATACAATTTTTCAAAGTTTCCACTAGTTTTTAAAATTAAAAAAAGACCATGTGACACCACATTAGCGGCCAAGCAGGCAGCAGAGTCCTATGTGGCTTGTTGTGGACTTAGCGGAGAAGTGGGTAAAATTTTATGGACCTAGATGAGAGAAAAAAAGTTCATGGACCTAGATGAGAAGTGGAGAAAAGTTCATGGACCCAGATGAGCGAAAAAAAAGTTCATGGACCTAGGTGAGAAGTGGGAAAAAGTTTAAGGACCTACAACGCATTTCACTCGCAAGGAAATCTAAAGAGGAGTTGAGAGGGATAGGAAGTCTCAACAGTCCATCATTCTTAGCCTTGTTGAGAATAGATTGGAGGAGGTCAGCAACAAGGACAAAAAGAAGGGGAGAAAGAGGATCCCCTTGTCTCACTCCTCTCCTACAATGCACAGTTTTTCCATGAACTCCATTAAGGAGGATTTTGGAGGTTCCAGAGGAAAGAATGCTCTTGATCCATGCCAGCCAGGTAGTACCAAAACCCTTGGCTTCTAGAATATTCAAAATGTCCTTGTGTTCAATCTTATCAAAGGCCTTTCAAAGTCAAGTTTCATAATGATAATTTCCTTTTTGGAGTGGTGGCAAAGGTGAAGATACTTAAAGGACCAAGCCAAGCAATCATGGATAGTTCTAGACTTGATGAACCCATATTGATTTCTATGAACCAAAGGAATGATGACCTCTTGAAGTCTGTTGGCTAGAGCTAGAAGTTTGGTGATTAGTTTCATAGAGCAATTGAGCAAGGAGATAGGTCTAAGTCAAAAATTGTAGCAAGGCTTTGAGTTTTAGGAACCAAAGTAATAAAGGAGGAATTAATACTATTGAGGCAGACTTGATTCTCAAAAAAACTCCAACAGAAGCCATAGAGATAATTTTTTATGTGATTCCAACATTTCTTGATGAATTCATTGCTAAACCCATCAGGGCTAGGAGATTTATCATTTGGGAGTTGCTTGACAATGTTGTCAATTTCAGTGGGTGTGAAGGGTAGATCAAGACCCCGGAGGCCATCATGACTTTGAATGAGGGAGAGGAGGTCAAAGAGCATGTCCTTGAACTCAAACTAACCAATTCTTTCTTTAAAGGCATGCCAGATTAGGTTTTCTTTATCAGCATGGGTGTGAACTGTGTTACCATTATTATTTTTTAGATTAGCAATGGCATTTCTTCTATGTCTTATAGTATCATTAGCATGAAAAAACTTAGTCCCTGCATTCCCAAGAGTTGCCCATTTGACTGCCCCTCTCTGTTCCATTCCTCAATACTTAGATCTTTGTACTCCTCAAGAGTGTCAAGGAGTTGCAGGGTTGTGGAGACATTGGCGATGCAAGATTTTAAATTAGAAAGGCTTGCACTCCAATATTTGAGGGCACTTCTCAAATTCTTGAATTTGTTGGTTAGAATTTTTGCCTTGTCAGTAAGGTGAAAAGGAGCATTCCAATTTGCAGATGAGATATTCTGAAATCCAGCCTTGAGAAGTCAACAGTTTTCAAACCAAAAAATGTTGGCTTTTGGAATGTTTGTAGAAATATAGATGAGGAGAGGGCAATTATCAGAGACCTCTTTCACCAAAGCTTTGCAGGTGGTTTCAGGAAAGGTCAGGATCCAACAGTTATTCATGAACACCCAATCAAGCTTTTCAAGAAGTGGAGGACTCTGTATATTAGGTCATGTGAACATTTTACCTTGGGGCAGCGGACGTGCTAGGACAAGGCAGCAGCCGTGCACCCTTGCTCCTCTATCATCTTCAACTTTGATCCGTCGGCGGCTGGGCATGGTGCGGTGGTGCGTTGGGGCCCATGCACCTAGTCGCCACCACGAACAGGCTCGTGGTGAAGGCCTAAAGGAGCGAGGGGATGGTAAGTTGGCCTCATAGCAGCGGGAGGATGGGGATGCAGCGTAGCGCACCACAAGCAGTGCGATGACAAAAACGGCTGCCACACTTTTTTGGAAAAAAACTGGGTCGAGATGATTTTGTAGTTATGGTGAGCCATATTTGTGTGCTTAACCAAACAACTACCAAATCAAACGTGGTGAGCCTATTATTAGGCAAGGCGAATTGTGGCTAGCATCCAAACATCTGCTTCCACGGCAGCACGATCCCAAGGCCCCAGGATGTCGTAGGTCTGTGGGGCTGCGAGGGGCGACGCGAGTGCGATGGCATGGCACGTAGAAGGTTTGGCCTCTAGCCTCACGAGCGCAACATCCACCGGCATGTCCCAGTGCCTACACTAATAGATACTTCTTCCGTTTCAAATTATAAATCGCTTTGATTTTTTTTGATACATCTATTTTGCTATGCATCTAGATATAATATCTAGATGTATAACAAAATGGATGTAAAATAATTTTAAAGTGACTAATAATTTGGAACGGAGCGGCTAACAAATATTTATATCAATTTGATGTGCTCAAACAATAAGTACAAAACCTTTTCTTACTAGTGGTGAAAAAATCTAGGTGTCATTTGAATAGTGATTTTTTAGGAGTACATCTCTAGAAGGGTAAAAAAGTTAAATATTCCCTGATTTTTTGCTAATCACATTTCCATCAACATTTGCAAGTGAATTGTATTATTCTTAAAACAGTACTTCAGTGGCAAATCACCATCCCTGTATATATATACAAAAAAAAAGGAAAAGCAACAACAGTGCTTCCAAGCGACACAGTATGTGCTGGAAACTATTCGAGCCCGGTGGTGTTGGCTTTTATATATCAACAGGTACGTACTACTCAAAACCAACCGGTTTGTAATGTGGATCAGTACGGCAAGATTAAAGGCCAGTACGGCTTCCAATTTGGATTAGTATGATGAGGTTAAACATCATCTGTACGGCAAGAGCTATACTCTCTACATTAATAATAGAAAAAAAGGCTTAAAAATGGAAGAAAGAATGGATTGGCGTGCCCTTTGCTACTCCGATGTCTGACGGGAGTGAATAATGCGTTCCTTGCGAAAACTGCAAAGCAACGGGACGGCATTTCCCTCCCTTGTCGCGTTGCTTCTGGGGCCTCTCATCAGCGCCTCACGGCCTCACCACGTCGTGCACTGCTGGAACGAGAGATGGTGGCGCCGCGAGTAGGTACGTGTACCACGTCCCAGTGTTCATATTTAAGAAAAGGCCAGAGAAATAAAAGGTGAGCAGGATCGGAGCGGTACTGTAGGCTGGCAGTAAAACACGCAACAACCAGCCGTGCTACGTTCTTCTGTGACGTGTTAATGGCGAGACGAGCAAATAAAACAGGGGGAGAAAGGAAACATTGCCGTACGTTTTTGCACGGATCGGAACGGGACGGGACGAGATCTCGTCACCAAAAGGGACGATCGGTAGACCGATAAGTAACACTGATGTGCGTGCCGTATTGCTGTCTGTCCTTGTTGTAGGAGAGAATTGCTATGTTTTCTTTCCGTAGACGTCGTCACGTAGAAAGAGTCTGAGAAATAGTCCAAGTCAAGGTAGAAAAACTGCAAGGATCACCACAACACACCCTGTTCGTCTGATTGGACCAGACTCTGAGGGCGCTGCTGTGTTTAGATGCCTCAAAAAGATAAAAAGTTGCTGAAAAAAATCTTGTAGCACTTTTCGTTTGTATTTGACAATTAGTATTCAATTATGGATTAATTATGCTTAAAAGATTTATTTCACAAAGTTAAAGCAAACTGTGCAATTAGATTTTGATTTCGTCTACATTTGATACTCCATACATATACCACAAATTTGATGTGACGGGAAATCTTCTTTTTACATAGTACTAAAGTTTAGTTTTTTGAGGCAACTAAACACAGCCTGAAGAAGATGTGTACTCCACTAATAAATGAAATCCAGCCTAAAATTAATTAATGTATTTGTGTCTTTCCCGAAGCCGAGCAATGTCAAATCACAATATCATCCTTCTGCAGCTGAGCAATTCCCACATAAAAATCAAAATGTCACGCACATGTTAATGGGGGCGTTGGTTAGACTTTGTGCAAGACAACCATGTGCAAGAAGGTGCCATCTGCATCTTTCAAGTTTCAATTTCAACCATTGAGGAGTGCTGGGACAAAATTCACTGTGAGAGTTCATCTGATTCGTTAGTCAAAAGGCAAATACATTACGTGAAAATGGGAATAGTCGAGTGGAGGAACCGCAATGGGATCAGTGAGTAACAGCTAGCGCGCGGCAAAATTCAGTAAGGAAAAGTCTGCAGCGGCAAGCAATCAGGGCGACGGCAAAGCAGACGCAGACGTGGGTGGATGCGATGCGACACAGCGAGAAGGGCAGCAGCACAGAGACAGAGAGGGAGCCGATCATGCCTCTGTTTCCAGCAAGCCAGGAGCGCGCAGTAGGGCTTCATGGCGCGAGACGATTGGACCGAAACCCCGCCATGGGCCAAGCGTACCACGAAGCGCGGGGGCCGGCCGGGCCAGAGAGACCAGAGCCCAGAGACGGTGCGCCGTGCACTGCCGGCCACGGCTTGTTCGGGGCGGTTCCTTTCGGGTGCGTTTGGTTGCCTACATCAGGTCTCAGTCAGGCTCTACTCGAGCAAGATTTCCCCTGCGGCCAGGTTCTGGAGGAACGTAGAAATCGGTCGTATCTGCTGGGCTAGGCTCGCGTGGTACGGGTAATTAGTCATTTAATGACGTTATTAATGCATGATTAGCATATATTAAATGATATTAACATATTTCAATAAATATTAAGGGGTAGTAAGATAATATAAGAGCTATAAGATAATAGTTGTCCATAATAAATGATATTATGATGGATTATTTATATATTTTTATCTCATGCAACCTGCTTTCGTACGAGTAACCAAACAAGATCTCGGGACAGACTGGGTCGTGTAAACAGACAACCAAACACTACGTTCTTGCATGCACTGGGCCTAGTTACAATGAGTCGGACTCTTCCCATGTGAACCAGGTTGAGTTCATACACGAACCAAACAGGCCCTTCGTTTACCCCTGTGGGGTGGTGCGGACGGGTGGGCGTGGCAGACACGGAACATGGGGGCGAGCGCGTGCGCCGGGGCGGGGAGGGAGAGCCGAGCCGTGGCCCACCCGTGGAATGGTCAACCGGCACATGCCCATGCTGCCGTCCATCCAGCATCCATGACATTATCTCGACGACGCTGCTGTTTTCCGCACCGGCGCGCGACAGTCCCGGGCCGTCAAGTCGTTCACCGCGTTCGCCACGACACCCAGCATGCCGGACGGAACGGCCGGTCCGGTCCCCCCTCCCTCCCCGGTGGTACTACGGTGATGGCAACCCGTCGTCCCGCACAGGGTCTGCGCGGATGATATTTTTCCTCCACCTTCCGTCGTTCCCTGCGCGCACAGCCCGGTGAAACGACGCTGCGTTGTCGGAACCGTTGTCCTGCTCTGCTCCTCCGTCTGTGAAACGCACAGCACAGGAAAGGAAGCCGAAGACGTGTGGCAGAGCTGAGCAGGAAATAAACAGAGCAGGATCTCCCGGGGCGGGGACAAGCGTACGAGCACGAGGCCTGCGGGTGCGGATCAGCCTGGTAACGCGTTCCCCCAGCCTGCTGCACAACGGGAGCAGGATCTCCTGGTGGGGCGGGGCCTGCATGTGGCGACAGACACCGTCCGTGCCAACTGCGCGCATAACAACTTTTCTGGAATCCAAGGAGAACCCCATCCCAATTCCCAATCATGGAGGGCTCGCCTCTCGCCGGGTTCACTTGCCGCAAACAGCCAAGGAAGAAGCCGGAGGGAGAAGGAACGAAGGCGGGGCAGGGCAGACAACGCACAGCACGGAGACAGCAGGGAGTTCTAGAAAGCAGGATGGGTCCGCTCCGACCCTCCGGCTCCGGTCATCCATCCCAGTGGTGCATGGGCATTGGGCAAATCCATATGCATTTCCACATCCTAACCCGCCCGGCGGCCTGCAAGTCGCGGTCGCATCGATCCACCTTCGCGGCGAGGCAGCCCAGACGACCTCAGAGCAAATGTGGACTGTGGGAGAGGCGCAGAGCGGACAGCAACGCGCATGCGACCCCTCGCGGCGTGCTTTGGGGGCTCCCGGGTCCCAGGCCGGCCGGGCGAGCTGCGTCGCCAGCAAGACACCAGGAGGGAGCTGAAAGCAACGGAGTGGTGCTGGGAGAGCCCCCCATTTTTGTCCATGATCTGTCCATGGCTAGCTCCATTTGTGCTGCACCATTGGACCCCATGTGTGTCTGGAGGCTTTCAGGGGCAGAGCGTTTCGATTTCTTCTTTGACAGAGGGGGGAAACGAACAAAAGAAGCGTGAAAGGCGTTTGGCACCGATCCATACATCTGTTGTTGCACTGGCCAGTTCTTCCCTTCTCCTCCTTATTCGTCTTCTTTTTTCTTTGCATGGACCCAACGCGTCGCATTTGTACCGCAGATATGAAATGAGTGCTATCCTGCTGATACATGCCCCCCCGGGTGGTTGTACCACGAAGTTGGCAACAGAGCGTAACACGTTTTCACACAGCACTTGGTAGCAATGATGTCCTATGACTATATATATATCAAGGTGCGTGGTTTTAGTTTCCACCATGTTTGTGAAGTGCAATTTTAGGTTGTAATGACTTGGTTTCTTACTTTGGAAGTTTAGAGAGGTTGCCTTAATCTCGTATTACATTCATACACACTGTAGGGCTGTAGCCTGTAGTTGGGTTAACAAATCCACCAGCAGCAACAAGCATGATGAATATTAGTAAAGGAACATGATGACTAAACATATATGTGGCATGCAAAGTCCAGCGATTCAATAAGACTAAACATAAATGTATGATGTTACAGATGGACTGAAAGATGAGAGCTAGTCTTGCTGCCACAAATTGACAATGGGTTAGATCTAACAAATAGAACAAGAAGTTAAGACAATCAGCAAAGGAAACTCTAAGCTAGACAGCAAGCTGGAACATTAATTGTATCTCGTGTAGTGAGGATATGATGTGAGTTATAATTCGGTAAAACATCTATAGTTTTGGTCTTTTGGAAGCTTAAGGCACATATACTGTCAAGCCTTAGTTATATCTTATAGTTAGAAGATTTGAACTGATCCTTAAATTCTCTGTCAATGGAACGAATAATATCCACAAGAAAAAAATATATGTTGCACATAACTTTACTGGTATGTTAAAAGTATTATTACTCCCACTCTCCTACAAAGAATGCAATTCTCATTTCCTGGTGAGTCAAAACAACTTTAAATTTAATCAAATCTATACAAAAGTTGAAACATTTATGATACCAAATAAATATCATTCTATTTATTATGAAATATATTTTATAGTAAATCTAACTGAAGACATAAATGTCAATATTTTTCCTAAAAACTTAGTCAAATTTAGAAAGATTGACTTATCCAAAATCTAGAACTAGAATTGAATTTTGGGGGGGTGGGGGCAAAGGAGTATTATATATTTAAAGGAATTGTTGCATCATTGACTTGAAAGTGTCTTGTTTAGCCTACCATAAAACCAAACCACACATTTACGGGGTGTTTGGGACTATTCAACTTCACGTTTTCAACTCCGCTCCACAGGTTTTTAACCATATAGGTTCAGCTCCACACAACTCTGCTTGAGAAAAAAAGATTAAGCTGTCATGCTCCACAAACTCTAGATTTTTAATGAAGCTGCTCCGCGGTAGAGTTTAAACACCCCCATAAATGAAGAATTGAAACAAGTAATAATTAATACATCACCGGTTCACTAGGAATATATTGTTCTAGCAGCACCCCAGGAAAGCCAACACAATAAGTAAAACACTTCTGGCATACTCTCCTTCGTTTCAAATTGCAATTCTTTCTTGCTTCTCTAGATACATAGCTTTGTTACTTATCTACTTAAAAAATCAATACGACTTATAATTTGGAATGAAAGGAGTATGTTTTAAGTAGTACAAGCAACACACTGTGATATCAATGTTTTTCTAAACACTAGAGCTAATATCATACCACTAGTACATAAAACAATTCCACTAGCAGTTTTGTGAACCGCTAGTAAAAATGGTGATGTTCCACTGGCACCAATTGAGAACCACCTATGTAGTTGTTTACACTGGTGGGTTGCCTTAAGGCTGCTGCTAGTGTAAATGTTAATGTTGCTTCTTTATCATTGTACCTCATAATCACTTGTGACAAAGTGGTCGATGTATTACTTTTATATTCACTTTAGTGAATATTGTAATGCATATTTGAAAACCTAAATGAATTTAGATAAATAAAGTTTGAATTGGAAAGTTTAAATCTGTTCGAGTTTGAGTACTACAACTTCCGTTTAGGTCTTTTCTGCACTTAAGATCATTTGAAAAATAAATGAATAAATAATGAATTTCAAATTATTAATCTTAAAATAGAATTTTCTGAAGCACCTATTCAACTAGGCTAAACTATCAAGTAAACAAAATGATGTATGTATATTGTTTAAACAATATTTAACAAATGGACTAAATGGCTATTTTACTATAGGTTAAACATAAGGCCATGTTTTGTATAGTTTGTGGATGGTAACAACAAGAAAACTTAGGGCAAATAGACTATAGGATTATAATAATTTGGCCCTATGAATAGCACAAGAAAATCCACAAAACATACATTACCCAAAAAAAAACTACATGTATGTTAAAGTAGCAGATAATAATTATTTAGACTTTTAAAGAAATTTTATCATGATATTTTAATCACAATGTCTTGCAACAAATTAAGTGTATGTTCAGTAATGATTTTCTACGGCTCTTTTGGCTACGGCTGTAAGTTGCTAGATTACGTGTACAATACAATTGATTATAGGGTTTCACAGCTATTGTTGTAGAGCAGCTATAGAAATAAATATACGTATATCCAAACAAGCTCTAATACAAACTAGTGCACTTTAAGAGAAAAGCCTCTATGTTATATAGCTTGCGGAACGTGGACTACCATTTGCAAACTTGGGGCAAGCATATAGTTGGCGGTAAGAATTCAGCATGCTGAGAGCAAGTTTAATAGATTGAGCCAATTATTGACTCTAAGAGGTCTTGTAGCCTTTTTATAGTCCACTTATATAATAGTTACTTCTTTATAATGAATACATGCCTTACATGTCTCTCACATAGATTTTTTAGTTTTTGTGCCCGAACTGACTGTAAGCTTACAGTCTACTTCTACTCTCTCTTATTTTTTTCTCTCCTCCATCTCATCATTTAGCCAGTTTATAGCTTCTTGTAATACTTGCTTTTATAGTTATAATTTACAGAGTATAATTTTTCTGCTGAAATCTAAAACAAATAGGACCAAAAGCAAACAGAAAAGAAAAAGGAAAAACTGTGGGACAGTACAAGGGGCCCCGCCTACCATATATACCAATTACCAACACATGCTCTTTTGATTTGTCGCAAGCCGCAGGTAAACTTACCATTTTTTTTTTTGGCATCCCCACCCTCATTTGACACTCATGATAAAAAGGGCCCTCGCACCACATACAAACAGAGGCAGCAGGCACAAGTCCTCCAAGCAAGCAAGTAGCTAACCATACTCTTCATCACCTCATCCTCCCGCACACAACTGCGCATCCGTGCACGGAGCTAGCTATCTTAGCCATGGCTCAAGAGCTCCAAGAAACGTCCTCTTCCTCTGCCACCACCACCTCGTCGTGTACCACCTCCTGCTGCTCGTCCACTGTCACGGACTCGTCGTCTTCGCCGGCGTCACCGGCGGCGGCCAATGCCGCGCCCGCGCCACGGAAGCGGCAGGCGGCGGCGGCGGCAGAGACCGAGGCCGGAGCGGGCGGGGAGGAGGAGGAGGAAGAAGAAGAAGACTGTGCTGGCAAGACGACGGCGCCAGCGAAGAAGAAGCGGAAGCGGAGCAGCGAGGGGAAGCACCCGACGTACCGCGGCGTGCGGATGCGGGCGTGGGGCAAGTGGGTGTCAGAGATCCGCGAGCCGCGCAAGAAGTCGCGCATATGGCTGGGCACGTTCCCCACCGCCGAGATGGCGGCGCGCGCCCACGACGTGGCCGCGCTCGCCATCAAGGGCCGCGCCGCCGCGCACCTCAACTTCCCGGACCTCGCCGGCGTGCTCCCGCGCGCCGCGTCCGCCGCGCCCAAGGACGTCCAGGCCGCCGCCGCATTGGCCGCTGCGTTCACGTCGCCGTCGTCGGAGCCGGCGGCGCCATGCGACGCACGCGAAGCAGAGCCCGACGCCGAGAACGGCGCGACGCGCGAGGACGAGGAGGCGGCAGCCGCCGAGGCACCGATACCACCACCGCCGGTCGTCTCTCAACCAGGGACGCCGTCAAGCAGCGTGGAGGAAGAGCGGCAGCTGTTCGACTTGCCGGACCTGATCCTCGACATCCGGGACGGGTTCGGGTGCTTCCCGCCGATGTGGGCCCCGCTCACTGACGTGGAGGAGGTCAATGCCGAGCTGCGCCTCGAGGAGCCGCTGCTTTGGGAGTAGCAGTCAGAGATGCTTGTTGCTTGCATTGCAAGGTCTAAACAATAGTAGCAGTGGTGGTATCCTATTTCTTCGTCTTCGTTCTCTTCTCCCCCCCTCTTTTCTCTTTTTTGTTTTTTTATTTACTTCGGAAAAGCAGCTACTAGTTCTTTTGTTCTTCTTCTTTTTAATTGGGTTAAATAAGTATAATAACCATATATAAATGAGAGATATAATTAAGCTGTGTACTTAAAGTATAAGTGTAAGACGAGTAAGCACGTATGAGTTAATTATTACATATGTGATCCAGTGTGTGGATTCGAGCAGTAGTTGACTCGCTAGATTTTATTTTCTTGTGCTTCCACACTATCCCATGTGTGCTGTACCGAATCCCCCAGCGAAAGGACAAAACGGAAACGAATGTAATGACCTGAGATGAAGTTATGGAACCCAGGCAGAATCTAACCTTACTGCTGACCACGGAATGCAGTGGCAATTGTCTTAAGTATTATAACTGCAGGTAAACAACCCATTACCGTTAACCAGAGCTGGCTTAGTCCAAGTCCAGCACATATATATTCCCTTCTATCATCAAGTGTAGTTAACTTACTGTTCAGCTTCAGCAGCAACAGGGGGGGGGGTCTCTGAATCCTGATTGGCATTGGCCCCATGATCGATCAAGTGGTGACAAAGTGTTGCATTCCTCATGTGGCTAGCTGCAGCATCTCGCCCTTCCATCTACTAGTCTCTCTGCAGCTTTGGAAGGCTCCTTTTGCTTCCCGGGAGATGCTGATGCTTATTGATGCCGATGCCCACGCCGATGCTTGTGCTACAGGAAGCGAGCGTGGCTTATATTTTAAGTAGGGATGAAAACGGTACAGATATTTATTCGACCGTCCGTTCGACCGAATTCGTTTATAGGAGTTTAGACCTGTCCGTATCCGAGTCCGAAGATTAACATCCGATACCGTATCCGCATCCGAATACTAAAATCGACATATTTATGATGTCGATATCTAATCGTATCTTATCCGATATTTTTCATACTATTCGTATTCGAATCCGAATCCGAACATAAATATGAAAACAAATACAATATCAGCGATATCCGTTCATATCCGATCTGTTTTCATCCTTAATTTTAAGCGCGGACGGGCATCATTTGCAGCACGGAAAGCTGATGCTCGCTCTTACCGCAGTTACCACGGCTGGGGCAGCTCTGGCTGGCGGGAGCCTTCTGCCTTCTGGACTGGGCTCGCCCTGCTCTGCCCTTTCGCTGGAACAGAGCGCTGCCCCTCCCGGCAAGGCAAAGGGCTGGTCGTGCCACGGTGGAGATGCCACGCCACGTCGGTAGCTGGAGGGGCTGAGCTGGTGATCAGCTGCAGCGCACCGCAGTGCAGTGTCCGCCAGCTCCTCTATCGGTGTCCATCAGCTCAGATTCGAGGATGAGTTTTGACTTGCGTGGATGTATACGGCCGGCCCTGGACGTGCGTGCGGACCTGGTGGCGCGGCGTAGATGAATACAAACAATACGTACGATACCTGGTACTACTCCTATCTGCGTAGCGCGTACGTACGCGGACGTGCACACCTCAGGCGGCCACGGCGGCCGTTTTCGAGATGTGGATCGCGGTCGGGCTGGACACAGTGTATAGAGTCACCCCTGCTGTGCCATTAATTGGGCAGCATTGAACGAGGGAGGATGAGCGTGTAAATACAGTATCTTCGATTGATGTACTCCGTACCGTACTTTATAGAGCATTGGAACACTGGTGCATTCGGGTGACATGGTTTTCGTGCTTCTTCAAGAGTAACCGAGAAGGATCGTCTCTATCCTATCTTGAGTGTTAGAAGAAGATTAAAAGAAAACAAATTAGTAGGTTCTACTTACAGCAAATCTATTAGATTGTGATGAAAAACTCAACTCTTGTTAAGTTAATATAATTAGAGCAACCACAATATATAGAGTCACAAATAATCACAGTATACTTGGACCAAGTAATGTAAATGCAGATAAGACCCATCACTGTTTACCTACACGGATACACTTAGCCCGTTTACGAGCCATATAAACTCTACAAAGTGGCTTATCGTTGCCATGTTCGCTTGACTTATCAGTGTTTTTGTCTCACAGAAAAACAGCCAAAACAGTATCAGCTAACTTATCAGCCAAAAAATGAACAGGCCGACATGTCCATTTAAAACAGTGGTTTATCTCATTTACTCACTGTCTAGTCCGTTTTAATAGCCATTTAATCTAAATAAATAGTTAAACCATAGGTGATTGTTTAGTCTATTTGATTGTTCAGTTAAAAGCGGAGTCCACAAAATTAATGGCTATTATAACTCATTCACAATGGAAGATATACATTTTGCCCATATATATACCTCATATATAAAATAATTTCTCTTAACACACACACACCCCCCCGTGCACACACACACCCACCTCTCCCTTATCAAGCCATTTATGTGTCATGGCCTTCTTTTCCCACATATCTGTCATCCCCTATGCAAAAGCCAAGGGCATTATGGGAGACAACTCATCTAGATCTAGCACCGAGATGCTGCTATCGAGCACCTCTTTGCCATGGGGCTCGCGTGCTCGCCACTGCTAGCAATGTCGTTGGACACCTAAGGCCTTGTTTAGATGTTTTCAAATTCACCTCAATTCACATATGTTAGAGTAAATTAGGTGAAATTTAGTTTAAATTTACTCCAATCTACTTCAGCATATATGGATTGAGTTCAATCAAACTACATTAAACAAGGCTTAACAGGGCATCCTTACCCATCCCTGTGGATTAAATAGGTAACCATAGAATGGGTACGAATGACTTGCCATACATAGTATCTGTTGTATTGTGTTTGATGGGCTCAGGCTAGCGGAAAGTATCCAATGCTGCCTCTATTGCTAGAGGCGTGCTCCCCTGTCCTTCCACCCTTCTCGGCAGGAGGGATCATAGCAGGGAGCGACTACTACAGTATCGGCCTCCTGACCCCGTAGGGTTAGGCTCGCCAGCCGACTAATAGCAGCCAGATGTCCACCTTCTCGTACTCCCCCTCCGGCGGTCATCACCAAGACCTAACGAGAGATCTCTCTCTTCCTCCCTTTTTTAGAATGGATCACCGCCTTTGTTCTATGCGGAACGGATTGTCTCCATTGCCCTCAGCCTGTCGGTCGGCCCGGGCGCCCAGAGGTGTGGTATGTACTCTTAGAACATATCTTTCGATAGTTTGACGAGCTCTTCATCAATGATACACTTGCTGAATTCGTTGCAAAGTCTTTCATCGGCGTCTTGGTTTTTATCCGCTTATCTTTTTTATATCATATTCTTTTTTTGCAGAGTGGGAGCACTCGACGAGGCCTCTACGACAGAAGAGATTCTTCCCCGTTTCTGGCCGGATGATTCCATCAAATAAATGACACCCTGTAGGCACGGTATAAAGAAGATACTACTTAGAAAAAGCATGTTAATAGAGACTGTGCTTAAACAAGAGATTCTCATGATCTCTTAATGGTCGACCCGATCAAACATACCTGAATATATGTCTAAAATATCTGCTGATCTTTCCTACTCTCCCTTCTGTCAGCTCAGCTGATCCTAGTGACTCGCATCAAAACATAGTGGCTACTTTGCCTAGGATGTACAGTTCTTGCGGTTATTACAAGGTGCAAACTAAGTTATTTTTCACCTCGACCGTCACAACACACATGTATTAATGTGAATATAAGAATAACTAAGGTTATCCTCAATAAGAATTTTATGGCATAGTTTCTAATGCAACTAAATTTTGCAAATAGTGTAGAGGAGTTTCATCCCCATGAAACTCTCTACTCCCATAAAACTCTCACCATTTATTTCTTTATTAATACAATTCTACATCAACATATTTAATGCTCATAAAATTTTAATGAAACTCCATTAAGACTGGCCTAAATAAGCCCTTAGATAGAGTGCATACAAATACTTCCCATAAGGTTTTGGTTTTCTTTAGATTGGTTGCATGAAAATATATTTGCAGAAGCTAGAGTATTTTTTTTTTGACAAGTACCGCCCCTGTCCACCTGAGAGACGCTAACAATGGTGCAGCTACCGCACGCGTGTAATGCGACATGATAATTGAAGGGCAATTTAAACCTTTATTTATCCGATCTTTCCGACCGGACACATGGAGGCTATCTTAGCAACAAATTAGGAAACAGTCCTTGAAACGGTGCCACTTCCTCATTGGATTTATGAGGATCTGGCAATCGACAACACAATTAATATCCACAACGAGAGATGTTTGTGGTGTCACCTAGTCAATCTTGATATTCATTGGTCCTTGTTTGGTATATATTACAAAATAAGCTGTTATGAGGGGGTTTTTTTAAACATCTATTTTCAAAATAGTTTTATACGTGAAACTGTTTTTGTTCTCCTCTCACAGAGACATGAAGTAAGATGAGATCCAAAAAGTAACTTATATTAGCTCTCCCTCATATTTCTCTCTCATATCCATGCATAAAGTTATTAATAAAGTTATTTTGCCAAAGACTTTTTTCAAAATAGTTCGGCTTCGTGGAGAAAGTTGCTCATAAAATTATTTTTAAAAAAAACAGCTTCACTAGTGAAGCTGAGCTATACCAAACAAACCCTAAATCTTTCGAAGATCAAATAACGTATATGCAATGTATGCATCTATTTTAGACCAAAGGCTCAACCCAGCTTTAATAGAAAGTTTAGGTTTGAACTTCGATCTACACTGGAGCTACCAGTTTACAAGAGGTCTCTCAAAAACATCGGCAGAACATTTACATCTCTATATGCAACATCACTTACTACCTCTATTTCAACCTGTACGTATGCGTCTATGAATGTCTGCATGTTGTATTGTAATTGAAAAGAAGTATGGTCATGTGTATTTTACAATTTGGTGCGTTGTTCCATATTTTCAACACTTCTCAACCAGGATTAGTTTCTACCTATGTTTGGATCGAAAACTAAGCAAGTCACTAGGACGCACCGACTACATATATTTATTTAAAGCCTGTTTTGGCTGTATAATGTTGAATAAATATACTTTTATATGAAAGGTGTAGCCCTTGATAAGATCTATATTTTCATTTAAAATATATTTTTATACATCATGAAATGAGAATATATATATGATTTTTTTTTTCTGAAAACATAAGTTTTGGTACAATATTAATATGCCCCTTAAATTTTATATTATTTTCATTAGCATTTTAAAAAACTCAATGGAAAACTTCAAAACTAAAAACTTGTTAATAACCTTATCCATATCTATAACTTTGATTTAAAAGGTATCCTCATTTGACAACTTTAAAAAAATATATAATTTTCATGCGACAAGCTTTGGTGCACAATTAATACTTTATATTATTTTCTCAATCATCTTATCTATACCTATACCTATAATAATAATAAAGAGGCAAAATTTCAGCCTCGTTTTTTTGGTCCAGCCCATTTTCTTGTGGTCCAAACAGTATGCCCGATCGCTTTCCCTTTTATACGCCAAGCAAGCATGTAGCTCTCAAGTCTAAAACGGACTCATATATATGGTTTATATGATTTTGCAACGTGTTACTTTCCAATTCCAATCTAATCCAAACCAAATACACTATCTGTGTCCATATCCTATACTATTTCTTTTCGGATCATACTACTTTTTCCAAATCTGCAAGCAAGGTGCTATTCCAATTCCAAACAAAATGTAGTATACGTGTCCATGTCCTCTACTACTCTTTCTTTCCAGATCATACTAAAATCAAACAGGAATACCTAATTAATCATATCCTATATATAGGTATCAATGGAGTACAATAGGAATAAACACCTAATCAACAATCAAATTAATAAAGCGAATCAAAGCTAGAAGACCTGTCGTGACCTCACCGGCCTCGAATCGAGCATGGCAGAAGTGGCGATGGCAAGCGCGGCGCCCATGGAGAACAGGCCGAACACGAAGCCGCATAGGTGTGGAGTTGGTGACGTAGTGCTAGGCGTGGACGGAGACGAGCAGGTACCGGGAACAGTGGGAGCACCTGTCCGAAGTTAAACGGGAAAAAAAATCACGAACCAAGCAAGCGCCCGTTGTCTAGCCGACCGTAGAAGAGCGATGCCCTGGGGGATTCTGCGGCTGGGTTTTATCTTCTAAGCCATGGATGGCTCCTCGAGGACAGGACAAGCCTGGGGAGGAGCCGAGGATCGAGGATGAGATCGCCGACAACACGGAGCTTGAGCGTAGGGAGGACGAGACGACGAGCTCGCCCACGTGGAAGATGATGAGCCCATGGCGCGGCGTAGGATAGCATGGGGCCTGCCGGCAGCGTGAAGGTTGACTGCAACTTACCCGCCGCTGACGCGGAGATCAAACGTGGGGAGGATGAGCCCCTCGGTGGCAACACGAAGGACGACTGCGAGCAAAGCATGCCGCCAGCGAAGGGAAAGATGAAACTGTTGTCATAGACAGAGCTCGTGCGAAGCTGCCTCTCAGCGTCCCTGTCAGAGAGAAAGGAGAGAAGAAAAGAATGGGAGAGAAAAGATGGGACTATGGGAGGACTCAAAAGATGGACGGAGGGTGGAAAAATAATCGAGAAACAAAGATTGTGTGGACGGATGGACGGTACAGATAGACGTGGACATTGGCACATCGAACGGCCATAGCTTCGTGTGTTTCTTTGCGTGGATCACCAGCGTGGACTCCTGTACTCTGATTGGTCATGAATGTGAGTCAGGATTCAGGCCTGACATTGGCAGTCAGAGGGAGGAGGATTTCAGCTGCTTTGTTGTGTCGTTGCACGCAGTAGCGACTATGGACAGATTGATGCATTTCATATTCCTTACTTTTTAATTCTTTTTGTCTCCCATTGTTTTCTTATACATAGATATAGAAAATAGAAAATAATAAATATAGTATTATGAAGTGTGAATTTCTAATCCCTTTCTAATAAATAAATAAATAAATATTTCAATTACAAAGTTGATGATGTAACTTTAATTAGAAATAAATTTAGTATAGCTTTTAAACGCTATAGAAAATATAAAATAAATAAATATGTAGAATCGTAGTTCCTGTTTCCCATTAATGTGCCTGTTCATTTGTAATTACGACAGAAAATCAAAGCAACAATTCACAACATCAAAGTAGCATCTATAACAAAATAATAAGTGTGTAAGTGGACTATGTAGTAAGCTGAAGCAAACATGTATTTGACAATATTTTTTATCCCGTTGTATCGCACGGGCATATTTGCTAGTAACAATCTAAAATATAAAAATTTAAAACTCTGAAGTTATAGATCTTATTGAGAACTACAGCTTTGATATAAATCTTTATTTGACACATACAAAAAAGATATTATTTTCTAATACAACAAGCGTTAGTAAGAGATTATTATGCGGTTGAAATTTTATATTATTTTTTGAGCGTGTCCTTGAATGAAAAAAAAATCAAAACTCTAATATGTAGATCTCATCGATTATAATTTTCATATAAAAAATATCTTCATCTTACGAATTATGATTTTTTTAAAATTTAAGTTTTGTCACACAATTCCGGCGGCACAATAAAACAATAGTATTACGTCAAAGAAATGAAAGTGGCATGACAAGGTTTTCTAATACGAACTGCCATGCAACATGGTAGATTTTGCCGGACCAACACATGTGGTGCGGTAGTGTTATTTTGTCACGCCAGCCGGACTAGCACTAACAAAAGAGTTAGTTTGTAATTTTTTTTTATAGAAAAGAGTTATTAAACTATTGAATAAAAAACATTATATATATATATATATATATATATATATATATATATATATATATATATATAAGCTACTCAACTAGCTGCATTAATTTTACAAGGAACAGTAGATGTAGGGAGCTTTGTTTTTTTTTTTTTTTTGAGAAAACTAGAGGGGCCTTGGCACCTGCAGGAAGATTTTATTGAAAAGAAAAACTAGCATAGTAGAACAGTAGAGAACAGACAAACAAATTAGCGGACAAAAAAAGAAACAAAGAAGAGGAAAAGGAGAAACTGCTAAGAGCTCCAACAAGAACTCCAACACAGTCTGCAGCATCAGCCACAGCGCTGTAGCAGCAAGCAGTAGCGTCAGCTGTTAGATTGACACATACACGAGAACTCTTTCATGTTTCCCCCAATTTTTCGTTTGTTCACGGCTCAAATCCGACCGGTTACACTGCAGCACCTGGATTCCTCGTAGAATTCACGTCACCTCATGCATGTTTCGACGGGTGAAAACAGGGGAGAAAGGCTTGAGTTCGACACCTAAACAATAGATTTATTACCAGAGGCGAAGCTACAGTGCAGCCAGTGGGTACCTATGCATTCATAAAAACTTTTAAAAAAACCCTATTAAAAACAAATTTTTATTATAGTTGTAAATTATATTTATTATAAATCTATAAGAGAAAGGCAGCACTCTCTGATTTTCTCAGCTTCACCGCCGTTTATTACTGTCGTGGCCGGTGAGAGATCGCTGCTACCTCTGACAAGTCTCCGTTTGTTGCATTCATCAGCGCCCCTTTCCGTTCCGTGAACGTCACTGAGAGCGATCGGTGATTCAGTCCAGGATGGTCATTGCGGTGACAAAAGCAATTAGGTGATATGTTTCTGCCAGTAAACTTGTCTGTCACATGTTGATGGTGAGGAGATGGATAGATAGATCATGACGAGACGAGCTGTGAGGCATACTTCAACAAGGACGGTTCTTGTGTAGCTGCATTCGTAGCTAGCTTTAGAATATGAAATGCGTTGCAACAGGTTGACGTGAAAACGGTTTTTCTGCATAGCACACTGATCTTGCGTTGTAAACTAACCAGATGTTGATTTTGACTTGCGTGAAATTTACTGCATGACCATGTACAATTTTTTTCAGAATTTTCCTTTTGCTTTCAGAATCAGAATATGTTTACTAACCTTGCATTGAAGACTAGCTGGATGAAATGTCTTGCCGTTTAAGCTGGGGTTGCCCATTGTATACCATCTAGTAAATTCTATTATATTATGTTGGAGTAAGAAATATTCAGATCAAGACATTATTGCTAGTAACAAACCTCACTCGGTTATTCAGATCAACTTGTGCTCTCCTCTTCTCTGAAGGAAGGACAACAAACCTCAATCAGTTATTTTTGTCGAAAGAATGCGCTTACCTAACAAGAACAATTATTTAGTAGCAGTATTTCTCAAAAAAAAAAAAGTAACAGTAACAAACATACCACACTTTGTTGGTTTGTCTTGGGGCTAATTATGTCAGAACCAGCAAACTGCAGGGTACAGAAGTAACATCCACAGTATGTTGTTTAATTTATGTGCAGCCCCAGCCCATGATGGTACTGCACGTTAATTTCGTCTTTTTGTGAGACGCTGACCTGCTCCTAATTTCCTTTAATTTCCACGAGATAATAGCACATGATTGACATCAACCTGCATTTCATATGGGGATTGACAGGAAACTGCATGCGTAGTACAGAGCAGCCCCACAAATACACCTCATGAATGCAATTAAAGAAAAAGCGAGAGAGGAACCAAAGCAAATCTTTGAACTCTGGTATTGCTGGTTGCAAAAGTTGTTATCACAACCTCATCATGTTGTGTACCGGTATAGGTCATACACACAAATGCAACGAAATACTGCACATGTGAAAGAAGCGAAGGTTAAATGAATATAGATGCTTTTGGCAAAAGCAAACAAAAAAAAAGTGAAATACATATATATACTCGCTAATAAAGTTTAAAAGTGCTTATCATACTACTCCCTTCATCTCAAAATCAGTGTTCATCTCAGATTTTGAGGAGTCAACAAATATGAAGTTTAACTAAACTTATAGAAAATATTATTATCTCTAACTAAGTTTATTATTAAAATATATGACATGATTAATCTAACTTAAAAGTATTTGAATCCTTAAAGTACGAGATGTGCACTTATTTAGGATGGAGGAAATACATAACTACCATAGGTAATTAGTACTGTTGATAGGCATGCATGTGCTAGCTTGACCATCCTCTGATTTCAAAGGTGGTTTTAGAAACGTATGGATCTCAGCCTAATGATCGATATCGTCCAGATATTCCTACAAGCGCATAATATAATCTGTCAGTTAGTCAAGATCTAGCTAGCGAGGGCTTTGGAAAAGGAGGAAGCAGCAACCGTGGCCAACTCAAAGGGTGTTAACAATGACTGGACAACAAACAAAGGGTGCAATTTTTTTTGCTTGACTCCGCTGCTTTCATGGAAAAAGGAAAAAAAAAAGAAGCAACAAGGCCGTGGAGAAGAACAAGCTACTGCAATGGGGATACCCTGTGCTGTGTGTACAAGCAAGGAATAAAGCAAAGGGAAACCACTGGGTAGCAGACCCCAACTCGTACACTTATGTCTCTAGATGGATCTCAACATTTGCTGGCCTGCATGTTCACTCGGTGCAGAAGAGTGAAGAACAAAATTGGAAACCCCTCTCTGCAAGGCAGCGCAGGAGATGGATCATGAGCTCATGGCCGGCCTCATGGCTAGTCTGATGTAGCAGCCTTGACAGTTGTTTACTGTTGGAAAGGGAGCTCATCATATGGGTATTGGTATGGACGCGCGCAGAAGTCAGCTCGCAGATGCTGATCTTTTACTTGCCATGATGAGATGCGTAGCAGCGTGACAGTTCATCTCTCTCACTGTCTCACATGTGACGCTTTAGGAAAACCAGGCCCTCCTTTCCTTGCCTATGCAGCCGTAGCTTGGGGAGCTACGACTACGAGAAAATATCTTTTAGAGGTGGAAATGAAGTGATTAAGCCCATGGTTTCTCGTGAATTACTCCGTGATGATAAGTTGAGGTGGTCTTAGAGTGTTGCTGGCTGGCATGATATCACTGACACCCATTTGTCATTGTTAATACATACATTAGATAAATTCACATATATGATCGACTAATAATTAATAGTACTGGTAGTCTGGTACTCATAATGCACCATATTATATATGTTCACATAGGAATGTACCTGCCTTGTACATAGATTTTTTTTAGCTTTTGACTAGACCCCTTTGGAACACGGAAAAAAAATCTGTTTTTTTTTGCTTTTTTTTCTAAAATTCCTACATCGACCTATATGTACTTTATAATGGTTTTTCATAACAGGATTTAAGGTATTATTTTAATTTATTTTAATAATACTAGTAGACATAGGTAATCTAGATGTAAATTTAAAGGTTACGTTATATTATCTTTCGTAATGGAAGAATGTGTAATTAGATGAAAATGTATTGGATGGTTACTCCCTTATTCATTGTAGCTTAATAGGAATTACTCTTTCTATCTTGTAATATGCGCAATCAAGCATTGAAAATTTGTACTTAAATATAATGAATTCTAGGAGACCAAAATCAGTTTTGCGTTAAATATTTTTCATTTATCAACCAATCACCACTACTCATGTTGATGATAAAGTTTGAATAAAATAAATTGAATACACATGCGTCTTTTGTGATCTTCCTTAATCTATTATAAAATTTCTAGAATTCACTATATTACAAACATTACGCCAAAACATGCAATCACCGCTGCACCATTATTGCCGGTTATAGAGTGGATCCAGCACTAATAAGTACATCACTACTGGTTCGTGGCTCCCAATGAACCGGCATTGATAGACATGGTATTATCACTATCAGTTGGATAAGATAACCTTGTATCAAAATTATAGAGTTTAAAGAGATCTAAAACTTTATAGTTCATAACTTTTTGATTTGAGATAGTTTACAAGTCCAAATATCAAATATGAAATATAAGTTCTTATATCAGATTTGAGATGATTAACAATGTGGAATGGAGATGAAGTCAACATCGAAAGTTGTAGTGCTCGATGAGATCTATAACTTTATAGGTAACAATGTTTTCATTGAAGATTATTTGGAGTATCAAATATAAAATATAAAATATAAAATATAAAATATAAAATATAAAATATAAGATTTAAAATTATGTAGTTGAAAGAATAATGCCAGCTTTGTTGTCATATATGTTATGCAGCTCAACTGATTTATGCTAGCTCACGGGGGTATGCTAATGTTCAGGTCTCAGGTTGAGTCCTTCGAAAAAAAGTATTTTCTAATTATTTTAACACATCATTCTCAATGTTTAGATTTTATTGAAGTGATGATTGGGTGTTTCTTCCTTTACAAGAAGTTTTAAATTTTTTTTTGTAATTCATCTTGTGAAGACTATATGAAGTCTCTGATCTTCAATTAGTAGCAGCGAGATACTGCAGGAATATGCACTCGCGTAGCAAACGGAGCAACCGGGACTGCATATACGTGACAAGTAGCAAGCGAGATGAGGAAAACAACATCGCACCCGTCTGATTAGGAGATAAGGTAATGGAACCATGTTGGCTATTGTGCATCAGGTGGACTTGTCGTTTTTGTTTTACCATGTCCATATCACACAGGAGGGATGTATCTATAATAATGAATAGTCATATACATTAGTTGATGCAGAAGTTGTGATATCAATATATTTCTTTTAAAAAAAAAACTATATCACACCGTCAAAATTTACCAGAATAAGTGACAAGGAGTGTGGCATTTTTCGAATTGATTTTAATTTAAAGCACGAACGATGCGATGCTAGCTTTCACGTTCTGTCAATGATATCGTATATGTAGCTTCTGAACTTGTCACCTGGTATATATATACGTGGTGTACGCGTACCTGATTACCTTCCAAGTCTTAATCTGTCTACCATACCAACGTACTCCGTGTTCTTTTCGACATCATATAGCAGCATAGAAGTAACACGCACTCTGTGCCCACGGCCCACCTAACGAGAAAACGATGAGAAAGAGAGAGACAGTTCCGTTGCCAAGAGGGCACTGAACTGCCTTGGCCTTAGCAACAGTGCCATGCCACCTACTGGCAGTACGAAACGTGCATGACGATGCAGTCGACAGCAAGCGTACTGTACCATTACAAACGCAACTAGAAACTGGTCACGGAGACGACCGGCCGGTCGCTGGTCCACCCGAGAAATTGAGAGCAGCTACGCGCGTATGTGGTGGCGCCACCAAATGAAAACATATACACCGAATTAATGAAACGCTAGCTTGATCTATTTATATTTTTATAACCGGTGGTCTTTTACGGGTAGAATGTTTAGAAGTTCACTTACAGCTAATTAAAATCATTTATCCTTTTGCATATTCTCCTTTTTTTCTAACACGATACCTATGCATCTATGTCCGTTTCTGATTAATTTATTAGTTTATACATGTTCTCGTCATTCCCTATTTGATCCATTTTAGTTCTTGATGCTCCAAACAGGAATAGAAGGTCTCAACTATTGTCTAAAGTTTAGCCAACCTCATAAAAAACTTAGGACCACACAAGTGATCTAAACCGGTCTTAACCAACTAAACTTTAGACATTAGGATCCAAGCAGAGCCTATACATCTATAATTTTTTAGGGAGAAATTTCCTGTTTAACACCAGAAATAATGTTGCTTTCCTAATTGACACTGAAACTCAAATTCTTTCCTATTTGTCTTCCAGTTGAGTTCTTTTCCCTATTTGACACTGAAAGAATTTAAATTTCGATGTCAAATAGAAAATCTACATTATTTTTGGTGTCAAATAGGAATTTTTTATTTTTTGTGATTAGTTGTACTAGTCCATCAACCCGTGCTCTTGCACGGGTTTAATTATTACTATTTACTCTTAAGTATCATTATATTTTAGATGTATTAAGTATCATGATGACATAAGAAATTATTTTAAGCTTACACGGTGTCACTTCAAATCAGTGGTAGAGGCCACTTCAAATCAGTGGTAGAGGTCTAATGACGACAGGGTATTTGCTTGATGATATTAATGTTCAAGCCTTATAATAATTGTTTACTTCAAAACAATCTCAAAGAGCATTAAGATGTATACACACATATGGTCGTTACAAACATCCTCCTTTTCTCAAGATGGATGTTTGGATTTTGTATTAACAATTTTTTTATGTAATAATGGTTATATTATCAATATGGATGTCAAACATATATATATACAACATGATGAAATTTTTAATGTATTAATATTTAATGGGCAATGGCGAAACACATTTGTGCTTATGTTATTTAAACATTTTTTGATAATCTACTAAAATAATAGTAAGATATATATAATTTAGATACAAATCTAAATAGTTACTTAATATTATCTTTCATAGTGTTGTATTGTAACATGATTTTTTAGAACATAGAGTGATGTATCTTGCATATGTTGTGTTTTGGTTTTGACATATTGTCTCTAATATTTTATTAATATAGATCCATAAACATGATTGGGCATATAGATATGATATTTTATATTAATATTAATACATTAACCAAGTGAACGTGATTGGTAGGCTAATCTAATATTTCTTATTAACCATCTATGAATGAACAAAAAAATAATTTTATTAATAGATCCATAAATGTGATGGGTAATGATATTTTATATTAATATTAATACATCAACCAAAAGTGATCGAAATAGATAGGCCAATCCATAATTTTGTGTTATAATAACTAATTATGAAACGCACGTATGGCCATTTTTTTCTTTCTTTTTGTTTAAAAAGATTTTATTTTATATAATGGCATAGTTGAGTAATTTTCTACAAAATAAAATATATCTAATGGGTTATGAATGGCTAGTCTTCTGGTTTGATGGGTGAAGGTTTCTAATTAATGTGAAATTTTCTAGCATTTTTTTTCTAGCGGCTCTAGTGAGAATTAACATATAGGATCTGTTGGGACTTCTAATTAATACTACCTCCTCCCTAAAAGGATGTAATTATGGGAATCAAGCTGGTCAAGGTTGCTCAGGTTTGACCAAATTCATATTAAATATTATTAATATTTATATCTCTAAATAATTTTATTAGAATAATATATTCTATAACTAATCTAATGATACTTATTGCATATCACGAATGTTAGTGTTTTTTTATATAAATTTAGTCATAGCTGAAACAGTTTGACTTCATGAAAAACAAGAATTACATACTTTTTTTTGAAACGGAGGTAGTAATAAGTAAATAGTCAATCAACCCGTGCACTTGCATAGGCTAGATATATAAATATAAATTTCTTTTTTTCTATAAAGGAAATAGATTTCTTACTTAATAGGTCATGAACAAATAATTTAGAATCTTGTGACAACATATGGAAACTATCTAAAATGAGCCCCTTAATTAGTAAAACCTTATGCTCCCTCTAGCTCTAGTACCTTAAGTACATTTTAAATTAGGAAAATGATAAGTATACACTTGTACATTTTTTTTCCCTGGATAGTGCTCACAAACTATATGATTAGGCTTCTTATATCTTTTGAATAATTAAAAATGTTTCATAATCATATATAATACATGCAAACTATTAGCGTTCTAGAAACCATCAAATGAAGACATATATTCACCTAGATGGAAAGCTATAAGTTTTTACTCACATTTTGATGAGTTTCTCCAACATAAACGTTCAATGGCAGTACATAGTTAACTGCACTTGAGTTGACTAGCTTTTTTTGTTGTAGTAGTAGAAGTACGCTAACATTGGTTTAGAAAAAGAAGTGCGCCAATATTTAATGGGTATAAAACAGCCAAGCAAGCAACCAAAGTATTGTAACCTGGACAACATTATAAGACTAAATATTTGAATTGGTCAAATGCATTAGTAGTACTGAACTTGTTATGATATTTTTTCCTTATTAAATGGTAATTATGAAACACATTGTTACTGTTTTTTTAAAAAAAACATCTAGTGGCCATGTCCTAGCACCAAGCTCTAATCTTCCACCTTAAATTCCGTTTGCATCAGATATTGGCTAGAAAGAAAAATAAGCATAAGATAGTAGCAAAACATGCTATTTGTATATAAAAAATTTACAGAAGACCACCAGAAAAATTACCGTGATTTGGATGGGTTCTTCAGTCAAACCAAGCTCGCAATTTGCGCCATGACCCATTGCTGCATCTTGGCCATCTTGGAGGTCAACATCTGGTCGATGCATATAGCGATGCAACCTTAAAATCAAGCACCTAATTTTCCATAGTAGAAAACAATGACTTCTTCGACCAAAAAATAAAGGAAGATGTCTTGGTTGAATGTTGAAGATAATCAAATGCTGGAGGCAATTCATGGAAATTGATTACCTCTAGGTTGGCCTCCTGAGATGCCATGCATCAAGCAATGGTGTATGCACGGGTATGCAAGATCTTTCTCCTAGATCTTGCAAATTGTACACAGTGCCACTACGTGTATGAGATTTCATCTTGGAGATTAAGAGGTCACGGTTTGTGGCCTCCATGAGCCCCAGGCATACCAATCGGCTGCTTCTCTATTCATCTTACTCAGATGTATTTTATCATGAGTCATATTGGAATAAGAATTATATGGAAAGCTAGTTGTTTTCGAATCCAGATCATATATGCAACTCAATAGGTTTTAGAATCGAACTCCGTATCATGCTAGATAAGAGCTATCCAAATTTGTATAAACATGAATTACATATATAAAATTAAAAATAGATCTCTGCTCTTATCTTTTACTATTTAGATTTGAATTAGGATTAAAATCCCTATTCATCTCACTCGGGGTATTCTATTTGAATTTGAATTAGAATAGGATTCATAACTATACTCGTGTCTAATCCCTATATTTATACCTAATAATAAAGAGGCAAAATTTCTCTCCTCCACTTTTTTTAGTCCCGCTCCCCTAATCCGATTCGTACATGTATTAAGTTCCGTTACAACACACGAGCATCTTTACCATACAAAGTACAAAGTCCGATTTCTACACGTATTAAGTTCTGTTGCAACGTACGGGCACATTTGCTAGTATATAAAAAGAGGAGGGTTGTAGTATACAAAAGTCTGCATTCACGGAATTAGTTAGGAAAGGCTATACCAAAAAATGAGTGGAGAAATTTTGTCTCTTTATTATTAGGTATAGATTATTAACCAATAGTGAATGTCAACACAGCCGATCTGATTTTATTTAACCAACAAATTTGAACATAGTTCCTATAACTATGCCGATATTTTTATGAACCATCTGCCTCCGTGCTGCTGGAGTTTGCTTTTCTGGTTCATTAGATTGTATATAGGTTATTTATATTTATCTGTAATGATGGTAGATTTTTATTAAAAAAATTACGTAACTAATAGTGAACGTCAACACAGCGTATCTGATTTTATTTAACCAACAAATGTGAACAGTACTTCCTATAGCTATGCCGATATTTTTTTTATTAACCACCTCCCTCCGTGCGGTTGGAGTTTGTTTTTGCGGCTCATTAGATTGGCCGTTCAATATATGTATTTCATATTAAAATAATATTAGTTTTTATATTGTGATAATTATTTAGCAAATGCGATTGGAGTTTGTTTTTGCGGCTCTCATTAGATTGGCCGGTCAATATATGTATTTTATATTACAAATAATATTAGTTTTTATATTATGATAATTATTTAACAAAATAGATCTAACGGTTATGAATGACTAGAGTCTTTTGGTTAGTGGCCGGATGTTTCTGATTAATGTGAGAATTTCTAGCATTTATCTTTTTTCTTAGCGCGCGAGGTGAGGATTAATGTGAAGGCTTCATTGGGGCCTCCAATTAATATTGTGATAATTATTTAACAAAATAGATCTAACGGTTATGAATGGCTAGAGTCTTTTGGTTAGTGGTCAGATGTTTCTGATTAATGTGAGAATTTCTAGCATTTATCTTTTTTCTTAGCGCGCGAGGTGAGGATTAATGTGTAGGCTTCGTTGGGGCCTCCAATTAGTAATAGTAAGATAGTAAGATAGGTTTCTTCTTGTGGAACCTATTTGTTCATGTTCAAGTTATTGACATAGAATGAGTGCCTACATTTTCTTATATTTATTCTAGGATCTAATCGCTATTCTTTCTGTGGCAACATACCTATCAAAGTTGCATCTAGCGACTTCATCAACTTCAAGATATATTAGCTCAATCTTTCATAGCTAATCATAGGGTACGATTTGGATGTCTGCATCCAAATGGGTGATTATATGTGTGTGTGTGAGCATAATTTGCATAATCTCTCTTTCTCTCTCTCTCTATGTGTGTGTATGTGTCACTGCATTTATTGAATCTTTCGCTTCAGTTATGGTCTCCTATTGTAACCTATGTCTCTTGACATCACATTAATATTTTTATTTACTAAAAAATATTAGCATTAAGTAAAAACTATTGTGCTTACTATACTTTTTATTCAAAACACTTATTTTGATATTCTACTAAAACTAGGAACTTTAGTCATAAAACACTCTTAATTACTATGATGAGTTTAAGGATTAACTAACATTTTAGTGGTTAGGCCTCCTAACTATCATTGTTTAAATACTATAAAAAATCTAGAAACCAAGAACGCCACAACCACTTTTGTTCAACACTGCTGTAAAAACAATCTTTAGAGGTGCCATAGTTTTTTCCCTAGAAGGTGAAACCATTGCCACCTTTATAGAGGCCCTCAAGGGGAGGCCATGAACCGATACCTCTAGAAATCCATTTTTAAAGGTGTCTGAGATTGCTAACCCCCTTAGAAACGACCATTTTGAGAGGCAACTAGAAAGTAGAGCACCCTATACACAAGCGACAAGGAACACGAGTCGCCCTAGAAATATATTTTGCCCATGTAAATGGTGTCAAAAAAATATAAAACTCCCCCTTCTTCATCTTTAGGACATATATGTATACCAGTTTAGGCATATGGTTCCCTAGGTCTAGTGTATTATGATGCTTTAATTACTTATGTGTTGTATGCTCAAGTCGCTTGTAAGTAGTGGATCACAACTATTGTCTATTTGGTGTTTCTATAGACTAAAGTGTTGATCTGGGGCTCCCTACCCCTCCTTATAGTCCTAAAAGTAGGGTTATAGATAGAGTTCTGATCAGTTTATAGGTTGATTTTCTAGTCGGTTACAATGGATGTACATAGTTTCTATGTATATCTTGCCTACGCCTTACTCGCCAAGTAGATGATACAACCCCTAATTTTGATTTGTCCTAGGCCAATCGTCCTATCCCACCACTGCCAAGGGAGCCTATTTATGCCCTTGGTGAGGTGCTCGAGGCCCACATAGGATACAATAGCCCCTAACCCTCCTGCGGCTTGGAGAATCAAATAGAGGTTTATTTGTTGTGGAAGTTTGAATGCAAGTGCTTTGTGCATTTGAGTATCCTGGATGCTTTGTGTCATCAAGCCTAAGTGGATGGCTAGAGGAAGAGATTAATAGTAAAATTTTCCTCTAAGGCACCATTAGGTGCAAAGATTAGTAACAAATGTGAGCACTACAAGCTCCTTATCTAGTAAGCCAAGCAAAGTACTCCTACACAAGTATAGTGAGGCAATTGATAAAGCAGTAAACTAAGCCAAGCAAAGCACTCCTACACAAGTATAATGAGGCAATTGATAAAGCAATAAACTACTCACTAGAGCAAACAACTAATAAGCTAGGAGCACAAGATAAACTAAAAGCTACCAATAACACTAGCTAGCAGCTACCATAAGAACAACTAGCTCTAAACAAACATAAGAACAAAACAACACTACACTAGCAAATATACAATAAACAAGACCAAGTATTGTAGTGGAAAATCAAGGGAACAAGATGACACAATGATTTTTTCCCCGAGGTTTGGTAACTCGATGGCTATCTACTCCCATTGTGGAGTGTCCAAGGATCACCACTCCTCTGCTAGCTTAAGAATCCCTCAAGCTTGCTCTAACATGAGCACTAGACTATGATCTGGCACGATCATGAGATACACCACCAACCATGATTTCACTAGAGTTGCTCTTTGCCTCACTAATAGGGATGAGCAAAAGAGCCCCTCACAATCAATGTCCTGATTGCCTCGCAATCTTAAATGAGTGCTTCAAGAGAACCTTTGTTGCCCCAAGGCATCTAGGTGGTGGCATCACCAAGAGTAACAAGAAAAATACATTTTAACAAGTCATTAGTGCCACTAGATGCAAACACACCATATCCTCTTTAATCTAGCTCTCTATGTGATCTTAAGTAAGAAAAGTTAGTGGAGTGTGTTCTTGAGCTCCAATACGTGTGGATACTAATAGGGAGTGCTAAGAGAACCAAATAACCTAGCTACACATCCTTTATTTACAAGCCCAAACCAAAACAAACCACTGCCATCTTTTTGTAGCTTTTTGTAAGCACCAAATAGCTCTAATGAACATTAGAGTATCTCAACGGTAACTTCAAACAAGTTGCTACTATACACAAGGTCAAATTCCTTCATGAGTGAAACATCATAGAGTTCTAGAGAATGCTAAAGCCCAAATATGCATGAGAAATCACTCTTTGGTGCACACACCATAGAGCTCTTGTGTGTTCAAACACCCAAGACCATGTGCCAGGCTATACTATTGCAAAGCGTTGGTCCCACTAGAAGAAAACATGTTTGAGATTCTAGTAGGCACCTTAGGTGACCCCTCAATGCCTCTAAAACTTTGTAGAGTTACTCTCCGATGTGCATTCCGATGCAGCCATCAATGAGCTCTGGCATGTTGAAGATGATCGGAGCAATGTGGAGTTTGGCATTGTAGCGAACCTTCGGTTCATCTCTATGGTGCCCATCGAAGGAATCAGGTGAGTGTAAAATCACTGCGCACTAAGCACCTTTCTCAAAATCCTTCTCAAATGTGCTAGCTTCCAAAGTGTATCTCAGGAGATAACAACACTCTAGCACTTAGTTAGCATTTCCAAAATATTTTTTCAAATAATTTCTCTTGCTTCCTCACCATGTTGGTAGATCTGACACATATGCAATGGCAAAACCAACACAAAAGTTTAGGGGGTGGGGGCTCAAGTTAAATTGTTAAGAGGGCTTAAAGCTATGTTTTAGTGAAACAATGGATTGTTGCCACCATTTTCAACCTACAACCCCTCCTAACTTGCCCCCATGGCTAAAATTTCAAGGGGAGGTTGAAGGGGGTTTCATGGGCATGATCGCGGTAGGAGGGGGCTTGATCCCTACCAACCCCAATGGTAGATCCACCTCTGTACATATGCAATGTTAATCCCCACCTAATTGAACTAGACAACCATATTAGTTTTAAGATTCTCCTCTTAATAGTACTACTATTTATTCTAAACTAGGTTGTGCACTTCTCTACACACCTTTGGCTGATGAAACAAAAACCTATCACTTATGCCTTTTCCATCCATCCATCCTCATCATCTTCTCTGAGTTGAGCATGTGGACGACACTACCTTCACTATGGTCACCATCTTTCTCAGTATCATCATGTGGACGTGAGCTCAATCATCTCCAAATGAAACCATATGTCCATTAGTTATCACTCCATTACAGACCAAACTTGCTTGCACAATGCAAATCCAATATGTCTTGGAACCTGATGACATACTTTCATTATGAGTTGTTATAACTCATATACACTTAAGTTATGAGTCCGGGTCATATGCTAGACATGTAGGGTGTGATGGCACTTTGGGAAGTAAAAAAGGACAATTGGAAAAAATCCCTTCGGCTTTGTTTGGATGCGCATGTATCTACCTTAAACCACATAGATTGGAGTGTATTGCAGTGTATATTAGTTCAAATACACCCAACATATGTGGTTTGATCGAGATACATGCGTATCCAAACAAGACCTTTATCACTCTTTAGTATTGGGTTATCAAAGGTGTTCATGTGTTGCACGTAACCTAACATGTCTTCATATCGGATTACATATCCTTGATGGACACAAGTTATTCTAACTTACATGAGCACACTTTATGAATTTAGTGTGAGATGCTCGATATGTAGGGCGCCGGAGGAATTTGAAAAGTAAAAAAAAATAGGACAAAAGAAACTTTTGATTTTTATTTTTAAATGATATACAATATTATTATTAGGTGTATATATAGAGATACAAATATAGAGTATGAAGTAGATATAGATATAAATTATGCATATACTCCCTCCGTCCTAAAAAAAGAGTCATTCTCGCTTCCTAAAAAGTCAACCGTTTTGGACCAACTATATTTGACAAAATATTAATATTTATAGCATATAACTAGTATCATTAGGTAGATCTTTGAATATACTTTCGTAATAAACTTGTTTGGAGATATAAATGTTGCACATATTTTCTACAAATCTAGTCAAAGTTGAGAAAGTTTGACCCGCACGATTCCCGTATCGACTTTTTTTTTTGGGACGGAGGGAGTACATTATAGATTATAGATATGGAATATACGTTTTGACCTTTAGCAATTGCATAATAATTTGCAATAGCAATAGAAGATGCCAACCAGGGTGTCTGGGCCGTGGCCCTTTCCAGCCACGTACGGCCCAGCCACCTGCCACAAGCCCACAACAGAGAGAAGAACTCTCAAATCGAAACCCAGGACCCAGTAGGCCAGGAGGAGTCCATTGCGTGTTCCAATTCCGGTGGCGTAGCGTAGAACAGCATACCCCGTCACCGGCAGGGCTCGCAAGCAAACTCATCTCTCTCCGCTTTCCCCTTCGTCTCCGTCGAGAGGAAGGAAGCCAGAGCTGGTCCGGGCACCGCGCCGCGCCGCGCCGCGAGGGGAAGGAGAAGGAGGTGACGATGCAGGTGAAGCAGAAGGTCTACGAGCTCTACAAGGGCACGGTGGAGCGGGTCACGGCCCCGCGCACCGTTTCCGCGTTCCTCGAGAAGGGTGTCCTCTCCGTCCCCGAGTTCATCCTCGCCGGCGACAACCTCGTTGCCAAGTGCCCCACCTGGTCCTGGTGTGTTCTTCGCTCCTCTCCCCTCGCTCTGCCTCCCTCTAACTGATTTGGGGGGTTGCTGATTGGTGGGTTGACTGATTGATCTGGTGTGTCGCGCGCTCGCAGGGAAGCGGGCGATCCAAGCAAGAGGAAGTCGTATCTCCCCGCCGATAAGCAGTTCCTCGTCACCCGGAATGGTATGCTGCTACCGAACTGAGTCAAGTATCGGCTCCTATCTATTTTCCTGTCTGCGCTTGAGTATGTGAATGCTGCATTATTGGTGGGTAGAATTGGACAATTGTTAGGTTTCTTTTCCCTGTATGAGATCAAACATGCTAGTTTAGCAAAACTCCTGGAGTAGTTGAAGCATAAACTCAGGAAACAGAGGAAATTAGAGGGAAACCATTCATGCCTTCGGACTACCGAATTTACTACTTTACTACTATTTAATAAAGCTTGTAGCTTTCGAATATATCACTCATTGGAAATTCGTGAATTCTTTCTATTACTCCCAGTGCCCTGTTTAAGACGTGCCATCTCAGTTGAGGAGGAGTATGATGCAGCAGGAGCTGAGGTGGTTCTCGATGACGATGAGGATGGTGAAGGCTGGCTCGCAACACATGGGGTGAAAGGTTAATATCCTAATAAGTGCTGCTTGGTTTTCCACTCACTGAAATATATGATCTTAACTATTTTTTTTGGGACCATTTTTATCATGTTAGCATCAAAGCCAGAAGAGGAAGAAGATATTCCCTCTATGGATACATTGGAAATAGGGAGATCTGATGGAATAAAGTCTATCCCATCTTACTTTAGCGGTGGTAAGGAGGAAGAGGAAGAGGAAGATATACCTGACATGGACACTTATGAAGACACAGGGAATAATTTGGTAGGAAGGATCACAATTCTCTATCTTAAACAGGGCTAAGCGAAGCTGGCAAAGTTACTGATACCAGCTTTGCCTTTCTGTTCTAGCTGCAGGCTGCTGCTGAGCCATCATACTTTGTCGCAGAAGAACCGGAAGATGACAACATCCTTCATACCAGAACATATGATGTTAGCATAACGTAAGATCTTTTATTACCTACAGGATAGGGTCAATTCTCTTTTTCAGGGTTGGTTCAACCGTACACTAGTTTTCTGATTGTTGTATTGTGGCAGACATCTTGCCTAATGTTCTGTTCTGTACCAGCCAAGTTTTTTGTTTTGAATAGCTGTCTCTCTTGACGCTTACATACATTATGCAAACTGCATGTTATTGCATGATGAGTTGATTGGCAAGCATGACACTCAACTGATTTGCAACCAAAAGTTTCTAAGTTCTAACTAGTTAATGGCTGCTTCCTTAAAGTCCAATTGTTGTTTCTAACTTCTAACTAAGATAAGATTAGCTAATCAAATACGTTGTGTAAAAAGCAGTTCTTACTTCTTGTGAACCACACTTGAATTATAAAACATGTAATAATGATCCTATTGCAGGTATGACAAATACTACCAAACCCCACGCGTCTGGTTGACTGGATATGATGAGGTAATTTTGTGCATAACAAGTGCTTCTTGCATATAGTTACTGTGGTCTTGTTGTGGCCTGACTTGATTGTTCTTTTTTTTTTTGGCCATTGTAGTCAAGAATGCCACTAATGCCTGAACTTGTGTTTGAAGATATCAGCCAAGACCACGCGCGAAAAACGGTAATTTCATTTGGTTCCATTTATTCTTTTGATTCTTTGATATACCCAACGGAATGCATGGATAGGACAAATTTTACCATATATTGAGTCAACATGCTTGAAATTGGTAGAATTAAACCTTACGATATACGTTTCTTGTTGAGAGTTGAACTATATGTATTGATCAGAAAAAGGGTACAATTTGGTGTCACAAGTTACAGGATATACAACTGTATATTTTTTGGAACTAAATGTAGTTCAGCTTTTCATTTTGCAATGTGTCATAGTGGTTAGACAGTGGTGGAATCCGCCATATTATACCCATCCTGGTTTCTGCATCCTCCCTTTCTCGCCAAGAAAATTTGAAGGGGGCACTGCAGGACTATGTGCATGCAAACATATATGGATGAACATGTGTTGCCTTTTTGTTTCCTCACTGACAAGGGCGCTCACCACATGGCTCTGTATGGAGTCCAATTCATTACTACTAGCCTATTCTGGGATTGTGATGAAGGTTTGTTGCCGGGAGCAAACTCGAGTGCCAACTGCCAAATAACCTAATCATGTCACGCTGAATCCTGTGACATGAGCTGTCACATAATGATCTACGGAGTAGGTTCCTGCCAAATGTGCCAATCTCTTCTCCCTTCTTTAAATAACTATACATAAGTAGTTCGCCTTGCTTGAAGCTGTAATACAGATATCCATGCAGTCGCTGTGCTCGGGCACCGCCATAACTGCGATATCTTGTGCTCACGAGCTCACAACTCATGGATCATTGAAGGCCCTTTCTCTATTTTCCTTTTTTTCCCCCTTTTCAAGCCGTTTACATTATTGATTGTGAGTTGGAACTTAACTTAGCTAATAGAAGCAGTGAAACACTTACCGCTTTCATGTCGCACTCTGCTGCTGGTGCCAGGAGAGGACCTTAGAAGATAGGTTCTTCCATCGTACATGTAGTTGCTTCATGCATTTGAAGGCTTTATTTATAGATAAGACTATCTACGTCATGTCATTCAAGATGATTATTTAGTGTCAGAAGCAGGTCCCATTTTTCTCTTACACCAGCGAAACAATGAATTTTTCTTCTACAATGGCCAATGAGCTAAGATGAGTACACCGAATTGCACAGGTGACTATTGAGGACCATCCTCACTTATTGGCTGGAAAGCATGCTTCAGTGCACCCATGCAAACATGCAGCTGTGATGAAAAAGATCATCGATGTTCCAATGTCGGGGGGAGTGGAACCAGAAGTTGACAAGTAATAATACTCTAGTCTTTATTACGCATCACCCTTATTTTTGAGCAGTTTGTAACTTCTTGCTCCTCTTGTGAATAGGTACCTTTTCATATTTCTGAAATTCATAGCGACAGTCATACCAACTATCGAGTATGATTACACAATGGACGTCGACCTCGGCAGTACAAGCTGATTATTGGTTAGTCGAAGCCTGAAGGTAAAGCATGAAGCTCTTATCATCCGACTTGCTTGTCAAAGAGCCCAAGTCATTCTACACACTTTGCTAAAATCTGTACGATTTCCATGCTGTTTGTGCGCTGGCGTTCATAGCAGTTGCTTGTTTGCTTTGTCATTTTTGTCAGGAAAACGAAGCACCCTGCAGAAAAGGCACAGGAAGGCTGAATTGCCTGTTTGTGGTTGAATATTTGTGCATCTGTGTTGGTTCCTTGGATTGGTTTGCATTCGTGAACAAACTCTGAAACCTCAAAGGCAGGACCCACCTTGTACATTCTAACGCTGTCAGCTTGTGTATCCATTCATATTATAAACCCATAACCTGTTCGGCGTGCGTGGGAGCATGACCTTGCAAGTGCAATGCATCCGACCAGCGGGAAATTATCTGGGTATATTAGCGTCACTTATGTTCGATTCGATCCAGCAACATCTTGTGGGTGATCCAGTACTACCTTTATAGTACAGACAGGCAGTAGGATAAAATCAAAATTTTATTTTGATGATGAAGTCGCAACGTGTTGATCCAGTGGAGGAGCATTCAACAGCAGCGCGCCTCCTCTAATGAACCGTCACCGTCCGCCCGACACGAGATCACGTACTGTGAATCAGTGGCGCCACCCCGATGGAGTCCGCGCACGGCAAAAGATGTCGAAAAGGATCCCCGACGGACACCCTCGCTTTGTGCGTGATGCGACTCGCGCGGCCGCACCGCGCGACAGTTCGTTCACGTGCCCACGCCGATGCCGAGCCGCGCGCCGCGTTGGATTCCGTCGTTTCGTCCGCTGCACTGGCCGAGCTCAGCTCAGGAACGTGGTTCGCGGGGGAGCGAAGCGTCGCTTTTGGCCGCGGTGTTTCGCACGTACGCCGCCGCAAGCGCGCACCAGCGTGCCGGCCCAGTGGCCGGTCGTTAATTAGTTGCCCATCCATCCCGCGCGGTCGCGTGCGGTGAACGAGAGCGATGATATGAGAAAACGTTTGGATTAGCTCGTTGCTGGCGGTAGTACTCCAAACATGTGCCGAGTCAATTCCTAGGTACCGTAGGGTTGATAAGCGAGTGAACGAGGAGCGTACAGCAGGTCGGGGCACCTGTGTCTGAAGGGGTTGGTTGTTCGGATTTGATGGGTCGACCTAGTGGCTGTGGTAACCTTGTCCCGTTTCCTTGTGGCAGCGGTAATACGAGTGCAGTGTGTTCAGTTAAAGGTAGCTGGGACCTGGGATGCTAACTACTAGTCGTAGCTAGTAGCTAGGTACTAGTACGTAGCGATGAAGCATGCCATGTCATGTCAATACCAGTGGCGTTCAACCACCGGTGGATCAACTGGTACAAATAAAGTTTTTTTTATATAGATGAACTAATGTTTAAGTGAACTAAAATTTAGTCAATTGCATATAAAAATTTAAATGACTAAAGTTTAGTTGAGGGAATCAAACTGGCTCTAAGCTAGTGTGGTGTTCTGATTAGAGGACGTTCACCGACCCATGCGTAGTATCAATCACCCCCGACATTTGACAGTTGAAAGAGCGACACGTGTCAATTCACTAGCTAACTTGCACTGCAGGCGTCCTCCTTTCGATCAGTGGCAATGCGGCAGCATGTGGTAAGTACTATAGTAGAGTAGTACTAGTAGTGATGTCCCAGCCGACCCGGAGCCGAGCGGCGGTGGCGCGACACGGACCAGGTAACTGATCCGGCCCACCCCACGTGCGCGCGCGTGCTCCCCGCGCACCCTCGCCGCACGGCATGGGCTTCGCCTTGATGCGATGCGGTGTCGGTGGCGTGTGGCGTCGGCCGGGCCGCGGGGCCTCTCTCCGATCTCCTCCTCTCTGGTGGGTGCCGGCCCGTCGCTGTCCGCGGCACCAAAGCGAATGTGCTTCTACTTTGCCCCGTCCCGTCCGCTAGGCTTATCGTGTGAGGGCCTGGTGGTGGACGTGCGCCACCGCAGATTGGCCACCAGGGTCCAGGGGGCGGGCGCGGGCAGTTCGTTTCGTTGCGTCGCTGGCTCGCAGCGCTCGCTTCGGCACACGTATCAGCATCACGCACATAGGAGGTGAACGAGTCCGGAAAAGCCGTAGCTGGCTTTTTTACCTGGGTGGGACGGGATCGGCCATTATTCCTGTCCTTTCTGCTCCTGTTCCATTCGGCCTGCTCTTCTTTCGATATGGTTCACACAACGCCCGCCGCGCTGAAAACGACGTGGATGTACGTAGCTACCTTGCCACTGGGAGACTTGTGGATGCAATGCTTTGCAGCTCGGACAACACAGGGGAATAAGGATCGTGCTGGCTACTGAGGATCTCGCGACTTGACTGCTGCACTGCATTGCGCGGGTGCTTGTGCAAAATCCTCTTTTTAATTAGTTAATTCATGAGGGCGACCTTGGTGCTAAGCGAGCTAGCAAGACATATGGTGGCATCATCGTAACGGGTGGAACAGTGCTGTAACTCTCGCCCGCCCATCACCACAGGATCGAGTGAACATATATCACTGTCGGTTTATTATGAGTCAGCAGTGATATATTTTATCATAATTTGTATTTTAATATTTTTTTATTTTGAGGGTGAAGGTGGGGGTGGAGGTGGTGATGATTATCGAACAATTTGATATCAATGTAGAGGTGGTGGTGGATCATCGGCATTACAAATCCATCAATATTTTTATTATAAAAGTTACAAACAAAGTTTAAGTATCGAATGAAAAGTTGTCTTACAATAGCCTATCGATGTGGTCTCTTTCGTATTGCGTCTTAGGGCACTCATAATTCTGACTCTATCATAGAGTCTAAACTTATTTATTACCTTAAATATTGTGGACTTGGAATCTAAATAAGACTTGAAGTCTTGTTTTTCATCATCTCTCTTCAATAAATATACTACCACATCAGCAAAATACTATAAATAAATTGTAATAAAGAGTCTTGGACTCTATGATAGAGTCTTGCAATGGAAGTGTCCTTATAATTCTTAGTCCTAGCAGTGGAGAATGATCCTTTCCTGTTCAATATCTCATCAGTCACAAACTTTGCTAGCTCCTCTTGAATTCCTCTCATCTCGAAATCTATCAACCAGTTGTGATTGTGTTCCTTGTGCTACTGAAGCAAGATGATATTGCGATAGGAACCATACATACCCATTTATCTCATATGTGCTCTTGCATTGAAGTAGACAAGCATTGTTCACATAACGTAGAACCTGTATTCGTTATTCCCCATCGGTTAATCTAGGGTCTTGACATCCTCCATATATTGAACATTGAATGGGGCACTCCGGCACTGAAAGGATCAAGATGCCCAAGAGGGGGGAGTGAATTGGGCTTATTTCAAATTTCTAAAAAAATATAAAATCCTAAAGAAATGTCAATCACCCCCTGGTGCCTACCGGTTTTGTGTCCTAGCTAGAAAGCGGTAGCAAGGCATATAAAGGAAGAACACCCTACACAATTTTAGTATGAAAGTAAGAACAAGTGCGGAATGTAAAGAGCTAGGGAAAGAGATTCTTGACACGACGACGTTTTGCCGAGGTATCGAGGAGTTGACACTCCCCCTAGTCCTCGTTGGAGCACCTCGCAAGGTATTGCTCCCCCTCAATCCCACGCAAGGGATGAGTGCTCTCTACGGGCTGGTTCTTCGCCACTCCGGCTCGGTGAACCGCCCACAACCGATCACAAGTCGATGGAGAAGGGCCGCCAACAATCCTTCCGGCGATCACCTTCCTCCGAGCACCACCAAGAGTAACAAGCCTTGATCTTCACTTGACTCAATCAAGCCTCACAACTAGAGTGGATGCACACTTGAACTCTTGGATGAACTAGAGAGAGAAGATTGATGGATGGATTCACAAATCACTCTCTCTCTAGGGCTCTTGCTCTCTTCCCACACCTCACACGGTTTCTCAACAAATGAAATGAGCAAAAGCTTGTGGGAAAGGCAAGGGATGGGGTATAAATACCCCCATACACAGCTAGCCTTCGGACTGAAAAAAACAGACAGCTTAAGTTGGCAACGGACGCTCCGTCGCTTTGGCGACGGACGCTGAACCTCAGCGTCCGGCGCAACTGGTTGAAAACAAGTCTCTATGTAAGGCCGACGGACAGCGTCCGTCGCGCTTGCTCTTTTCTGGTACTCACTGATAGGCCGACGGACGCTCGGGGGCAAACACCCCAGCGTTCGGCGCCACTGTCTGATGCGACGGACAGCGTCAGTCGCCCAGAAAACAACTCTCTCAACTCTGGTTTTCGTCGCGATGAATATGAGAGTTGTTATAGGCTATCTTACGATCACCATAGGCTTGCTTAGTGCTAAGGTTGTCAAGTGTGCACCACACCTAAGTCATGAAGCTCTCCTAAGTCAAGCTACTAGTCTCAACCCCTCTTGATAGTACGGTCAAAGATCAAATAAAGCCTTATCTAAATACTAAGTGCCCTTCATCTCCTTATGGCACTTAGTCCTACCATTCTAGGGTCTTTATTATCTTGTCTTTGAAATCACAAACGATATCCATATTGGGGGCTAAATGATAACCATTTATGCCCATTCACATTGATCACTATGGCTAAGCTACGCATAGCCTCTGCAAAACACACATTAGCCATAATAATCCTCAATTGTCGTTAATCATCGAAACCAATAGGGCCATGATTCTTCAAGCGCTTTTGCATATTTCTATCGAGATTTTGCCAATCAGACAATGCCTTCATTCCGTGTCACATTATAAATTAACTGTGAAGCCCGAGAACATTACAATGTGCTATGTGTTTAGAAAATGTTATCAAGTTGGGTTCACTTACTTATTCGGCACTTCAACTAGCGGTTCGATAAGAGAAAGTGGCTTCTTTGAGTCCCACACCTCGATACGTGAATCTTTAAGATAGATATCTACGATGATGAAATGGTTGGTTCGATCACAAAGTCCATGTTATTGAATGACATATCAAAAAAAGAAATACAAAAATAAGGGTCGAGAACACATACTCACATTTGTAGGTTAAGAGTATTCTCATGTTCACTAGCCTCTTCAGGTTTGCACACTAGCCCGACGACACTTTAAGATCATTGAAGAAAGAAATGAGCATTTCCTTTTCTTCCTTTTTCAATATTCATGATGCCATCGGAAGTTCCACCTAGCCATCCTCAGGAGTTATTGGGTGCAACTCCTTCCTGAGTCCTAGATTTTGCATGTCCTTGAGTGCCATGAATGAATCCTTCGCTACCCTCCCCGATGTTCATCAAGGTGTTCAGTGTGTTACCACACATATTTTTTGTTAAGTGCATTGGATCAAGATAGTGATGTACACTCAAAAGTGGCCAGTAAAGTAGTTTTCAGAAGATAGATTTTTATTCTAGATATTATTGGCTAGCGCTAGTACTACCCTGTCGACGAAATATGCGTCGCAGTCTACCTAGGGGGTACCCTACGGTAGTAGATTGTAGGCGGAGGTGTGGCGACCGCGATCAAGCGTAACACAGATAGCGTAGACACGACGATTTATACAGGTTCGGGCCGGTAAATCACCGTAATACCCTACGTCCTGTGTTTTGGTGGCTGGATTGATCTTGCGTATTAGGTTACAAGATCTGTAGATGATCTGAGAGAGGTTGTGAGAGGTTTTTTGAGGGGGGTCCCTGCTCGCCTTATATAGCCGGGGAGCAGGGTTACAATTCCCATATCCTAACATATTACGATCGGTTCCCTATGGAAAGGGATCCGAGTCTATCTACTAGGATCTTCCTTGGCGAGCAAGACTTCTTCAGAGTCCTTGGCGAGCACGGCGGGCTGGTCGCGTGCCGCAAGGCCTCGCGGGCTGGGCCGTCTTCTGGTCGGCAAACCCATAAGGTCCCTGGGGATGTGCCGAGGTAATATCCCCAACAAGTCCCCGAACACGTTGCATTCTTCTGGCAAGCCCGCAGCGTCATCCTGGGAGGTTTTCCGCTGGTTGCCTTCACGTGGAGTGGTCGTCGTAGAGTCCCGACCAGGGTGGCTGGTCGAGGTGCTGCTCGGAGAAGCCTCCCAACTAGGTCGGGCTGGTCGAGAACGTCGTAGCTTGATGCGCGAGCTGGTCGCCTTGCTGGATGCTGCGGCTGCTTGTTTGAAGAATGTGACGTGCTGAAGAAAAAAACTTTTGGAAAGTCCTTCCCTGGTGAAGTGTACCCACTTAGGCTCTGCAAAAACAACATAGAAAACAGAAGAGCTTTGCTGAAAAGAAAATTAGTACATTCACCGCAAGGTGAAGTGTACCCACTTAGTCCCCGAGCATGGTAGTAGGTGAAGTATGCATGTGGTGTCATGCTTTAAAAAATAGTGCATAAGGTATGTAAACGAAGACTGAAGCATAAGTTTGCAAAAAACGACTGCAAGTACCCGTAGTCCCCGAGCCTGATGTAAGAAACTGGGAGCTTCTTGTATCAGGATCATATATTGAAAATTAAAGAACTGAAGTATAAGTTTAGTAAGAAACGACTGCGAATACCCGTAGTCCCCGAGCCTGATGGAAGGAGCTTGAAGAGGTTCTTGCATCAGGGTCATTTGCTATTCATTCGCAGTCCCCGGGTGTTGTCCTTCGGCGCCTTAGCCGCAGTCCCCGAGGCTTGCTTGGTGCGTAGTTGGACGAAGCCCCCGAGCCTGGTCAGGAATGCGATCAGTGCTCGGGTGGTAGTTACTGTCGTCGGAGTCCCCAAGCTTGTTTGTGTCGTCCACTCTGTGAAACTTGTCGGTCAGAGTGTTGTAGTCATCTGATGTCGCTGCATAAGAGTAACAAGTCTGTTCGTCCAGTCCCCGGGACTGTAGCATTGGTGATATTGCAAAGAAAAAATTATCAGCCGTAAATCATGTAATTAACTATAAGTAGAAATGGAAGGAGGAAAAAGAAGTAAATGGGCTGAAACAACGGGGCGGTCAGCGGCCCAAGTTATGGCGCAGAAAGTGGATGTGGCAGTTCCTTATTTTGACTATTGCAGTTCCCCAAAAACCCTTGAAGCGGAAGCGTCGAGCCCGGGGTACAAAAGGAGAGTAGCGGCGGCGGTGTTCTCCATTAGTGTTGCAATAGAAAATTCTTTGTCTTCCACCGCGATTTCCTCAACATTTCTTCCGTCGCTTTTCTTATTCACTCTCCATCATGGTCCCTAGCCGCTCTTATTCGTCGGAGATGACGCCGAGGAAGAGTGCGAATAGGAGGTCGGCGGCGGCGGTCAGGGAAACTTCTGCGTCGGCGCCCCCAAATGCTAGGGTTGAGGATTTGGTGGTGCCTCCCTGGGCGAAGCGTTGGACTCGGAGTACCTTGAAGGAGGATGACATTAATACTCTTGTTTTCGTTGGTCTTCACCCAGATAAGGAGGTCGGTGGTTGGCGGTCGGCGCTCGGTGAGTCGTACCCAACACCGGACACCGGTGAGCTTTTAGTGTTCGAGCCTTTCTTCCGCTGTGGTTTCGGTGTGCCGGTTCACCCCTTCCTTCGCGGCCTTTTGCGATATTATGATATTTCACTCTGCAATTTGAATCCCAACTCGATTGTGCATATTGCGATATTCATTCATATGTGTGAGGCGTTTATTGGGATCTATCCCCACTTTGATTTGTTCCAATACTTCTTTTGATTGAAGACGAACGGGAGCAAGTCGCTTGGTGTTATCAGTTCAGTGTACCTTCAACTGAGAGATGGTATGGCTAGGGAATACATCTCAATGCTGCTGCATTCCAAATTTGCGGGACACAAGTCAAGGTGGTTTTATGTTCATCAAGAGGAGCCCTTCGCGCCGTGCGATCCCTCGCTGGTTCCCACGGTTTCGGAGACCTGGTCGGAACTGCCATCCTAGGCTAACTTGGTTACTATGAAGTTACTTCTAGAGCTTCTCGACCGCCGCACTCTTGATGGGGTGGTGGTAGCTTGTAGTTTCATCGCCAGGCGATGTCAGCCATGCAAAGATAGGGATCATCCGGCTTTTGAATATGATGGCAAGGGTGACAGTACCCGAGAAGCGCCGGAGAACATTGAGAATGCTATCGCTGAGAAGCGTCTGAACTATATCTTTGACCTATCAAAGTGTTTGCCGCCACCGCGTTCGAGAGAGGCTTTTTATCTTCGTCGTCCTCCTCCTCAGGTTTTGATCACCCCCTTTTTTTATTTACGTTGTGTCGTTGTAGCTGGCGGTGTATTTATGTGCCTTGGTTATGCAGGTTCATGGTGAAAACCGTGCTCACTATTTTGCCCTCTTGCCGACCCCTGGTGTGTTGCCAGAGTTTTGTGCGCCCCTAGTGGGTGTTGATATTGGTGAACCTAGTGAATCTGGTCGCTCTGAAGATGTTGATGATGAGGATCTGGTCGGCGAAGGACTACCCCGGGTAGGGACGGCTGTTGCCGATCCGGAGCCTCTGAGGTCAGAGCCCTGGGCTGCGGATCCCCCGGAACTTAATGGTGGTCTTGCTTCTTCGGGAGGTCCTAAGGTTCCTTCTGGTTTTGCCGCGGGATTTGATGATGATGACGTGCCACTGGCGTTTACCTATCGCTCAAAGAGGAGGAGGCGAGGTTCTGTCGTCATTGAAGATGATTTTGTGGAGGTGCCCTCCTCGCGGGAGGGTGTTGTCGACGATGAAGGCTCTGATTCTAGTCAGGGCGTCTTGAGTGGTGTGGAGGTGAGTCGTCGGCTTCTTCTTCTTGTTAACTGGCCGGATGCTTATCCTTGCTTTATAGGCGTTGCTGAAAATTGGTCGGGAGCGCAAGCTCCGTATCGCATTTTTGGAGAAATCTTTGCGGGAGTCTCAAGCGCGGACGCGTGAGCTAGAGAAGTCTCCAGTGGACAAGGAGCGTGACAACTTGAATTTGCGCGATCAGCTTTCACAGGAGAAGAAAGGTTGGCTTCTGGTAACCTATGGAGTTTCTGTAGTTGTTGCTTTTGCGCTTATACCCTTTGGTGTTTTACAAAACTGGCGGACGAAATTATTGCCGGGCGTCGTAGATTTTGGAGTTTGGCTAAAGAGATCGGACCGGTGATGGCCTGTGTGGACAATGTTACCTTTGTTTCCGTTCCTGCATCGGATGAGGTTATTGCCGAATTTTTGTCGAGGGTGCGAGGATTCTGCGGACGTTTCAAGTCGTTTGTGGCACCGGCGGCGCAGGAGATGCTCTCTCACGGGTTGTCAATGCTACAGTCGCATTACCCGCAAGTTGTTCTTCAAAGGTTGCAGAGTGGTTATGCGGTGGGTACTTCGGAATCAGATATTTGTCATTTGGAGGAAGAAGCCGACACAGTAGCTAAGGATCTGCTTTGTGATATGGAGTTCTTTGCTACGAGGTAGCTGTTGCTGTATGTAATACAGGGTTGGGATGGACGTGTAAGTGAAATGTATCAAAGTTGTATTTATCTGGGCGGTGAGCTTTTATTTTACTTGTATGTCCTTTCGTGCCTACTGAGTTGTGAGCCGTAGCGATGAATCGGTTGGCCTTCGGTCTCAAATGGTCCAGATCGTAGGGCTAGCACCACTGCACGCGTAGGATGCATAAGGACTCCCAAGGGGGTACGCGGCTGGCAATCCGCGGCGCAGAGGGCGAACAACTCATGCACGCTTTGGATGATACCAGAGACAGGTCCCTTTTTCGAGAGGCTCAATCGTGGCGTGACCAGGGCCTGTGGAGACCGTTTCCTGTAGACGCTGGGCGCAAAGCCATGCTTCTTGTAGAGTCGTCGACCGTTCCGTGGTCGTGTATAGATTCTGGGCGCATAACCTCATGGCTCCCGACCCAAATGATACTGCCCGGTTATTGGGGAAATATCACTTGGGAGGTCTGTCAACGTGGTCGTAACGATTAGGGTAGCTACTTCTATTCGCTATGACTCATTGACAGACCAGCTTCGGGAGCTTTCTGGTTATGGCCAGGCTGTTTGGAGAACGCAATGATGCGTTTGGAGAGGTCGTCGAACACTGTGGGAGTGTTTTGAAGAGGTTGTCGAACGCCGTAGGTGTTTTTGTAGAACTCGTCGGGCGTCGTGGTCGCTTATCAGATGGCCAAAAAAGGAGAAGGTATATGGGCGAAATGTCGAACTTTATTGATATGGATAGGAGAAATTATACAAATATCTTAAGCGTAGAAATGTCTGAGGTGTTCTATGCTCCATGAGTTAGGTACGTCGATGCCTTCCTGGTCGGCGAGCCGGTAAGACCCTGGTCGGGTTACTTCTTTGACAATATAGGGGTCTTCCCAATGTGAAGAAAGTTTGTGCATGCCTTCGGTCTTGAGATTCCTCTTGAGTACGAGGTCTCCAACGGTGAATGATCTGTTATTGACATTGTGGTTGTAATATCATCGAACACCTTCTAGGTACTTGGCCGTGCGTATGCACAAAGTTAGCCTCTGTTCTTCTAGACGGTCGATGTCATCAATCCGAGCCTGGTCGGATGTTCCTTCGTCGTAGTTTTCCACCCGTGGAGAGCCAAAGGCGGCCTCAGTTGGCATTACGGCTTCGGAGCCGAACACCATGAAGTATGGGGAGACGCCGGTGTTACGACTAGGCTGTGTACGCAGTCCCCAAAGCACTGCAGGTAGCTCGTGCAACCAGCGTCCTGCATTCTTCTCTTCCTCCTGGTATAGCCTTTTCTTGAGTGCATCTAGTATCATTCCGTTGGCGCGTTCAGCCTGACCGTTTGCTCTTGGGTGGGCGACGGAGACATACTTGACCAGTATTTTGTGGTCTTCGTAGAAATCCCAGAAGAGGGTTCCGGTGAAATTTGACCCCAGGTCGGTGATAATTGAATTTGGGACGCCAAATCGGTGTATGATTTCGTCGATGAATGTTACTGCGCTTGCGGCCGAGGCCTTGGTGATTGGTTTGACTTCGATCCACTTGGAGAATTTGTCGACGGCCACGTAGATCCATTTGAAGTTTGCCGGTGCTGGTCAAAAGCGACCGAGCATATCTAGACCCCAACAAGCGAAGGGCCAAGAAGCTGGTATTATTTGTAGTTCCTAAGCAGGGAGGTGTGTTTGTTTGGCGAAGAATTGGCACCCCTTACAGGTTCGCACCATTTGCTCTGCGTCGGCGACCGCCGTCGGCCAGTAGAAACCTGCTTGGAAAGCTTTTCGTACCAATGTTTTGGCGGCGGCATGATTCCCACAGGTGCCAGCGTGAATGTCTTGCAGGATCGCCATGCCTTCTTCCTTGGAGACGCATTTTTGTAGTGCTTCCATCCTGGACATAGTTATGAGCTCGGCGAGTTAATCGTTTTGCTTCTGTCTCATCTGATGGCACTACTTTGTTGGAGAGGTACTGGACAAAGTCATCTCTCAAGTTGGATGGCTGGCTGGTGCTTGCGACGGTAAGCATGTTAGCCTGTGGTGGTGGTATGTTGTCGGGTGAGGCTGCACGTTCATCGGTGATTGACGGCTCATGTAGGTCTTGGATGAAAACTCCCGCCGGGATGGGGGATCGTGATGATCCTAACTTGGACATTTCATCTGCTGCCTGGTTTCGATCTCCCGGGACGTGGTGATATTCAATTCCGAAGAACTTGCCTTCTAATTTCCAAATTGCGGCGCAGTATGCATCAATCTTCTCATTGGAGCACTTCCATTCCTTGTTTAGTTGATTGATTACTAGGGCTGAGTCGTCGTTGACGATGATGCGCTTTATGCCGAGTTCGCTTGCGATTCTGTGCCCGTGAAGGGCTGCTTCGTATTCGGCGGCATTGTTAGAGGCTGGGAACAGTAGTCGGAGGACGTATCGTAGTTTATCGCCAGATGGTGATATGAACAGGAGTCCGGCTCCTGCCCCATGGATGGATAATGAGCCGTCAAAGAACAAGGTCCAGTGCTCTGGGACGTCGGTACTTACGAGGACATGTATGTCGGTCCATTCGGCGATAAAATCAGCGAGTGCTTGTGACTTGATCGTATGCCTCCCTTGGAAGGCTATGTTGAACGTTCCCAGTTCCATTGCCCATTTGATTATACGTCCAATAACGTCCTTGTTGCACAGGATGTCGCCTAACGGAAATTCGGTGATGAATGTCACCGTAGTTAATCGTTGGAAATAGTGCCGGAGCTTGCGTGCGGTTATGAGGACCGCGTATAGCAGCTTCTGGAGCTGAGGATATCTCGTTTTTGACTCGTTCAGTACTTCACTTACAAAATAACACGGCCGTTGAATCGGATATACACGTCCGCTTTCATTGCGCTCGACCACCATGACGGTGCTGACGACTCGATTTGTGGCGGTGATGTAAAGCAACATTGGCTCGTCTTTTTTCGGCGCAACGAGGATGGGTGGCTCGGTGAGGTACCGTTTGAGATCGGTGAACGCGCGATTTACCTCGTCGTTCCATTTGAACTTCTGTCCACCCTTCAAGAGTCCAAAGAATGGAAGTCCCTTTTCTCCCAAGCGGGAGATGAAGCGGTTGAGGGCAGCCATGCACCCGGTAAGTTTCGGCACGTCCTTGGCGTTAGACGGAGGCTTCATTTGAAGAACTGCAGCGGTTTTTTTCGGGTTGGCTCGAATGTCGGACTGGCTGACAATGTTGCCAAGCAGGTTCCCTGATGATGCTCCGTAGATGCATTTCTTCGAGTTTAACTTCCACCTGAACTCGTTGAGGGACTCAAAGGTTGCCTCTATGTCGACGATCAGTGTTTCTGCGGAGTGTGTTTTTATGACTACATCGTCTACGTAGGCCTCGACTTTTCCTGGAATTAGCTTTTTCAAGCATTCTTGTATAGCATGTTGGTACATGGCCCCTGCATTTTTTAGCCCAAAGGACATTGTCGTGTAACAGTAGGCACCGAAAGGCGTTATGAACGATGTCTTGATCTGATCTTCTACCTTCAGGGCTATTTGGTGGTAACCGGAGTAACAGTCGAGGAAGGAGAGGAGTTCACATCCCGTAGTAGAGTCAACGACTTCGTCAATTCGTGGGAGAGGGAAAGGGTCGGGAGGGCAATGCTTGTTGAGACTCGTATAGTCAACACACATTCTCCATTCATTATTCTTTTTTCTTACAAGCACGGGATTGGCAAGCCAATCTGGATGATTTACTTCTTTAATGAACCTCGCGGCTAAGAGCCGGGTTATTTCAGCTTTGATGGCCTCCTTGCGATCCGGTGCGAACCTTCTAAGCTTTTGGCGGGTCGGTTTGGCTCCCTCGACCACGTTCAACGAGTGCTCGACGCGGTCCCGGGGGATGCCTGGCATATCAGCCAGTTTCCAGGCGAAGATGTTGATGTTGCGCCGCAGGAAGCTGACGAGAGCTCTTTCTTGTTCAGGGTCGAGGCCGGCGCCGATCACAACAGTCTTCTCGGGGTCATCGTCAACCAGGGCTACAGTCTTCCCTGGACTTCTTCGAGGCACGTGTAGTTGGAGGTTCTGGGATATCAAAGTCCCCTGCATGTGGCTTGGCCGCATCGGACAGGCAGATCTGGGCGCCGTGTAGGCGTTCACGACTAGTCGCATCATCGATCGTCTCTTGTTCACACTCGTAGGCAATTTGTAGATCGGAGTGGATGCTGATGATGCCTCGCGGTGTCGGCATTTTGAGCACTAAGTACGTATAGTGTGGTATCGCCATGAGCCTTGAGAGTGCAGGTCGTTCGAGGATGGCGTCATATGGAGTATCAATGTTGGCGACCATGAAGTCAACAGGCTCCTCGCGGGTTAATCGGTCGAACTCAAATCGCACCGGGAGAGTGATTTGTCCGGACGGTGTCGACCTTTCGCCAGGGATGATGCCATGGAGGGAGAAATTCACGGGTCGAAGACTACTTTCTCGATACTCAAACCGCTGGAGCGTGCTCAGAAATATGACACTGAAGGAACTACCTCCGTCGACAAGTATCTTCTTGAAGAAACCGGTTGAGATAGCTGCGCTAACGACCAGGGGGAAGCGACCATGATAGTCATGACGTATCTGGTGGTCGTCCCTCGAGAAGTCGATTCGCTGCTTTGTCCAATCTAGAGAAGGGACACGAACGCTGTTGCAGTTATAAAAAGATCGGCGGCGCTTACCGTTACTACCTGGGTGCCCGCCGAATATAGGGAAGATGCGCGCGGCCTTCATGAAGCCAACATTCGGAGTTTATGTTAGGTCTCCCTTTGCTGGGCCGCTGTCTGGTCGCTTTGGGTCCACCTTGCTCTGGAAGGCCTCCTTGAGGGCAAGGCACTCCCGCATAGTGTGTTTTCCCCGTCCGTGAAGAGGGCAGGGGCCATCGAGAACCTCTTTGTGCCCGTTACCGCGTCGATGCTTTCGCCCAGTGCTGTGGCTGACGAGGTCGGGCATCGGGTGGTGCAGTGGTGCTTTGGAGTTGATCCTTCGTGCGGCTGATGCGTGCGAACGAAGTCGGCGGCGAGCGGCGCTGATGAGGCCGATGCATTCGGCGAGGTCTTCGTCAACCTGGTCGACGGCGCTCGCACAGTCGTCATGAGTAGTACGGTCGGGGGTGCCTCGAGCCGTCTTGGTGGTCGGGTCTTCAATTGAAGGAGAGTTCAGCGCGAGAAGCTGCGCTGGTTCCGACATTTCGGAGACGGAGATGGTGCCATGGATGGTCCAGATCATAGATCCAATCTGGAGGGTGGCGCCACCTGCGGGGATGACCACGGATCCGGGGAAGGTAACCGCTTGATAAGCCATGGAGTCGATGCACACACCCCTACCTGGCGCGCCAACTGTCGACGAAATATGTGTCGCAGTCTACCTAGGGGGTACCCTACAGTAGTAGATTGTAGGCGGAGGTGTGACGACAATGATCAAGCGTAACACAGACAATGTAGACACGACTATTTATACAGGTTCGGGCCGGCATATCGCCGTAATACCCTACGTCCTGTGTTTTGGTGGCTGGATTGATCTTGCGTATTAGGTTACAAGATATGTAGATGATCTGAGAGAGGTTGTGAGAGGTTTTTTGAGGGGGTCCCTGCTCGCCTTATATAGCCGGGGAGCAGGGTTACAATTCCCATATCCTAACAGATTATGATCGGTTCCCTATGGAAAGGGATCCGAGTCTATCTACTAGGATCTTCCTTGGCGAGCAAGACTTCTTCGGAGTCCTTGGCGAGCACGGCGGGCTGGTCGCGTGCCACAAGGCCTCGCGGGCTGGGCCGTCTTCTGGTCGGCAGGCCCATAAGGTCCCTGGGGATATGCCAAGGTAATATCCCCAACATACCCCTTCCCCCTTCCTAAGGAAAATATTTTGAACTTTGCTTACTTGTTTGATTATCTATTTCCCGTCTCAATATTTTAGGGGTCCACATTTTTCAATAGTCTGCGGCATGGGTGATCTTTAGGTAGGAACCTATAGTGTCACATATAGAGCATCTTGTTGTTTTTGGTAGATGTACTACATCAATCTCGTCCAAGCACTCCACACATCTAGTGTAATCTTTTGTCTTCTCTCTAGATAAGCAACCTCGTTCTGACAGGTCATTGTAGCGATAAGTACAGCCTTGATCATGACATGATTTTTTTACTCACCCCAACCATCCTCCTCACCCTTCTCCCACATCTCTAGTAGTTCATCGATCACTAATTGTAGAAGTACACCCATGTCATTCCCAGGTTGCCTTGGCCTTTGGATTAGTAGTGGCATCTAGATATACGATCATTTTATACAAAACCAAGGTGGAAGGTTGTATATACATAGCATCACTGGCCAAGTGCTATGATTGTTTCTAACCTAGTCAAACATACTCATCACATTTGTGCTCAAACCAAACCAAAGGTTCCTTACGTCTCCACCATTGTTCTTATAGAACATAGTATTGATAGTCCTCCGGTCCGATCCATCGGCAGGGTGCCTCAACATTGTATCTTTCTTACGCTCTTCGTCATGCTAGCACAATAGTTTGACTAACTTTGCATTTGCAAACAACCTATGCACTCGGGGAGCTATAGAAAAATTCCATACGACCTTTACAGGCCCTCCTTTGGTCTTGCTACCCTCTTTTGATGGCCTTTGCTTGTACCGGTGAGCTTTACACTTGGGACATGCATCCAAGTCTTTGTATTTGTCTCCACTATACAATATGTAGTCGTTGAAACACGTGTAAATTTTCTTAACCTCGAGGCTGATTAGGTAGATCATTTGCTTGGCTAGTTATGTCTTTTCTGGTAACTCACTACCCTTTGGGAGCAGTTTCTTCATTATAACTAATAAGTTATTGAAGCCTTTATCACTCAATCCACTTGTTGATTTGAACTCTAATAGCATAATGTTGTCATCTACTTTTCTTATTGGACAACCCAGATACAATGGTATTTGTGCATCCTTTCTCATTATCACCAGCCTATTCAATTGTGTAGCACTAAGGAATCCGCCATGCAAATCAAATAGCAGCTAAGAAATGCCATCGTTTTTCTCTATGTCGTCAGCTAACTTATTTCTAAGCACATCATCATTGGTAGGCATAGTATTATGTAACTGCTAGCCACAAACTCGTACGGACCTATGCTAGACATGGTCCGATCATCATTGTTTCTTGTGGAACATTCTGACCAACCTCCCCATAAATAGTCTAAATCGTGTAGACTCTCATGACCCCCTTGGTAATCAAGTGCAATTGTATATGCTCCATGTCGCTCTATTTCTTATATTCTTACATCTTTGCATGGACAACATATAGGCTAATGTGAGTCCTCAGCATTGGCTCTAGCGAGCTTGATGAAGTCATTAATGCCCATCAAGTACCATCGGCTTGTACATGGTAGACCATTCATCCACCCTCGATCTGTGTCTGCATAGAAAAAATGGGTAGAGTAATTATAGGAAAGTTAAAATTGGAGTCTTTATGAACAACATTATTCAAATATCATGAATAATCCCTATAAATATTGAAATAGGTAGCCCTATAGAAAATAATTATTCTACAACATGTCACATAAAAATGGAGATACAAATTCTAGAAAAAATAGGCTTGATCGTAAACAACATTATGTATAGCTCATGAGTACAATTAATTCTACGATAATTGAAATTGGTCACCCCATTTCGAATGACTATTATTCTACACAAATAATTAAATTAAAATAGAAATTGGTAGCCCCATAAAAATTGAAATTGCTAAAATAATTATTCTACAACACGTCACAAAGAAATGGAAACACAAATTAAAAAAAAATTGAGGCTTAGTCATGAACAACAATATAGCTCTAGAAAATGGATTGGTAGATCTCACATGGATTTGCTGACATCAAAATTGAATTTGGTAGGTGTCATGTAGCTATCGTATACACTAACCTTTTCAAAGGTGTATTCACCACAATTTTGATGATACAATTGAATGTGCTCTCTAAAATGGAGAAACTAAACAACTAGAATAAGAATCAATCTGAAAGGATCAAGATGCCCAAGAGTAGGGGATTGGGCTTATTTCAAATTTCTAAAGCAAATATGAAATCCTATCAAGTGTCAATCACCCCGTGCCTAACGATTCGTGTGCCTTAGACTATGAAAGCGGTAGCAAGCCAAGGAAAATGAAAACACCCTACACAATTCTAGTATGAATTGAAGAACAAGTGCGGAATGTAATGCGGTATGAAAGAGCTAGGGAAAGAAATTCTTGACACGGCGACATTTTGCCAAGGTATCGAGGAGTCGACACTCCCCCTAGTCCTTGTTGGAGCACCTCGCAAGGTATTGCTCCCCCTCAATCCCGCGCAAGGGATGAGTGCTCTCTACGGGCTGGTTCTTCGCCACTCCGGCTCGGTGAACCGCCCACAACCGATCACAAGTCGATGGAGAAGGGCCGCCGATAATCCTCCAGCAATCACCTTCCTCCCAAGCACCACCGGACCATCTAGGTGATGTCGATCACCAAGAGTAATAAGCCTTGATCTTCACTTAACTCATTCAAGCTTCATAACTAGAGTGGATGCACACTTGAACTCTAAGGCTCTTGCTCTCTTCCCAACCTTCTCAAAGAACTCAGCAACTCAAATGAGCAAAAGGCAAGGTGGGAAAGCAAGAGGTGGGCTATAAATAGCCCCTCTCACAAACTGCCTCGGGATGAGAAAAACTATCTGTTTTAAGTTGGCGACGGACGCTCCGTCGCTAGGCGACGGACGCTCCGACGCCCTGCCCAACGGCTAGTTACTGTGTACGTCAGCGTCCGACACCAACTGGTTGCTCTCGGGTTTTTGGGAAAATATTCCCGGACGCTCGCGAGCGTCCGACGCCCATGCGACAGACGCGTCCGTCGCAAACTGGCCGTCTCTGGAGCTCTCTGCTAGATCGACAGACGCTGCGTCAGCATACGTCAGCGTCTGGCGCCTCTGGCCTTAGCGTCCGACGCCTAGAAACTGGCTCTCTCAACTTCGGTTTTCGTCGCGATGAATATGAAAGTTGTTCTAGGCTATCTTACGGTCACCATAGGCTTGCTTAGAGGTAAGGAAGTCAAGTGTGGACCACACCTAAGTCATGAAGCTCTCCTAAGTCAAGCTACTCATCTAGACCTCCCTTGATAGTACGGTCAAAAATCAAATAAAGCCCTATCTAATTCTAAGTGTCCTTCATCACCTTATGGCACTTAGCCTATCACTCTAGGGTATTCATCATGTCGTCTTTGAAATCCGAAACGATATCCATCTTGGGGGCTAAGTGATAACCATTGATGCTCATTCATGTTGATCACTATGACTAAGCTACACATAGCCTCTGCAAAACACACATTAGCCATAATAATCTTTTACTTGTCGTTAATCACCAAAACCAATAGGACCATGATTCTTCACAATCTCTAAACACCAAAGCATTGTGAAGCTACAAATCCAAAGGAGTATGCTTGTAACTAACCTTAAAGCTAGAAGATCATGCCCATGCTTGAAAATCCTAGAGTTTCGTTGAGCAATTTTGTGAAGAGCAGCCGCAACAATGGAAGTGAGGTGAGAAAACATGTCTCTCTATTCTGTGCTACTGTAGAGGAGGGAGGAGAGGATGTGCTTATGTACAGCCAGTTGGTGGATCCAACTGACAGTCGATCCCTATCATTGTCAGTTGGTGACTGGACCCCAATCATTTTTGCTTTGGTTAGAGCAACAAACTGGAAGCCCCCTTGCCCCCTATTGGCCACACCTTAGGAGTGTCATTGTTTAGGGCTATCGCCTTGAGGATCGTTGTCAAGGACAACTGCCACCCTAAGGACCGTTGTCATCACCACACACTGTCGCCCCAAGAACCCCCCTTCTCCTTCTCACAAGTAGCCATATATAGACTTGACGAATAAGAACTTGAAATTTAATGTACCTTTGGACAAAAAGTATGCTAGTGAGATCATGTCATATATATATATATATATATATATATATATATATATATATATATATATATATATATATATATATATATATATATGCTCTCTTTCTATGCCACATCCCATATATAGTGTCCAACGGTCGGTCGGTATAAGTCGATATGGTGACTTATGGTCGGTTGGTATAGATCTATACCAACCCACCCTACGTGCCTCTGACAGTGGTGGTTATATAAAGTTATACCAGCTAACCACTTACACCGACCGATTGTTAGATGCTATTTTGTAGATATACCGACCAATTGTTTGACTCCTATAAATTTTCCCTGGCTAATGGTCTAACGTATGCATTTATAACGACCAACTATCCAACGCTAGACAAAATAAGAACCTGTTAATCTTGGAGTAACCATATAGCATCATTCATTTAAACATTAACCATCCAACTCATGTTAAACATCAAAGAAAAAACTTGCTAAACCATGCTCACCATTATAAACTTGCTAAACCATGCTCACCATTATCAACTTTTGTACTTTTACAATATTTTATACAACATACGCACAATAAAACTAGATCATTTGAGTATATACACAACTAAGATATGTTTGTCATGTACAACCCAAAACTCCATGTCTTAGCTTGCTAGTAAAACCATAAAGTTCTTTTAAAAAATGTTTCATCTTTAGTTAAATATTTTTAAGCCAAAGCATTTGTAATAACAATTAAGTATGTTTTTCATGGCAACATAACTCCACTTGCTTGACTTTCTAGTTTTGACACATATTGTTTCTATCAATATATACACACCTTCCTACTCTTGCAAATATGTACGACGTATATAAGAACCAAATTTAGGAATCGAACAGGGTACCAAAAACTTCGTTTTAGTATTTTTTTTGGGCCAGTTCTTGGTTTTTGGGTTCGGTTCTCTACCAAAGGGGATTGGTCACACCAATATTTTCTATTTTCAAAAAAAAAATTACAATGAATAAGTATAAACATACTAGCAAAAATGGATGAACGCAACTAATAACCACATAAGTAGTTTTAAAAACTAGGCTATTTTTTGTTTAACTTTTGAAAAGTGCTTCTACTGCCAAAAAGCATAACACAACCAAACGAGTAGAATTAGAAATTGCTTTTTCTAGAAGTAGTTGCTTTCACATATTATAATTTTCACATCACCTTAGACCTTGCTATTGGCTTTCTACTTTTCCAAATGAGTGGAAATAGATTTTACAGTTCTTTTAAGAAAGATAAAGAGTAATAAGGTTGGTTTCATAGTTATTTTAACCAAATAACTTGTAATTCACAACACATAGCTCACAATAGTTTTTTTTCCACAACTCATAGCTCATAAATTTTTTTTCACAGCTCATAGCTCATAATAATTTTTTTTCACAGCTCATAGTTGAAGCAAAGAAACCCTAAAACTGAACCACAGTACACGCCCTACTCTACCACTGGAAAATCTAGTGCAAGAACTACTCACAAACCACTTAAAGATACATAGTTTACCTCTATAAGCAACTACATATAAAGATACACATCCTACCACTATAAACAACTACATATGCTTCGCGAGAAGCACATCTCCTAAATTTTACAATAACGTACATAGAGGTGAAAGAACATATATTATAGTTAAAATCCTAGAAAAATCTATATAATATGAGTACTCACATCAAATTAATAACTCGAACACCAGTGGATAGAGCTCACAAAACACCCTTAAGGTAAGTTCAATTATATTCGCCGATCTATTTCTTTTACATCATGCATTAAACACGTTTACTTTTAGCGCATTAGATTAGTCTTTTCGTGCAACCCCGGATGGCCCTAGCTAGATGATGACGCTTATATCTATTTTATTTTTTTAATAATTTTTTTTAAAAGAGAGCTCGCGGAGGTAGGCTCTTGACCTATTGACAGCCACGCATGTACTACCAACTGGTATTGGTATGACTCACTGAACCTGCGCCAGTGACGGTCACTGTCTTAGTAGATAGGAGGAGTACTACGTAGCATGGTGGTACGCCAGCTGATATGTGATTGGTTACAGAATAATTTATTTTATGACTACATCAACTCACGATAATGTTCATGCTCCTATATTAAAAAATGCAAGAGAAATTGGATTTTATTAATTTTTATATTCTAGGTTTAATAAGTTTACTCAAATTTGACATATTTATTAAAAAAATGTATCAATATTTATGTCACCAATAGGTACTATGAAAATATATTGCATAATCAATCTATTATTTGATATAGAAAATAACAGTTTCTTTGTATAGAGGTGGTTAAAATTAAAATTGTTCGGCTCCTCGAAAATGATAATTGCATTTTTTAGACAGAGAGAGTAATACTTTGCAATCCATGTTTATCATAATGATGTTTCTCATTGTGGCTCTCTTCGTTTCAGGTGCAGTTTCTGAACTGCTAGGTATTGTAGCTTGAACTGTTGCAGCCACACCCTGCGCAAGCGAACAATCCATGTTTAAGAGTGTGTTTGGTTGAGTTGTATCTTCTGAAAAAGCTGTTATGAGCTATAGGCTGTCAAAAAGTTATTGTAGATTGTGGCCTGTGAAAAAGTTATAAGCTGTTTGATTCAAACCAGAATAAAACCTCTTGTATCTATTCTCTGATCGAAACAACTATGAAACAACCCTCCATTTTCACCATTTCAAACCAAAAGAAGAAGGTGCTTTCAAAATTATAGTACCCAAAAGTAACTGAATCTAAATAAGCAGGTTCTGATTTCCAAGTCTTTTATTAGATTTTGGCTTTTTTTATGTAAAAAAAACAGGTCCCAAAAGCCCAAATCACTTAGGAGGAACTATAATAATTTTATAAATAATCATTATGATAGCTCAAAGTGATAATAAAATAAGTTATTGTAGTTGACCAAAAACAACTATATATTATGTGTTTTTTTGTTAATTTGACGCATGCTCGATCGATACAAGAGTTTGCGGTTTAACTATTAACACGTACCTTGCATCTATCTGTTATTATGCTATGTACAATAGTGTACTAATTATATATATGATGTTGTAGCTGCTCCAGAGGTGCTGCAGTACGTGGAACGAGGAAGAATGCCGATCACACATGAAGCCTCATATCCTTGCAGTCAAACGTGGAACTCCTGCGTCCAAGCCTTCCTCCATGAGTGATGAAATGGACCCGTATTTCCATTTTCACCTTTTGGGAACATTCAAGAAAGCAACCCTTGTCGCAGCATGATTCACATGATTATTCTTTGCGTTGTTTTAGGTAATATTATAAAAACTAGAGGTATTTTGCTAGGATGGTATAGTTATGGCTGTTGCGCTCGATAGAGATGTGTTGTCTAAATGTTTAAACTCTTTTTTTAATATAGATGATAAGCAAATGTTTTGTATATTTAGAAAAAAATAACTATTCTTCGTGCACCAAGAAAATTCAACCATAGAAAATTTGTAGGTGACAAAGTGAGCAAACGAAATAGTTAAAGGGCATATATGGACCCAACTTATTTTCAGAGTTCCTACATGCATGGAATCAGATTAATAAAACTCAAAAGGTATCTGGTGACAGGGTGTTTATACTTTTTGTTGTATGGTTTTTCCCGTACCAAATCATCAGAGACAGGGTGCGTATAACTAATTTATTACCAGTTGATGAAAAATGTTCCATTAACTTTGCATGTTGTAGCAGATTATATGAAAAGCACTCAAAAAGGAATTTGTGCTGCATGCTTTTGTGATGCAAAGCAGCAAAATTCAGATAAAAGAAAACTACACACACTAGTAATTTAATTTACTGACGATCAATCAGTACATACAGCACACAAACAACCAAATCGATCCGCAGGGGAAAAAAAAAAGAGAGCATGTTTCTACAGAATCGCCCAAGATGCATGTATACATTGCTTTGCTTGGCAGGGGATGGCAAATGGGGAATCGCCAAATGATCCAGCCTTTGGAGGGACAAGAAAGGTGGCTCCGGATCCTCCACGTAAGAATCCCTCCCATCTCATATCTCTTGCCACCCTCCCATTGGCCGCATCCGCATCACGGCGCGCGCGTACTTATTCTCCCCCGCCCCCGCCCTAGCTCTCTCCCTCTCTTCTCCTCCACACACCAAGCCGATCGAGCACATCACCATTCTCTCAAGGCACGCGTAGCGAGAGAGCGGCCGGGCAAGCAATCAAGCAAACAAGCAAGTGGGGGGAGAGAGAGAGAGAGAGAGAGAGAGAGAGCTCACAAACCACACACACAGCAGGGAGGAGTGGTACGGTGGAAGCTGGAGGAGGAAGAGGAAGAGGGGTCAAAGAGCTAGCTAGAGTGAGTTCATATATTCATACGTGCGGCGGTGACGTCGTACGTAGGAATTAGGATGTCGACGTCGGCGTCGAGCGCCGCGTGCCGCGTGTGCGGTGGCGTAGGGGAGTGCGCGTGCCACGGCCATGGGATCGGCGGTGGCGCGCGGTGCGGGGTCGCCGTCGCGGACCTCAACCGCGGGTTTCCCGGGATGTGGCACCACCAGCCGGAGGAGGAACCTGGCGTCGTCGTCGGCAGTGGCGCGGCGGCGGCGGCGGGGCTGCATGAGTTCCAGTTCTTCGGCCACGACGAGGACCACGACAGCGTGACGTGGCTGTTCAACGACCCAGCGCCCCACCTGCACCGCGGCCCGGCGGCGGCCGCGGTCGGGAACGGGGTGGTGGTGGCCGAGGCTGAGCAGCGGAGAGCGCCGCCGCCGTTGTTCGACGGGTACGCGCACGCGCAGTACGGACAGCTGCCGGGTCACGGGCTCACGTTCGACGTGCCGCTGAGCCGGGGCGGTGAGGTGGCCTCCGCGGCGGTGCTGGAGGCAGGGCTGGGGATCGGCGGTGGCGGCGGCAGCAACCCGGCGACGTCCGGCGCCACAATCGTGAGTGGTTCGATTCCATGTTCCATCTCTCTCTCTCTCCTAAATCATGAATGTTCATCCCCCTGGACAAGTCAAATTTCAGGCTGCGATTCGTGTTTAATTTGTATATGTGCACGCTGAACCGCTGATATGTCCTTTCAGGCTCAGCACCGCTCGGACATTTCAGTTTCGAAATACATATGCATCTTTCTTCTATCGCGCGCGCGCTTCTTTGTTAATATATAAACCTCTCGGTTCATTCGTTGTGTCCAGTTATTTGCTTGATGCTTGAGAGAGAATTAGAAGCTACACCTGATTTCGGTAGCTTAATTTGCATTGGTACATATCTTTATCTTTATATATATCTAGCTGTTTGGCCGATTAAATGTGATTGAAAACGTCAAAAGCCGCTGTCAATTTGTGGTCCAACGCTCCAACTTGTAGTAAGGACGACTAAGGAGCTAACTAGTCCAAAACACAGTGCACCATCATGAGGAATAAGTTACAGTGCGTCTTGTTTTCTTCTCTGTCTCCACCTTTCCAATAGGATAAAAGTCACATTATCAAAGCACTACTTTGTTGTATAATTATATCCATGAAAATCCTAAGATCTATCTGCATCAACGCTTATTAGATCGGACAGCTCTCTCATGCTAAGAAGAAGATATACAGATATTGCAAACCATGCATACACACTAATTTATATAGTAAAGGCAGATGATAGAAGGGAACAGTCACGGAGAACATCAGTTAATTGCAGATTTACAGTTGGTTTATTTGTTCAGTGGCTAGTGAGAACACTAAAAGCTAGTATGACAACATAACAAAATTTTGATTGGGTTTACAATGATGCGCAAATGAACTAGAACAAGGTCCCCTCTCCAAATGCAAGGTTTTTCCTTTCCCTTCACCTTTCAGTATCGTTATATCTTTTTGGCAACATGATGATAACCACAACTCCACAAAGACTTGCCAAACGCAATTTTCTTTCTTTCTTTCTTTCTTTCTTTCTTTCTTTCTTTCTTGCTATCGCTATCTGTCTATCAACAAAGCTCACGACGGGTCCTGAAGATAACCCGGCCTGGCCAACAGGCAGCTCGATTCTCATTTCATGTGGTTCTACAATATTGATCCCAACTTCCCATTATTTCTGTTGAGCAGTGTGTTGTTAGGTTACAGAGTACTGACATATTGTATCCGAATTCCGAACACAAATCCGAAGTGATGTTATTTATCACGCACCTAGCTCATGTCCAATTAATAGGAATAAGTTTTTTACAACACATACCGGGGATGATATGTGTATATAAAATTAATCACACGTCTGATCAACTGATCTAGATAAAGTAATGCTTTGTGGATCATATTTGTGCATATAATTGATAGACTAGTTGATTGTGTAATTTTTTTTTAAGCCACGTGTCGTCCATCAAGGACAGGGATCCATATGAGAGAATTGAACCCCACATACGACTATGCAATTCTATTCCATTATTTATGATCAAATTAGGATGACCCTACTTTGGGAATGTACTCCTAATAAGTGGGTACCTAAAGACGGGTAGTCTAGTTCGTTTCTTCCCTAAAGCCTACATGATGGCTACATGCATGTTGGACACTTGGACTACATGCATCGGTGCCTTATAATTATGTTGAATCGACACGTCCTTTTTCAGATGTCCTTCTGCGGGAGCACGTACACTGACGCGGCAAGCGCCGTCCCGGGCGACGCGGCTGCAGCGACCAACGGTGCCGACCCGGCGGTGGACCGGGAGGCGAAGGTGATGCGATACAAGGAGAAACGGAAGAGGAGGCGCTACGAGAAGCAGATTCGGTATGCCTCCCGCAAGGCATATGCAGAGATGCGGCCGCGCGTCAAGGGCCGGTTCGCCAAGGTGCCCGAGGGTGAGCCTCCGGCGCCAGCATCAGCGCCGGCCGGAGCAGGTTACGAACCAGGCCGGCTCGACCTCGGATGGTTCCGTTCATAGCAGCAAAGACCTAATGTCGGTCAGAGCATTAGCTAGCATATATATAGGCCATTGGTTAATTATTAAAGGTACGAGATAAATACGCACAAAATGGTAAATGTATTTGCGATCGATGCACGACTAGCTAGATAGGCCTGAAGAATATATATTTATATATATACGTACAGACACTGCTGGTATTGATAGATACTAGCAGTACAGTACATTAATACTAGCAATATCAAGGTACCCCGTACAATCGCTCTGGTAGTTGTAGCTAGTAGTCTTTTTATCACTAACACAAAGAACGATATTTTTAGAGACAAACTATCTCATTAGCGGAGGCGAGCACATTAAGAGACAGACTCCGTAAGGTGGCCTCCACTCTTAAAATCATTAACAGATGATGTCTGCACCTGTAAATCGGTTTCCAGAGATGGACATCTTAAGGTGTTCGTCTATAAAAATCGTCTATTAACAAAGACAACCATCCTAAGTGTCCATCTGTAAAACCGATTATCTAAAATAATCTATAATTTTTCATACAAACTCAAATAAAAATAAAGTTTATATCAAAATTGTAGCTCTCAGCATGATCTTTAGAGTTCCAAAATATTGTTTTACATTCACATGTTTTAAATTTTAAAATTTAGAATTTTCAAATAATAACTTAGATGTTAATATTGTCTATAGCAAAGTGGTAGTTATCAATAAATGTACAACTTTGCAGTTGATTTTTTTATTTAGAGTCATTTAGAGTCCGAAGTATGTGTTTTAAGTTTATAGTTTTTGAAACTCAAAAATTAGAATTTCTAAATGACCTTTAGTGTTCACATAGTTACTATCAAAGTTGTAGCGGCTAATCTGATCTACATGTGTGCTATTGATAAGTTTTATAGTGTCTCAAATATTTATTTTAAATTCACATATTTTTTAGATTCAAATTTATGATTTTTTCAAACAACCTCGGATGAAAACACATCCAATACCGAAGTTGTAGTGCTTGGCAAGATTTAAATCTATGTAGTTGTAATTTTTTTTCATTTAAATTCATTTAGTCTAAAATATTCAATACAGATTATAAATATGTGTACAAAAATATACAATCATGTATATTCTAATAAGTGAGTGTATGGTGGAGTGGTAAGGAGTTATTATAGTTGAGTGGTAGGTTATAGGTTTGAGTCTTGAAAAGGACTTAATTTTTGGGTTTTGGGGGTTTTTTTGAGCCTTAGTTCTCTTTTGGTGAGCTTCATATCCCTCAATAAAACCACTATGCATGTCTCCAATAAACGGTTTTGTTCCTTGACCTTCATATAAACTTAAAATTTGGAATCTATAATTGTTTTTATTTTTTTTCCTAAACATGATGGAGTCATGACAATGTTTCTCATTGTGTGCTCAAGCCATTGCTACTTGAATTAGCCGCAGGTCGGTCAGGTTGTTAAGCCAACATCCATCGTCATCCCAAGCCTTCCTAAATAAACTATAGAACTATCACTGATACCAGTGGCCGCTGATGATGCCAAACTTATATCTCATGCCACTCTACCACATATGAACAGTGATCTCACAAAAAAAAAGCTAACTAAAAAAATCAACATTGTTAGCACAAAATGGGGGCATATAACTCTCTCAATTGTAGCAGCAATTTTCTCTTTTCAGTGAAATCCAACACCCCTCAAACACCCAAGGTGGTGCATGCATACGCCCAACAAGCCCTACTAGGCTACTAGGAATACTAGAAACATCCCACTTAGTGACTTTTTATTTATACATTAGATGTGCTTTATTTCATCTCTACAAGAATATAGGCATATTTTTATAAATTGTGTTAAAGTCCTTTTTGTATAGACTGTGTCAGGACTTATAGAGACGAATTCTCAAAGCATATATCTTCCATTTGTGTAGTCATGTTGTATAGCAGCGCTTTAGTATATGTTAAGAAATATAAATACATTCTCATATATTCAAATATATACTGTGTATGTACTAATGTACGTAGCAACCCCAAATTATGTATGAAGAAGTATAAAGACAGTTTAGTAGATACATTTGTATTCCGTGTGTACCAAATACTAATATAGATACATTGTACAACAACACTATTTTGTGTACCTAAAGTATTTCTTTTATTTGGTTTCTAACTAAAAAACTGTGGCTCTTATCCAAAAATTAAAGGAGCCATCCGCTGAGGCGCCCTGACCTGACCTGAGCGCGGTGGAGGTGGCTGGCTGGCGGACTTGCTTGGCCTACCAGCCAGCTTGTCGGTTTTTGGCAAGGATTCAATCCTCCTTTACTCCTCAATCCTCATTCACTTTAATTTCTTGGTGAAATGAAGTGAAGTGAAGAAAAGACCGCTAGCTAGCTGGCCGCTGCTCGCTAGCCTGTCTTGCCGTATTCCCGGCCAGCTGCTGCGGAGCTATATATTACTCATGGATGGAGAGGGCGCAGAGAAATACAAATACATTCTCATATATACAAATATATACTATGTATGTACTAATGTACTCATATTGTGTAGCAACCCCAAATTATGTATGAAGAAGTATAAAGACAGTTTAGTAGATACATTTGTATTTCGTGTGTACCAAATACTAATATAGATACACTGTATAGCAACACTATTTTGTTTTCCAAAAATTTAGAGACAATTTGATACGTGCGTTTATATTTCGTGTCTATTAATATAAACATGTTTTCCTATTTCACAATAAAAATATGAACACTTATGCATCTATACAATGTATCTATTAATATAGACATACTTATAGTAACACCTCGCTACAAAAGGACCTCCATAGCGACATTTTTTTTTGCTACTGTTGCTATGACTAATTATAACCAAACATAGAAGCAACAAAGACAAGTTTTGCACCTGTCCAAGAGCAATACCATTGCCACCATCTCAAAGCATTAGATACAGTTGTGAAGCCCGCGTCTATTAGCATGCAATGGTCCTTTAACAGGGTCCAAACCGTGGCTACAATATGAAATCAAATTTTGAATGAAATTTGTAGGTGACAAAATGTCTATCTTTATTTATCCATCTCTAATTTTAAATTTAAAATTTAAAATTTAAAATTCAGACACACTAAAACTGAAGGACCAAAATGGCAACCAAGAAAAGGTGAATGAGAGCCACTAAAATTCTTTACCGAGGGTATCCTTGGTCTATATCCCAATTATGACTAAACTTGAGCGAATTAAGTCCAGCTTCGCCAGGTTCAGTCCGAGCCCGATGAGTTTTGGCCCACCCATGAGGCTTAGTGGAGATGGCTTGGGTACAGATTTAGCTGCCCAAAAATATTTTTCTTGACCTAAGCATGACCTAAAGTATTTCTTTTATTTGGTTTCTAACTAAAAAACTGTGGATCTTGTCCAAAAATTAAAGGAGTCATCCGCTGAGGCGCCCTGACCTGACCTGAGCGCGGTGGCGGTGGTTGCCTAGCGGACTTGCTTGGCCTACCAGCCAGCTTGTCGGTTTTTGGCAAGGATTCAATCCTCCTTTACTCCTCAATCCTCATTCACTTTAATTTCTTGGTGAAATGAAGTGAAGTGAAGAAAAGACCGCTAGCTAGCTGGCCGCTGCTCGCTAGCCTGTCTTGCCGTATTCCCGGCCAGCTGCTGCGGAGCTATATATTACTCATGGATGGAGAGGGCGCCAAGAAATACAAATACATTCTCATATATGCAAATATATACTATGTATGTACTAATGTACTCATATTGTGTAGCAACCCCAAATTATGTATGTAGAAGTATAAAGACAGTTTAGTAGATACATTTGTATTTCGTGTGTACCAAATACTAATATAGATACATTGTATAGCAACACTATTTTGTGTTTCCAAAAATTTAGAGACAATTTGATACGTACGTTTATATTTTGTGTCTATTAATATAAACATGTTTTCCTATTTCACAATAAAAATATGAACACTTATGCATCTATACAATGTATCTATTAATATAGACATACTTATAGTAACACCTCGCTACAAAAGGACCTCCATAGCGACATTTTTTTTGCTAATGTTGGTATGACTAATTATAACCAAACCTAGAAGCAACAAAGACAAGTTTTGCACCTGTCCAAGAGCAATAGCCATTGCCACCATCTCAAAGCATTAGATACAGTTGTGAAGACCGCGTCTATTAGCATGCAATGGTCCTTTAACAGGGTCCAAACCGTGGCTACAATATGAAATCAAATTCTGAATGAAATTTGTAGGTGACAAAATGTCTATCTTTATTTATCCATCTCTAATTTAAAATTTAAAATTTAAAATTTAAAATCTAAAATTCAGACACACTAAAACTGAAGGACCAAAATGGCAACCAAAGAAAAGGTGAATGAGAGCCACTAAAATTCTTTACCGAGGGTATCCTTAGTCTATATCCCAATTATGACTAAACTTGAGCAAATTAAGTCCAGCTTCGCCTGATTGAGTCCGAGCCCGATGAGTTTTGGCCCACCCATGAGGCTTAGTGGAGATGGCTTGGGTATAGTTATAGCTGCCCAAGAATATTTTTCTTGACCCAAGCATGACCTAAAGTATTTCTTTTATTTGGTTTCTAACTAAAAAAGTGTGGATCTTGACCAAAAATTAGAGGAGCCATCCGCTGAGGCGCCCTGACCTGATCTGAGCGCGGTGGCGGTGGTTGCCTTGCGGACTTGCTTGGCCTACTAGCCAGCTTGCCGGTTTTTGGCAAGGATTCAATCCTCCTTTACTCCTCAATCCTCATTCACTATAATTTCTTGGTGAAGTGAAGTGAAGTGAAGAAAATACCGCTAGCTAGCTGGCCACTGCTCGCTAGGCTGTCTTGCAGTATTCCCGGCCAGCTGCTGCGGAGCTATATATTACTCATGGATGGAGAGGGCGCCAAGAAATACAAATACATTCTCATAGATGCAAATATATACTATGTATATACTAATGTAGTCATATTGTGTAGCAACCCCAAATTATGTATGAAGAAGTATAACGACAGTTTAGTAGATACATTTGTATTCCGTGTGTACCAAATACTAATATAGATACATTGTATAGCAACACTATTTTGGGTTTCCAAAAATTTAGAGACAATTTGATACGTGCGTTTATATTTCGTGTCTATTAATATAAACATGTTTTCCTATTTCACAATAAAAATATGAACACTTATGCATCTATACAATGTATCTATTCATGTAGACATACTTATAGTATCACCTCACTATAAAAGGATCTTCATAGCGACATTTTTTTGCTAATGTTGCTATGGATAATTATAACCAAACCTAGCAGCAACAAAGACAATTTTCGCACCTGTCTAAGTTCAATAGTCATTGCCACCATCTCAAAGCATTAGATACAGTTGTGAAGACCGTGTCTATTAGCATGCAATGGTCCTTTAACAAGGTCCAAACCGTGGCTACAATATGAAATCAAATTTTGAATGAAATTTGTAGGTGACAAAATGTCTATCTTTATTTATCCATCTCCCATTTTAAATTTAAAATTTAAAATTTAAAATTTAAAATTTAGACACTAAAACTGAAGGACCAAAATGGCAACCAAAGAAAAGGTGAATGAGAGCCACTAAAATTCTTTACCGAGGGTATCCTTGGTCTATATCCCAATTATGACTAAACTTGAGCAAATTAAGTCCAGCTTCGCCTAGTTCAGTCCGAGCCCGATGAATTTTGGCCCACCCATGAGGCTTAGTGGAGATGGCTTGGGTACAGATTTAGCTGCCCAAAAATATTTTTCTTGACCTAAGCATGACCTAAAGTATTTCTTTTATTTGGTTTCTAACTAAAAAACTGTGGATCTTGTCCAAAAATTAAAGGAGTCATCCGCTGAGGCGCCCTGACCTGACCTGAGCGCGGTGGAGGTGGTTGCCTGGCGGACTTGCTTGGCCTACCAGCCAGCTTGCCGGTTTTTGGCAAGGATTCAATCCTCCTTTACTCCTCAATCCTCATTCATTTTAATTTCTTGGTGAAATGAAGTGAAGTGAAGAAAAGACCGCTAGCTAGCTGGCCGCTGCTCGCTAGCCTGTCTTGCCGTATTCCCGGCCAGCTGCTGCGGAGCTATATATTACTCATGGATGGAGAGGGCGTCAAGAAATACAAATACATTCTCATATATGCAAATATATACTATGTATGTACTAATGTACTCATATTGTGTAGCAACCCCAAATTATGTATGAAGAAGGATAAAGACAGTTTAGTAGATACATTTGTATTTCGTGTGTACCAAATACTAATATAGATACATTGTATAGCAACACTATTTTACGTTTCCAAAAATGTAGTGACAATTTGATACGTACGTTTATATTTTGTGTCTATTAATATAAACATGTTTTCCTATTTCACAATAAAAATATGAACACTTATGCATCTATACAATGTATCTATTAATATAGATATACTTATAGTATCACCTCGCTACAAAAGGATCTTCATAGCGACATTTCTTTTGCTAATGTTACTTTGGCTACTAATAACCAAACCTAGAAGCAACGAAGACAATTTTCGCACCTGTCTAAGAGCAATAGCCATTGCCACCATCTCAAAGCATTAGATACAGCAATGGCTCTTTAACAAGGTCCAAACCATGGCTACAATATGAAATCTACTTTTGAAAATTTGTAGGTGACAAAATGTCTATCTTTATTTGCCCATCTCCAATTTAAAATTTAAAATTTAAAATTTAAAATTTAAAATTCAGACATACTAAAACTAAAAGACCAAAATGGCAACCAAAGAAAAGGTGAATAAGAGTCACTAAAATTCTTTACCGAAGGTATCCTTGGTCTATATCCCAATTATGACTAAACTTGAGCAAATTAAGTCCAGCTTGGCCTGATTGAGTCCGAGCCCGATGAGTTTTGGCCCACCCATGAGGCTTAGTGGAGATGGCTTGGGTATAGTTATAGCTGCCCAAGAATATTTTTCTTGACCCAAGTACGACCTAAAGTATTTCTTTTATTTGGTTTCTAACTAATAAAAAGGTGTGGATCTTGTCCAAAAATTAGAGGCGCCATCCGCTGAGGCGCCCTGGCCTGACCTGAGCGCGGTGGCGGTGGCTTGCTGGCGGACTTGCTTGGCCTACCAACCAGCTATGTATGAAGAAGTATAAAGACAGTTTAGTAGATACATTTGTATTTTGTGTGTACCAAATACTAATATAGATACATTGTATAGCAACACTATTTTGCGTTTCCAAAAATGTAGAGACAAATTCATACGTATGTTTATATTTCGTGTCTTTTAATATAAACATGTTTTCCTATTTCATAATAAAAAAATATGAACACTTATGCATCTATACAATGTATCTATTAATATAGACATACTTATAGTTACACCTCGATACAAAAGGACCTTCATGGCGACATTTTTTTTGCTAATGTTGCTATGGCTAAATATAACCAAACATAGAAGCAACAAAGACAATTTTGCACCTGTCTAAGAGCAATTGCCATTGCCACTATCGCAAAGCATTAGATACAGCAATGGTCCTTTAACAAGGTCCAAACCGTGGCTACAATATGAAATCAACTTTTGAATGAAATTTGTAGGTGACAAAATGTCTATCTTTATTTGCCCATCTCCAATTTAAAATTTAAAATTTAAAATTCAGGCATACTAAAATTGAAAGACCAAAATGGCAACCAAAGAAAAGGTGAATAAGAGCCACTAAAATTCTTTACCGAAGGTATCCTTGGTCTATATCCCAATTATGACTAAACTTGAGCAAATTAAGTCCAGCTTGGCCTGATTGAGTCCGAGCCCGATGAGTTTTGGCCCACCCATGAGGCTTAGTGGAGATGGCTTGGGTATAGTTATAGCTGCCCAAGAATATTTTTCTTGACCCAAATACGACTAAAGTATTTCTTTTATTTGGTTTCTAACTAATAAAAAGGTGTGGATCTTGTCCAAAAATTAGAGGAGCCATCCGCTGAGGCGCCCGACCTGACCTGAGCGCGGTGGCGGTGGCTTGCTGGCGGACTTGCTTGGCCTACCAGCCAGCTATGTATGAAGAAGTATAAAGACAGTTTAGTAGATACATTTGAATTCCGTGTGTACCAAATACTAATATAGATACATTGTATAGCAACACTATTTTGCGTTTCCAAAAATGTAGAGACAATTTGATAAGTACGTTTATATTTCGTGTCTATTAATATAAACATGTTTTCCTATTTCATAATAAAAAAAATATGAACACTTATGCATCTATACAATGTATCTATTAATATAGACATACTTATAGTTACACCTCGATACAAAAATACCTTCATAGCGACTTTTTTTTTGCTAATGTTGCTATGGCTAAATATAACCAAATATAGAAGCAACAAAGACAATTTTGCACCTGTCTAAGAGCAATTGTCATTGCCACCATCTCAAAGCATTAGATACAGTTGTGAAGACCGCATCTATTAGCATGCAATGGTCCTTTAACGAGGTTCAAACCGTGGCTGCAATATGAAATCTAATTTTGAATGAAATTTGTAGGTGACAAAATGTCTATCTTTATTTACCCATCTCTAATTTAAAATTTAAAATTCAGACACATGAAAACTAAACGACTGAAATGACAACCAAAGAAAAGGTGAATCAGAGACACTAAAATTCTTTACCGAGGGTATCCTTGGTCTATATCCCAATTATGACTAAACTTGAACAAATTAAGTCCAGCTTCGCCTGGTTCAGTCCGAGCCCGATGAGTTTTGGCCCACCCATGAGGCTTAGTGGAGATGGCTTGGGTACAGTTTTAGCTGCCCAAGAATATTTTTCTTGACCCAACCATGACCTAAAGTATTCCTTTTATTTGGTTTCTAACTAAAAAACTGTGGATCTTATCCAAAAATTAAAGGAGCCATCAGCTGAGGCGCCCTGACCTTACCTGAGCGCGGTGGCGGTGGCTGGCTGGTGGAATTGCTTGGCCTACCAGCCAGCTTGCCGGTTTTTGGCAAGGATTCAATCCTCCTTTACTACTCAATCCTTATTCACTTTAATTTCTTGGTGAAGTGAAGTGAAGAAAAGACCGCTAGCTAGCTGGCCGCTGCTCGCTAGCCTGTCTTGTATTCCCGGCCAGGTGGTGCGGAGCTATATATTACTCATAGATGGAGAGGGCGCCAAGAAATACAAATACATTCTCATATATTCAAATATATACTATGTATGTACTAATGTAGTCATATTGTATAGAAACCCCAAATTATGTATGAAGAAGCATAAAGACAGTGTAGTAGATACATTTATATTCCGTGTGTACCAAATACTAATATAGATACATTGTATAGCAACACTATTTTGTGTTTCCAAAAATGTAGAGACAATTTGATACGTATGTTTATATTTCGTATCTATTAATATAAACATGTTTTACTATTTTACAATAAAAATATGAACACTTATGCATCTATACAATGTATCTATTAATATAGACATACTTATAGTAACACCTCGCTACAAAAGGACCTCCATAGCGATATTTTTTTTGCTTATGTTGCTATGGCTAATTATAAGCAAACCTAGAAGCAACAAAGACAATTTTTACACCTGTCTAAGGGCAACACCCATTGCCACCATCTCAAAGCATTAGATACAGTTCTGAAGACTGCGTCTATTAGTATACAATGGTCCTTGAACAAGGTCCAAACCGTGGTTACAATATGAAATCAAATTTTGAATAAAATTTGTAGGTGACAAAATGTCTATCTTTATTTACCCATCTCTAATTTAAAATTTAAAATTCAGACACACGAAAACTGAACGACTGAAATGACAACCAAAGAAAAGGTGAATCAGAGCCACTAAAATTCTTTACCGAGGGTATCCTTGGTCTATATCCCAATTATGACTAAACTTGAGCAAATTAAGTCCAGCTTCGCCTAGTTCAGTCCGAGCCTGATGAGTTTTGGCCCACCCATGAGGTTTAGTGGAGATGGCTTGGGTACAGATTTAGCTGCCCAAGAATATTTTTCTTGACCTAAGCACGACCTAAAGTCTTTCTTTTATTTGGTTTCTAACTAAAAAACTGTGGATCTTGTCCAAAAATTAAAGGAGCCATCCGCTGAGACGCCCTGACCTGACCTGAGCGCGGTGGCGGTGGTTGCCTGGCGGACTTGCTTGGCCTACCAGCCAGCTTGCCGGTTTTTGGCAAGGATTCAATCCTCCTTTACTCCTCAATCCTCATTCACTTTAATTTCTTGGTGAAGTGAAGTGGAGTGAATAAAAGACCGCTAGCTAGCTGGCCGCTGCTCGCTAGCCTGTCTTGTTGTATTCTTGGCCAGCTGCTGCGGAGCTATATATTACTCATGGATGGAGAGGGCGCCAAGAAATACAAATACATTATCATAGATGCAAATATATACTATGTATGTACTAATGTAGTCATATTGTGTAGCAACCCCAAATTATGTATGAAGAAGTATAAAGACAGTTTAGTAGATATATTTGTGTTCCGTGTGTACCAAATACTAATATAGATACATTGTATAGCAACACTATTTTGCGTTTCCAAAAATTTAGAGACAATTTGATGCGTGCGTTTATATTTCGTGTCTATTAATATAAACATGTTTTTTTATTTCATAATAAAAATATGAACACTTATGCATCTATGCAATGTATATATTAATATAGATGTACTTATAGTATCACCTCGCTACAAAAGGATCTTCATAGCGATATTTTTTTTGCTAATGTTGCTATGGCTAATTATAACCAAACCTAGAAGCAAAAAAGACAAGTTTTGCAAGTGTCTAAGAGCAATAGTCATTGCCACCATCTCAAAGAATTAGATACAGTTGTGAAGACCGCGTCTATTAGCATGCAATGGTCCTTTAACGAGGTCCAAACCGTGGCTACAATATGAAATCAAATTTTGAATGAAATTTGTAGGTGACAAAATGTCTATCTTTATTTATCCATCTCTAATTTTAAATTTAAAATTTAAAATCTAAAATTTAGACACACTAAAACTGAATGACCAAAATGGCAACCAAAGAAAAGGTGAATGAGAGCCACTAAAATTCTTTACCGAGGGTATCCTTGGTCTATATCCTAATTATGACTAAACTTGAGCAAATTAAGTCCAGCTTCGCCTAGTTCAGTCCGAGCCCGATGAGTTTTGGCCCACCCATGAGGCTTAGTGGAGATGGCTTGGGTACAGATTTAGCTGCCCAAGAATATTTTTCTTGACCTAAGCTCGACCTAAAGTCTTTCTTTTATTTGGTTTCTAACTAAAAAAATGTGGATCTTATCCAAAAATTAAAGGAACCATCCGCTGAGACGCCCTGACCTGACCTGAGCGCGGTGGCGGTGGTTGCCTGGCGGACTTGCTTGGCCTACCAGCCAGCTTGCCGGTTTTTGGCAAGGATTCAATCCTCCTTTACTCCTCAATCCTCATTCACTTTAATTTCTTGGTGAAGTGAAGCGAAGAAAAGACCGCTAGCTAGCTGGCCGCTGCTCGCTAGCCTGTCTTGTTGTATTCCCGGCCAGGTGGTGCAGAGCTATATATTACTCATGGATGGAGAGGGCGCCAAGAAATACAAATACATTCTCATAGATGCAAATATATACTATGTATGTACTAATGTAGTCATATTGTATAGCAACCCCAAATTATGTATGAAGAAGTATAAAGACAGTTTAGTAGATACATTTGTATTCCGTGTGTACCAAATACTAATATAGATACATTGTATAGCAACACTATTTTGTGTTTCCAAAAATGTAGAGACAATTTGATACGTATGTTTATATTTCGTGTCTATTAATATAAACATGTTTTACTATTTTACAATAAAAATATGAACACTTATGCATCTATACAATGTATCTATTAATATAGACATACTTATAGTAACACCTCGCTACAAAAGGACCTCCATAGCGTAATTTTTTTTGCTAATGTTGCTATGGCTAATTATAAGCAAACTTAGAAGCAAAAAAGACAATTTTTGCACCTGTCTAAGGGCAACATCCATTGCCACCATCTTAAAGCATTAGATACAGTTCTGAAGACTGCGTCTATTAGCATACAATGGTCCTTGAACAAGGTCCAAACCGTGGCTACAATATGAAATCAAATTTTGAATAAAATTTGTAGGTGACAAAATGTCTATCTTTATTTACCCATCTCTAAATTAAAATTTAAAATTTAAAATTTAAAATTCAGACACATGAAAACTGAACGACCGAAATGACAACCAAAGAAAAGGTGAATCAGAGGCACTAAAATTCTTTACCGAGGGTATCCTTGGTCTATATCCCAATTATGACTAAACTTGAGCAAATTAAGTCCAGCTTCGCCTAGTTCAGTCCGAGCCCGATGAGTTTTGGCCCACCCATGAGGCTTAGTGGAGATGGCTTGGGTACAGATTTAGCTGCCCAAGAATATTTTTCTTGACCTAAGCACGACCTAAAGTCTTTCTTTTATTTGGTTTCTAACTAAAAAACTGTGGATCTTGTCCAAAAATTAAATGAGCCATCCGCTGAGACGCCCTGACCTGACCTGAGCGCAGTGGCGGTGGTTGCCTGGCGGACTTGCTTGGCCTACCAGCCAGCTTGCCGATTTTTGGCAAGGATTCAATCCTCCTTTACTCCTCAATCCTCATTCACTTTAATTTCTTGGTGAAGTGAAGTGGAGTGAATAAAAGACCGCTAGCTAGCTGGCCGCTGCTCGCTAGCCTGTCTTGTTGTATTCCTGGCCAGCTGCTGCGGAGCTATATATTACTCATGGATGGAGAGGGCGCCAAGAAATACAAATACATTCTCATAGATGCAAATATATACTATGTATGTACTAATGTAGTCATATTGTGTAGCAACCCCAAATTATGTATGAAGAAGTATAAAGACAGTTTAGTAGATATATTTGTATTCCGTGTGTATCAAATACTAATATAGATACATTGTATAGCAACACTATTTTACGTTTCCAAAAATTTAGAGACAATTTGATACGTACGTTTATATTTCGTGTCTATTAATATAAACATGTTTTCCTATTTCATAATAAAAATATGAACACTTATGCATCTATGTAATGTATATATTAATATAGATGTACTTATAGTATCACCTCGCTACAAAAGGATCTTCATAGCGATATTTTTTTTGCTAATGTTGCTATGGCTAATTATAACCAAACCTAGAAGCAACAAAGACAAGTTTTGCAAGTGTCTAAGAGCAATAGTCATTGCCACCATCTCAAAGAATTAGATACAGTTGTGAAGACCGCGTCTATTAGCATGCAATGGTCCTTTAACGAGGTCCAAACCGTGGCTACAATATGAAATCAAATTTTGAATGAAATTTGTAGGTGACAAAATGTCTATCTTTATTTATCCATCTCTAATTTTAAATTTAAAATTTAAAATCTAAAATTCAGACACATTAAAACTGAACGACTGAAATGACAACCAAAGAAAAGGTGAATGAGAACCACTAAAATTCTTTACCGAGGGTATCCTTGGTCTATATCCTAATTATGATTAAACTTGAGAAAATTAAGTCCAACTTAGCCTGGTTCAGTCTGAGCTTGATGAATTTTGGCCCACCTATGAGGCTTAGTGGAGATGGTTTGGGTACAGTTTTAGCTGTCCAAGAATATTTTTTTTGACCCAAGCACGACCTAAAGTATTTCTTTTATTTGGTTTCTAATTAACTAAAAAACTGTGGATCTTGTCCAAAAATTAAAGGAGCCATCCGCTGAGGCGCCCTATCCTGACCTGAGCGCGGTGGTGGTGGGTGGCTGGCGGACTTGCTTGGCCTACCAGCCAGCTTGCCGGTTTTTGGCAAGGATTCAATCCTCCTTTACTCCTCAATCCTCATTCACTTTAATTTCTTGGTGAAGTGAAGTGAAGTGAAGAAAAGCCCGCTAGCTAGCTGGCCGCTGCTCGCTAGCATGTCTTGCTATATTCCCGGCTAGCTGCTGCAGAGCTATATATTACAACCGGCGGCAGGTCTTTTCTCCTCCCTCCCCCCGGTTGTAAGTCTCCCTCTCCCTCCATGGATCTTCCTGATCTCTCGTTTGCGAGTCTGAGCTTCACTCCACATTGGGGCTCCCTGTTTCTCTTTCGTGCAAGGACTCTTTTCTCCTTGTGGTGTCTTTCGGTCGGTGCAAGTTCAAGCTCTCGTCTGGCTCTGTGGGTTAGATTCTTGAGGCTACCATTGGCGGTACTGCCAATCTCTTCAATGTTCTCCCTCTTGGGGATCGGGTGTTCAGATTTTGTGTTGCATCCAAAGAAGTGGGAATGTTTATCCGTAATCTGGGGTCTTATGAATGTGATGCTTATAAGCTTTTCTTTCATCTTTGGGGTGGTGGTGATCCGAACTGGAAATCTGAGTTCAATCGTTTTCTTGTGGAGGAGATGGACTCTTGGAGGCCGACCTCATCTTCGCGTTCTTTGGCTCGCTCGTTTGCTGAAGTTGTTAGGCAGCCAATGCGTCCCCTCTCGGGTGCCAATGTTGTGCCGCTTGCAAGGGTGTCCTCTTCGGGGGCTCGTGTTTTTCTCTCTGGTGCTAATGTCGTCCCGATCGTGAACCCTCGGATGGAGCTCTCTCATGTTCGCGTTTCCTCTTCCAGCACCTTTCCTCTACCTCGGTCGCGGACCTTGATGTTTTCACGGACTTCTTTCCCTACTCATGGTGGTCGACATATGAAAGAGGTCTCCTTTCGTCCTCAGCGCCGGCGTGCTTATGGTGGCGGCGATGCCATTATTCCCGATGGCGTTTGGTGGAGAGAAACACCTCTTAATGGGCCTAAGCCCTGCTTGCGATGCCTACTCCCTAGACATGCGCGGCGTGCTTGCCGCTGGCCTCTCAGATGCCACGCTTGCCTGGCCTCGAGCCACGCTGCCTCTTCGTGTCCTGCAGCCGGCTCTGTGCAGCTGCATGCAGCAGACAAGATCAAAGGCAAATTGTTGTCTGTCCCTCACTCTGGATGGTTCAAAACCAAAGGTTTGTCGGACCCTTCAATGTCGCCGGTTTACAAAACGCTTGGGGAAGTGACCTTGGCCCTTTCGCCTTCTTGGGCCACCTGGAAACTTGCTCCAGTGATTAATGTCCCATGGGTTGTGCCGAGGCCTTTGAACTCTCCTCTTTTAGACCAAAATACCCCTGCACCTCCTGAGTCTCCTGTTTGGACGCTTGCGACACCCTTGCCTTCCACCTCTCTCACTGCCCACAACGTTTCAGTGAAAGAAAACCCCAACTCAGAGCTACAGTGCATTCCGCCGACCTCAGAGCGTCGCTGGAGTGCTTCGACACGGCGTAGCACAGGGCGGATCCCTCTGCCTTCATCCCCAACTTGATGGAGTGGAATGATGTGGTCAATCGGCCCATCATGGCGCGGGCGGTGGCCTCTAGAAGGGTTGTTCGAAGAAATGAAGACATTGCCATCGTCACCATCAATCCGCTCCTGGGTAACATACTTAACTTCGAGGTTGTTGAGGAAGTCCTAAGAGAGTATTTTTATCTTAGAGGCATTGAAGTGGCTGAGATAAGGCATAGCAGTTTGGGTCAGGCTTATGTGTGTTTCAGTGTTTCACGGGTTAGAGATGAGCTGATTCATCAGGGGCTGATTTTATTTGAAGATTTTTGGCTTACCTTTGTTAAACACAATGAGGGTAGAAACTAGCGTCGTGTCCATTTTAATGCTGAATGTTGGATTATGCTCATGGACTTCCCAGCCGATTATCAGCAAGAGGGGTTTTTTCAAGATGCCATTGGCTCATTTGGTAGGCTTCTCTCATGGCAGAGTGATGAGGATGATCTAACCAGAATCATCATTAGAGCTAGAGTCCTTGATATTCAATCTGTACCTCACTTTATTGTCTTCTCGGAATCAGAGGGCTTTGAGAGTGATTCTTGGACTGTGCAATGTGAAGTTCTTATGCACAATCTCCTGGGTGCGGGGGCTCAAGATGAAGAACTCGTGCCTGAGCTACCAGTTGGGATCAATCCACCCTTTGAATTATTTGGCCTGGGTCAGGTAGGGGCTGGTCCGCATTAGGGCATTCAGCAAGATAATCAGATCATTTAAGGACAGCAACAGAATCAGGGTCCTCTGCCTAAAAATATTCAGAATGTTCAGAATAACGAGTTGTCGGATAATGGTCAGTGGGATCCCTGGCATCCTCAACTGAATTTGCAGCTCGAACAGCCTGCTGGGGAACAGATTCAGAACCAAATTAATCAGCATATGGAAATAAAAATTGATCTGAACTTCCCAGGTGAATAGGAGGATGAGAAACCTTTGGAAGTAATCTTCCATCCGGCCCACCCACCAGTAGACTTTATAGAGATCGATGACATCCTAGAAGGGAATAATGTTGTTGAAGACTTGGTAGCTGCACAAAACCTCCCTGCTATGTTACCGAAAGAAAATGATCTTCTTCAGGATGTTGATGAAAATTTACAGGATTTACAAATGGGTCTACAAATCCCTGTGAATGTTCACGATGAGGACATTCCTCTAAATTAGCTCATTGACTTGAATGAGGTTGAAGACTTGGAAGAAGAAATGTTGGCTCCGGTTCAGGAATTGCAGCCAATAAATCTTGAAATTGAAGAGCAAGCCCCTGAAGCCCTAAATAATTATATGGAGGGGGAAGTCCCTGATCTTCAGGAAGGTGATTCGACTCCTACTCATTTTAAGGATGGCACTACCGAGTCACAGTCGGTTGACCCTAACCTAAGCTCGTTGATGATGGATTGTGAAGGAGTTGTTGGCGCTCCTCGGCTTGGGGCTGATTTCTTCAACTCAGGTAACCGTAGTCAACTCTGTGTCAGCATCCCATCTCACTGGTGTAATTTTTTCGCTGCTATGCTTCTTTCCCCTAAGCAGTTTGATTGGGCAAAAAAATTTCTAGCCAACAATGCTATCAATCTTTTTGAAAGTCAGTCGAGGCGTGTTGATTTCTCTATCCCATTTAACTGTCCTACAAGTAACAATTGTTGCTGCCATGATACAGAAGAGAGTGGCTCGAGTCTTGGGAAGCACTATGAGACTGCACCAGATAAAACTGATAAGCCTGAGGTTGGAGATACAAGTAAGAAGGAACATCTTGAGCAGCCAAGAAGCCCTCCTGTAAGAGGAAAACTCCTTTGGTAGTTACTGAGGTAAGAAGAAGTCCTAGAAATAAGGAGCTTATAATGGCTCTAAAAGTCATGGTTGCCCAGATAAAAGATGCATCTCTTGTTCACCTTTTCCCCCTATCCTATCAACTAAAACAATTCAGAACTTGGGAATGCAGTTTTGTGGAATGGAGGCTGGAAAACTCGAAGAGGAGGCCCTCAGGAAGAAATTGAAGGGTCAGCTAACAATCAAGAAAAGAGAGGCAAAGAAATCAAGCAAGCATATTCCAGCAAAAGATGGAGGGCACCTGGAGGACAAGGAGCTTGGTGGCTGGAAGGCTGACTCTGTCTGATGACTCTGGTCTGATGCAGAACTGATACTTTTGGCACTAGTTAATTGTGCTTAGTCAGTACCTCTTTTGCAGAACTAAGATGTACTTAGGTTCTTCTAAAACTTTGTTCTTAAAAGTTGTTTCCTCATGAATCTAAACTCTAGTAGAAAATGGAATGTTCTTACATGGAATGTAAGAGGTATTAATGCCAGTTGGAAATGGGATGCAGTTAAAAACAAAGTTTTACAGGCCTTTTGTGATATTGTCTGTCTGCAAGAAACAAAAAAGACAGCTTTGATTGTCAGTTCATCAGAAAGATACTCCCTAGTTCTCTTGACTCGTTTGAATATCTTCCCTCGGTTGGGGCTTCTGGGGGTATTCTTGTGGCCTGGAATAGCCACTTGTTTGTTGGCACCAAAATCTTCATTAACTCTTTTGCCATTTCTTTGGAGTTTTCTTCCAATCATAACAGTTCTTCCTGGATCCTTACTTGTGTTTACGGTCCATGTGTTCCTGAGGGCAAGGTGCAGTTTTTAAACTGGTTCAAAAACATTCAAATGCCAACAGATGTGGATTGGCTTGTTTTGGGAGATTTTAATTTGATAAGAGGCTTGGAGAACAGAAACAAACCCGGCGATAATTTATCTGAAATTCTAGGTTTCAATAATGGAATCAATCACCTGGGTATCAACAAGATCCCTCTTCTTGGAAGGAAATTCACTTGGTCAAACATGCAGCCTTCTCCTCTTCTAGAGAAACTTGATTGACTTTTTACTTCGGCTAGTTGGACTCTTTCCTACCCAAATACTGTTGTCAGAGCTCTTGATATGATTCCCTAAGATCATACTCCCTGTATTGTGTGCATTTCCACATCCATTCCAAAAAGCAAGATCTTTAGATTTGAGAATTATTGGATGATGGATGAGCAGTTCACTAATATTTTGACAGCTAGTTGGGGCACATCAGTTCATTCAAGGGATAAAGCTAAAGCTATCTTAGCAAAGTTCAAAATCCTAAGAAAAAACATTAGAGAATGGCAGGCTTCAAAGGTTGGTTTACATGTTGTTATTGCTAATGTTAGAACAATCCTGCAATTTATTGAGGCTATTGGTGACTTCAGAGATCTAAGTATTGAAGAGTGGAATTTTAAAGAGAGACTCAAGGAACATTTGCTTGTTTTACTTGAGCAACAAAGGCTATTTTGGAAACAAAGAGGCAATATTAAATGGGTAAAAATGGGTGATGCTGGAACTAAGTTTTTCCATACTCATGCTTCTATGAAGTATAGGAAGAAATTGATTACAGAATTGGTGGGCAATGATGGAATGGCAGTAAGTGATCATAGAGGAAAAGAGCGGATGCTTTGGGATGATTTTAAAATTAGATTAGGATCTCAGATTTTGAGGGTTTTAATGTTGACCCAGGAATGTTTATTCAGAGAAATGAGAATCTGCTTTCTTTGGAGGCACCCTTTGGGTATGATGAAGTGGATAATATCATAAAAGCTCTCCCAAACGATAAGTCTCCTGGCCCTGATGGTTTCAACAATGAATTTCTAAAAAAATGTTGGCCAATCATCAAGAGTGACTTCTATGAGTTGTGTGATCAATTCCACAGTCACACAGTCTACCTCAGAAGTATCAATTCTTTGTTTATCACTCTGATACCTAAAACTGATGGTGCCAGATGTGTAAATGATTTTAGGCTCATCTCTTTGCTTAATTCATCAGTCAAACTGATCACAAAGCTGTTGGCCAATAGATTGCAGCCCATCATCACCTCTAGTGCATCAGAATCAATATGGGTTCATCAAGAAAAGGCCTATTCAGGATTGTGTAGCATGGGCTTATGAATATATTCACTTGTGCCATCACTCTCAGAAAGAGATAGTCGTCATAAAGTTAGATTTTGAAAAAGCTTTTGACAAGATTGAGCATCAGGCCATGCTTACTCTGATGGAATCCATGGGTTTTGGGAAAAAATGGTTTCACTGGATGAAGGATATTTTCTCATCTGGTACCTCTTCAATCCTACTTAATGGTACTCCTGGGAAAACTGTTCACTGCAGAAGAGGGGTCAGACAAGGTGATCCTCTATCACCCCTTCTCTTTGTTATGGCTGTTGATTTCTTACAATCTATGATAAATAAAGGAAAAATTAAGGGCCAATTGCAACTTCCTATTCCAACTGTCTCATCTTCAGACTTTCCTGTGATTCAATATACTGATGATGCTCTCATAATAGTGGAGGGTGATACCAAGCAACTTGTCTTCCTAAGATCCCTGATGAATAGTTTCTCTGTTTGCACTGGGCTTAAAGTTAACTTCAGCAAATCTATGATGGTACCTATAAATGTCTCTGATGAGAGACTTAATATTTTAGCTGGCACTTTTGGCTTCTCCAAAGGAAGTCTTCCCTTCACTTATCTGGGTCTACCTCTTAGCATTTCGAGACCCCGAGCTCTTGACTTTATGCCCATGGTGAGCAAATGTGAAAAGAGACTTGTTGTAATCTCTTCGTTTCTTAATCAGGCTGGCAGATTGCAGATGGTGAATGATGTTTTCTCTGCCTTACCCTCCTTCATGTGCACTTTGGTGTTGCCCAAGTCAATCATCAAGCAGATTGATAAGTACAGGAAACACTGTCTCTGGAGGGGATCCTCCATCAATGCAAATAAACCACCGAAAGAAGCTTGGTCAATGGTTTGTTTACCAAAAGATGAGGGTGGTCTTGGTGTAATTGATTTGGATAAGCAAAACAAGGCGTTATTGATAAAAAAAAACTTTCATAAATTCTTCAACAAACAAGACCTGCCTTGGGTCAATCTTGTTTAGGAAAAACATTATGCTGGTGGAAAGCACCCAAGCCATATCAGAAAAGGCTCCTTTTGATGAAGAGATATTCTAAAGTTGCTTCCCCTGTTTAAAGAACTTGCTGGCAAATGTCAGAAGTGGAGATAGTATTCTGTTTTGGCATGACGATTGGAATGGTGTCCCTTTGATGACTGAGCTTTTCTCGTTTGCAAAAAATAAAACGCTAACAGTTGCGAAAGTCGGCATCTTACTGGAAACTCAAGATTTGGCTGAGCTCTTTCAGCTCCCTCTTTCTCAGGTGGCCTTCGGGAAAATGCAATTACTTCAGAATCTGATGGACTCCATGATACTCTCGGATGAAAATGGCAAGTGGTCTTACAAGAATGGATCAGTGAACTTCATCTCTTCCAGAGTTTATAGAAGCCTTGTGGGTCACTCTGAAATTCATCAGTCATTCAAATGGCTCTGGAAAAGTCGGGTTCAACCAAAGCATAAAATTTTCTTCTGGCTTTTAATGGAGGATAGACTCAACACAAGAAACATTCTGAGAAGGAAGAATATGCAGCTGGATTCCTTCCAGTGTGCTCTTTGCAATCATCTAACTGAGGAAACAGTCTTTCACTTTTTTTTGGATTGTGCTTTTGCAAGGATGTGTTGGGATATCATTGGGATTGATCCTTCGGATAATATCTTCTTTCCAAATTTGGCATCCCTGCTGAGAGCTCAGTTAAACTCTCCTTTTTTCATGGATGCAGTAATTCTGATGTGCTGGACCATTTGGTCAGCAAGAAATGACCTCATTTTCAATGCTTTAAGTAGAAACAGGGATGGTTGCTTGAGCCTCTTCTTCAAAGAGATTAGATTGCTCAGATTCATATTAAAGCAGGGGCTAATTACTCAGTTTATTTCATGGATACAAAGTCTGGAGCTTGTAGCAGCTTAGTGCTGATTTTTTTATCTCCTTCTTTGTCTCTTAATCTCTCCCCTCCCCCCTCTCCCTCTCCCCCTTCCCCTGTGTTGTTTCCCCTGTCTGTACCCTTACTTGTTTTTTTAATAATATTTACCTTCCAGTAGGGGCTTTGGCCCTTCCAGATTTTTCAAAAAAAAAACTTAAAAACTGTGGACGGCTAAAGACTCCATGGTGATTTTGGTAATTGATGAAACCTAAGTACTAACCTAGATCTAAGTGATTGAGTAGGTTTAGTACACTTATGGATGATGATGACAAGTGGTAGAGCAAGCAAAGGTGGTGGAGACCTAAAGCTCACACTTGGAGAAGAAGGGAGAAATGGAGAAGTCCCTAAGCAACTCAAGGCAAAGGTATAAGCTAGGGATTTTCTTTTAGTGATCAAGACACTAAGTGGGTGTGATCACATTTAGGATAGACAACCGTACTATTAAGAGGGGAATTTCAAAAGTGATTGCGGTTTGTCGAGTGTCACTAGGTGTTATCTATATTGCATATGCATTTAGGACCTAGTGACATACACCCTGCTTAAGTGACAGGTAAAACTTGCAAAACGTGCTCTCTAAAGTGTATACTTAGTGTTTGGCAACTTGGAGCAAGGGTGGAGAAGAAAGCAACAAGTTTTGGACAAGAATAGGGCGTCGGACGCTAGCGCCAGACGCAGGCCAGAGCGCGACGGAGCATCCGACGGGCAGACCCTAGCTCAGTCCCTATGAAGACCTAGCGTCGGACGCTGAGGAGCGTCTGTCGGGTAAATGACAGACGTGTCCGTTAGAAGTTGAAGCTCTCGGGTCCTCTCCGGTTCCCTCTGCTAAGGAGCGTCTGTCGGTGAGGCGACAGACGCGTCCGGTGGAAACAGGAGGTTTCTGGAGCTCTCTGCTCGCGCAGTGGACGATCGCAACGGACGCTGGTCTCGGTCGCAACGAACGCTGGAGGATCTTTGAAGGAGCGTCCGTCGGTCCAAGTTTTCAAAGATAGAAGCTAACGGCTAGTTCTGACAAGGCGCCGGACGCTGCGACGGAGCGTCCGTCGCACCCGTGAAGAGCGTCTGTCGCCAACTTAACAGCACAACGGCTAGTGGACTTTGAGGGGAGTTATAAATATGTGTTGGCCGGTTTTGGGGTCCCTCTCTAACACATTTGAACATCTTGAGACTCTCTAGAGCTGAGCAAACTCCCTCACACTCATCTCCATGCTTGGTTAGTGATATTCCAAAAGAGATTGAGTGATCCAAGTGCATTTCGCATATAGCTTGCATCTAGTGGCACTTGGGAGACGTTCTCGCTGTGGATTTCTTGTTACTCTTGGTGATTGCCATCACCTAGACGATTTGGAGCAGCGGAGGTGGTTCGAGAAGCTTGGTGACTGTGCTTCGTCGACTACAAGTGAATTTTAAGAGGTTCTTGTGCCTTCCCCGCGGGAGATCGCAATTAGCAACTCTAGTGGATTGTGCGTGGCTTGTGTGAGCCTCATCTTGTGTTGGTTGTGCGGCAGCTGGTGACGGGTTTGGCGTGTGAGCCAGTTAGCTCGTGAACCTCCAAGTGAGTGACTCGCCACAACGGGGACTAGCTAGTTGGCAAACTAGTGAACCTCGGAAGAAAAATCAAGTGTCAACCTCTTGTCTCCATTGTGATTGATTGGATTTCTTGGTGATCACTTGATTGGTTCATCCTCTACTCTATACGGTGGTATAACCCTCCTATCTCACTCTTGCCTTTACTTAGTAAAGATATTAGGTTGTGCTAGTTAGCTCTCTAGCTTGTAGCTTATTAGCTTGTGTAGGAGTTGTGTGATCCTAGAGCTATTAGGATAGAAATTGTGAGTATGTGGCTTCGCATAACCCACTAGGCTAGCGCAAAACTCGCTTCGCTTCTTAGTTATCTAACATTGTTGTTGAGGGTTCTTTGTAGAAATTTAAATTAGACTATTCACTCCCCTCTAGCCATCGCATAGGACATTTCAACGGCCCACTTAGATTCAGGTACAGGCTGAAAAATGTTGGCCCAACTTGTCCATGGGACAGTCGTGGTCAAGATTTTTTTAGCCCAAAATAAACAGGATTTATTTTTTACCCGGCTTAGACCCAAAAAATACTCAAGTCTAATTACGACCCAACATCACTCTCTCCTAATCACCAAAGTGACACAAGCCACCTACTGATGTGCACCCTAGAAAAACAGCTCTAGTCTCTTCGGAGACATCCGAAAAAAAGCTCTAACCAAACAAGCTAAAAACAGCACAGAAGAAATGTGAATATTAAACCAAGTGCCAATTAAGAATGGACATGCTCATGCTTGAATTAAATAAACAAAGTACACTGTGCACGAAAGGCTTGACAAAATAAACCACAGCAAATAAATTGAAAAGCATTCAGGATAATGCACACTACTGTGACAAGCTATGACTATGAGCAAGCAGAAATATCAAAACTTGTACTTTGGAGCATACAGAGCTACTAGGACAGGGCATCTACACACAAGATGGCTGTCAATTCAAAAACTCACTATATTCACGAGATGACGAGAAAGATCAAGCTTCAGATCACACAGGATTCAACAGATAAACTAATGATATGCACGAATGCTCAAGTGACAATTAAACTGATTATTTGCTAGCATCTTAGATCAATTAGGAGAAAAAACAAAGTGTTGTTACGGCCTACAGAACCGAACTGCATTTTGCAAACAGAGCACTGCAGTCCTACTGCACCATTGTTCCGGTCAGACTGAACAAAGATAATGCAGAGATGAATGTAAGTCCGTTAACCTGCTACTCACTCACCTGAGGAAAATAAAGCCTCGAGCTGCTGGGATGGTGCTGCCATGAGCTGATTGGTGGCTGCACTACTGCCGCCAAGCTGCACAGCAGCTGCTGCTATTGATAGAAACAAGTAGAACAGAGAACAGCCTGCAGACTAATCAGCCAAACGCCACAGACATTTACTAAATCCAACTAAAAACAACTCGGATTAACATGGAATTATGACAGCAGCCTCAACACATCACAAATGATTCATTCCAACAAAAACATCTAAAAAGAGTCAGACTTTAACTCCAATTTCATAAAACAAAGAACCTTAAGTGAGGAAAGAAATTTATGGAGAACTCAAAGTCGTGGTGCTCAAGTGAGAGATTAGATGGAGCATCACGCCATCACCCCCAGCCTTACTCACATGTGTCCTAGCACTAATTTACCCCAAACTGTAGCCAAATAATAAGAATGAAAAATTCTCAAAAATAACTCCTAAAATCACATGAAAAGAAAAACTTCAGATTTGTGGAGGGGTCAAGTGGAGCTCAAAATTGATCTTTGAACTACGTCGTGAGGTCCGATTACAAGCCATTTCTAGCAGATCAAAGCTTAGGCTCAACCAAAGGTCTTCTCCTCTCTCCCTCTCTCTAACCCTAACTCAAAAAATCTCATCCTAACAAATCAAAGCCTAATCTCCGAGCTTAGCCTAAATACCAGCCAAGAGTAAAAACATCTCAGTTTTTTCTTCAATGATCCAATAGACTGGTGCCTTTTCAATTCTACTCCACCTCGATACAAACTCCAAGATTCCACCACTTGTCTGTAGATCCGTCTCCCCGATTTTGAGACCTAAAATGATCAAACCTACCGCCGATGGTATTGAGGCCCTATTCTACAAACCATCCTTGCTCGTATTGAGGAGTAAACATGCAAACTCTCGTGCACAGCTCACCGGCATGACTCACTGATGTCGGCGTGCGTCCGACCTATGCCAAGATGACGCCTTCACATTCCTTCTTGACTTGATCGATACCATCTTCATCACCCATGAAGATGTTTGTTCAGCCTCTGCCAAGTGCCACGACACCATCGCCCTCCTGTTCCACACGTCTCTTGCATTGTTGAGTGTTGGTTGTAGTTGTTTTTTCTTTTAAAGGCTAAACCAGCGTGACTGACTTGATACGCCTCTACTTCTATTTTCCTCTAATATATTGCTCTTGTTGTCCTCTTAAAAAATTGATATTAGATGACCGAACTTTTAAAATTACAGAACTGATCGGTTGGATTCTAGTAGGCCGAACGTCCAGACCTAACTGACCTTAAAACTCGGCACATATCTGGTTTTTCCAGAAAACCAGCGATCAGCATCCTTCCAACGATTTTGATTGTCCTTTACAAAAACATATAATATACTGTATTTCGTATGTCATCATTACGTATGTGGTATAGCGTGTAAAGTCAGTGACAAGAGTTGGACCAATATGTTATGTACCCCTCACATAGCTGATGCAGGACACAGCAATCTGCTACCATGAAAGTGGATATATTGAGGCAGCACTAACTAGCTGAGTTTTACCAATCCCAGTTTATTCCCTACTTGATCATGCAGAGCAGCCTGACGAAGCAGGTTCTGCACATCGTCAACCCACTTCTGCTTGCTCGCGTTGCCGTCACACTCGAACTCCACTAGACCTTGCGCCGTGCTAAGTCCGAAGCAGCATGTCTCCTCCACAGAGTCCTTCCCTGGCTCAGCCCACGTTGGCAGCTCGCTGTACACACCGTAAACCACGCCTGCACCGGTTACAAGCCAAAAGGAAAGGGTTAGTACTGAAACTGAATTTGATAAACTACTGGCCAGTTGGACTCAATGCTTGGGTAGTAAGATATCAGAACTTACTCTTGTTGTTCTTTGACAGCGCACCTCCTATGTGTTTGCTTTTCAGCTTCAGTATCACCTGTTGTTACATATGTATATGTTGTCAGTCAGTAACTGTGCATCTCTCTCTAGTCTGACCAGTATTTGGAACTGAACCATGGAAATCTTTTTACCTGTGACCTCTTGTTGATGTAGATAGATACTCTTATTTTGTGCAAACCCCCTGCATCAAGAACCGAAACTCTGCACCTTAGCTTTTTCGACCATGCTTGGAAGCTTTTATACGCTTCTCGATCCTGATCTTTGTATTGTAGCTGGATGCATGCATGCATGTTCTGAAATCGATTTTTTTACCTTTTCTTGTGCGTTTCCGCAGCTCCCCCTCTTTGCACCAGATGTCCGGGCTCCACGAATTGGCTTTCTCATACGGGAGGACACTCGCATTGCTCCTTGTCTCTCGCTGCACTCTCTGCTTCAGTGTCGCTGCTCCTCGCAAAGCTGGTCGACAGACACAGCCAAAATGCATAGAAACTTAGCATCCTGTTGAAGAATCGGTCGGCAGTTGAACCTCCGACTGCGACGCGATGAGACAACACCGTCGGATTTGCGTACCTGTTGCTGCGGCCGCCGTGAGCGTCATCAGATCACCGGGGCTTCTGACGCCGACCGCGGCCTGCACGGTGGCAGCCACCTGATCATGGCGCGCCCCCGCATGCTGAGCTGCCTCGACGCAGTGGGAGGCTAACAGCTCGGTGGCCGACGCCATGGCCGTGTCCATCTTGGTAGTAGCCTGGTTGTCGGAGCTCGTGGCCGCCGCCGCCGCGACGGCAGCGACCGCGGCCGCGACCCGGCCACGGACACCATAGCGTGCACGTGGGCATTGTCGGCCCGCTGCTTCTCCTTGCCGCTCTGCTTCGCCCGGCAGGTCTCCCTGTGGTGAACCTGGAACCATTTGCCAATCGATTGGTGGTGGCCGCTGCTCATGGAAGATCTCCTCGCATCTCTCTGTTTGTTTGTATGTTGCAGTATTAGCACCAAGAATCGGATGAAAACAAAACAAACAAAATCACAATTAAAGAGATCGATGGAGCGAGATGTGCATTAATTACAAGCTGCTGCTGCTGCTGCTGCTGCTGACACTGGAGAGAAACGATGGAAGAGAACGTGGTGGCGAGCACAGACTGCTCCGGTATAGTCACCTCCGGAAACCGGCTCGCGGCGGCAGCAGCGCTGCTCTTCTTGACTCCACCGACGAGAATCTTGGAGATCTCGGACGCTGACACGCTCCACGACCGAGAGAGGTACTCCATGGGCTCCAGCGGCGTCTGCGGTGGCGGTATCGCCGGCACTGCTTCGTCGTCGTCGTCCCCCTCGCCCACCAACTCCAAGTCCATGCTGTAAGCACCGCCGGCAGCAACGTCTATGGCGTTCCAGCTCTTCTTCTCCATCGCCATCCTAATTCCTAATTCAGACAAGCAGCTGCTGTGGTCGCGTGCCTTTGCAGGTCACTCACTAGTGATGGATGGTTCTGCAAGTGTCCCCGAGACGGTGCCGCGTACTTATAGGGAGGGAGGCACGCACGAAGCACAAGGCCAGGGGTGTGGAGCCGCCGTGGTATGGGTTATGGCAGGCAGAAGGAACGAGAGGGGGAACACGAGGCTGACAGACTCCTGGCCTGGCCTGGGGCTTTTCTATCCTCTGTCCACTAAAATACTGTACCCGTGTCGCCGTTCTCAAACAATCAGCTCGTAGCAGGTGAGCTATCTCGGACCTCCGATGCTGAAGCTTATCTCCCGTCTGATGAAGGCGCCAGCCAAGGGGATTGGTTGGTTGTTAGAGGAGGCCTGTACTGCACGGGTCCCATGCAGCCTCACGAAAGGTACTGTACAGCACCTGTATTTGAATATTAACAGGGCGGGCGGCAGATGTATTACATAGAATACTCTTGCGTTCAAGTTCAAGCAACATCATCATTAGAAATTTCAAAATCATTAAATTGTTTGCAGTTGCAACAATGTGGACACTAGTTGGAGTTAACATTTAAGTGTTGTTGTATGTATTGGAGGGTATTTGCCTCCTTTTTCTGCCAGCAAGTTTTGCTTTCTAAATCCTAAAATCCAACAGATCACGCATTGTCACGAAACAAGATTTCAGATATTATTTTCGTCCACGACAATCTTGATGGCAACGATAAGGAGCGATCAGCATCTGGAGACCAGTCAGTAGTCAGCAGACGACGTCGATGACAAGAGACCCATGGAAGCTGGACAGTGTCCGTTCACTGTTGCACGGTTCTCCATCTTGTTGGACTGTTTCCCCGGTAGCGATAGGATATGGAGCGCTGGACACTGTCCCCCTGGTCTTGGTCGCTTGTCTGTGCCCATTGGTTGGTTTTGTTTATTTATACTGCTTCCCTTGGCCTGATTTTGATTGCCTCTCCCTCCATTCTCCAACCAAGCAGAGAAGCAGGCGTGGGGCTTCATGCCTGCCTCTCGATCGATGTGTTTGTCTCTCTCGTGCAGGGCCAGGCCCATCGCTTTTATTTGTCTCTTCTACCGAACGGAGGAGCCTCGGAGCAGGCCAGGTCACCACCACAGCGACGGAACGGTCACGCCGTCGTTGTAGCCAGGTAAGGTTAGCTGAGAAAATGGAATTGCCTCTCGTATCGTATCCATCATCATCATCATAGACACCCCACTGGGCACTGGTGGACGGACAGAAAATGGCTACTAGCTAGTAGAATCAACAGAGACGCATGCGCCTAAGGAACCGGTGCCAATTGGCAATTGTCATGTTGATGGATGGGAATGGGATGATGGCTACTCTACTCTTCTGCTACTGTTAACCTTTTTTCTGTGTCATCTGTACTTGATCTGTTCCATTTCTATACTAGTGGGGGTCCAAATCGATCTCTAATGACCTAGTACTAGCTAGTTCGAAATTAATAACAATGCTAAGGCTAGCTAGCAGCTGGTCAGTTCAAACTTAGTGGAGCAGTCAAGCAAAGCGAAGCGACCCTAGCTGAGGAATCTCCGTCAGTGTGAGCCCAGGGCTTGTGCCTTTTCTTCGCTTTCTTCAGTTTTCTTTTCCTGTTGCCTGTTGGACAGGTTCAGCTTCAGGCCTTCAGCTCAACTACTGGTGGACTTGAGAGCACTACTAGCTCTAGCTGCGACCGAAACAAATATGTATATACACCACAGCACAGGCTGTTAGGTGTCAGCTGGTGGCCCCGCCTACCGGATGAAACGCGTGCTTTTGCCTCGGCCCGCCCCAATCCCGTCCGCGCGCCGGCCGCCGGCTGAGCAAGCATGGCATGGATGATGGGTTCAGGCGTGGCGACTGCCGAGAGGCCGGCCGGGCCGGCGGACAATGATCGGTGCCTCCTGCCGAGCGGAATCGCGCGCGTGGGGTCGTCGCTTTCTAGTGCTGCCACGGCCGTTCCAGCTGGGCGCAAGTGATGGTTATCAACTAGGAATCCATCAGACTACCCACAGCGCGCATTGATTTTAACCGATGCTGAAACGAGAGTTCAACTCGATTTATGTTGGTTCCTCGATGCTGAGTAAATAAAAAGGTATTTTGCGCCGGTCGTTGATCTTACCTAGCATTCTATCTCTTCCGCAGGTTGACTAGGAATGCTGACAAAAGTAAATCATCGATGCTCACACTATGGTCATCTGTACTCCCTCTGTCCCTTAATATCTGTCTCTAAAAAACCGTATTTCCCTCAAACACGCTTTTCGGACGACACATATAAAGGGACGGAGGGAGTAGTTTATATGAGTTGTCGTACGGAGTTGTTTTTCAGCATCCAGACGTAACGCAATGGCCAGTCTGGATGGCAAGTGCAACGAGCCGGCAACAGGCCTGCTTGATAACATCAAGACCCTTTAACCTATCTAGAATACTAGTAGTACTAGATAGAGGGGAGCAGCGATAGATGTACTGTACATGGTTGTGCCTTGACACTGAGGTGCATGGGGGGGCTCTCTCTTATGGTACATCATAATTCTGATGGAATGGTTTGCTAGGCTTAGGAAAGTTAGTCAGGTTAATTTGGCTGAGGCAACATTTCTCTGGTCCTGGGAGATTTTGACGTGTCAGCTAGCTTCTTTTACTTTTAAAGACTTTGCTCTATGCATGCTGATACTCCTACTTTCCGTCTCTTTTATTTGCACCGTCTGGACCATATCCTCTTTGCGCGCGTGATCCAAGCGATGGTCCAGTTTTATCAAACACCTAGCTAGTTCGTTAGGTAAAAAGAAAAAAGAAAGAGATGACACTACGTACTGCCATAAGTTAGTTCTTTGCCCAACTCTCCTCATCATTTACTTACTTCGGGTGCCCTTTTTTTCGAGCGGCTGAAAGGAGTGTATGTAGGTTGCTTACTGATACCACACTAAACTTTTAAATCTGTCGTCCTAATCTATGCATATACTCTTTGTTTCAAGATGACCTTCTTTTTTTGTCTCGCTTATTAAGCAGTTGTAGCTCAAAGCATACTACTCTAGTGCGTGGTTAATCACCTCCCCTCCATGGATAAGCATAAGCTAAGCACCGCGTGTCTTTTTCTCCCCTGGCCGCGCTTTCTCCCTTGCCTTGCGTCTTGTGGAAGCGACGCCTCCTGCGTCCATGCCATGGTCCATCCATCCTGCCGCAAGCGAAAAACACTTTTACTTCCCTGTTTTCCGCTCGTAGACTTGCCTTTCTTTAGCAGACGCATCATGGATGGAATGGGTCTGCGAGTGAGACCGAGAGAGAGAGAGCGCAATTCACAAAATACTCCCTCCGTCCTTTTATATACGTCGTCCGAAAAGCGTATCTGTGAGGGAAGCATAGTTTTCTAGAGACAGACATTTAGAGAGAGAGGGAGTATCTTCTTTTTTTTCACAGAATATCTAGTAACACAGATGCTATGCTCTACCACTGTCAGCATAGGCGGAGCTAGGTGGGGGCCATAGTGGGCCATGGCCCCCCCTTGCATCTGTAATTTTTTTAGTCAATGTATTATTTTCTATAGTCCAATAGCTTTAAGAATTGAGAAAAATTACAAATTCGTTGAATCAAACTTGAGCTGTTCAAGTTTTCTCTAAAATATAAAGTCTCATAGATCATAGAATAAGATCCGTGATATCATTAATTAAAAAGGGTAAAAGTTGTGAATACGTTGCAAAAGCTTTCATTACAGCCTGGTTTTATAGAAAATCAGTCTCTAGACTTTTTCAGCTGAGGTCAGTCTTATAATTGAGTATTTTTTTTGTTTTTTTTTTCAGTCCCTAAAATCTACAGGCTGTGCGTAGCAGAAGTTACTAGTTAACAATTTGTTGTCTATTGATATCTTTGCTATTTAATTTATTCTAAGCCCCAAATTGCATAGTAGTACTAAAACTAATTTCCCTATGACCTATGTATATGTAGTTTTAATTGGCAAATTGGCCCCCCTATATATTGATTCTGGCTCCGCCACTGACTGTCAGTGTATTGTCACTTGTCAGGCCAGTGCGACAATTATACCATGAACGCTTGAGAAGCGACTGACGGGGCCTAATAATCGCGTGGTCCTTTTCTCGCGCTCGGTAGGGTGATCTTGCGGTGATTTTGGTAGCAAGTAAGGGCACTAGGGCAGGCAGGAAATTAGAGCAGCGATGATGGTGTCCTCCTCCCCACGGGCGACGATGTGCGAGGAGGCGCCCACGCCAGCGGCCAGCAGCCTGATACATACATGGACGAAGACGGAGCAGGAGAGCATCATCATATCATATTCATGCATGATGCATCTCCTGGTGCTAAGGCATAAGCACAGCGCGTAGGGCACAGTGGCGAGTGCAGCGAACTGCTAATACGACTGATGATGAGGAGGAGGAGGAGGAAGGAGGCAATTGGCTGGTCGAGATCCTCACGACGTCACGCGCGCCGCCAAATGCATGCCACCTGAGCCTGCCAAGTCCGGCAGCGAATTTCTCAAGTTTTGAAGGCAGCACATTACCAATTGCCTTCGCGTCAAACGCTACTCTTTTTTTGTTTTCATAAAACAATCTCGAATCCCGCCAACCCAGCTCAGGTACACTGGTCCTTGCTTGCACGCAAAAAAGAATGCTCACAGTGACGTCTCGGTATCCAATGATGTGTTTGAGGTCAGCTAAAAAAAACTACTTACAGTCGTATATCATTCTAGTCCATTTCTCCCCTCACACAAATTATGTGAAATGTCATTCCATTTCATCTGAGCAAGTTTTTGGATCGGACTTAATGACACAAAAATAATACTGTTTGCGGCCCCTAGCAACAGATAACTCACTTGCAAGTTTCAACAGAACTATTCATACCAACAACACAAACTCAATCAAGATAAAGTTTCACATTGATCCCGTTATCGATCAGTGACTGAACAACCGCCCTAATCTTTCCCTCAAACTTGTCCCGCTCCCTTGGAGTGTACGTGCAGGTATACACGTCCGCCTCCTTCGCCCTCTCCGCCAGGAAACGGCCCACGGCCAAGCAGGCCGGTATGTCGGACCTCGACTTGAGCGCCGCTTTGATGTCCTTTGAGTTGGTCCCAGCAACCGCGACCTGCCTGCAAGTCGATCGGTGTGTAAGGGACGCTGAGACGAAGCGCTTGGAAATGAAGACATCGAGCGTGAAGGGCTCCATGTGGGCAATGGTGCGCTGCTTGAAAGAAATGTGCTTGTGAGGGTTCTTAGATCTCTTCTCCTTCTTGTATGTGTATGGCCTACTGTTGTCTTCATCCACAAAGTCCTCCACGCCAAAGAAGCTCCTGGAAGAACTTAAGATCTGGAAAGGAAACACAAATATAATCCAATATACCTGTCAGCAGCTGATGAATCTGAAAAGTATGTAGACTAGCAGGTTACATTGCATTCAGTTATAACAAATTCTAGAAACAACCTGCAGGAGCCATGTTATTCTGACTCATTAAGTAGTAGTATACATTGAGCTGAAGTGTCATTGCATCTTTGGTCATTGAATCATTCAACGTGTTTGCTCATCTAAGTACACCTTACAGCTTTCCATGCCCACAAGACTAAAACCCAGTTCAGGCGTGTGATTTCTTCTAGGCACTACCACATAGGGAAAAGATTTATCTAGATTTTGCAAGAACACTATAGGAATAAGTTAATTTTACTCCCTGGAAGTATGTCTGATGTCCGCTTAGCCCCCCTAACATATAGTTTGATTTAATCAATCCTCTCTCTTTGTTCAACCAGATCATTTTCACCTTTCCTTCTAGCCCATAGAACTCCGAGGGTTAAACTTATTGCTGTCAGACATTGATATGTGTTACCTGCCCGCTGTGAAATTCACTCCAGCAAGTTAATAGAGACGGTGCTGAACTTCCTTCACGTAGCATATGTGCTCCTCTCTTCCATGACTGGCTCAAGATGCTCTTCAGCATGTTTGCCTCAACCGCTTGCAGTGGTCAACAAATACCAAGGGGAATGATTTGTAAGCAGGTGCTAATCAATCTGTGTAAGAACAAAAAATGTATTACAGCCCAGAAACTTAACACACATTTGAGTTGCACGGATACGGATACATGTATTAGTATCGAAAGGATACGGATACGCGGATACGGCAATTTCATAAAAATCCCGATACACGGATATGTTTTTACTATTTAAAAAATAAAAATACCCATTATTAAAAATTAAAACTGATAACGATCAAATGTTAAAATTAACTACTTAATTGTACTACTATTATTATTACACAATAACATGTCTCAAGTCTCCGCGACTCTTAATCTCAAATACAGCAGTCTCAAATTTAGGAAACTAATAAAAGGCATTCAGGCTTGCAATCATGCAGCAGCAAGTTTTTATTCCTCATTTGTGACATTGTCTTCCACGATATCAAGCGGCAGCTCATCTCTAGTTCTCTACTCCTAAAAAGCCGATACAGGAGACGTCAACACCTTCAACGTGCTTCTCGACTTCGGCTCCCTCTCCGCTGGGTCTCTCGTGCGCGCCGACAGGTGGGCCAACAAGACGCTCTCCACCTCTCGTTGCCTCTGGTCTCACTCTCGGATTCTCGCGGCCTCCCCCAAGCCGCCGACCGCCTCCCTTCTCTCTCCCGCAAGCGTCCAGGGCCACCGTCTCCCCGCGCGCTAGCACGCCACCCGCCTCCATCCGCGGCGGCCAGCTGCTGCTGCTGATGCTGTAGCTGGACGAGCCTCTGCAGCTGTGCCTGGTCGGCCTGCGGGAAGGGCCGGTGCCCGTAGCGGTACGACACGGGGACGTCGAACGGCGAGGGAGGCTCGCCGGAGCATTGCTGGTGCTGGTACTGCTGCGGGGCGGAGAGAAAGGACTGCATCTGGGGCTGGTGCTGCTGCGGGAAGAAGTGGGGAACGGCGGGCGATGGGGCGGGGGCCGACGACGTGGCGGAGGTGGAGAAGGGCAGAGCCTCGGCGCGGGGCCCACCACCGCCGCCGGCGCCGGCGGTTGCGGGGTCGAAAGTGATAGATAAGCCTGTGCTATTAGAGCACTTTAATTTCATAGTCTCTACTTTCAGTCTTTAGGCAGTAGTTAGTTCTACTTTATGCTTTAGGCTAGTTTCTACTTTACAGCTTAGGACTTTGCTCTAAAGCAAACTTGTATCCCAAGAAACTCTAGTGTATATATAAAGGGATCAAAGCCTAGAGGCATTCAGCCCTAGCACACAATTCTGAGTCTCAATTGCTAACAATTGGTATCGGAGCCTCAGGTTGCTAGAGAGCCCAAAAAAAAACCCTACCTTTTCCACCCTTCCACCAGCCATGTCTACTTCAGCAGACCGCGCCGCCGCCGCCACCACGGCCAAGGCTTTGGCCGCCGAGGATGGAACCTCGGGCCCCGGTGAGGGAACGCTGAGTGATCCCAACAGCCGGGCCGCGCGTCTGCTGGCTGCAGAGGCAGCAGCAGCGGCGGCGATCCAGGCGGCGAGGCAGGCCGCAGAGGACGCGGCGAGGACCGCGCAGGCGCTGCGGGCAGAGATTGCCACAGAGGAGGAGAAGGGAGAGAAGGATGCCAGGCGCTCTGAGAGCCCGCGCGATCGGAGGGATCGGCGCCGCTCTCAGTCTTCGCGCGACCGCAGGCGAGGCCGCGGCGGTGGGCGCCATGAGTCGCGGGACCGGGTCGTCTACCGCGACTCCGGCAGCAGCACGGCGTGCCCGATGCTGGACAAGACCAACTACCACGAGTGGTCGCAGCTGATGAAGCTCCGGATGCAGGCGCGCGACATGTGGGAGGCCGTCGAGGGAGGTCCGGTCCAGTACCGCGGCGATCGTCGAGCTCTCGAGGTGATCGTGGCCGCCGTACCCAAGGAGATGGGCATCCCGCTCATGGACAAGGCGACGGCGAAGGAAGCGTGGGACGCCATCGCTATAGCAAGGATCGGCGTGGACAGGGTCTAACCGCGACGCTGCAGCGCCTCCGTCGGGACTGGGAGAACATCGGCATCAAGCCCGGTGAGCAAGTCGACGACTTTGCCATTTGCTTGTCCACTCTGCATCAGCAGCTCGTCATCCACGGCGACCAAGACATCACCGAGCCGCGCGTGGTCGAGAAGTTCCTCCGCACAGTACCGGCGAAGTATGCGCAGATCGTCGTCGCCATCGAGCAATTCCTCGACTTTGAGGCGCTCACACTCAAGGAGGTGACCGGGAGGCTCAAGGCGGTGGATGATCGCGAGGAGCAAGCGCCGACCGAGCCAATCACCGTCGGAGGCAAGCTGATGTACACCGAGGAGCAGTGGAGAGAGCGTTGGAAGGAGAAGAAGGGTGCTGACGATGTCGATGGCTCGTCTCCCAGGCAGCAGCGCGGTCGCGGAGGAAGATTTCAGCGGGGCCGTGGCGGAGCGCGTGGTCGAGGGCGCGGCGCTGGCCGCGGCGGTGATCGTGACCCCCCGGTTGACAACCGAGGTCCAAACACCTGCCTCAATTGTGGTCTGGAGGGCCACTGGGCGCGTGAGTGTCGCCTGCCACGTCGGGAGCGCGGCGGTGGAGGCGACCGTGGTGGCCGAGGAGGCGATCAAGGTGGAGGGCGCGGCGGCGGTGCTAGTGGACACGCGGGGCGTGCCCAGTACGCCGAGTGCGAAGAGAACGGTGCGCTGTTCATGGCACACGCGTTTGTCGAGCTAGACAAGGATGAGCTGGCATGCTCCTTTGCCACGCAAGAAGTGAACTTGGAAGAGCCACGCGCCCGCGCCTACCTCGGCGTCGATGAAGAAGAACGGAAGATGGGAGGATGGTACCTCGACAGTGGTGCAACGCATCACATGACGGGCCAGCGCGAGCTCTTCGCCGACCTGAACACGGACATCCGCGACACCGTGCACTTCGGGGACGCGTCCAAGGTGGACATCCGCGGCGTCGGCACCATCGTGTTCCAAGGCAAGACCGGCAAGCACCGCGTGCTGCACGGGGTGTATTTCATCCCTGCCCTCAAGAACTCAATCATGAGTCTTGGGCAGTTGGATGAGGGCGGCTCCAAGGTGGAAATCGACAATGGCGTGCTGCGGATTTGGGATCGCAGTGGCCGGCTGCTCGCCAAGGTACACCGAGGACCTAACCGCCTCTACATTCTTCAGTTGGAAGCTGCGCAGCCATGCTGTCTCGTCGCGCACAAGGATGACAAGGCGTGGCAATGGCACGAGAGGCTCGGCCACCTGCACTTCGATGCACTACGGCGCCTGAGCAGAGGAGAGATGGCCCGTGGGATCCCCAAGATCGACCACGTGGAGCAAGTCTGCGACTCCTGCGTCACCACCAAGCAGAAGCGGCGAGCTTTCCCATCCGCGACGTCGTACCGTGCCCAGGAGCATCTGGAATTGGTGTACGGCGACCTCTGCGGACCCGTGAAGCCGGCGACTCCGGCGGGCAACCGCTACATCCTTCTACTAGTGGACGACGCCACTCGCTTCATGTGGGCGGCGCTGCTGCCGACCAAGGACGCTGCTGGGGAAGCAATCAAGCGTGTCAAGGCTACAGCAGAGGTGGAGAGCGGCCACCAACTCAAGGTCTTGCGCACGGACAACGGCGGCGAGTTCACCGTCGCCGAGTTCAGCTCCTACTGCGCCGATCAAGGTATCAAGAGACACTTAAGTGCCCCTCATTCTCCTCAGCAGAACGGAGTCGTTGAGCGTAGGAATCAGACGGTGGTGGTCATGGCGCGTGCTCTGCTCAAGCAGCGCGGACTACCAGCAAGATTTTGGGGGGAGGTTGTGATGACGGCGGTGCACCTCCTGAACCGTGCCCCGACGCGAGCACTGGAGGGCATCACCCCCTACGAGGCATGGCACGGTCGATCACTGACCCTGGGCCACCTCAAGGTGTTTGGTTGTGTCGCCTACACCAGGCGCCTGACCCAGCTCCGCAAGCTGGATGACCGCGGCGAGGCCGACGTGTTCATCGGCTACGCGGAGGGTGCGAAGGCCTACAAGATCTACGATCCAGTGTCCCAGCGCGTGCGCGTCAGCCGCGACGTCGTGTTCGACGAAGGCTGCGGCTGGGACTGGACATCTCCGGTGGCAAGCACCTCGGAGGAAGGCGGCAGTGACTTCACCGTCGAGTATCCCTGGGAAGAGGTGGTGCCTGGAGCTCCCAGCCCGGCATCACCATCGCCAACCCCTCCACCGCGCTTCGACACACCGGAGCCTCCACCAGCTGAAGAAGCAGAGGATTCCGTGGCGGCGTCCACTCCATTGCCCGCCACGCCATCGCCAACGGCAAGCAGCTCCAGTCCTCGGGTCGAGCATGTGACTCCCCTGGAGGACGACGAAGAAAGGGTGGACGCCTACCACGGCGGTGAGCAGCTGCGCTACCGCCATGTCATTGATCTCATCGGGGATGAGGCCACTCCGTCGCCGGTGCAACGACTGTTTGCCAAGCTGCACCTCTCATGCTCGGGCGAGCCGACCACCTATGCAGAGGCAAAGGATGATCAAGCCTGCCAAGCCGCTATGAAGGAAGAGTTGAGTGCTATTGAGCGCAATGACACCTGGGAGCTGGTGCCACCGCAGGCTGGTCATCGGCCAATCACCCTGAAGTGGGTGTTCAAGTTGAAGAAGAACGAGCAAGGTGTTGTGATCAAGCACAAAGCAAGGCTTGTGGCTCGGGATTTCGTGCAGCAAGAAGGGGTGGACTATGAGGATGCTTTCGCCCCTGTGGCGCGCATGGAGTCAGTAAGGTTGTTGTTGGCCTTAGCTGCTCAGGAAGGGTGGAAGGTCCACCACATAGATGTCAAATCGGCATTCCTGAATGGGGAGCTCAAGGAGGAGGTCTATGTGCAGCAGCCACCTGGTTTTGTTGTTCCTGGGGAAGAAGGCAAGGTGTATCGTCTTCACAAGGCTCTGTATGGACTAAGGCAGGCACCCAGGGCATGGAATGCAAAACTGAACTCGACTCTGAAGAAGATGGAATTTGTTCAGAGCAGTCATGAAGCTGCTATCTATCGAAGAGGCTCCAATGGCTCTGTCCTGTTGGTTGGAGTTTATGTGGATGACTTGATCATCACAGGAGCCAAGGAGGAGGAAGTGAAGGCTTTCAAGACAGAAATGAAATCCATCTTTGAGATGAGTGACATTGGGTTACTCAGTTTCTACCTTGGAGTAGAAGTGCAGCAAGGCAGTAGTGGAATCACTCTGAGGCAGAGTCACTATGCCAAGAGGATTGTGGAGTTGGGAGGCATGGCTGATTGCAACCCTGCTGCCACCCCAATGGAAGAAAGATTGAAGCTGAGCAAGGAGAGCACAGCAGAAGAAGTGGATCCAACTCAATACGGAAGATTGGTTGGAAGCTTGAGGTACTTGGTCCACACTAGACCAGACTTGGCATTCTCAATGGGATTTGTAAGCAGGTTCTTGGAGAGACCAACCACTGAACATCAACTGGCAGTCAAGAGAATTCTCAGATATCTGGCAGGGACTCTTGACTCTGGCCTCCACTTCACCAAGGCACCAAATTTAGCAAGGTTATTGGGCTACTATGGCTCAGATCTTGCTGGAGACATTGATTCCAGCAAGAGTACAACTGGTTGCCTCTTCTTCCTAGGCAACAGCTTGGTCAGTTGGCAGTCTATCAAGCAAAAGGTAGTGGCACTCTCAAGCTGTGAGGCTGAGTATGTGGCCATGACTACAGCAGCAACTCAAGCACTATGGCTATCAAGGTTGTTGGTTGACTTGCTGGGAAGAAGAGTGGAAACTGTGGAGTTGAAGGTGGACAACAAGTCCGCGCTAGCACTTGCCAAGAACCCAGTGTTCCATGACAGGAGCAAGCACATAAGGACAAAGTTCCACTTCATCAGAGACTGCATGGATGAGGGAAGCATCAAGGCAGATCACATCTCCACAAATGAGCAACTTGCAGACATTCTCACCAAGGCACTTGGAAAGACCAAGTTTGAAGATATGAGAAGCAAGATTGGGCTCATGAAGATTGTCAAGAGAAGTTGAAGCAAGGCTTAGGGGGAGAATTGATAGATAAGCATGTGCTATTAGAGCACTTTAATTTCATAGTCTCTACTTTCAGTCTTTAGGCAGTAGTTAGTTCTACTTTATGCTTTAGGCTAGTTTCTACTTTACAGCTTAGGACTTTGCTCTAAAGCAAACTTGTATCCCAAGAAGCTCTAGTGTATATATAAAGGGATCAAAGCCTAGAGGCATTCAGCCCTAGCACACAATTCTGAGTCTCAATTGCTAACAGAAAGGGTCCTTCCGCGAGGCAGCGGGGTCCGGCGGCGGGGCCGAGGAGCGCGACGAGGACGCTGCGGATGAGTTGTGCCTTGTAGAGAGGTCGACGCCGAGATGCGCCCCGAGCTGGCGCACCACGACATCCGCCGATATCCCGGTGCCGCCCTGCGCGGTAGTGTGCTGGACGAGGGACTCCACGTACTGGGCCAGCTCCTGGTCGGACAACATCGGGGCTGGCTCGGGGAGGTGGTGACGGGGGGATGGCCTGGTGTTTCCTCCCTCCTCTTCGGTGCGGGTGCGGCGGCGGCGCCTCCACACCCTTTTGAAAATTGAAACGGGTTCGGGGGATGCGGGATCCCTCGCTGGGGAGGGGAGGGAGGCGCGTTTGGGTTTCGTGGGGTGGTGGTGGGCGGGGGAGGGGCTCGCTCGCGGTGGTTCGTCACCATCCCCAACGCCGCCACGACACCACCTTGTCGCCAACGCCGTCGCCGCGCCGCAGGACACCCATCACCGTCCCCAACGCCGCCGACACCTTTGTCACAACGTTCGCTAGATCTTCAACTACCAACCAACAGGTATACATGCCCACACCTTCTGTTTCCTTTATGGAGTGTGGATTTGTAATCTGATTTGGTCTAATTAAGTACATGTGCTATTGCCCACCCCATGATTTTTAAACACATCACCCCCAGTGCACGAAACCAATTCTTGTCCTGCTACCGCAATTGGATTTGGTTCCATCCAATTCTCTAATTCAATTACCAAAGTTACAGTTATGCTTTCTAACAAACTCTGACCAGAAATATTCTTGCCGTGGAGACCTATAATTTAACAAACTCAGGCCTCAGATAAAATTTACATTTACACGGCATGACTCATTTCATTTAAATGGTGTCAATGCTGAAGGTACCATATCTAAGCATCTGCTAAGACTACTTAGGCCAAAAAAGAATGTTATCTTTTCTTTATAATAATTAGCCAGAATGTAAAACATGGGAGCATGTCTAAGTATCAGGCATGTTACCTTTCTACTAATTCAAGTATGTCTATTTAGAGAACTGTCCTAAACTTGCAGTTTACATTATTCCAATTACTTCATGATTTCAGTTTGCTAAAGTTACCTAATAACATTTATTTTAGTGTAGTTAGCATATGTCTGTAGTCACCTGCTTCTGCAGTATTGGTTTCCGGGTAAAGGTTATTATAACCAAATCATGTTTGTGCATGGTCATTTGATAGAAATAAAAAATCTTGTCTTTTCCTACCTCGAATTGTAGTGTCATCACTCCAAACTGTTTACATTGATAATCCTATGGAGACGAGGACTGTATCTAGAATACCTTCAGAATTTTCACATACTGTATCATAGTGTCTCAATTTTTACCATATTTAGTGAATTGTATTCGCTAATGAATTGTTGCTTTAGTAAAATATAAATGATTTTTTATACCTTCCAGTTATTGGTGTTAACTATTGACTGCTGAATGCAGTGCTCTGAGTAATTTTAATAGTGAGCTCCATGCTTCTCTAAATAGCACTGCAGGTGCTTCAGTTTTGTCTTCTGTATGGAGCATCATCAGTACACTCAAGCAGGTAAACAGTAGTTTTTTTTAGAAAAGGGAAGGTAAACAGTAGTTTGCAAAATCCAGTCATAAACTGAATCAGCAACGTGTCATTTTCAGCATAATGATTTTGATGCTCATGTAGACATTAAATCGCTCGATTTCCAGTCATTTGTGTTCATTTTCTATAAGTGAAAAAATTAATCATAGTCGTTGGGATTGTCACCTAAAGAAGTCCCTTTTGGCCGGCACCATTGCCGGAACCAAGGACGACCTTCAGTAAACAATGATACGACGCATACCACGTTACCACCTCTGAAAAGGCAATGAGAGTTATAAATCTGACTATTCTCCATCTGTATTCCAATACTCACCAGGCCTCTGCCGATCAGCACTCTTGATGTAATTTGGAGTACACCAGACCTTGTAGCAATGTTAAAAGGTACTCTTGAGTCATGTCATTTAGGGGCTGTTTGGATGCTGCCCTAGCCTGAGCATGCCTGCCAGGCAAATTATCCCAGCCCCAGGCGATCGAAATCGAACGCCTGGGAGCGCTGCCTGGCTGTGGAGCTGCCTGGCAGGCAGCATCCAAACAGGTTAGGCTTGGAAACATATTCTCTGTAAATGCATAGTGCTCCTGATCAGTGCCCATCGCAACACTGAAACTTGGTTTTATTCCCAAGCCATCAAATGCGTTCTCTGTAGATGAATAATAGGTAACTGTTTTACTTATTCACATTTTAGGAACTTTAATACCTATAGTTAACTACCAGTGAAAGTATTTGGAGATGTACCTTTAATAACTTTTGGAGCACATCCATGAGCAACGCTTTTGACCTTCCGGGAACATGAGACTAACAAATACGTATCTATATTTTATCAATCTGAATGTCTGCTCCTGCTCCTACTCCTGGAGCGGTAACTGAGATGCTTCCTCTCTTTTCTCTGCACCCTATTTAATTTTTATTCCACTCTGCTCTCACTTTCAGTATTTGTGCTGCTTCTACATGTTTCAGACTGATGGAAGGACAATAATTTGGCAACGCTTCGATCATCACATATTAGTAGCAGTAGCAAGTCTTGGTGGTACTGGTCTCTTTGTACTTTGAACTGTCCTTCAAATTCTCTTGATGGTCCAATAACAACCTCTGTGTTTTTTTTTTTTTGACAAGAGCAACCTCTGTATTCTCTTTATGTGCTTTGTTGCAGGTTAAGCAAACAGTTAACCAAGTTGGAAGGCATCCATGCTCCTGCTATAGGTACCTCCCCAATCTCCCCAATCCTCTCTCACTATGTCTAATGTTTCAAAGGATTAGGGTGGCTTATGACTAATCTTTAATTCAGATTATAATTCTAATCGGTTGACTCTCATAAACAAATTATGAGAATAAGCACTGAAATATATCTTGTTTCTCCCTGACCAGAGCTTCATTGTTTCTGAAGTTTAGGAAGAAACTACGAAGTAAGAAGCATCCTTTTGATACAATTGATAATAATAAATCTTATCATGTTCTCTACAATTTGGATGCTGTTATTAGATCTGGATTTTTTTTTCAGGCATGGACGAACAGAAGAGATGCTTTCTTTTTTTCGAAGTTAGTGATTATAGAGCATTGACAAGCTGACCCAGTTGAGGTGAATATATAAACTAGAGATGGATATAATCGGAGAATATAGATATGATCTAGGAGGAAAGAGGAACGAACTTGGTACTACTAATACAGTCATACAGAAGTCAGAAGATAATGTCTTGCATCTTCTCTCTCTGAAGAAAGATATAGTCATGTATCTTCTTTCCTGTAAATCTACGGCTATTGTTTCATACCAGCAGTAGATCATATAACTGAAATTTCTCTCGAGTTACTCTAATGGTCATGTAAAAAATTGTGGTTAAAACTTATGATATTTTCTCTATCACTAGGCATGCAAAAGAATTCCATGAGGATTTGATTCTTGTCTAGGACTTGAAACATGATGTTCGCCTAGGTGGTCGGGCATTATTTCCCGTTGCAACGCATGGGCATTTACCTATACATATATAATTTTGGTGCGAACCTTTTCGTATAACACCAGTTTTAATACTTGGCTCTTGTATGCTAAATATAATTTTGGTATGTGTCTATTTATTCAGAAAATGGTCTGAAATACAGATGCTAAGTTTTTTTTTCTTGTTGATACAGTCAAATATGTGACGCTCGACTTTTCAATTATGTGAAAGTTGTATGTTTTGCTGAGATCCAGAAGTTTAAGGTGGATCTCAAAGGTTGCAGCTCACAAATATCCCCAGTGCAATCTAAACTGCTTAGGTGTTGGCGCTAGACTTTTTTTTCTAAACTGCTTATGTGTTGATGTTCAGCTCGTTTTCAGAACAATATCGACGCTGGACTTTTAATCACTGGCTTACAATAAAACTTTAGAACCCGTAGCAATGCACGGGCATGAGCTAGTCCAGACCAAAAGACACAGCACTGCTCAATGCTCATATTTGGAGACGCCATCTACTAGCATAGTGCATACAAGCAACAAGAACTCTCTAACTGAAGAAGAAGAGTAGATCGAGAACAGGGGAAAGGGATTAACTCTCACGTGAGGTACCTGGAGCCTGGATCCCCTTCGCTGGGGGCAGAGAGCAGGGATGGAAGGTCGGAGGCTCGTCGCCGTGGCCGGCGGGCGGCGAGCGGGGGACGCGGCGTCACCGCACGGGGGAGGCGGCGCGAGGCACGGGCGTGCGGTCCCAGGGGTGGAAACTCGTCGCTGTCCAGAGGCTCTTCGCCGACGAGCGAAGGCGGAGTCTCGTCGCCGGTGGCCGGTGGCCGGCGGGCGGCGAGCGGGGGATGCGGCGCGAGGCACGCGCGTACGGCAGTGCGGGCGTCGGAGACTTGGCATCAGGGGCAGAGGGATATGCCGTATGCGGGGCTCTCTTATTGGGCTGGGCCGTATCCACGAGACCGATACGTATCAGCCCACGTATCTAATATTCGCAAAAATATTAAAAATTCAGATACTGGATATGTATAGACGACACGGACGTATCCGTGTAACGTAGCATTTGACCTTCTATAACTGAATTTGGTCCATTCAATTTGCATGCAGAATCCTAGTAGAATGTGGTTGTGGATGTGGAATTGATACACATCAAGCAATGTTTTCAAATCGTACAATCAAGCCTAGTCAGCAGTATAGTCATCCTGCCTACATGCCATGGTACCCACGATGTATGAGCGGAGCATCAACCAACAATTGACCAACAGCAGGCCAGAGCTTGTGGTAGAGAGATGGTGGTGGCACCTTCACGAAGGCATCTGGGCGTAGCAGGTGTGAGGAACGGATATGGTCGCTGCAGGGAAGAAGACGGCGGCGGCTTCAGGGCTTTTGCTTTACGCTTCTTCATGGCCATAAAAGTGTTAACTATGTTATCTTTGCTTACATTAGATAAAATATTACAACAAAACAATCATCCAACAACTTGTTTGCCGTGCTATTTCTCACCTCTAGTTTTTACTAGGTTCATTGCAGAAAATGACATATAAGCACTGGTGGACTCAGAAACTATACGCGTGGCAGAGGGTGAGGGGGGGCTAAATAGAAGACTAGAAATCACACATTGTACACTAATAGATATAACAAAGAATAACATCACGTTATCAAATCAAAATGCTAATTTTTGACCCGTTTTGTTCCAGCATAGTGAAAAGACAAATATCTTTTTAAGAATTCAAATATGGTATTCTCTTTGCTTACCTTGTGTGACCAAGTAATCTAGGACAGTGAATGAACAAGATATATCTAAATCATAAATAGCGAGTATCAAAGACATGCACACATTGGTAGCCATTCCACAGTTGTAGTGAGATCAGTATCTTGGAGACATCTTGAGATTAACCATTCGCGACACATGCACATGGTTCACAGTTAGTACCGAGTATCTAAAGGACGGGCTAGAAGAAGTACTGCAAAAAAAGATCTTAAAAAACAACCCAAGCAAGCACTGATAAATGGCATAGACATGAAAACAAAGATGTGTTGTTTTCATGGGCTATTTTGTCAAACACCATAGAGCATCCATCTTGGGTGGAGAGTTGATCGGACGTTAGCGAGTTAACATGCGACATGGCCTTATCGGATGCCAATAATTTGTCTCTGGGACCATATTTATAGAGATGTGATTGTTCCCCTAGGTATCCTTTTTCGTTTTTTTTACCTCAGGGGTAGACGTTGTGGCCTATGGCATCGAGGTAACAATCACATCTCTATAATACGGTGGCACTGAGGTTGATGGCCCGAGTGGCGTGGCGACTCTACGTGGCGCAAGCGCAGGCTCGGCACCACGAGGCATGGCACCGGGCTCAATGCTAGGGATCATGCCATCCTTTGAACCATAAGGTCATGCCAACCTCCTTGCCGACCCAGCCCTCATTTTTTGCCCTCCCATTCGACCCTCTCAAATGTCTTCATTTAACCTTTGGAACTTGGATTTGATCTGTATATCTTTGAGAGCAAGGTATCTTCCCTCGTCTCCTCAATTTGTAGGCGTTGATTCGGTCTATGTATTGTGGATTTTGAAAACTATAGTTTTATTAGAGTTCATGATTTTTAAATGTATTTTGCAATATGGATTCGATGTATTGTGATAGGAATTGTTGTTATGAGCTACTAGTTTTTTGGATTAGTTCAGGTACTATGTTTATGCACTACTTTTTAATTAAAATTGTAAGTAGTATATGTTGCAATTTAATTGTCTACATAGATTGAAGACTGCTCAATGCACACGAACAAGTGGATAAAGAGGGGTAATGCCAAAAAGCTTTTATGATGATGTGTCTTGCAAGGATGCAACTACACATGCAATGGTTATCATGTAAGTGAGGACCACATTAAATTGTTCTTATTGTTTTTTTAATATCACGGGCTATTCACGGTGGTGTTATGAATTTTATGATAGGGAGATGTGTTATTTCTTCTGGTGAATCGATGGCCGCAAGGAGATTGACCTTAGGTTCCTCTATTTAATAAGTTTTGGGGGTTGATTGCACACATACAGTTCAAGTGTTGGGTTCCAACACCCCCGAACTCTGCACCGATGATGGAGGAGAAGAATGTGGTCACCTCATCTAAAAAAATACACCCCTTTGCGAATGCGGAGATCCAGTTGTGGTTTATTCTAACAACATGTTATTGAGTTTATATGTCACAACAAGACCAAAGTAAGTAAATCCTAAGTTTTGTATGAACCATTGCTTTGCAGTTTGCACATTAACCATTAACTTATTCGTGTAGTTTGGGTATCTAATGCACCGATGGAGCAAGTATCTTTATAGATAATGAATGATCTTGTCATGTGGGGTGCAACCTAACTATGGCCTTGTGCCTTTGGAGCTTGGCGTAGGACACTATTGTGGTCATATGGTTGTTGACACTATTGTGGTCGTATGGTTGTTGTGATGTGGTTAGTCACGTTTATAATCTTTTTGAAGATTCTTTACTCCATTGTGTTTGTAACATAAATTTGATAGTCTTTGAGGAGAGCACTTGAAAATGTGACTGGGAGGAATAATGGGGCCAAGAGATAGTTCTGGCAAGGTTACAATGCTTGAATTTGCTCACGGAATCTTCCATTAGGAATCGCAAGAAGTGGCAATGTGAAAATGCTAAGTGCATTGTTGAAAGCAGAAGACAAAACAATAGGGCTAGAGCGGACAAGAGTGCAGAGTTATGAAGGAAGATTGATGGCAGTAAGCCGTGATAGAGATAACGAATGATCTTGTCATGGGCTTTCAAGAATTTATGACGAGTTTTCATGTAATGAAATTTACGATTCATGTATTGGTGTTTTTTGTACATTAAAAAAAATTGATATTTTTGTTTCCATGCAGGTGAACCACGCACTAGTGACCACATCGCTGAGCTCGCAGGAACAAGGCTAGAGAAAAGGAAGGTGGATGGGCAGCAACAGATAGGTGGTCGCTCCATGCTATTTCACCTCATAGAGGCTACTGAGGATACTTTGCATTGCCTTAGGCGGTGATTAGCAATGTGTACCACTGGTTTAGAAGCTCGAAGATAATTTGATGCCCATTCGCTATGAATGGGACAATGATTTCTATTCTCAAACTGCTCACTGGGTGGAGGCAGAGTACTATACAAAGAAAAGGTTATGATTGATGGCTTCAACGACGAATTCAATTCTCAAGCAGCTAATGAACTGCTTCCTCCGTTCCTAAAAAGAATATAATTATACAACAATGACATGGTTTAATATACACTACGTCAAAATCGAACTTTCGCAGCGTTGCCTAAAAGCCCTTCGTGACGGACACTAGTTTTGCCGGCTGCGGAAAATCCCATTGCAAATATTTTCTTTATTTATTGTGGCGGATATTTTGGTCCGCTACGGTAAATCGATTTACCGCAGCGGACATCTTAAAATGCCTGCTGCGATAAATAGGGTATTTACCGCAACGGACATCTTAAGATGCCCGCTGTGGTAAATCGATTTACCGCAGCGGGCATCTTAAGATATCCACTGCGGAAAAGGCATAGGCCCATCAGGGCCAAGCGGACCCGATATCTGTGTACAAGTATATATATATATATATATATATATATATATATATATATATATAATATATATATATATATATATATATATATCCACTTAGGGTTCGGGCCACAGTCGGCCATCCCTATCCAGAAGTTCCTGCAGTCGGCTATCCCCATCCCCATGGTCGTCGTCTCCATAGCCGCGTTGCTGTTCCACTTGCGCTCAGCTAGCTCCTCGTCGGCCTCACCGTCGCACTCAAAGTCTCCTAGCTGGTGGCTCGTCGTGCTGGGACAGCTCACATACATCCTCTTCGTCTACCGCTCTGGTGCGTGCTTCTCTGATCTTTGTTCCGTCTTCTCTGATCTTTGTTTCGTCCTCTCTAACCTTTTGCTTTGGTGCGAGCTTATCGTGTTGTATTGTCCTCTTTCTTTTATTTTTTTTCTTTTTAAAATGCTTTGAACCTTTGACTCCTTGAGGCTGTGACTGCTGGCTGACATGTTCATTCTATTACATGTGTTACATCGACGCCGGCGGCGAGCAGCTGTGGGTGGACATGCTGCATGCCTCCCTGGCGCACGGCCTCACGATGAGCTCGTGGGGAGGATACATGTGGAGGACTGGATCCGGCGACCACGGCGAGAGGAGGCCGGATCCGGCACAGGCAAGGGCGGATTGGAGTGGGACGACACCGGGTGGCCAGATCCGGACCCGTGGCGGCGCTGAGTGGTGTGGGGAGGGCGGATCTAGCGACAACGGCGGCAGCGGGCATCTTAAGATTTCCACTGCGGAAAAGGCATAGGCCCATCAGGGCCAAGCGGACCCGATATCTGTGTACAAGTATATATATATATCCACTTAGGGTTCGGGGCCACAGTCGGCCATCCCTATCCAGAAGTTCCTGCAGTCGGCTATCCCCATCCCCATGGTCGTCGTCTCCATAGCCGCGTTGTTGTTCCACTTGCGCTCAGCTAGCTCCTCGTCGGCCTCACCGTCGCACTCAAAGTCTCCTAGCTGGTGGCTCATCGTGCTGGGACAGCTCACATACATCCTCTTCGTCTACCGCTCTGGTGCGTGCTTCTCTGATCTTTGTTCCGTCTTCTCTGATCTTTGTTTCGTCCTCTCTAACCTTTTGCTTTGGTGCGAGCTTATCGTGCTGTATTGTCCTCTTTCTTTTATTTTTTTCTTTTTAAAATGCTTTGAACCTTTGACTCCTTGAGGCTGTGACTACTGGCTGACATGTTCATTCTATTACATGTGTTACATCGACGCCGACGGCGAGCAGCTGTGGGTGGACATGCTGCATGCCTCCCTGGCGCACGGCCTCACGATGAGCTCGTGGGGAGGATACATGTGGAGGACTGGATCCGGCGACCACGGCGAGAGGAGGCCGGATCCGGCACAGGCAAGGGCGGATCTGGAGTGGGACGACACCGGGTGGCCAGATCCGGACCCGTGGCGGCGCTGAGTGGTGTGGGGAGGGGCGGATCTAACGACAACGGCGGCGGCGCCGTGGGGCCAGCCCTGCAAACGATGGTGGCGATCCAGCTCTGGATGGGCTCGACGGGCCCAAGATGGACTCGCTGAGCCTATCCTGGGTTATTCCTCTTTTTTTTGTTTTTCTGAAATTATTTATCGCAGCGGGCGTTCTAATGTGACCGCTGCGGTAAATGGATTTAACAAAGCGGGCATTGTCGTCCGCTGCAGTGGCACCACTATTTACCGTGACATTGTCATCGCAGTGGACGCGTTTGACCGCTACGGTAAATGGAAAGAGCCCGTCACGGTAAAGAATGTTGGCGTAGTGATATCAAGTTTAACCAATTATAGATAAAAATATATAAATAATTATAATATGAAATAAACACTATTAAATTAATTACGAAATATATTTTTATAATACATTGTTTTGGAGCTATAAATTAGAATACTTTTACTAAAAACTGGTCAAACGTGAAAAACTTTAACTAAGATAGGGTACCATAGTTGCTTCCTTTTGAGATGGAGCTATAAATTAGAATACTTTTACTAAAAAATGGTCAAACATGAAAAACTTTAACTAGCATAGGGTACCATAGTTGCTTCATTTTGAGGGTAGAGATAGTAACTACTTAAACTAGTTAATACCTGATTAATGATCTAATTAATCACCGGACACCTTGACAGTAGTGTCTCATGTAGTGTCATGTAATTTAAGATGACTTAATATACTATATGTATAATGATTGTTCTTTTAAGTTGTCTCATACTAACTTAGTAGAAATAGAATTATGAGTTACAAGACAATAGCAACTTATAGAACTGTATAATAGTTGTTTCATATTTTTAAATTTTAGTGTATGATACAGTTGTTTCTTGAAGCAACGATCTCATTCTCTCTCCTCACTCATTGTGAGTTGCAAGACAAGAGCAACTTATACAATAGTATAATAGTTGTCTTATACTTTTAAATTTTAGTGTATAAGATAGTTGTTTCTTGAAGCAACGACCTCATTCTCTCTCCGCACTCTCTTTCCTCTGCGTCATAAAAAAATCCTGACGTTGCATGAGCTGAATATGAACTGTTTAGGTGTAACAACGAGGCGTGTTACTCGGCGCTACAGGCCACGACGCAGAGGTGTCCAAAGACAGAAAATAAAAAGGCGACCCAGAGTCCAGAACGGAAGACATCGTCAGCGCTGAGGGTGACCGGCGAGCGTGAGGCGCGCAACCGGAACGTGGAGGCTCAATGAATGTGTGCAGATCCAAACGGCCAAACCAAACAGAACGCAACACAACACAACAGCCGAGCCCTTGCTCCCGCGTGAGCGTGGGGAACGGAACCGGTCCAGGGAGAATCAAACCCATCAATGCGTTCGTTAAGACGGACGCATCAACGGAGCCACCGGATCGTGCCACTGTTTCCGGGCTCACGCCTTCCACCCGACTCTTCGTCTCGCTCACTGCAAGAGTTTTATCGTTATATGCTCAGCTCATCGCGCGTTTCCTTGACGGCCTCTGCCATGCGCGGCGCAATTGGTCTTGTGTACCATGATTATTCAATTCAGAAATGGTTTCCGGCCGTACCGGCACGTCTTTAATCCTTGCCATAAATCAGTTTCATGAGGCGCAAGGCAGTGGATGGTCAGTAGCTCTCTTCCTGGCTGTTGCACATGACTACATGAGGGCAGCTGCAAACAACCGCAGCGGTAGATGTATATAATCGCATATTCACAGATGGATCACCACTTCACCAGGTAGAAAAAATATGAGATGCACGTAGTACGTACAGTATGCTCCACCAAAGTCAACATGTAGCAGTCAGTCATCAGGCAGGCAGGACAGGCCAAACGTAGGTAGGCGAGGGGCGCATTAACATCGACATTCATACCGTCACCTACCTCCTGCGTGAGTCGTGATCCTGTGCCAGTTCCAGGGCCGTCGCATGCTACAGAAGCAGAGCTCGATCGGCGGAGAAGAGTCCACTAGGCAGCTCCAAAATAGAAAAAAAAAACACAGTTAGGCGAGTTCGATTGACGAGGAGTGCCATTTCGCCCGGGCTACATCAGCATGTCCATGTCCATAGCCTTTGCCCATAGTAGCTATGGAGTTCATCCCTATTGATTGATTTCTGGTTTGGACTTTGGAGCGCCAGAATTTCGACTCCCTTGATGGACAAAATTGGTCAAGGATGTTAGGTACAGTAGGCCGTGGCACTCGCACTAAAAACAGTAGCGGCACCTCTTTCGTCCCTAGTCAACCGGATCAGTACCACTACCACGTACGTAGTAGAACTCTACTACTCCGTAGTAGTAGACGTGTAGTAGAACGTCGCCCAGCAAAGAGGTACTCGTAGAGGTAAGTGTGACGTGACGCAAGTCCTTGTTCTTGCTCCATTACTGTGTGACTCAGACCTGAGTGCGGCGGGGCACTGCAGTGCAGGCATTAAACGCGGCTCACCCACCAGACCAGCTCGACCCATTTGTTGCTTCCCCTTGGGATCCTTTCTTCGTCCAACCCTCCGGCCCCCCCACGCCGGCAGCGCAGTTACTCCCCTCCCCCCTCCCTCGCCATCCATCCTCCTCCACTCCACAGTCCACACTGTGCAGTGCATGCCACATTTGCCACTCCCGTTTCTGTTTCTCCATCACCAGCGCCGTGAAGGCAGCCGACACCACACGGCCCCGCAGCAGAAGCAATTTAATCGTCGGCGACGCGGCACTGTGCGCAGGATGCTCTTTGCCTGCCCTGCTACTGTTCACCTCTGCTCATATAGCGCGCGGCTAGCAGCTTCTGGATCGACGCGTGCGATGTAGCAGTGGCTAGCTAGCTAGATACTCCTAGTTGGCAAATTAAACAGTGCTAGCGACACGCCGGCGCCGGGCCGGGGATCGGGTCCATGACGGGTCAGGAAGAAAAGGTGGAGGAGCACAAGGGCGGGGTGGTCGCCGGACGGCAAGGATCGAGCGATGAGAACAACGACGCCAAGGACGGCGCACCCGAGGCGGCGTGTGCTCCCAAGGCGGCTGCTTCCATGCCGATGCCGCGCCACCGGCGGTCCAAGAGGTCTGTCTCCACTCTCCACACGCGCTGCCCTTGACTTCGTCTCCTTCACATATACTATATGGAGTTCAAAAGCTTCGGTGTTTAACTTTTGCCGCCGGCCGTCTGTTTTCGTGCGTGTTTCAGTGCATCTTCCGACAGGAATGCGGAGGCATGCAAGCATGGACCGTCGCGTGGCGGCGTGGACCCATGCTGCGGCCAAGCACAGCTTGCCATGATCACTCCCTGCTCCTCCAAGGTTCGTTGCTGATTCCTGGGCTCAACTCTTCACCGCGCGCGCAACGGGAGGATGTGGATTTTTCTTATCACTGACAGACTTTATTTGTGGAATTCTCTGTCAGAACCCGCCGAACGCGAGGAAGTCTTACGCGATTCCTCCGGCGGCACCGCGAGATCAAAGGCCGAACGCGTCGCCAAACCACCGCGTCTCCCTGGAGAACGATGTGAGAACCTGAAGAAAAGCCGCCGTTTGTGAATTGTGATCTAGTAGCCTAGTAGGTCTGTTCGTCTGAATAACTTGACACTGTTTATTATGAATGAATTCTGGCAGGTTAGGCAGCTGCAGCTGCATTTGCATCAGGAGAGGTCCATCCGGGTCATGCTTGATCGGGCCATTGGCCGGGCATCCAGTACGTTGTCTCCTGGCCATAGGCATTTCCCAGCCCAGGTATGACTGATCGTCCATTTAATTATTACTACCAACTCAAAAAATTTCCTCCTGCGAGTTGCAGCTGGCTCGTGCATCTCACGTGACACGGTTAGCTGTAGAATTGTTCATTTCCATGTAGAGTGCTCTCATCAGCACTGCCGCGGCAGCTTGTGAGTTTCAAGTTTGCAAGCATTCAAGAATTTATTTCGTCTGGATTGGGCATGGAAATTCATTTGTCTGACAAAGCAGCTGTGAAACCACCGGTATCCAAATGCAGGCATATTTTTTTTCCTGTTTAGCATTGTCCACAGCTAGTTTGATGCCAGCTAAAAGAACAGTTGCCCAAGTCAAGAGACCATGCAAGGGAACACGTTACATCCCTGCAACTCAATACTACTGTTAATGATTTTCTTATTAGAGATTGTATAGCTGCTTATGTTGCAGTAGTGTTGTACTACATGACTATGATTGTTGTATTCTTATAATCGAAGCCTGCCCTATAGCTCTCTCTCTCTCTACCATTCTGAAGATTGACTGCTATTTCCTACAGACAAAGGAACTGATAGCAGAGATTGAATTGCTCGAAGAGGAAATCGCCAACCGTGAGCAGCACGTTCTTACTCTCTACAGAAGCATCTTCGATCAGTGCATGTCTGGGCCATCCTCTGGCCAGAGTTCTGGTATTTCATCCCCTGCGCACACCAAAAGTATCAATACTAGGACAAGAAGGCAGCCAAGCATAATATCAAGTGCATTTTGCTCATCCAAGAAGCTCCCACTTCAGCCCTTCCATATTATGGAGTCACTCTCCGAATCAGGAAGAACCAAGAATATGCTCAAGAGTAAGATCAAGCACCAATCTTTTTCAAGTGAAACATTGGATATTCAACCTACTTCATTCCCACCGGATCCAAAAAAGGTAACACAGACAAGCAAAGAATTCTCCCAACAAGCTCATCTAACTTACTGCAAACATTATTAACTACAAATCATATAACTTTACTATGCTGATATGCCTGCTCTAATGCACCGTGTTTGCTCAACCAAAATTTAAAGTAGCCCTTCTCTATGCACTTTTGAGGGAAGATATATAGTAGTTTTATGACTATCATGCGCGTTTCATTCTCATCACTACTTTCAGAAAAAATGCACTACTGATATATCTCATCCAAAATTTGCACTTCTATATAATATGAATGTTTTCGAACCAGAATGGATAAATCATGCAGTAGATTGATTTTGACTTCTCTCCTTTTGAAAAGCTACCTTATTCTGGGAGTGACTCTCTTGCTCGCACTCTGAAAGATCACCTTTACCAATGCCCAAGCAAAATATCTGAAGAAATGGTTAGATGCATGGCATCCATATATTATCTTCTGCGCACTGAGGCACCAGAAAAGCCTGAAAAGGCCCGTTCACCGTTCTTGTCAAGATCATCAACAAATGTCATACTTCCTCGGAGGGTGAATGGAGAGGAAAATAGCACGTCAAACAACAAATATACAGTGGAAATAGCTTCCATATCAGTTGACAAGAATCAGATGCCAGATGTTTCCTATGCGATTACCCACTACAGGTTAGTCCAAAAATAAAGTACTGCAAATTAAGCCTTCAAATTTCTCCTGAAAATCGCAAGTAACAGATTCCTTATCTCTTGGATTTTAGATTGCTTGTGGAACAGCTTGAAAGAGTTGATCTGAGCATGTCGGAGAACAGTATTAAGTTGGCCTTCTGGATTAACTTGTACAATTCTCTTATCATGCATGTAATGCTAGATATTCTACGGCGACTTAAGAAATTTATGTTTTATGCTTTTTGTAAAGCTTATTAACCTGTATTTTATTCACTGCAGGCGTATTTGGCATACGGGATTCCAAACAGCTCTCTGAAAAGAATGGCCCTATTTCACAAGGTGAGACGTTTCCCTATGTAGATTTGTGATCGGCCACCGGAACGAATGCTGAAATGCGCTGATCCTGCTTTGACACACCGTGCTGTGAATAGCTTATCACTCTATTTATGTTGATGTTAGTAACAAGTAACTCACACTATTGCAGGCTGCCTACAATATTGGAGGACATGCCATTACCGCCAATTCCATTGAACACGCCTTGCTGTGCTTCAGATCTCCACGGATCGGTCGTGTATGTAGATCAGCAATTTCATCCCGTAGTTTCAATTTTTGCTTGGTTATTGATGCAAAGTTGGGAAGTTGAGATTACAATTCTAAGCTGGGGAAATAGAATAAAATTATGTAATTAGCGCCTCAACTAGATCACTTAATTACACTCTCGACTTTGTCATGATAATTGGCAGGCTATCAGTATTTACTGAAACAACCCAAAGAACACTTTCATACCACTCTGAGAAAAAGAACATCTTTTCAATGTCCTAGGATACGTGACCAACCTGCTAAACTGAGAATCCAACGAATCCATCTGCAGTGGTTCGAGTCCATTCTCTCGACGGCTATGCGGAAGAAATGCCCAGACGAGAAGCAGCTGGTTCAGCTCAAGTTCGGCCTGCAGGACTGCCAGCCTCTGGCCCTTTTCGCCATGTGCACCGGTGCTTCGTCTGACCCCATGGTATGTACTCTACTCGCATTCTACTTCTTCTACCCTGCAGCACACACATGTTCTGATCTCCATGCATGCATGAGAAATTGAGAATGATCTGATCTCTAACACTGTGGGCGTCGAGCAATACGTTTTCAGCTGCGGGTGTACACGGCGAAGAACGTGATGGAGGAGCTGGAGCGTGCCAAGCGAGAGTTTCTGCAGGCGACGGTGGTGGTGCGCAAGTCCAAGAAGAAGGTGTTCCTGCCGCGCCTGGTCGAGCGGTACGCGAGGGAAGCGTGCGTGGGCCCCGACGACGTCCTCTCGTGGGCGCAGCGGGAGGGGGGCGTCAGCGCCAGCGTCACCGCCGACGACCGGCCACAGCAGCAGCAGGTGGCCGTTCAGCGGGGCGTGGGAAGCCGGCGCAAGGCCGTGCAGGCCGTCGAGTGGCTGCCGTACACCGCCAGATTCCGCTATGCCTTCGCCAGGAGCATGGTCGACAAGCCACACTGCTAGATGCATGCTTCGCCTCGCCTCGCATCGCGCGCCATCCTCGCAGCTGGTGCCGTTTGGTCCGTTTCCGCTGGAGAAAGACGTATGATCGCTGTGATGCACCGATGGCGATGGCTAGATGTAAATGTCTCGTTGATGCTGCCCTGTTGATGGCTAGATAGTAAAATTACGTAGAAAGCAAGTGGTAAGGATGAGAGTATGGGACGAAGGTTTGGCAAATTTTGCCCAATGTGCACAGAGGCTGGATTGAACCACTATAATGTCTCCGCTGTATAGTTTTCCAAACGGGCCGCACGCGCACGGCACGGCACTACCCGGGCACGGCGGGGCACGGGCACGGTGTGCCAACGTGCCGTGCCTGAACGTGCCCCCTCGGCCTAGGCACGGCACTATAGCTGCTTGAGCGTGCCGTGCCGTGCTGCTAGGCAGCTCGCGCGTGCCACGCCAGCCCGCTGCCGCGCCGTGGCATCTGCGCGTCGCGCCACCGTCGCACCGTGGCTCCCGCGCTCCGCGCCGTGGCTTCTGAACGTCGAGCCGCCGCCGCCGCGCTGTGGCTCCCGTGCGTCGCGCCACCACCACGCCGTGGCTCCCGCGCTCGAGCCGCCGCCGCGGCTCTCATCGTTGCTGTGGCCGGGAGGAAGAAAGCTGAGAGGCCGTGGGAGGGAAGCACGAGCTGACGGGAGGGACAGGGAGGCCGCGGCATCGGGAAGCACGGGAGGGAGAGCGTCGCGAGGAGAGGGAGGCCGACGTCGGGAATCGCTGGGAGGTCGCCAGAGACAGGAAGCGGCGGCGTGGGAGGAAAATAGAATGGGGAGAGAGAGTTAGGGTTTGATTGTATATACATATAATGATCTAATGGATGTAATTGATTCCAGCACATCCAACGGCCCTGATGGCTCCAGGTCGTGCCGAAGCCGTGCCAGACCAAATTCCGTGCCGTGCCGCGTGCCAGCCCATGGGCCGAACCTGCGGCCCAGGCACGGGCACGATGCCTAGCGGGTCGGGCCGTTCTTGGGCCGTGTTTTTCCGTGTCGTGCTCGTTTCGGCCCAGCGTGCCTGGCCCATTTGGAAAACTGTACTCCGCTGGAGCCGTAAAGGGTACGGGTCGCGGGGCAGGCCTGGCTGGGCCAACTGCTGGCTGCTGGGCTGCTTTCTTTTCTAGTTCCCCTCCCTATTTCTAATCCTTGTTCTATTTCTATTGTCCGAGCTCTATAATTGTATTCATGTATACTATACATGTACACACCACTAGGGTGGGTTCGCTAGGTCAACCTTATGGGGTTAGTTGCCCTAGGGTTTCAAGCACACACACTAGACAACTTGAGTTGAAGTTGTTGATGGGTTAATTGTTAATCAAACTTGAAAACCAAGAATAAGCGAATCACATGTTAGGTAATTAATGCGCATGCTCATCCAACTAGTTGGGTTGGTTTCCTACATGTTCACACACCATGCAAGGTTTTTAAAAAAGTTTTTAAATGCTGGGATTTTTGGGTCTGTGATTTTTTTGCGAATTACATAAGTACAGATACAGACACTCAATACGCACGCACACTCACCCCTATGAATACACATACGCAAACTCTACCCCTATGAATACCTTCGAAATATTGTGCCAACATTTCTCGAGATTGACGAAGTCACCATAGCCGTCTCGCTTTCGACGGGAACGTCGCCTACCACTGGAAGCACAACGCCGTTAAATCCTAAAATAAATCTAGGAAAATGTGAACACTCGTGTCAAGTCGATGACTTAAAACCTAGGTGAGCAGGTTTTACCACAAGAAGGCTCTGTGATTTTTAAGGTTGTTACAAATGGCATCCCATACTTGTCCCTGCTAGACTCGATTGAGAATGTTTTGGCTCACTTAATCCCCTATCGAGATGAATTTGGATCAATCCTCGTGCATCAATAGGAGAATTCCTCACCAGGAACCTAGGATTGGGTCCCATTGCCATCTCTAGGTCCACAATCATCCATGGGATTAGTTGCAAACCAAGGTGCCTGATAGCCTAAGCACCACTTTTGTGCTATTCTATACTACAACCTCGCGTGACATAGGTTAGAGCACTCAAATAAGAGCGAAGAACCAATACAAAGGGTGTAATACTACTACTAAGCACACAAATTATCTCTACAACTAAAAAATACATAAGGGAATCGTTCACCCGACACTTTCACCTCACCTCCACGTGAAAGACTGCCTGGTTTCACCTCACGTCCCCTCTCAATAGTTCAGGACGACACTCCTACGCCCGTCCCCACGATCCGTCCACAAAACACAAAAGGAAACCTCACTCCCCGTGATTCGTTTGCCCGACAGTTTCGTGACATCAACCGATCTTGAGCGGACGTCGTTGCCATCGTGGGGCGCTCTCATTCTCGATCACCGCCTGTATGGAGTCACTATTGTCCGCCGCCGGCAGGGAAGAAACCAAAGTGTGGATTACTTGTACCCAAATCCAACACTTACCCACAGACATTCACTTGTGTTACCCATCCTCATGGAAATGTCTAGTGGGCAACAATGGTAAGGGAAAGTAGGGAGAGCGAGGTTGTTGGGTGGTGGATGCACGCCAAGGAGGAAGTAGAAGAGCTACAGTTGCTACTGGCACACACAACGAGGCAGGAAGTCGGCATCGGTGGCGCACGTGCGATGGTCATAATGGAATCACCAAGAACCATAGTCCCTGGCAATCATGCTAGAAATACTCATGGTATTAATACGACTTAGAGAGATACGAAATTCTGCAAGCGCACAACTATTCCATTGTAGCACTTTACTGGGAGTATTTCAGGTATCGTTATTTATATTTTACCACAGTGAGGAATGATGGCTATGCAGATCTTGATAAATATGTATACTTATGATGGAATCATTAATTAGCCACTTACTCTAAACAGGGATAAGCTAAAGAATATTTAAATGATAGGTTGATGAGGATATTACCTCGGCATATTCCCAGGGACTTTATGGGCCTACCGACCAGAAGACGACCCAGCCCGCGAGGCCTTGCGGCACGCGACCAGCCCGTCGTACTCGCCAAGGACTCCGAAGAAGCCTTGCTCACCAAGGAAGATCCTAATAGATAGACTCGGGTCCCTTGCCTTAAGGGACTAATCGTAATCTGTTAGGATATGGAAACTGTAACCCTGCTCCCCGGCTATATAAGGCGAGCAGGGACCCCCTCCAAAGGCTCTCTCACTCAGATCATCTACATCCCGTGTAACCTAATACTCATATCAATCCAGCCACCAAAACACAGGACGTAGGGTATTACGACGATTTGCCGGCCCGAACCTGTCTAAATCGCCGTGTCTACACTCTCTGTGTTATGCTTGACCGCCGTCGCCACACCTCCGCCTACAATCTACTACCGTGGGGTACCCCCTAGGTAGACTGCAACGCATGTTTCATCGACAGTTGGTGCGCCAGGTAGGGGGTGTGTGCATCGACTTCATAGCTCATCAAGCGATTACCTTTCCCGGATCCATGGTCATCCCCGCGGGCGACGCCACCCTCCAGATCGGATCTATGGTCTGGACTATCCATGGCACCGTCTTCGTCTCCGAAAACGCGGAACCCGCGCGACTCCCCGCGCCGAACTCTCCTTCAATCGAAGATCCGACCACCAAAATGGCTCAAAGCACTCCAGACCGCGTTGCTCCTGACGATCTTGCAAGCGTTGTCGACCAGGTTGGCGAAAACCTCGCCGAATGCCTCGACCTCATCAACGCCGCTCGCCGCCGACTCCGTCCGCGCGTGTTGGCCACACGAAAGAAGGTCACCCCGGAAGCGCCACAACGTCGTTCGACACCCGATCCCGCAAGCCGTGGTACCGGGCGAAAGCATCGACGCAGCAATAGCTACAAAGAGGTCCTCGATGCCCCCTGGCCCCTTCACGAACAAGGAAAACACACCATGCGGGAGTGCATCGCCCTCAAGGAGGCCATCCAGATCAAGGCGAAATCAAAGCGACAAGACAATAGCCCTTCAAGAGAAGACATGGTGGAAGCTCCGACCACCAACTTTACGAGGGTCACGCGCATCTTCCCCATATTCCGTGGACGCCCAGGTGGCAACGGTAAGCGCCGCCGAGCTTTTACTAACAGATTGGACAAGGCACCAGATCGATTTCTCCAAAGACGATCATAGGGTACGACATGACTACCCTGGTCGCTTCCCCCTGGTCATCAGCGCAGCTATCTCGACCAGCTTTTTCAAAAAGATACTCGTCGACGGAGGCAGTTCTCTCAACATTATTTTCCCGAGCACGCTCCAACGACTTGAGTTCCGGGAAAACAACATCTGCCCGACGAACTTCTCCTTCCATGGTATAATCCTCGGCGAAAGCTCGAAGTTGTCCGGACAGATCACCCTCCCAGTACGATTTAAGTCCGACCGCCTAGTCCGCGAAGAACCTATCGATTTCGCGATCACCGACCTTGATACTCCATACGACGCCATCCTCGGACGACCTGCGCTGTCAAGGCTCATGGCGATACCGCACTATACCTACTTAGTGCTCAAAATACCAACACCACAAGGAGTCATCAGTCTCCACTCCGATCTTTAGGTCACCTACGAATGTGAGCAAGAAACAATCAGGGACGCGACCAGGCGGGAGCAACAGTGCGACACACAAATCTGCTTGTCCGATGCGGCCAAGCCACAAGCAGGGGACTTCGACGTCTTAGAGCCCTCGACCACGCGTGCCTCAAAGAAATCCAGGGAAACAAAGATGGTGGCCCTGGACAACGACGACCCTGAGAAGACCGCCGTGATCGGCGCCGACCTCGACCCCGAACAAGAAAGCGTGCTCGTCAGCTTCCTGCGGCGCAACATCAACATCTTTGCCTGGAAACCGGCGGACATGTCAGGAGTCCCCCGCGACCGCGCCGAGCACTCCCTGAACGTGGTAGAAGGGGACAAGCCGACTCGCCAGAAGCTTAGAAGGTTCGTACCGGACCGCAAAGAGGCCATTAACGCTGAAATAACCCGGCTCCTAGCCGCAGGGTTCATTAAAGAAGTAAATCATCCCGATTGGCTTGCCAATCCGGTGCTTGTAAGAAAGAAGAATAATGAATGGAGAATGTGTGTCGACTATACGAGTCTCAACAAGCACTGCCCTCCTGACCCTTACCCTCTCCCGCGCATCGATGAAGTCGTCGACTCCACCGCTGGATGCGAACTCCTCTCCTTCCTCGATTGGTATTCCGGCTACCACCAAATAGTGCTGAAGGCAGAAGATCAGATCAAAACATCATTCATAACTCATTTCGGCGCCTACTGCTACATAGCAATGTCCTTCGGGCTAAAAAACGCCGGCGCCACATACCAGCGCTATACAAGAATGCTTGAAAGAACTCATTCCAGGGAAGGTCGAGGCCTACGTAGACAATGTAGTTATAAAAACACACTCCGCAGAGACGTTTATCGCCGACATAGAGGAAACTTTCGAGGCCCTCAACAAGTTCAGGTGGAAGTTAAACCCAAGGAAATGCATCTTTGGGGCGTCATCAGGAAACCTGCTCGGCAACATCGTCAGTCGGTTCGGCATTCGGGCCAATTCGGAAAAAACCGCCGCAGTTCTCCAAATGAAGCCTCCGTCTAACGTCAAAGATGTACAGCTGCCCTAAACCGCTTCATCTCCTGCCTCGGTGAAAAAGGCCTTCCGTTCTTCGGACTCTTGAAGGGCGGACAGAAGTTCGAATGGAATGACGAGGCCAATCCAGCTTTCACCGACCTCAAGCGATACCTCACCGAACCACATGTCCTTGTCGCGCCAAAAGAAGACGAACCAATGTTGCTTTACATTGCCGCCACCAATCGAGTCGTCAGCACCGTCATGGTGGTCGAACGTGAAGAGAGCGGACGTATATACCCGGTCCAGCGACCATGCTATTTTGCAAGCGAAGTACTGAACGAGTCAAAAACAAGATATCCTGAGGTGCAGAAGCTGTTATACGCGGTCCTCATCACCGCACGCAAGCTCCGGCACTATTTTCAATGACCAACTAAGGTGACAGTCATCACCGAATTTCCGTTAGGCGACATTCTGCGCAACAAGGACGCTACATGACAAATAATCAAATGGGCGGTGGAACTGGGAACGTTCAATATAGCTTTCCAGGGGCGACATACAATCAAGTCACAAGCACTCGCTGACTTCATTGCCGAATGGACCAACATTCAGGTCCCAGTAAACACCGAAGCCCCCGAGCACTAGACTTTATTCTTCGACGGCTCACTATCCATTCATGGAGCAGGCGCCGACCTCCTATTCATATCGCCATTCAAAGATAAGCTTCGCTACGTCCTGTGACTACTATTCCCGGCATCCAACAATGCCACCGAATACGAGGCGACACTACATGGGCTCCGCATTGCGAGTGAACTCAGCATAAAGCGCATCATCATCAACGACGACTCGGCCCTGGTGATCAACCAGCTCAACAAAGAATGGAAGTGCTCCAACGAGAAAATGGACGCATACTGTGCTGCCATCCGAAAATTAGAAGGCAAGTTCTTCGGGATCGAATATCACTACGTTCCGCGTGATCGAAACCAGGCAGCAGATGAAATGTCCAAACTAGGATCATCGTGGTCTCCCATCCCGGGAGGAATTTTCGTCCAAGACCTACGTGAGCCATCAATCGCAGATGAACATGAAGCTCCACCTGATGACGTACCACCACCACAAGCTAACATGCTGGTCACCGCAAGCACCAGCCGACCATTCGACTGGCGAGACGATTTTATCCAGTATCTCTCCAACAACGTGGTGCCATCAGATGAGACAGAAGCGGAGCGACTAACCCACAGAGCTCACAACTACGTCCTCGTTGACGGTACGCTGATGAGGAAGAACTCCAAGTTTGAAGCACTATAAAAATGTGTCTCCAAGGAAGATGGCGCAGCGATCCTACAAGACATTCACGCCGACACATGTGGGAATCATGCTGCCGCAAAAACGCTGGTACGAAAAGCTTTCCGAGCAGGGTTCTATTGGCCCACAGTAGTCGCCGACGTAGAGCAAATGGTGCGAAGCTACAAAGGGTGCTAATTCTTCACCAAGCAAACTCACCTCCCCGCCCAGGAACTCCAAATAATACCAGCCTCCTGGCCCTTTGCTTGTTGGGGTCTTGATATGCTCGGCCCTTTCCGACCAGCACCGGCAAACTTCAAGTGGATCTACTTGCCGTCGACAAATTCTCCAAGTGGATCGAGGTCAAGCCTTTCACTAAAGCCTCGACCGAGAGCGCAGTGGCCTTCATTGACGAAATCATACACCGATTCAGCGTTTCCAAATTCAATCATCATTGACTTGGGGTCAAATTTCACCGGAAACCTTTTTTGGAATTTCTGCGAGGACAACAGAATACTAGTAAAATACATCTCCGTCACCCACCCCAGAGCAAATGGCCAGGCCAAACGCGCGAACGGAATGATACTAGACGCACTCAAGAAAAGGTTATATCAGGAGGAAGAAAAGAACACAGGTCGCTGGCTGCACGAACTGCCCGCGGTGCTTTGGGGACTACGTACCCAGCCCAGTCGTAACACTGGCGTCTCCCCGTACTTCATGGTTTTTGGCTCCGAAGCTGTAATGCCAACCGACGTCGCCTTCGGTTCTCCGCGGGTAGAATACTACGCCGAAGAGACATCCGACCAGGCTCGAATCGACGACATCGATCGTCTCGAAGAGCAGAGACTAACCTCATGCGTACGCACGGCCAAATACCTATAAGGTGTTCGCCGATATTACAACTGCAATGTCAATTACAGATCATTCACCGTAGGAGAACTCGTCCTCAAGAGGAAACTCAAGACCGAAGGCATGCATAAGCTTTCTTCACATTGGGAAGGCCCCTACATCGTCAAAGAAGTCACCCGACCAGGGTCCTATCGGCTTGCAGACCAAGAAGGCATCGACGCACCTAACTCATGGAGCATAGAGCACCTTAGGCGCTTCTATGCCTGACATACTTGTACTATGTATCTCGCCTATATCAATAAAAGTTCGACATTTTGCCCCTATACCTTCTTCACTTCAACGACCTCTACAAAATGCCTACGACGTTCGACAACTTCTACAAAACACATATGGCGTTCGATGACCTCTCCAAAACACTCCCACAATATTCGACGACCTCTCCAAAAACGCAATGGGGCGTTTCTCCAAACAGCCTGGCCATAACCAAAAAGCACCCGAAGCTGGTCTGCCAATGAGTCATAGCGAATAGAAGTAGCTACCTATGCGCTATGACTACGTTGACAGACCTCCCAAATGGTATTTCCCCAGAAACCAGACGATATCATTTGGGTCGGGAGCCATGAGGTTATGTGCCTAGAATCTGTATACGACCACGGTACGGTCGACGACTCTACAAGCAGCATGGCTTTTCGCCCAGCGTCTGCAGGAACGGTCTCCACAGGCCCTGGTCATGCCACGATCAAGCCTCTCGGAAAAAGGCCCTGTCGCTGGCATCTCCCTAAGCGTGCATGAGCTGCTCGCCCTCTGCGCCGCGGGTTGCCATCAGCGTGCCTCCTTGGGAGTCCTTATGTATCCTACGCGTGCAATGGCGCTAGCCCTACGATCTGGACCATTTGAGACCCAAGGCCGAACGATTCATCGCTACGGCTCATGACTCAGCTGACATGAAAGGACATACAAGTGAAATAAAAGCTCACCGCCCGGATAAACAAAGCTTTGATACATTTCACTTACAAGTCCACACAAACCTTGTATTATATACAAATGACGGCTACCTCGTAGCAAAAAACTCCATGTCAGCAAGCAGATCCCCAGCAACCGCGTCCGCCTCCGCCTCCAAGCGACCCACATCCAACTCTAAAGTACCCGCTGCGTCGCAAGCCCATGGGAGAGCATCTCTTGTGCCGCCAACGACGCAAACGACTTGAAGCGCCCATAGAATCCTCGCGCCCTCAACAAAACGTTAGCAATAGCCTCGTCCGACGGAGGAGAGGAGACGAAAGTAACATTGTCCACGCAAGCCATCACTAGCCCAACGTCTTCAATCAGGCTCCAAAACCGACTGCGCCCGGCACAAGGCAACGACTCCGGGAACCAAATAGGATATCAGAGCAAACCTTTCTTCGCCTTTGATAGCTGGTGGCGCAGACTCAAGTTGTCACGTTCTTTCTCCAAAAGGGCCTTCTCCAGCTCACGCGTCCGTGCACGTGATACCTCCAAAGACTCCTCCAAAGACAGGATCTGAAGCTTGCGTTCCCGACTCGTTCTCAGCAACGCCTGTAAAATTGTGGTTAAGCCTGCGATTGATCAAAGAAAAAGGAAGCCTACAACTCACCTTCACATTATCCAAGACGTCTTGATCACTATCAGGACCTTGATCATCAATGAAACTCTCCCGCGAATGGGGCAGTTCCACAAAGTCATCTTCAACAACAGAAGCTCGCCTCTGCCTCTTCATTGAATGAGAGCTGAACGTCAGCGACACACCATCATCTTTAGAAACCACCTCAAAACCAGAAGGAACCCCAGGGTCTCCTAAAGAATCCAAGTCACCGCCAAGTCCCGGGTGATCCGTAGCCCAGGGCTCCGACCTCAACGGCTCCGGATTGGCAATAACTGTCTCTGCCCTGGGCAGTCCCTCGCTGGGCAGACCCTCATCAAAAGCCCCCGGCGCGATGCTGCACAACGATCGAGCCTCATTAGGTGGTACCATACCATAAACCATGAATCATCCAAAATCAACACGTTAAGAAAGACACTCACCAAACAGGCACCTTCCGACGGGAGAGTCCGACCACCCTAGGTGACTTTGAGAAACTGGCCAACCCCGGGGTCCTCATCTTGGAGTACTCGCCGAGCGGGACGTCTTCATCCCCAAATAAAGCATCGTATCCCCGGATTGATGAAGGTGGAAATTCACCAGAATGACCGGAATCACCTGGCTCAGTAGTATCACCACCCGTCGGACGCGCACAAAACTCTGGCAACACACCAGGGGCCGGCAATAGGGCAAAATACGAGGCACGATCTTCACCATGAATCTACACAACCAATAACGTATATAAAACACGACGAGCGCCACAACAATACAACGCAAGACAAAGCTGCAGACAACAAAACCTGAGGAGGAGGACGACGACGAGAAAAGGCCTCCCTCGGACGACGCGGCGAAGAACGCTTCGAAAGATCAAAGATATAGTTCAAACGCTTGTCAGCAACAGCTGAGTCAATACTTTCAGGCACCTCCCGAGTACTGTCACCTTTACCAGTATATTCAAAAGCTAGATGCTCCCTATCTTTGCAAGGCTGACATCGCCTGGCGATGAAACTACACGCAACCCGCACACCGTCAAGGGTACGACGATCGAGCAACTTCAGTAGCAACTTTACCTTATCCAAACCAGCCTCGGACGCCGGCTCCGACCAGGTTTCCAGGACCGTGGGCACCAGCGCGGGATCACATGGCGCGAAGGGCTCTTCCTGATGAACATAAAACCACCTCGACTTGTGCCCAGCAAATTTGAATGCAGCGACATTGAGATGTACTCACTAGGCATGCCATCCCTGAGTTGAAGGTACACTAAACTGATAACACCAGATGACCCAGTCCCATTCGTCTTCAAACGGAAGAAGTATTAGAACTAATCAAAATGAGGATAGATCCCAATAAACGCCTTGCACATGTGGATAAATGTCGCAATGTGCACAATCGAGTTTGGATTCAGGTTGCAAAGTGAGATATCATAATACCGTAAAATACCATGAAGGTAAGGATGGATCGGAACACCGAAACCACAACGGAAGAAAGACTCGAACACCACAAGCTCACTCGTATTCGGCGTCAGAAACGACTTGTCGAACGCCGGCCGCCATCCGCCGACCTCCTTATCCGGGAGTAGACCACGGAAACGAGAGCATTAATATCGCCTTCCTTCAGGGTGCTCTAAGTCCAATGCTTCGCCCAGGGCGGCATCACCAGCTCCTCAACCCTAACATTTGGGGACGGCGATGCAGAAGCCCCCCTAGCCGCCGCCGACGACCTCGTGTCCGCACCCGTTGTTGCGGATAGCTTCACAACATTACCCTTCTTCGGCGCCATCACTGGCGAAAAAAGCAATCAAGCACCGCGATGGAGGATGAATCTAAGAAAATGACGGAAGAAATGCTGGGAATATTATGGCGAAAGATGAAGAGTTTTTTGCTGCAATAGCGGAATAGAAACCACCGCCGCCGCTAAGCCTGCCCTTTATACCAAGCGGCACAACGCTTCCCCTTCCAGGGTTTTTGGGAAACCGCAATGATCAAATAAGGAACCGCCACGCCCACCTTCCGCGTCGCGACTTGGGCCGCTGACTGCGCGGTTATTTCGGCCCATTTACTTCCTTTTCGTTCTCCTTATATATTTACCTCTAGTTAATTTCCACAATTTATGGCCAATTGTTTTCTGAAATACCACTAACACTTCAGTCTCGGGAACTGGACACGCAACTTTGTTATGATTTCTTTTCTGTGGTTCAGTAACACTGCTACAGTAGTCTGGTCGGCTAGCAACACAAAAGTGGTCATCAACAAGGATACTCGGGGACTTCGTCCAACATCACACCGAGCAAGGCTCGGGGACTACGGCCACGACACACAAGGGCGGCGCGAAGCAGGACAACACCCAGGGACTGACGCCCGGGGACTGCGAATCAAGCAACATGATCCTGATACAAGAAGTTTCCAGTTTCTTACATCAGGATCGGGGACTACGGATATTCGCAGTCGTTTCTTACTAAACTCATATTTAAGTTTTTAAATTTTCAATATATGATCCTGATACAAGAAGCTTCCAGTTTCTTACATCAGGCTCGGGGACTACGGGTATTCGCAGTCGTTTTATACAAAACTCATGCTTCAATCTTTAGTTACATACCTTATGCATCTTTTTATAAAGCCTGGCACCACGTGCATACTTCACCTGCTACCATGCTCGGGGACTAAGTGGGTACAGTTCACCTAGCGGTGAATGTACTGATTTTCTTCTCAACAAAGCTCTGCTGTTTTTGTTTTTGCAGAGCCTAAGTGGGTACACTTCACTGGGAAAGGATTTTTCAAAAGTTTTTTCTTCTTCAGCACGTCACATCCTTCCAACGAGCTGCCGCAGCATCCGACGAGGCGACCAGCTCGCACATCAAGCTACGACGCTCTCAACCAGCCCGACCTGGTCGGGAGGCTTCTCTGAGCAGCGCCTCGACCAGGCAGCCTGGTCGGGACTCCATGACGACCACTCTGCACGATGGCAACCAGCTGAACACCTCCAAGGATGACGTTGCGGGCTCGCTAGAAGAATACAACGTGCTCGGGGACTTGTTGGGGATATTACCTTGGCATATGCCCAGGGACCTTATGGGCCTACCGACCAGAAGACGGCCCAGCCCGCGAGGCCTTGCGGCATATGACCAACCCTTCGTGCTCGCCAAGGACTCCGAAGAAGCCTTGCTCACCAAGGAAGATCCTAGTAGATAGACTCGGATCCCTTGTCTTAAGGGACCAATCGTAATCTGTTAGGATATGAAAACTGTAACCTTGCTCCCCGGCTATATAAGGCGAGCAGGGACCCCCTCCAAAGGCTCTCTCGCTCAGATCATCTACATCCCGTGTAACCTAATACTCATATCAATCCAGCCACCAAAACATAGTACGTAGGGTATTATGGCGATTTGTCGGCCCGAACCTGTCTAAATCGCCGTGTCTACGCTCTCTGTGTTACGCTTGACCGCCGTCGCCACACCTCCGCCTACAATCTACTACCGTAGGGTACCCCTTAGGTAGACTGCGACGCATATTTCGTCGACATAGGTGTTAGACAAGAATAATAATCTAGAGATGGGAATAGATACTCATAAATGTAGCATAGCTAGACTAAGTAATAATACAAGAGAGAAAGATTCCTAAGTCATTCCTATATATCAAGTCTACATATGTAGAGGCATATACTCTTCCATAGCACAATTAACTATTTATGTAAGCATAAGGAACATTACTAAGGAAGAGCAAAAGTAGAGCTTGACTACTTTCATCGTGGTCGGGTCCTACTTGACCTACAAATGGGAGATGTACTACAAAGGACTCAATGAGGCTATCACTCTCATGATCTACAACACGATCTAGAATGCAGGGTGCATCAGCAAGTAAACAATGTATAAGAACCATGCTTACACAATGTTGACCACTTAATCCACTCGAGTATTGAGCCAAGTGCTTTGTGATCCTATGCATAAAATCATTAACTATGACTGTATTAAACATGCTACTAAAGTAAACTAAGAATATAATAGATAGAAACATAATGTAGGAATAAAGTCATGGACAAGATATGAAATATAAAGGATACACTAGCTATACCAAGTCTCTAGATGATGAATCCAGAATCTTGAGTAGTAGTTCAACTCTACTTGGATCTTACTAGATAGACTATACTAAAGCTTTGAGGTATTGGAGTTCTATCCTATTCTTCTCAAGTTGATCTCTCGGGTCCTCTTATAGGGGCACCAGGCATCCTCTGGGCCCAAGAATCCATGCTAACTCATCATCTCGTTCTCTAGTATGAACCAACCTTGATCTAAGGTGAATATGGACTACCAAAGGCAATGGGTAACTGACCTTAGATGTGGGGGCTAGCTCGTGTGACCCATGGGCTGGCCGGCCGGCCAGCCACACCTAGGAACCTTTCGGTTCGATCTTTGTTGATCTGTCATGGATAGTGGGTTTGAAGTCCTCTGAGTTGGTTTCATCATAGATGATTGTGACTTGCTCTGACAAATAGGTCCACTTTGTGAGGTTCCTGAATAAATCTTCCTAAAAGTATAGATTCACCAAAACTTGTGAAATTTGTCGGTTTAGACACCTAGACCTATGTTGATGATCTTATTTATTCATTTATACAAGTTATATTGATGGTTTATAATTAGCATGAGCTATCATTAAACACTAAGCGCTTCACAAAAGCACCTATACTAATCACCTAATATTCCACTAAGCACTTTGGTGGCTAGTGCATGTAGTGATGAGCCTCAACTCACACAAGTCTTTCTTGAGCTTTCACTTAACCATTTTGGCTGGCCATGAAGGTATTTATTGGCCCCGTACCAAATAGAGCCATTAAGCCTCATGGTGGGCAAACTACTGACCGTCTGGATCCTAGCTTCAGGTGGTCTAGACCAATGCTCCTAGGTCCAAACCCCCTTCCAACGGTCACTAACACGACGACCGTTAGAGTAGTTGTTATGCGTGTTGAGAGACTGACATGTGGGGCTAACACTTCGAACTAGACTCTCATTGGTTCGGACCTCATTCGGACTTAGTTCGGACGATTGTGTACTCTTTGGAACCTCTCTAGATGCGTGCAAACTGCCACCATCGTTGGTCTAGATGACGATTATTCCTAGGGCTGGGGTTCCTAACGCCCGCTGTCCTAGGGACGAAGCACCCTATTGCTAGAGTTGGCATCTAGACTCATAGGTAATGGTCTCAACCCTATCACCAATTTCTAGAGCTCCTATGTTGCTCTGTTTTCTTTGTTTCTCTGTGGCCTTTGTGTCCATCTTGGTTCCATCCTCCATGTTTGGACTTTGCTTGATCTTTTAAGTCATCCAGGGTGTCTCTAATGCCTTGCTTGAGGTGTTGATCATTTGGATCACACCACCACCTTTTGTCCAACTCATGTTTGCATCTTATTGGACTATAAAACAAATACTTGCAAACTCAATAGCCCAATTTTGTCTTGTTGATCATCAAACACCAAAATCCAAACTAAATGGGCCAAGGGTCTATTTTCCTTGCACCTGGATAGTTAAACTAGACCCAACGGGTCACCTGTACCCACAAATAGTGAAAGTGTGTGGAAGGTTCTCTGATGAGTGATGCACAATAGCATGTGGCTAGATGGCTAGAAGGAAGATATGAGCTATGGGTGGTGAACTAGTGGCGTACGAGAGGGGTGGGGATTGGGAGGGAAGGTTAAATACATGGTTTCCAATTATTAGGGTTAGGCTGCTTTGATTTTGGGCCAAGCAAGGTGGAATGTCTACCTAGGCTTCTGGTTATTTTTCACCCATGAGTTAATGGGTATAGGCACTGCAAGGACGTTCCAAACCTTATGTACTCGATGTGTGAAGGATTTTGCCCATTTGTATACACATGGATAACATCTAGTCTATATTGGTACCTACTGCCCGTTGAGTATAGTCACGTGTCTCGTTACCTTTATTTTAGTTTCATGACTCTCATCACATCACAGACTCGCCATAAAATGACTGGCCACATGGGCGGATTTAATGATATTCCTATTAATACTCAACTTTTTATACAAAATTTAATATCTATATATATATATTAATGTATATAAATGTATAATGGTGTATTTCTATGATGTTTTTGCTATTTTAGCCCAAAATGGACCAACAAACAACCTATCTCCCTTCTCACATCCTAGACTCACATCAAAGGCCGACCCATGAGACCCATCCGGCTAACCCAATGTAGCATGGCTGCACTCCTTCCCCTGCGCTACCTCCCTCCCTCCTATGTGAAACTATGAATCTGAAAGCCCAAGATTGGTGTTGGTTAATTGATGAAACCTATGGACTAACCCTTCTACTAAGTGAATGATCTAGATAGGGTAATCCACCTTGACATGTGAAGCTAGATGAAAGATCATGGTGCATTGGTCAAGGGCTACATGGCTAAGGAAAAGAAGAAAGAGAAAAACAAAAATGGGCTCAAGGCAAAGGTATATCATAGGGCCATTTTTGGTTTAGTGATCAAGACACTATAGAGAGTGTGATCACATTTAGGATAGATAGTCGTACTATCAAGAAGGGAAAACTCGTGTCGATTGCGGTTATCATGTGCCACTAGGTTTGATGCATAATTAAAATGAATCTAAGTGACATGAAAATAGAATTAAATCCAAGATAATTCAATATGAAGGCTAACACAGAGCACAAGTGCATGGATCTCAAGGTGTTAGCACATGGAAGCTTGGAGAAGAAGAAGCAACTCGTTTGGACAGAGAGAAGCTGTCCGAACGCTGGGTCCGGACGCTCCATCCGGGCTAACGCAGATTCGTCCGGTGGCATACCCTGGCCTCAGCTGCAACAGGACAGAAGGTCCGGACGCGTTTGCGTGTCCGGACACAGGACCCCAGTCGACCGTCCGGATCAAAGTGCTTCTCTGGATGCTCTCTGCTGAGCGGCCGAACGCTAAGTGTTGTCCGGACCTTGGACTCCGGACGTGCGTCCGGGCACTTGGAGCTCTTTGGAACCTCTCTGCTGAGGTCCGGACGCAAGGCGTTGAAGGTCCGGACGCGCCCTGTTTCCCGCGTCCGGAGGCGACATGATAGCAGCAAAACAAGGCGGGAACGAGCGGATTCAAATGACAAGCTGACCGGACGCAAGCGCATTGGTCCGGATCCCAAGTTACGCGCGTCCGGATGATGCGTCCGGACTGGAAAGCAGAGGCACTAGAGCTCGGTCAGAGAAGGGTCCGGACGCTACCTTTAGTCCGGACCCCCCATGCAAACTGCGTCCGGAGTCACGCAGACAGTGAAGATGAGGAGCAAAACAGCTAGTTCTTTGGTGGAGGCTATATAAGTGTTTTGGCCGGCTCCTAGGGCTCACTCTTGCACCTCTTATTCATTCTCACTCTTTGTGCTTGCTTGAGATAGCCCCCAACTCATCTCTCTTTGCTTTGCTTGCTAATTCATGAGAGTTTGAGTGAACCAAGTGCTTTGATCTTTGCATTGCATCTTAGTGGCACTTGGTCATCGTCATCACCGCGGGATTTCTTGTTATTCTTGGTGTTTGCCAACACCTAGACGGCTTGGCGATTGTGGAGAAGTTTCGGCACATGTTGGTGATTGTTCGTGGCCGGCTTCATCGATTGTGAGAGGGCTTGTATCCACCTTGGCGGAGCGCCAAAGGGTAACTCTAGTGGATTGCTCGTGTCATTGAGTTACTCTCATTTGGGTGGATTCTTGTGGCGCTCGGGTAGTGGGCTAGGCTTGTGATTGCCTATTAGCCACCGAATCACCACTTGAGTAGTCGACACAACGGGGACTAGCTTGGTGGCAACCAAGTGAACCTCGGGAGAAAAATCATTGTGTCATCTTGTCTCCCGGCCACTCTTGGTGATATTATTGTGATTGGTCTTCACATTGGTATATTCACTTCATAAGGCATTGGTATAACAATCACCCTCTTCCTTGCATTTATATTCTTTCATATCTTGCTTAGTTAGTTTTCTTGCTAGGTTGTTAGTCTAGTTTGTTAGTTGTTCTTCCTAGCTAGAGTTGAGTGCCTTAGGTTCTTGCTATTGATTGTTAGACACTTAGCTAACTAGAATTGCTTGGTTAGGTGGCTTTGCACCCCTTTGTAGAGCTAGAGCAAAAAGCTTCGCTTAAGTGTTATCTAACCTTTTTCTCTAGTGTTTTGTAGAATTTTTATTAGGCTATTCACCCTCCCTCTAGCCATCTAGGACCTTTCAGAATCCCCATTCCCCAACAACCTTAGACCCTATGACATGTGTCCCTGTTGGTGGCGGGCAAGCAATTAGTGACAGACGACGACAAATCAGTGCGGCACAGCGGTAGTGGCTCCACAAACCCTGGGGCAAGAATGTGCAGACTGCAGGGGCATGGTGTGGCTGCCAAGCAGCAGGTAGAGTGAGTGGGCGACGAGCGATGGGGGCTAGCTGCTAGTAGGAGTAGGAGGAGGGCCAGCCATCGTCGACTGGCAGCCGGGGCCGGGGCAACACCACACTGCTCGCCTGATGCTTGCTCTAGATCCCTACTAGTTACTACAAGTGTCTAGTATCCAGCCTAGCTATCTGGCTCCCTATTGGCTACTGCAAGTGTCCACTGTCCAATCCAGCTATTGAGCAGCTGAGATAAGCCCAATCTACATAGATTTGTCATTTGTTGTACGCAATATTGTTATCGTTAAAGATTTAGTGATTGTACGCATAATTACAGTGCTATTGGTATTGGCTTCAAGATGATGAACAAAAACAAAATAGTTGATTTCAGGACTTTATGGGATAGAGCAACAAATACAAGAAAGGTGGAGTTAGATTCTTCATCATTGCTGCAACCAGTTACCATGGGGAGTGATGACCAATCTCAAAATTCAATTAATCAAAATGATGTGCCTATAACTAATAAGAGTCAAGTTCATAATGAGTTTGTAGAACCTAGTTCTGAGAAAGCTAGCAATGATCCTAACATAGAAACCATAGAACTTGAGATAAACCAACAATGACAATAATGTGAACCCCAACATACCAGGCACAATACCTTCTTCTTGGCCCCCTATCAGAGATGGTGATGATTCAGAGCATGAATCAAGTGATGAAGTTGTTTATGACATTGACCTTCTTTCTCATGATCTTAGAAAGAGGATTCCCATTAAGAGATATAGTGCCAATGAACATAATTATGTGATGAGGGGGTACATTGCATTAGGATCTTGTGAACCATAGAATCATGATTTTCCTATAAGGAACATTAGAGGTAAGCCTCAACGCTTGCTGCCTGATTGGTATGCTAAATTTAGATGGCTTGAATATAGTGTGGAAAAATATGCAACATTCTATTTTGTCTGCTATTTGTTAAACTTAATAGTTCTGGTGGAGATGCTTTTTGAATGGGAGGTTCATAAATTGGCATATGAAAAAGAGGCTTAGTAGGCATTGTGGTTCTATGACTAGTTTGCACAAGAAAGCTTAAGCGTTCTTTCATTACACCTAAGAGAAACATTACTGATGAGTTTTCTAAGATAAACAAGAAGGACAAGATTTAGTATATGCCATCTTTATCCTATTCTATTCAATGTGCTAAGTATCTTCTACGCCAAGGTTTGGCTTCTCGAGGACATGATGAAAGTGAAAGTTCACTTAACAAAGAAAATTTCTTGGAGTTATTAAATATGCTAGCTAAAAACTTTAAAGAGGTTGCTAATGTGGTTTTGAAACATGCCCAAAGAATTGTTAGTTGACTGCTCCTCAAATTCAAAAAGTGATAGCTAGTTGTTGTGCCAAAGAAACAACTAAGCTTCTCATGGAAGACCTTGGTGGTGAATATTTTGCAATTCTTGCTGATGAATCTAGTGAGGTATACCAAAATGAACAACTTGCTCTTTGTTTGTGGTATGTTGACAAAAATGGAAGAGTAGTTGAGAGGTTCCTAGGTGTTGTTCATGTTGAGAACACTACTTATTTGACTCTTCAAACTTTCAATTGAGAATATGTTGATGGAGCATTCATTAATCTTGTTTATGGTATGTGGACAAGACTATGATAGAGCTAGTAACATGAAGGGTCATGGTAATGATCTAAAGAAACTCATTATGGATGATGGCCCATCCACTTACTATGTTCATTGTTTATGACCCCCTTTGTGACTGTTGACACCAGAATTTGGTTTGTCAAGAAATATTGCCACGAGACGCGTCACGTTCAAGCAGCAGTATATGAATTATTATTTATGGAATCATGCCGAGAAAGATGGTTCTGTTACAGTCTATATATATACTGGAGATTGCACGTTGAAGATTGCACGTGAGTGAAATATTTGGCCAAGCTATATAAGGAAATTTACATGTCTCGGATGGAAACATGAAGCTTTGATTGATCGTGCTTGAGTCCATACAAAGAAGGAAAGGAATACAAGCTTACGTGATTTGGTCTTGGATAAAGCAAGTACGTACGACCAAATTAATTAGGAATAGTATATTCCGTTTGCTTGGCAGACAAGGAGACGTACACATACGTGATGGAAACCAAAGTTCATGTATCTTAATATTCCTTTTTATTTAGATATTTCTTTTGAGGCAAGTTTGTACGTCATGACCAGCTAAGGTTATTAGTCCACGTTTATAAATATAAACCCCCGGCCATTGTAAACATCTATCAATCAATCAATATACAACTTTTTGGCTTCACGCCATCCCTTAGGAGTAGGAGTAATGTAGGTATGGCGATCTCATCGTCAACACAGCTGGGTGTCATCCAGTGGACGCAGGTCTTGATTTCTGTCTAAACTCAATGCCATCCGGTGGACGTAAAGCGCTCGATTAAGTTGAGTATCATCTGGTAGATGCAGTTTAATCTGGACAGAGGTTAGTTATCAGTTTGAATCGTTGTTTATGAGGCTGCATTGCTTCAATCTCACATGAGTAATTGTTCAAGCTAGTTATCGACTCTATTAGATTGACGATCTAATAGATTCATGAAGTTACCGATATTGTTTTATGCATTGTTTATTTACTACAATAATATCTTGTCCAATCGCAATCAATGGATTGGCCTAAGCCTCAATTCCATCTGGATTTATTGTTTTATGCGCGTTCATTCTTATATTCATCGAAGCTATAGATCTAAGATCCTATCAGCTAATCTGTCGATCATGATTGCTACATGTTGTGGGTTCGACACATTTGCTTAGTTATTAGATTGGTTTGAGGGTAGATGGATTTGGCTTAACATACTTGGTACAGCTGCATCTACTAGACCCCACTACCGAGTGTGTTGGGTTACGTCTATCTAACCTTAGATCTATTTGTGGCTGAGCATATGGATCTTGTTCAAACAACATGGATCCCATATCGGCTAAAATAACCGGTCTGATTGTGCTTTATTCATACGGTGTATGTGTTTTTACCGTTTCAACATGATTAGATCTATTAAATGTACTAGACGTGGCTTGACTTGTTTACTTTTATGGCTGCATGGAAACACCCCAATGCTAGTAAATGAGTTGGGTTATCGGGTTAATTGTCATTATGGCTGCATGGGAACACACCTGTGTTGATGATTAATCTTTATCTGATCTAGTAGATCTGATAGTTTGGACTGGTAAGCGTCATGCACTGTTGGTATTTCTTATGACTATTGGATAAATCCGCAAGCGCACAGATTATACTGTTGTAGCACTTCACCCAGGAGTATTCTGGGGTATCGTAATTTATATTCTCCCAAAGGAAAGCAGAGCTAGAAATAATAATAAAAGAGAGATCCTAGATATCACCTCAATTTAGTATCAACTAGTGTAAGGGGGGTAATCGATATAATGATAGGAAGGTGATGATGTAACAAACCGGTAAAGATAAATAAAAGATGACTAGAGAGTATAACTATGTGGGAGGACAACGAGAGAGTAAAAGGACTCCTGTGATTCCAACTCTACTTTTGTGGATTTAACTATGGCACTCAGATGAGACAAACATCGATTGATTCCTCAATACAAGTATGCTAGGCGAGGGGATAGATTAGTAGGAGGACAAAACTCCTACCGGACCGCGCCCTCTTCTTACGGGGGCCTTATCTTTTAAGAACTTGCCTAAGAACACGTGGTGGAATACAAAGACTAGACAAGGCTGTCACTCTCTTGCTAGCTACCACAAATAATCCGTGCAACAAGCGATAACCAAAGACAAGATTAAGTATAAGCACCACGCTTACACCTATTCTCACTACTCTAATCGTGTATACGACAACTAGAGCACCCTATGACAGGCGATAATCGCATACAGGAAAGGCCACAAGGATCTCAATCTAGTTTATAACAACTAATTGACAAGATAAACCACAACAATACTATAACAAGTATAATATTGCACAAAGTAAAGACTAAGTAAAGTAAAGAGGGAATATTGCATTAAATAAGTAAAGTCTTACAAAAGGAAGAAGATACAAGAGCTTATACCAGATCCTCTGGGAAGACAACTTCGGAAAACCCGAGCAAAGCTCAACTCAACTCTAACTCCCACACTAGAGAACACCACTAGACTAATCTCCACTTGAGAACAATAGTGGCTTGTATGGATTACATCATGATTAGAGAGGGAGGTCTTGGCCTTTATTTATAGTGGGGGGTGGAGTAGGGGCTACTCCAGCGCCACGTCATCGATCTAGGGAGCTTCAATCCTCCTCCCTTGGATCAAACCGACTTGTAACCGCTTAGGATGAATGGTGTGGATTTCCATCATGTGCTGGTTGATATGACGGTTGACAGGGGTCCAACCGACCTAGGGGGGTGGTCGGCCGACCCCCCGTATGGCCAGTGGGCCACCCCTTTTGCCTTCTGGGTGTGGCCCCACTGGTCAGGGACTGAGTGGGGGCCAGGTGGGCCCAGGGGGCGGTCGGCCGACCCCCCTGGGGGTCACTGGCCCACTTCTTCCTCCTCGATGCTGGTCCCACTTGTCATAGATGTTGGGTGGTTGTTCTGAGGTAGTTGTCGTGTTGATCTCTTTGGTGTGGGCCCATGAATCCATGTATTTTGCATGTGAGCCATTGGGAGAAAGCACAGAGTAATCCAAGGGTTGGAAATCACTCTGAAGGGCTTCTCCTGGATCATGGATGAGGGGGGGGGGACCTGGTGGGCCCATAGGGTGGTCGGCCGACCCCCCTATGTGGGTCCCACTAGGTCTCTTTTGCTCCATTTCTTCAATACTGCACAAAAATACTTATGGACATGTGGAACTTGTTATTTTATAAAGTATGCTCATGATATGATTGTTTTATCTTTGATCCTGAAGCTATTGGAAGCATTTTAGTTATATAAAAGTGCATCATATTTTGTGTCAACATGCACATCACATCCTTACTTCATACATCAATATGATCGACTAATTATATGCTTTATCTATAACATACTGTGATAGCCGTTTATATTCTATTATCATGCTTCATATTGTCAGGGGCTGACTTCTTAGTCAATCTCCTTTGACCATCGACTATATGAGAGCCGCATATTCATGGAACTGTCTGGCAACAGTCGACAGGTTCCATAATTTGATATTTCACTTCCTTGTCAATTGTAGGTCAAATTGACTGGCACGCCTAAGATCAATCCCCGAAGTGGCCTGAGCCGCTTTAGAGGTTTAGGAGATCAAGCTCTGCAGCTGCACGGTCTCTGCAGGCCTTGCGCGGTGCTGATGTCGGAAGCCCCATTTTTGGCGTCAACAGTGACAGTTGCTAAGGGAAACCCAGACTATGTTTAGTTCTTTGATCAAGTTAAATTTTTGTGAACCTAATTGGGAATTCTTGTAAGAAGACACAAATGCTTCGAGTAGCACAAGCTCAAAGAATTGTAGAAGCTCTAGAACTAGGTGACATTGAAACCAAAAAGGGTTTGAATCAAGAAATGTGTTTGGGAAGGCATGGTTTGCGGCCGAATATTGAGTGATAAGATTTTCTTAAAGAAGTGGACTCATTTGTGTCAAGAATAAATTTAAAACACATGATATAGACACATTCTACGGTCCTGTTTGAAGAGATAGGAGGTTCTTTATCAAAATCAAGAATCTCCATCATTTTTGTGTTGACATGTTCTTTAGTGTCATTAATAGGCAACTTCTGAAGCTTAATAAAAGGTTTGATGAGGTAAACACAGAATTACTTATTTGCATGGCTTCATTCAGTCCTATTGATTGCGCTGCTTTTACAAACACAAATTGGTTAAGCTTGCTAGATTTTACTGTAATGATTTCTTAACCATAGAGTTGCTCTATCGTCCTGCTCAAATCAATTTGTACATTACTGACATGCGCAATGATAAATGTTCAAAAACATGAGAAGTCTTGCTGAGCTTTCCATTAACATTGTTAAAACAAAAAGCATGAAAGGCATAAAATTGTTGACATGATTCTTTTTTTGTCATGAATTATGTGAAAAAAAAATTGAGAATAGGATTGGGGATCAACTTGAATGATTGCTTGGTTACATTTATTGAGCGAAAGTTATTTTTATAAGTTAAGGAGAAAGACACCATTAATCACTTCCAAACCATGACAAATTACAAGTAGCATCATAGTATTTTGTAAGTTCTCTTTATTTCTTATTAGTTTGCTTCATGCACACCTTAGAGACGATTAGTTAAACAATTTATTAGTTGGTAATTTTTGTAACTTTAATTATCAGTAATCGTACTACTTTGAATTGTATTTGAAACTTATGAATTGATTTTTTTACATGGAAATGGAAACACGCAAGTTTTCAATCGTGGCTCCGCCACTTAAGTGGCATACCGCCAGACCCTATACCAAAAGCCAATCCAGTCCGAAACTCCCAAGTCACAACCACCCGGTCCAGTGCGTGGCCTGAGCGCAACAAGTTGTTGGTGTGCCCAGTGCGCGGGCCGCGTGCATCCTGCACAGCCGAACCACAAAACCCCACCCCACCACGGACCACCACACCCCTTCCAGTCTCCACCTTGCTCCGCTCTTGCTCCCGCTCGCCTCCGCTACTTGCTGTTCGTCGCCGGCCACAGCCCCTCTCTCCCGCCGCTTAGGGTTCGCCTCCGCCGCTGCTGCAGGAGCTAGGGTTTCCGGCGCCGGGCGCCGGGGTATGAGCAGCAGCCGCCGCCCTGCAGGATCTAGGGTTCCGACGACTCCGCTCACGGATGGAGGGTGGTAGAAGGGCGAGCGAATCCCTCCCGGTACCTCTCCATTCCTCCTTGTATTTTTTCTCTTCACGCGGCGTGCCTCGCTTCTGTGCCGCAGTGTGCGAGGCTTGTAGTGGGTCACCCCGGGTCGCGCGCGCGTAGCTTGGTGGTTTAGGGTTTAGGTTGGGTGGTGCTTGAGCTTAACCGCCTTGTTTTCGGGATTTTGAAGGCGTTGTTACGAATTTCCAGCTTGACGCTGGGAATTAGGGTTTGGAGCCTTTTGTTTCCAGTAGCCTCATGTGCTTTGCGGTCAGACTGGTCCAGGGCTTGGTTCAATCCGACTGCTGTAAATTACATCTTTACTTGCTTAGAGTAATGTTTTGTTGGGAGTTTAGTGCTAGCGATATCATGGTCCTCAGGTCAAAGTGCACTGCACATGTTCTATTCATCGGGCAGGAGGGGGTATGGTCTTAGTTGACTGAGAATGTTGTGCTAGCAAATGTAGAATTTGCACTTCTCTTTTAGCGCTTTAAAAAGTCCACACCAATCTTTATGGTTCAGTGTGTACTGCAATTTTGTGTGGGTTCTTTGTTATACAACAATCATCATTACTGGGTACTAAGGTGGCAGTCTTGTAGAGTCGTCTAAGATGCTGCCTACTGCCTAGAATACTATCTCGCTCTCTCACATACACTGATACACGCTCACGCATTATGTTGTTTTGAGCAATGATATTCAGACATCCGTCTGTGTAATTTTGATCCCATATATGAATTATGTTATATATAAATATGATGCTCCAATATGTTTAGCTTGCTTGCTTCAAAGTTGCTGATTTATGTTTGACTTGTTTGGACTTTGACTTCATATGTTTTAAACTTCTCTATTTTGTAGGTATACACCCATGGATCATGACAATACTGATTTTCAGAGCCAAAACTTTCAACTAGCTGGTGAGGGCAGTAGCAAATTCCCATCAGGTTTGCGACCATTTGCACTGCCAAAACTTGATATTGAGGACCAACTACAAGGCCACCTTCGATTTGATAATTTGATAGATTCAGAAGCATTTTTCAACGTACAAGGGAACAAAAATAGTTGGATTGAGGTTCTGTCCACTGGAAGCAGTGTTGTTGATTTTAGCTCTAGTGCGGCTGAATCTTGCTCTATATCTAAAACTAATAATGTCTGGTCAGAGGCAACATCCACAGAATCTGTCGAAATGCTATTGAAATCTGTGGGAGAAAATGAGACAACTGGTAACATGGACAGTAATGCTCACCTTCAGTTAAGTGGTATGGACAGTCAAATGGATCAATCGAGTGTTCATCCTAAATCTAGTAGCCCACTGACAGATAGTACTGTAGTGCCAACTGAGAAAGATCAGTCTTGGAGCACTCATTCTAGAATGACAGATGATCTTGATCGTTCTCAGAGCACTCATTCTAGAATGACTGCTGACCTTCCAAAGACCGAGTCTCAACTTGAACACTTTACACCTTTTTTAATGGACAAGAAAGCTGAGCAGGCAGCAGATTCTGTTGCTGAGAAGTGCATTGCAGGTGAAAAGTTGTCCTCTTCAAACAACACATCAGGAAGCTGCCCAGCTGTTGGCAACTATTTTGGGGCAGGTCATGATGATCGTTCTTTGGACAAACTTAATGTACCCTCAGCTGAAGCAGATTCAACGAACTTGAATAATGAACCTTTCCCAGAGTTGGCTCCCCTGCAGAACATATATACTGATTCATATCACTTCAAGAAAGATATTAAAGAATCTGAGGCTGGTATTACTCAAGATTCAAAGCTTGGCCATATCAATGAAAATAAAGTCGAAGGTGGACTACAAGAACTGCAAAGTTTGTCATGTGCTGGTCAGCCCTTGGGCACTGTAAACTTGTCCAGTCAAGCAAGTAATGAAACTCTATTGTCAGAAAGTTCTGATGGATTACTAGAGGCCATCACAAATCCAGTTAAGATGCTGCACAGAAGTGATGATACTTGCAATAAAGTGAACATCACTCTTCAACCATCTTCTACAGCAGTGCAACATGGAAATGAAGGCCTGAAAAGTTCAGTTCACAGGAGCAATGAGCTCGTTGTTAAGGAGTTTAGTATTGGTTTAAATTCTCTTCTATCTCACCAATCTGAGGCAGACCCAAGAAATTCTAATCCACATCCTATCAGTTCTGTGTCTCCCAAAAGTAAAATTGTCGATGCCACTTGTGTTCCTGAAGAAACAAAGAATGCTGGAGGCAATAGTACAAATACCTGCTGTACAGGTGATGAAACAAACCATGTAGTGTTGGAGCACCATCAAGATTCCGTTGACAACCAAAAAAGTGGTGACATGGGAGAAAAGATAACTTGGGGGGAAATACCAGCAGTTTCAGGGAACATTGAGCAAATAATAGAAAATGATCATGAAGAAAATGGTACCAATGCTACTGGTACATCCAAAGATAAGGTTTGCCCTTCCGACAGTATTGCATCTGAAAACTTTGCAGCTGACATTTTGAATGCTTCAGAGGATCCAAACATTCCCTTGCTAAATCATGAGAGGTCATTCGAGGAACACGAATTGCCTGCTTTAGGAGAGGAGCCTAAAAGCGTTAATCTACTCCTATCTACGTCTAGCCTTCAAGAGAAAATTTCAGCATCAGTGATCAGTTCTAGTTGTGGTGTCATGCCTTCCATTGTTACTGACAATGTTGGTACTTCCGAGGATAAAAATATCTGTTCAATAGGTGTTTCTCCTGTTGATTCTTCTGCTTTAATTGAAGAAAAGGATTTGAAAATGGCCACAGTGAATAATGAGGGGCCATTCAAGGAAGGTGCTAAATCCACTTTAGGAGATCAGGCAAACAATGGTATTTCTCCTGGCTCTGAACAAGGAGGGGAAAAGGCAGCTGTGCCCATGGACTCAAGCATTGCTGTTTATGGTACTGTTTCTGCTACAGAAAAGGAGAAATACAAGGAGCAGCCTACTTCTTTGGGTGGTTTGTCCACAGGAGAAACTCAAGATAAATCAGGTGAGCTTTTTTTTTTACTCCTATCATGGCCTGAGCTTGTTGGGCATATTTCTACTTGTGTGCATTTTGAGCTTGTTTTACTTGTAAAACCCTTAACTGGGATTTATTCAGGTAACAATCCAGATGCTCATTCACTGAAATGCCAGACTGATAGATCTTCAATACTTGCAGATTGTATAGATCCAACCACAGCACCTGCGTTAGATATCCCAACTGGAAAGGTGGCTGAAAATGTAGTAAAAACTCCAGTGAATGCAAGTGATGATTTGAATGCACATATGCAAGGTCAGTTGTTTGTGCTAGCACAATGTCAATGCAGTTATTTTCATTCCCTTTTTCACCAGTTCGAAACAGAAAAATAGATGTTTCAAACTTAGCTCATTTATGGTCTATCATGCATGCATCACAATTTCTTTCCTAATACGTGCCAGGTGCACAATATGTCCTGTGCCAGGCTTATCTTAGTCGCTTATCTTAGTCATTATGGTGCCACTTATGTTCTATTATCACTTTTTGATCTGTCTAATATGCATGGTCAGTTACTTTAATCCCCAATCTGAGTAAAGTAACTTAGATTGGGAGATGGAGTGATAGACACATCTATGTAAAAGCGGGTAGCCTCAGCATACTCTATTATGCTTTTTATAGAGCTGTGACAAAAGCCTGTGGTCTGATATACCAAGTGTCATAAGCATTGCTAATGTAGACACCAACTCTTGTCAATGCAAAGTGACATGTTTTTTTTTGTACAGATATAGTGTTAAATCACGGGACAGATTGTAGTCCTGGTACTGTGCCATCCCAAGGAAAGGAAGGGTCAAGCTTATTGGAACCTGGTGATGGTAATGAAATCTGCACTGGGGTTACATGTGGGTCCCCTTCAGTGATTAGTGGCGCTGAATCCTCTCCTCAAGAAGGTGGACATGGCAGCAATACTTTACTTCATCACACACTATGTGGGCAATCTGAGGATCCTAAAGATCATGCAGCCTCAGCTGATGCTACCCAGAGCTCAAAACAATGCTGTACCAGAAATATAGAATCCGCTCCTGGTTCTGAGGAGGCTAGTGCATCAGGAGGTGATAGAAGCTTCTCATTTGAGGTGGGAGCTCCACCAAATGTTGCTGAGAAAGCCCATAGCCCTGTTTGGAGCCCTTTCCCTAGATACATAACTTCTCAGAGTACCAAGGTCGGTCTCTCTCTCTCTCTCTCTCTGCATGCGCCTGCGTGTATGACATATATTAACATGGTTTTGTATCCAAATTTTAGACGGCCACAGAAAATCCTCAAGCTGGAAGTTCTTTGAAGGATACTAGCCATGATAGTAAGAAAACATCTACTGTGGAGGCTGGTAAAGAACAGCTATCAGAAAGGAAAGTGACTGAAAGTTCTCAGGGCGGCCCCTTAGACGACTCTAATATAGGCAGCAGCATTAAGAGTAGAAGTTCACCGCCGCGGCAGCATCCAATTCCTGAGTGTTCTGGTATGCAAACCTCCTATGTTTTGATTGTTCGATGCTATTAAAAATTTAATTGACTTGATTATTTCAGTTTCTTCTGCAGATTTAGTGAATTTTCCATTCACAGACCCACAGCATTTGCAGCTGCGCGCACAGATATTTGTTTATGGAGCTCTTATGTGAGTTACAGTTCTCTTAAAGTTACTCGTATTCCAAATATAAAAGTCCATATAACCTTATCTCACATGCACCAATTATAAATCCGTGACAAACTATAATGCACATTTTACCTTATTCTTCCATGTCTGCCCCTTCTTAATTGCACCCTGACCAGTGCAGTAAACTGTCACCTATCTAATTCTAGCAGTAAGTGATGACCATAGTGCCATTGTACTCATTACCTTAATTCTTGTTCCCAAGGAAAAAATTGATGATATTTGGGATTGGTTGGAGTATTTATTTGTAAAATATGAGATCTAATATAAGTTAATTTTCTTTGAGCAGTCAAGGAACACCACCAGGAGAGGCTTACATGATGGCAGCTTTTGGAGAACCTGGTTTGTCTGGCTTCACCTTTTAATATAGTCCTCTCGACCTCTCCTGCCCTATATGTATCTTATAGAATTTTTTGTTACATGAACAGTAGGTAGCGGCAAACCTACATGGGAGGCTGCTTGGCGCGCTGCTTTTGAAAGATTTCAGTATCAAAAATCACTTTATATCAGTTTAGAGACCCCCACAAGTTCACGTATAGGTAATTATATGAATGATAGTGGAACAATATCTGCCAGACATCTTTTTGTTTTCTCTTTATATTTTTTCTGACCAGCCGAGTTTGCAGGTAGTTCTGTGCCTGAGAAAGCTAGCAAGGGTACAACTATTACAACTGTGCCAGCTAGCAAAAAAGGTGGCAAAACTATGGTGCCGGCACATCCTGCTGTAACCCTACACTCCCCAACTTCTAATGTACCTTTTGGTAGTTCTACATTTAACCTGCAGCGAGGTACTCATCTGGATTTTAGCCAGGCAGTATCACCATTTGCATATAATTCACACATGAGACATCCGTCTCCTGGTGTTGCCCCTGGTACACTCAAAGTTCTGGTCCACGTCCTGCACCCTGGTTGATTCCACCACAAAACTTAATATTTGATTCATCGATGCAACCAGCTATTCCTACAAATGAAACTGCAAAGGGGACACCATCCAAAAATATACCCATTTCACATACTGTTTCATCTGGTGTAATCCTACCCAGTTCAGCACCTTCTATCGTTTCTTCTCCAACAACAGTTGTGAATGATGGAAAAAAGAAGGGTGCTTCTAGCTCTAAGCATGACACCACATCACAAAAGCCAAGAAAAAGAAAGAAAGCTTCAGCAAGTCCGGAACAGCAACCTGTCATTGCTTCTCCTCAGCTCAAAATGGACATGCCATCTTTTACTGCTGCCATTAAGCACACAGCAGGATTTGCCTTATCTGGTAGCAAGCTTGTTCCTAACACTGGCCAGATTGCCTCTGAACCTAACTACCAGATCACTGGTGGTATGGATAGTGAGCAAAGAATCATATTCTCAGAACAGATCCGTGGTGCAGTAGAACATTCAACTGCACAGGCTAAAGGTGCAAGCCTTGACTCAATGGAGGCAGTTAAGCACAAGGAAGGCTTATGGAGCCATCTGTCCACAATCTCAAGAGACAAGTTACCTCCAGAAGTTGAAGAGAAGCTTACCTCGGCTGCAGCTGCTGCTGAAGCAGCAGTTTCTGTTGCAAAGGCAGCTGCAGAAGCTGCCAAGATGGCGTCAGAGGCTGCATTGCAGGCGAAACTGATGGCAGAGGAAGCTCTTAGCTCTTCTATATCTGTAATGTCCATGCATCATGGTCAATTTAATGTCATTAGCAGTCCACCTACCTTGTCAAGATCAACACCGGCATCATCTCTGAAAATTAAGAACAAGAGTCATGCCCCAGGTTCCATCATTTCTGTGGCACGGGAGGCTGCTAGAAAGAGGGTTGAAGAGGCATCTGCAGCTGCAAAACGTGCTGAAAACTTGGATGCCATACTGAAAGCTGCAGAGCTTGCTGCGGAGGCTGTGTTCAGGGCAGGAACCATTATTGGAATGGGAGAACCACTACCTTTTACCCTAAGAGAGCTTTTGGAAGCTGGGCCGAATGGCTATTGGAAGTCTGCGAGTGTGAGGAATAAATCTGGAAGTGGTAATGATAAACCAGTAACAGAAACAGTGGAGGTAGATGCACCTGCTAACTTTAACAAATCTGGCAGAAAGCGTGGTCGGAAACCTAAATCTGATCAATTACTACTGAGTTCGGAGCCATCTTCAAGCTGCAAAGAATTACAGCCATGTGGAATACACTCAGGTAAAGATATGATTAGCTTTTGGCATATCAAGACCATCGTTCACTTTCAGCTCATTTACCTTCTGTTTGTCTAATGTAGGACATGGGGTTGTTGAAGATGTTCCTGTCACTGTGTCGCTGGATGGTAGCAATGTTACAGCACCAATAAGCATTATCTGGAATGGCATTGAAAAGGGATCTGCAGTTGAGGTCAGTTTCTTTGTTTGGCCTGGATGCAGTTCTCCTTTCTTCCTTTCAACGTGGTGAAGATCATAGTGGTGTCTCTGGATTCTGGGCCTTTTGTTATTCCTTTTCTTCTTATAGTATTTACTCTGGTATTTATTGATTTTCTTGTTTCCTGATTGCTGGATCGTACATTAACACAATCTCCCAGATTATATTCACATCGATCAATATAGTAAAAATCAGAAAATGTTAGTACCTCAACCTTTTCATGTTAAAATGTTGGTAATGGTCATAAAAGCATATTTGAGTCCTTATGACAGATCTATATTGGTTGATGTGCATCAGCCCAAAACTAAAGAAAATTTGTGTGCTTACGTTTTAAGATGCTAATGATGTCCTTAAGTTTTTACATGTTCTGTTTCAGCAAGTGTTTGTCAGCCTTGCTGTGATCTGATCTGATTTGCCACCTCAATGCTTAATGCAACCTTTTTACAGTGTTACTTCATTTTGTTTTTGATAGGTTTTATCTGACAAAGGTGGGTTTGGAGTAGCTTGGTTTTCTGCTAAGGTTATTGATATAAATGCAAATAATGCTTTTGTCAACTATGACAACCACAACGGTGAGTATCCATTCATTGACCCGCATATCAACCTTTTGCTGACGCTCCTTTCATGGTGTCGTTTCATTTTTGATATTTTTCACAGCTACTTATTTAATTGATCTTTTTTCAGGAACTGGTCCTCGTGAAGAATGGGTTCCATTGAGACAAGAGGGGGTTAAGCCGCCTCAGATACGTCTTGCGCACCCTGCTACCCTCTCTAAATTCAAAACTAGGAAACGACGCAGGGAAACAACAGGAAGTTGTTTATGGGTTATTGGAGACCATGTAGACGCTTGGATCAATAATAGGTATATGCTATTCAGTGTTCTATGTAATGTTCATGGAAAATCCTGATATTCTCCAGTCAGGAACAATGTAGTTGTTAGATTATTGGTTTTTTTAGCTAGCATCTCACACTTTTTTTTCTGATTAGCCGCGCCATCAATTTTCTTTTGCTTGTCTCATGAATTACAACTTAAATTGCTGCTTGATGCGAGTTCACTATTTGTTGTGGTATCAGTGTTTTTAGATTTATTATCTACTTTATCTGATGCTTGTTTCTTTCAGCTGTTGGCGAGAGGGAATTATTTCTCAGAATTATGAGACTGATGAGACGAAATATGTTGTACATTTTTCAGGTATTTTTTTGCAGCCACTATCCCCTGTCACCCATTTTCTCCTTTTTACCTCCTTGTGTCCTTTTACATGCATTTGTTTGAAATTTTTTAGGAACTTAAGAGGCTAGAAACATTAGTTTGCCATTCATCAGTGCTGTACTGGTAGTCTGGTATTGATGGGAGAGCAGGTAGTGCCATTGAATTTTCAAAATTGGCAGAATTAATATTCCTTGTACATAAAACTGGGGATTAATATTACAAGCTATTCTAGTAATTGTAGGTTTTCTAAAAAGAGAAGACAACACACGGCTTATGAAATTCCTGTTTATTCTGCACCCATGGCCGAATCATTGTCGATCAGTATCCTGGTGTTTCTACATGCCAGCCACCTGAGTTAGTGTCTCTAGCTTCTTAAGTCCTGTGTAATCCTCAGAACAGTCCTGGCCCTCCTCCAAATCTGTATGTTGGTCCATCATCAATTGTTAGGTGCACAATATGTTCCAATCACCTTACCTAAGATCACATAGATTTCACCAGTCACCACGAAACAACTTTGGCAGTATCATAGCCAATGAGAAGGTGCATGGTATTTTCTTGCTCTTGATTTTGGGGTAAAATGTAAATGAAGGATAAACTAGAAACCTCAGAATACATAGAATAAACCAGTTTATTACTATGGTGGGTGTAGGGGCATAGCACTGGTTAATGCAGTTACGTCTCTGAGGCTCTTGAGCTAAAACTGATATTTTAATTGTTTTCTACAGAATTTATAGTTTGTTGGTTACTTATGTAACTGTCTTGTCTGATGTATTGTAATGTGTGGTCTGCATTGAACTTTTTTTTTAATATTATTCATTTCCAGTTGGAGGTGGTGGTGAGTCCATAGTAGTTGATGCTTGGAGTCTCCGTCCATCGCGTGTTTGGAAAGATGGTCAATGGATAGAGTGGTCTCATGCAAGAGAAAGGAAATCCAAATCTAATAAGGTTGATTTTTTACTTTCTAGACATTTTATCTTTTACTCTGTACCTGATGTTCAAAGTTTTGTTTTTGCTCAATGACTGAATGCAATTCCTATGATCTTAGGGCGATTCACCACTTGAGAAACGCCAAAGGACAGACTTGCTTGAAGCAGGTGGCAATCTATCTGTTGTTGGCGAAGCGGGGGTTTCTTCTAAGGACAAGAATACCAACACTGCAAAAAAACCGGAGGAACTAAAGCCATTGTCTTTATCTCAGGGTGAAATTGTTTTCAACATTGGGAAGAGTGTAGTTGAGAACAAATCTGATGCTCTTGCATTCAGACGGCCTGGATTACAAAAAGAAGGATCAAAGGTTGTCTATGGTGTTCCAAAACATGGAAAGAAGAAGAAGTTTATGGAAGTAAGCAAACATTATGACGCAGGCCAGTCTGACAAGATTTCTGAGGGCAATGCATCTAACAGATTCGCGAAACATCTGATGCCACAATTGCCAAGGCCACGTGAAAATACTTCCAAAGTTGATCCTATTAGAGGAAGGAGAGTAGGCGAGATGAGGTCTAGACTACCTAAACCTACTAAGTCTCAGAGCGTTGGAGGTAGCAGTGTTCCCGAAAAGGATTCCTTGCCCATGCATGTTCCAAATTCCTGTGTTTCTCAAAAGAGTTTTGGTTTTGTGGGAAGTTCGACAAGCACTTCGAACAATGAGAAGACCACCTCAGAAAAAGTTAATCCTGCACTTGGTGTGGGCCTTAGAATTGAAGTTCCTTCTGTTTCTGAATTGCAAACTGCATCTACTGTTCCTAGTTCCAAGCTGAATGTATCCACTACTAATCGAGCTAAAAGGAAATATGTTCCCACTGTCAGTAACACAAACAGAGCTATACTCAAAGCTTCTGAAAAGACGAGTTCTGATTCTGGTGAACCCCGAATGACTACTTCTGATTCTACTGAACCCAGACGATCTAACAGGCGAATTCAACCAACTTCAAGGGTAAGTACAAGAACTATATCTATGTTGCAACATATTTATATTAATCTGGACATTGCCTTTGAAGTCCCTTTTATCATTGAGTTTTAGTAGTACACTTTATTTCACTAATTGTTTACTCAGGATAAAATATAACTTGGCTCATGAAATACTCTTATTCTATTACTGTTAGTTATTTTAGCCTTTCTATACTTCATCTTGTTGGACAACTGAGATAGGTTACTGTTCTTTCTCTGTGCTTGCACACGAGTGGTGCTAGAGTGCGTGCCTGCTGTGGAACTTGCTATGTCTACTTATGTTATGCAGCTTGCCTGAAATGACCTACATATCAGAATTCTTTTTTTATATGCCTAACTTTTAGTCCAATGTTTTGTGCTACAGTTACTAGAGGGCTTGCAAAGTTCCCTTGTAATCTCCAAAGTTCCTGGCGAGAAGGCTCCTAGGAGCAATTACAAAAGTTCATCGTCAAGAGGTACCTCCACTTATTCCCTTCTTTTACTTTATCTGAGTGTAATCCTTTATTTTCTTTCATTCTTTGTTTTCCGTTACTTCTGATGGTCATTCTGTTATGAACTTTTGTCGAAACAGGGAGGCCTCAAGCTCATGGTTGAGTGAAGACACCAATAGCTGCTTTTGGTGGGACAGCTCTCGTTGTACATAGCTCATAGCTGCAGCCGTTCAGTATGGAAGCAGGAGGATAGGATTGGAGTAGGAAGTCTTTATTGGAACACAAGGATTCGGATGTATTATAAACTAGCTTAAGTGCATTGTGTTAACCCTTTCTTTTATTTGCTTGAATCAGCCTTTTCTGTGTTGTAGAATAGCCATTAATCTTGTAGAAACCTCCTTTTAGTATGTGTGGATACACCGGGTAAGAAATTGGTGTGGTTTAAATTCTTCCGACGATTTAACATGTGCTGAAGCCTGTGAACTCGTGACTCGCCAGCTTCGTTTGATCATTCATTGCTTTCTAGGTCGTCTCCCTGCAGTCGCAGAAGCTGGGTGGTGCTCTGCTTCTGTGCCGTTGTGTAGTGGGGGCTTTTGTTTGATCGTTTTTTCCGTTTTTGTGAGTTAACGGCCAGCGGTGCTGAATTGTTGGTTTGATATGGTCGTATTCGCGTCATGATCTGGTTTTGGTGTTGAGCTCTTGGCTATCGATTCCTGGAACCATACTTTCTGGGCTTTAGATTCAAGCAATGCACTCTTCAGAACTTCCGCAAGTACGTGGGAGATCTATTATTCTGCAGAACGTGGAAGTGCCTCGTTCAATCTTTTTGAAGTCTTCACTCTTCAGTCTAAGAGTTTTCCGGGTTTCTGGTGTTTTAGTCTGGTGTTTTAGTATACAAACTAGCAAACACGCCTGTGCGTTGCAATGGAACTCAATACATGCAGGAATCAGACTCCATACTATCGCTAAATGCGATTTATTCTAACTGATATGAGCAGAAGCAAATATGTATTGGAATCATGCTTTCTATTCATCATCGCTAGACATGACTTTCTATTTGTATCGGATTTGATCTGAAAACAATTGCTTATATATGTGATCTGTGTTGCTTTTGTATATTTGATTTTGGATGTTTATTCCTTCTCGTTCATCCTCTACGTCTTGAATTAGAATTAGTTTTGAATGCCAACTCTAGATGTCACGGACTCGGCTGTGACTCTTCTCTACCTTGGGATTAGAATTAGTTTTGACGGACTTGGTTGTGGCTCCTATGACGGACGACAGAGATTAATAAAGGTAAAATTTTAGCCATATTTTTGTCCGACTTTCCCTAAATAACTACATGAATGACTTTCCCTAAATAACTACATGAATGTTCGTTTATGTCTATTTTTATATGGATTGTGTTCAACTCCAATACAAGTTGCAACTTGAAACTTACTAAAATTAAGAAACCAAGAGCCCCATCCGATTTCAAACAAATTGGATCGTGTGGACTCATAATCCAAATACAAGATCTCTATATTCATCTCCAAGAGTTTTGCTAATTTTTTCTCCTAAAATCTTCATGTTTCCCAATTCCTAAAAGGTTTTTAGTAGAAAGAAAGAAAACTATCACCAAATATAGTATCTAATATGTGACTTCTAAAAAATTAATATTTGGCCAGCAATACAGTAGCAATCGACCATATAGCCAACGCAGTATATATGCAGCAGCCGGCCAACAAGCAAGCAGCAGTCATCCACCAAAAAGCAATGACCGTGTACAAAATAAACAGGGCTCGATGAGCAGTGGGCAGTCGTCGCCGATGGAGTCAAGAAGCACCAGCCGAAGCTCGCCGCGCTCGGCGTCCACCTGCACAGCCTCCTCTCAAGCAGCAAGCACAGCGGCCACCACTGCGACAGCCTCGCCGCGTCGGAGCGGGAGAAGAACCCGACATTGATGCACCTGTCGTGCCGGTCCATGGACCCTGCCGCCGCCGTGTGCAAGTACAGATACCGTCCTCGCGAGGTGGATTTCAGCTGCAAGAGCATGCCAATGCACAAGCGCCGGCACGAGAACAACCGCCGCCTGCGCCTGCAGAGCCGCGCCGCCGCCGACCAGGGACACGACCACCACCGGTTGTCGGAGCCTGAGCGCTTTGGCTGGTTCGCAATGCGGTGACGAGGCTGTTTGCGCTCATGGACATCCATCTCAAAAGTAAAAAAAAGGGTTCGTCCACATCCATCGCCTCTCTTCGATAGTTTTTTCCTCTCCAGTTGCAACGCACGGACACGTTTGCTAGTAGAGAGAAAATAATGCAAGAGGAATACATGGTCACAAACAGAACAGGGATAGACAAAGGAAAAAAAAAAGGAAATATTAAGAGAGAAAATTGGCGATTGAAACCAAAAAACGGGTTGAGCAGCCATCCGATACCTAGCAAAAAAACTGACATCAGACCCACGATAGAAAATAGAAAAGAGAAAAAAGAAAGAATTGAATATAGATATATAGGCGCATATACAAATTTGTTAGATCCAAAGAATTAATTTAGATTAGGATCAGGATTCCTAGCTATCCAAGTTATTTAACAAGCCCAACATATGTCATATATCTATTTTCAATATATGCTCTTGTATTTTACTATTTAGATTTGGATTAATATTTTTATTCATCTTAGGTATTCTATTTGGATTAGAATATGATTCTTAACTATATTTGTGTTCAATCTCTATATAAAAATAGGAGGATAGTAGTAGGTAAACGAATAGAGATATATGTATTCACGGACTTAGTTAGGGAAGGACATACCAAAAACAATAGGTGGAGAAATTTTGCCATTTTATTATTACTAGCAAATATGTCCGTGATTTTTTTCTCTCAATTTTGACGTCACTGACCAATGCACAGTCATGATAAAACTCATATATGAAAATATCTTACTTGTTTGTTTATTATATATGCTTAGTCATGACTGCCAACGTGGTGTTATTTTAATTTTGATTTAGAGTTTTTTGATTTCTATTAGTACCAACAACACATGATCGTTTAATTTCTATTCTTATTATTCTATTTCTATTTCGATTAAAATTCCTTTTCATTGCTTAATTTCTATTCTTATTATTTTATTTATATCTGGATTATAATTTCTTTTCATGTTACTTAGAAGTCTTACGTGTTTCCTAATAGGATATAAGATTTAGACCTCTATTTGGATTACAACTAGAATTCCAATCTTTTAAAGTTATATTAAGAAACCTTATTTGTAATCAAACTCTGTTTCGTGGTAGATTAGAGCTATTCTAACTCGTATATGAGCAAGGGTTATATATATAACTCCGGACGGAAGAAACTCTTCATTGCTCGGTAGTTAGAGGAGACAGATCTAAATAGATTGGATGGACGAAAAAAAGAGCTAGAAATTTTGCCTCATTATTAGGTATATAGACTAACAAATATGTTCGTGCGTTGCAATAGAAATTGATTTTCTCTTTCTCGATTTTGATGTTGTCACTGCTCCATACATAGTCATGATAAAATTTGCACATGAAAATATTTTACTTGTTTGTTTATTATATATCTTTACTTAGTCATGGATGTCAATGTGGTGTCCTTTTAATTTTTATTTAGAGTTGTTTTGTTTTCTATTAGTACCCTAACACATGATTGCTTAATTTCTATTCTTATTATCCTATTTCTACTTTGATTAGAGTTCCTTTTCATTGCTTAATTTCTGTTCTTATTATCCTATTTCTACCTTGATTAGAATTCATTTTCATGTTACTAGGAAGTCTTACGTGTTTGATATAGGATTTAGAGCTCTATTTGGATTACAATTATAACTCCTAGTTTTCCTCTTAACAAACCCTATTTGTAATCAAACTCTGTTTCGTGCTAGATAAGAGCTATTCTAACTCGTATATGGTATATTGAAGAATCATTGCCCTAGTTGGTTTCGGTGATTAACGACAATTAGAGATTATTATGGCTAACGTGTGTTTTACAGAGGCTATGCGTAGCTTAGCCATAGTGATCAACAAGAATGGGCATTTATGGTCATCACTTAGCCCCCAAGATGGATATCGTTTCGGGTTTCAAGAAGACATGATGAAGACCCTAGAATGATAGGCTAAGTGCCATAAGGTGATGAAGGGCACTTAGAAATAGATATGGCTTCTCTTTTTATCTTTGACCGTACTATTAAGAGGGGTTGAGATTAGTAGCTTGACTTAGGAAAGCTTCATGACTTAGGTGTGGTGCACACTTGACTTCCTTAGCTCTAAGCAAGCCTATGGTGACCGTAAGATAGCCTAGAACAACTTCCATATTCATCGCGACGAAAAACGAAGTTGATAGATCTGTTTTCTGGGCGTCGGACGCTCCTGAGTGAGGCGTCGGACGCTGTCCGTCGCGTCGGACAAAGGCACCGGACGCTGGGTGGTTGAGTCCACAGCGTCCGTCGACCTTCCAGTGGAGTTGTTTTCTGGCTAAGTTTTTCAGGGTCCGTCGGACACTGTCCGTCGGCCAGGCGTCAGACGCTTGGAAGAGCGTCCGTCGACCTTCCAGAGAGGGTGTTTTTTAGCCCGAGCCAGAGTGTTGCGTCGGACGCTGAGATGAGCGTCCGTCGCCCCAGTGACGTAGCGTCCGTCGCTGGGAACAGTGTGTCAGAACTAGCCGTTGGGCAGGGCGTCGGAGCGTCCGTCACCCAAACTATGAAAAGAACTAGCCGTTGGGCCATGCGACGGACCATCCGTCGCCTAGTCGACAGAGCGTCCGTCGCCAACTTAAAATGCCAGCCCGAGGCAGTTTTTTGAGGGTCTATTTATAGCCCCTCCCACTTCTCTCCCACCTTGCCTTTGCTCATTTGAGTTGCTAAGTTTGTTGAGAAGGTTGGGAAGAGAGCAAGAGCCCTAGAGTGAGAGAGCGATTCGCGAATCCATCCATCCTCTCCTCTAGTTCATCCAAGAGTTCAAGTGTGCATCCTCTAGTTGTGAAGCTTGAGTGAGTCAAGCGAAGATCGAGGCTTGTTACTCTTGGTGATCGACATCACCTAGACGGTTCGGTGGTGCTCGGAGGAAGGTGATCGCCGGAGGATTGTCGGCGGCCCTTCTCCATCGACGTTGTGATCGGTTGTGGGCGATTCACCGAGCCGGAGTGGCGAAGAATCAGCCCGTAGAGAGCACTCATCCCTTGCGCGGGATTGAGGGGGAGCTATACCTTGCGAGGTGCTCCAACGAGGACTAGGGGGAAGTGTCGACTCCTCGATACCTCGGCAAAACATCGCCGTGTCAAGCATCTCTTCCCTAGCTCTTTATTACCGCATTACTTTCCGCACTTGTCTTTAAATTCATACTAGAATTGTGTAGGAAGTTTTCGCTTTCTATTGACTTGCTACCGCTTTCTAGCTAGGACACACAAGCGGTAGGCACTAGGGGTTAATTGGCTCTTTATAGGCTTACCTCTTGCTTAGAAATTAAAAAGATCCCAATTCACCCCCCCTCTTGGCATCTTGATCCTTTCAATTTGGGTATCAAAGCAAGGTTTGCTCTAAATTAGGCTTCACCGCCTAGAGCAAGATGTCCCATGGGGATGGACCACCTCCCATGTTCGATGGAGACGACTTTCCTTATTGGAAAGTTCGTATGGAGGCCTATCTAGAGGCCGTTGACGTGGGCGTGCTCAAAGCTGCCATAAAGGCAGGCACTCTCTTCGCGGAGGACCTCAACTTTGATAAGCACAATGCCAAGGCGAAGCACATTCTCTTTCGTGGCATTAGCAAGGATGTCTTCAACCGGGTGCGTAACGCCAAAGACACATTTGAGTTGTGGACCACTATTTGTGCTCTTCATGAAGGCACAAAGAGTGAGCGTGAAGAACGCTATCACTTGGTCATGGCTAAGCTCAATTCTTTTTTCATGCATGCAAATAAAATATACTCACGACTTAACATTATTGTAGAGGAATTGAATGGGCTCGGCCTCAACCAAATGGCACCGGCCGATGTGGTGTGCAAGATCCTTTGTGTCTTGCCCATTGAGAAGTGTGGCCACATCGTCACGGTTCTTCACCAAGGAGATCTCTCCGCCGCTACACCAACACAAATCTTGGGCAAGATAAATGCCCATGAGATGTACATGAAGATTGGTGATGGTGACTCTTCTTCCTCCTCCAAGAAGAAAGAAAAAGAGAAGGAGGAGAAGAAAGACTTGGCACTCAAGGCATCCTCCTCGGAGAAGTACAAGATGCAAGTCATGTATGAGAGTACAAGTGATGATGAGGATGATGATGACCTCGCTCTCACGGTGAAGAAAACAACCAAGATGTTGAAGAAGCTAAGCAAGAATGGAGTCAAGTTTAACTCAAAGAAGAAGAAATTCTTCACAAGCTCTTCAAGAAAGCCTCTCTCCAAGATGGATTGCTACAATTGTGGAAAACTTGGACACTTGGTTCATGCTTGCCCCGAAGAGAAGAAAGACAAGTACAAGAACAAGAAAGCAAACAACAAGTTCAAGTACAACAAGGGAAACAAAGATAAGTCAAGTGATGAGGAGAAGAAGGATGACAAGCCATTCAAGAAGAAGAACTTCAACTTCCACAAGAAGAAGAAGAATGACAAAGCCTACATTGTTGGTGATTGGCTCACCGACATTGAAGACACAAGTGACTCATCCGGAGATGAAAGTGAAGAAGAGAAGGTGGCCGCCTTGGTGATTGGGTCATCTACTCCACCGCCACCCCCTCCATCATCTCCGGGCTCATCCTCTACACACCTATGCCTCATGGCTAAAGGTGACAAAAAGGTACAAAAAGAGGATAGTGATGATGAGGCTAGCTCTAGTGATGATAGTGATGATGAGTTTGAGGCACCTTCCTATGATGAGCTAATTGTAATTTGCAACAAATATACTAAGCTCATTAGGAAGTATAAAGCTAAAAGTGAATCACTAGAGAAAGCCAACGATAACTTGCATGCTAAACTTGATGACTTGTCTAGTGCTAATGATGAATTGAAGCTTGAGAACAAATCTCTCTCATCTAGCACTAGGGAGCTCAAAGCCTCACTCAAGCAAGCTAATGAGAAACATGATAAGCTTGAGAGGTCAACACAAGAGCTCCATACAAGATACAACTTGCTAAAAGATGACTACAACCAAGTTAAGAATGAATATGATACACTGGTGATAGCTAATGAATTGCTTTCAAATGATCTTGCTACACATGTTGCTATTAACCCGGTTGTTAAGTGTGATATAGCTACTTCTTGTGAGGACTTGCTTGATGAAGTTGCTAGTTGAAGAATCATTGCCCTAGTTGGTTTCGGTGATTAACGACAATTAGAAATTATTATGGCTAACGTGTGTTTTGCAGAGGCTATGCGTAGCTTAGCCATAGTGATCAACAAGAATGGGCACTAATGGTCATCACTTAGCCCCCAAGATGGATATCGTTTCGGATTTCAAGGAGACATGATGAAGACCCTAGAATGATAGGCTAAGTGCCATAAGGAGATGAAGGGCACTTAGAAATAGATAGGGCTTCTCTTTTTGTCTTTGACCGTACTATTAAGAGGGGTTGAGACTAATAGCTTGACTTAGGAAAGCTTCATGACTTAGGTGTGGTGCACACTTGACTTCCTTAGCTCTAAGCAAGCCTACGTTGACCGTAAGATAGCCTAGAACAACTTCCATATTCATCAGCAGAATGCTAAGTGCAAGGCCAAGAAGGTAGTTGAGGCCGAAAAGCATGATGACTATGTGAAGATGAGGCAAGAAAACTCCAAGCTCAAGGAAGAGCTAATCAACCTCAAGGAAAGCAAGCCATTCACTATCAAGTCGGCCAAGCAAGATGACCATGATGCAAAGACCTTGATTAACTCTCTCAAAGAGGAAATGCGAAGCTCAAGGTTGAGAAGATCAAGCTTGCAAGTGGATTGGAGAAGTTCACCAAGGGCCACAACCTCCAAAGTGAGCTCTTGATGAACACTATCATGAAGACCGACAAGTCTAGCATTAGGTTCAAGGAGAACCAAATCATGAAGGCCAAGGTCAAGATAGAAGCTAAGAACTACTACAAGAACAAGGTCATGAGAAACAATTATGACACACCAAAGCCCAAGCCCAAGAAGTGCTTTGGATGTGGTCAAGAGGGTCACTTTGAATCCCAATGCAAGACTCCACCTCCCAAGACCTTGCCCAAGCACATAAGTCCTTTCGCTCATGATGCACACTTCATCATCAACAAGGACTCCAAGGATAGACCCCAAGTTGTGTTTCTCGGTCCTAAGATGAAGAACAAGCCCAAAGTGCTATGGGTTGCTAAGGAGTTGGTGGACAAGGCTATGGGACCTCGCCAAGTGTGGGTTCCCAAACAACAAGCTTAACTTCAAGCCCCGGATGTTCACCACACTTGAGGAAGATTGTGAAGGGCAAGATAAGATTATCTTTGGGGACAATTCAAAAGGCAAAGTGCAAGGCCTAGGCAAAGTGGCAATCTCAAATGATCAATCAATATCAAATGTCTTGCTAGTACAATCTTTGAGCTTCAACTTGCTATCGGTGGGACAACTATGTGATCTTGGTTTCCAATGTCTTTTCACTCCAAATGAGGTAGTTGTGTCCAAGATTGAAGATTCATCATTGATATTCAAAGGGTTTCGGTACAACAATCTCTACCTAGTGGACTTCACCTCAAATGAAGCTAGTTTGCAAACATGTCTATTCTCCAAGAGTTCTTTGGGTTGGCTATGGCATAGAAGATTAGCACATGTGGGAATGTCAACTTTGAAGAAGCTTGTCAAGAAGGAGTTGGTTAGAGGTGTGAAGGATGTTGTGTTTGAGAAGGACAAACTTTGTAGTGCATGTCAAGCCGGCAAGCAAGTGGCAAACACTCATCCAACCAAAGCTTTCATGTCAACCACAAGAGTCCTAGAGCTACTTCACATGGATCTATTTGGACCTACCACCTATGCTAGCCTTGGTGGCTATCTCTTTTGCTTGGTGGTAGTTGATGACTACTCTAGGTACACTTGGGTGTTCTTTCTTCAAGACAAGGGAGAAACTCAATCAATATTCAAGAAGTTTGCAACTAGAGCCCAAAATGAGTTTGATGTGAAGATCAAGAAGATAAGAAGTGACAATGGGACTGAGTTTGTGAACACCAAGATTGAAGACTATTGTGATGAAGTTGGGATCAAGCATGAAGTATCCGCCACCTATACCCCTCAACAAAATGGTGTAGTAGAGAGGAAGAACCGGACACTTATTACTCTTGCAAGATCAATGCTTGATGAATACAATACCCCCGAGAAGTTTTGGGCCGAAGCAATCAACACCGCATGCTATGCGGCCAACCGACTATTTGTCCAAAGGCTTCTCAAGAAGACCCCCTATGAGCTTGTGAATGGAAAGAAACCGAATATATCCTTTTTCCGAGTGTTTGGTTGCAAAGTGTACATCTACAAGAAGCGCCAACACTTGGGCAAGTTCCAAAGGAGATGTGACATTGGTTTCTTACTTGGATATTCACTTAAATCCAAGGCATACCGTGTATTTAACAAAGCCACCGGCTTAGTTGAAGAAACGTATGACTTGGAGTTTGATGAAACTAATGGCTCTCAAGAAGAGCATGAAAATCTTGATGATGTAGGTGATGAACCCTTGAGGGAGGCAATGAAGAATATGCCAATTGGTGCTATCAACCCCCAAGAGGTGGAAGAAGTTGAAGATGAAGCAAATCAAGATCCTTCTCCACCCCACACGCCTCAAGTTGATGAAGAAGATCAAGTGAGGGAAGCTCAAGAAGACACTCACATTCCTCAAGATCAAGCCGAGGCCGAAGCAAGCAATGTTGAAGCGCCACAACCTCCTCCTCAAGTGATTAATAGAAGATATACACCTATGCTTCAAGCTCATCCACAAGACCTCATCATAGGGAGTCCATCAAGGGGGGTAACAACTCGATCCAAACTTGCTTCATATGTTAAACATCACTCCTTTGTTTCCTTTGTTGAGCCTTCTAGTGTGGAGGATGCACTTGCGGATCCGGATTGGGTGAACGCCATGCACGAAGAGTTGAACAACTTCACCCGGAACGAAGTGTGGACACTAGTAGAAAAGCCCAAAGGAGCAAGAATCATTGGCACCAAGTGGGTGTTTAGGAACAAGCAAGATGATCAAGGTGTGGTTGTGAGAAACAAGGCAAGATTGGTGGCAAAGGGGTTCTCCCAAGTTGAAGGCTTGGATTTTGGGGAAACCTTTGCACCGGTCGCAAGACTAGAAGCCATTCGTATCCTTTTGGAATATGCTTCACATCATAAAATGAAACTTTTTCAAATGGATGTGAAGAGTGCTTTTCTAAATGGTTTCATTAATGAACTTGTTTTTGTCTCACAACCTCCTAGGTTTGAAGACCCAAATTGTCCTAATCATGTGTATAGGTTGTCCAAGGACTCTATGGATTGAAGCAAGCTCCACGAGCTTGGTATGAGAGGCTAAGGGACTTCCTACTGAAGAAGGGCTTCAAGATCGGGAAAGTGGATACCACACTCTTCACCAAGGTGCTAGATGGAGAGATCTTTGTTTGCCAAGTATATGTCGATGACATTATATTTGGGTCAACAAACCAAGATCATAGCAAGGAATTTGGTGTATTGATGTCCAAGGAGTTCGAGATGTCAATGATTGGCGAGCTAACCTTCTTCCTTGGCTTCCAAGTGAAGCAATTGAGGGAGGGCACCTTCATATCCCAAGAGAAGTACACTTATGATGTGCTCAAGAAATTCAAGATGGAGGATTGCAAACCAATCAAGACCCCAATGCCTACTAATGGGCATCTCGATCTCGATGAGGGAGGTAAACCGATTGACCAAACTCTTTATCGTTCTATGATCGGTAGTTTACTTTACCTCACCGCTTCTAGGCCGGATATCATGTTTAGTGTGTGTATGTGTGCTAGGTTTCAAGCAAACCCTAAGGAGTCGCATCTTTGTGCGGTTAAAAGAATCCTTAGGTACTTAAGGCACACCCCTAGCATGGGTCTTTGGTATCCCAAAGGAGCTCCCTTCCAACTAGTTGGCTATTCCGATTCGGATTACGCCGAGTGTAAGGTTGATAGGAAGAGTACCTCCGGCGGGTGCCACATGCTAGGAAGATCACTTGTTTCTTGGTCCTCAAAGAAGCAAAATAGTGTGGGCATTGTCAACCGCCGAGGCGGAATACATTGCCATGGGAGCAAGTTGTGCACAAATCTTATACATGACCCAAACACTCTTTGATTACGGCGTGTTTTTAAGAGAAGTTCCACATTTGTGTGATAATGAAAGCGCCGTAAAGCTTGCAAATAACCCGGTTCAACACTCTCGCACCAAGCACATAGATATTCGCCATCACTTTCTTAGAGATCATGTGGCTAGGAAAGACATAACACTAGTTGGAATTAAGAGCGAAGATCAATTGGCGGATATCTTCACTAAACCACTCGATGAAACAACCTTTTGTAGGTTGAGAAGCGAGTTAAATGTGCTTGATCACTCTAATTTCACTAAAAGATGAGTTTGTGTGAACCATGCATTCATATGTAATATAACATGTTTAATTTGGTAATGCACATAGGCTTGGCTAACGCGGTTAATATAACCGCCCTCAAAGCGTGTGACAAAGCTTAACCGCGGTTTAAACTTGCAAGCAACCTAGATTCAAATTTCGTATTGCATAGCATATGCATGTGTGTTGTTTGCCGTTTCTTTTCGGTTAAGTTTGAGCATCCTCTGTGTTCGTCCACTTAGGGGGAGCATTCCAAGCTCAAGACACTTCTATACCCCTCTTGTGGCTATATGATGACTCCTTGGTGCTTCCATTCGAATATTTTGAGCTAAAACTAAAATCAAGCCTATGGCAAACTATTTGAAAATGAGTGTTTGAGAGATGGTTCTCATATCAAGTCCAATCAGGTGTTATTTGGATCTTATTGGGATTGGAACTTGGTTGGGAGAAAGACGCAAAAACAAAAATTGAAAAATTCCATTTAAAAGGCGTCGGACGCTGCCGACGGACGCTTGGTGTCAATTGCCTCAGCATCCATCGTGATCGTCCGGAGATTAAAGTTGCCTGCTTACAGGGCGACGGACGCTCCCCCCATTGTTCGTTGCGGTCAATGCGCTCGGGCGTTTCAAATCTATTCTGGAAGCCCGACGGACGATGCCGTCGGACGCTCTCCGAGCGTCCGTCGCAGTCCGACGCTCTCCGAGCGTCCGTCGCAGTCCGACGGAGCGTCCGTCGCGAACTTAAGGCGCATTTTTTTTAAAAAAACCTGACTCTTTCTCTGTTCTTCTCGGTCGACCATATTCCGTCCGCCGCCGCGCTTCAAACCCTAGCCGCCGTCATTCCCTCGCCGCTGAGCACCTGAGAAACCCCGCTCCGGCGAGATCCCCACTGCTCCTGCGCCGCCTCTCCTCCCTGCGCTGCCTTGCGCCGCCACCCCCTCCACCTTGCACCACCGCCGCTCCAAAGCCTCTCCACCCTGCACCGCCGCTGCTCCCCTGCGTAATTCCAGCCATGCAGGACTCTGCTTGCCGAGGAGCTCTCCTCCAAGCTCTGTGGAGGTTGATCGATCTCAGTCAAGGTGACATTCAACTCCTGTGACTTTCCCTCTGAACTGCAAATCACCTCACCATTCTCTATCACCACCCTAAACCTTGCATTGCCTTGTTAGTTTGCGGATTGCGGATAATCGATCGAGGGATCTCTCCTTCTCTCTTGTTTTGGTCAGGGTTCAAGGGTCCGTTGATCAGAGGGTCAGTTGAGCAGTGGCAGTGATCTCGGGGCAAAGCCCGTGAGTACGGATCGAGGCAAAGCCTCGCAAGGACAGTCCAGGGCCGGCGTGCCACTCTTGCAGTTGGTTGTTCTGTGGTCTGTCAGTGGTTGATTGTCAGTGGGCAGTGAGATTGTGGTTTGATTGTTGAGGTTCCTTGTCAGCGTTTTGAATTGCAAAAGTTTGGTAGATGGCAAGACCGAAGAATGCCGGTCCCGTTCCCGGTAGTGGTGGTGACCCTCCACCTCCACCGCGTCCACCCACTGACCGGGGAAAGGGCAAGCAAAAGGTCATATCACGGAAGCGCAAGAGGCCTTTGATGGATCCAGATTCAGTGGCAGCGCTTGCAGTAGCAGAGGCTGCCGAGATAGCGGAGCGAGGAGGACGTCGCGCCGGTTTGAGGCTCTCGCCTTGCCGTGGAGCGCATCGTGAGTCCTCTATGCGTCCTGAGACAGAGCCCGCCGAGGCTATTGAGGCAGAGCAGACAGAGCCAGTCCCAGAGACTGAGCAGACAAAGGCTGCGGGCCACTCTTCCATTGGTGAGTTGATGAGCCGCCGAGTTACCCGATCCAGAGGCTCTGGTGCACCACCTAGTCCTCCAGGACCTCAGCTCCCAGACCCAGTGAGGCACCAGGTCAGAGCACTTACAGCGAAGCAAGTCCAGTTACTCCGCTTCGTGGACTTTCAGTCCTGGTTCCCACCTCAGAGGGACCCCCGTGCCGGACGAGACTTCTACACCACAGTGCACGAGGATTTCTACAGAGCTTACATCGACACTGATGCTCCTCTTAGGGCTCACAGGGTGTGCCCATCTGCCCATATAGAGGGGATCGGTGGTCCAGAGATCCTACAACACCTACAGTACATTCAGGGTCTATCAGATCTGATGGGACGTCCAGGAGCATATCAGAAGGAATGGGTATATCAGTTTTACGCATCTCTATGGATCTCCCCTGATCACGAGTTCCTACACTTTGGATTCCAGGGACGTGACTTCAGGGTTACATCAGCTAGATTCAGAGAGCTTTTCCACCTCGAGTCCTCTCCTACGAGGATTCACAGTTTGTGCTATGGGGATCAGGAGGCCCCTCGCCGACCTCACGATGGTATAGTGCCATCTACGGATTTCGTGAGGCCGTGCTTTCAGCAGCCGTTCACTGAGGGTTCGAGCCGTACACCACGTGACCTCACTCCACTTGCTCGGATCCTCCACGAGGTACTCAGGCGTACCATCCTCCCTCGGATTGGAGCTCAGGACACTATTACACGTCTACAGCTTTGGCTCCTTGCTCACATTGTCCGGAAAGAGAAGTTCGACCTCTGGGATTTGATTGTGAGCGAGCTTGAGGATATCATAGCCGCTGGGTTCAGGGTCACTGACAGCTACAGTTTGCTCATTGGATTTCATATCTGATAGTTGCCAAGACCAGGTCAGGAGCTATGAGAGTCACTCTTACGAGGTCAGCTACAGAGTTTCTCATATATTCGATGAGTCAGCTCGTGATGCATGGAAACTTGCCTCGCCCTAGCAGAGCTTATAGACCAGGCACCAGGCAGGCCGGTGTGCCACCTCAGTCAGCAGAGGTCACAGACGCTAAAGTTGAGAAGATTGCTCAGGCAGAGCTGGCAGATTTAGATGATGAGATTGACACAGGTGCCGAGACAGTCTATAGAGAGGATCTCGACTCTGACAGTTCCGACGAGGACTACCAGCCAGTGCGCGAGTACGCGCCGATGCCTCATGACCATGAGGCAGGAGGGTCAAGCACAGCCGCAGCAGCTCCAGCTCCAGGTTCCAGCACCTCAGAGGCTACACTGCTTACTATTCTGTCGAGGATGCAGGAGGAGCAGTCACGCCAGGCAGAGGAGCAGAGACGACAGGCTGCAGACTTGTGGAGGCTCACAGAGCAGCAGTTGGCAGCTCAGGCACAGACACAGGCTAGGCAGGATGAGTTCCAGCGCCAATTCCTGGCCTATCAGCTACAGCAGATAGAGATTCAGAAGACACAGACGTTGTTGCTTGAGCGTCTTCTAGCCTCCAGCTCCGGGCAGAATTCCACTCCTCAATTTCAGTTGCCCGGAGTCTCGCAGCAGCAGCAGTTTACCTCACCTCCACAACAGCCTCCAGTAGTTGTGGTTCCGACTCCAGCGTTACCGTCCGGAGGACAGTAGAGTCAGGCACCAGCTACTCCTCCGTTCTAGGCACCAGCTTCTCCCACGTATCAGTCTCCGAGGACCCAGGTGTCTTCTTGGTTAGCTTCGCCCGGAGAGTTTCAGACAGGATTCACTCCTATCCGGGGAACTACCATAGCAGAGGCCTCGCGAGATCTGTCAGCCTCTTACCTGGAGATCACGGGAGAAGACTCCCCAGGAGCAGCTCAGCTAGTCTCACTAGCTCCAGAGGTTGTAGCGGATCCTCCGGCGATAGGCACCCACCTGTCTTCAGTTGCCTCGTTGGAGATCGCACCTGAGCAGTCCGCGCAGACAATTACCACTCCTCCGGCTGCAGTTCAGACAGATGCCATGTCACTCGCAGTTGAGACAGCTGTCACAGAGGCTCAGGATGAGGTAGTTACAGTGGTAGTCTCCTCTCCAGCTCAGACTCAGCCCGCAGAGGTTGCAGCAGCAGTGTCACTTGTTGCCCTAGCAGTGACACCATCCCCTTCGCCTCAAGTCTTCACTCGTCGGGTCACTAGGCCCGCTACTACAGAGGCAGGACTGTTAGAGGCACCCGCTGTGCCTCAGGGGAGTTAGTTGAGACAGTAGTTGCAAAGGCCGAGGCAGATGATGAGTCAGACGAGTCAGACCTTCAGGACTTCATCATGCTCGATCGCAAGGCTGCAGCTCCTCCACCTTCTTCTCCAGCCCCAGACGCTTAGTTTTTGATGCTAGACGCCAAAGGGGGAGAGAGGGTCGAGTATAGAGATAGGGGGAGGGATTTGGATCTTTGTATGCTTAATTTCCCCGTACTCTTTCATCATGTCTACTTTTATGCATTTGTTTATATGTGTGATGTGGTGATTACTTTGGTTGATGTCTATATGGTTGGATGTGACAAACTCTTGATTATCACTAATATATCTTGTGAGTTGTCTCATGTTTCATGATATATCTCTATGCCTAAATGATAATTGATCTTCCGCGCTATACTCCGATACATCGTTTGAGAATATCATGAGGTACTTCTTTTACATTCATATCTATGAGTACCATGATTTGTGATTTGGCTTGGGTGAGCAAGTATGCTTCATTACAATTTCACTAACCCTTGCTCAACCATTCCAAGTCACCATAAAGTCTAAACCATAACTCTTATCCATACTCGAGGTGTTATTGTCGTCAATCACCAAAAAAGGGGAGATTGAAGAATCATTGCCCTAGTTGGTTTCGGTGATTAACGACAATTAGAGATTATTATGGCTAACGTGTGTTTTGCAGAGGCTATGCGTAGCTTAGCCATAGTGATCAACAAGAATGGGCATTTATGGTCATCACTTAGCCCCCAAGATGGATATCATTTCGGGTTTCAAGAAGACATGATGAAGACCCTAGAATGATAGGCTAACTGTCATAAGGTGATGAAGGGCACTTAGAAATAGATAGGGCTTCTCTTTTTATCTTTGACCGTACTATTAAGAGGGGTTGAGATTAGTAGCTTGACTTAGAAAAGCTTCATGACTTAGGTGTGGTGCACACTTGACTTCCTTAGCTCTAAGCAAGCCTATGGTGACCGTAAGATAGCCTAGAACAACTTCCATATTCATCGCGACGAAAAACGAAGTTGATAGATCTGTTTTCTGGGCGTCGAACGCTCCTGAGTGAGGCGTCGGACGCTGTCCGTCGCGTCGGACAAAGGCGCGGACGCCGGGTGGTTGAGTCTACAGCGTCCGTCGACCTTCCAGTGGAGTTGTTTTCTGGCTAAGTTTTTCAGGGTCCGTCGGACGCTGTCCGTCGGCCAGGCGTCGGACGCTTGGAAGAGCGTCCGTCGACCTTCCAGAGAGGGTGTTTTTTTAGCCCGAGCCAGAGTGTTGCGTCCGTCGCTAGGAACAGTGTGTCAGAACTAGCCGTTGGGCAGGGCGTCGGAGCGTCCGTCGCCCAAACTATGAACAGAACTAGCCGTTGGGCATGCGACGGACTGTCCGTCGCCTAGTCGACAGAGCGTCCGTCGCCAACTTAAAATGCCAGCCCGAGGCAGTTTTCTGAGGGTCTATTTATAGCCCCTCCCACTTCTCTCCCACCTTGCCTTTGCTCATTTGAGTTGCTGAGTTTGTTGAGAAGGTTGGGAAGAGAGCAAGATCCCTAGAGTGAGAGAGTGATTCGCGAATCCATCCATCCTCTCCTCTAGTTCATCCAAGAGTTCAAGTGTGCATCCTCTAGTTGTGAAGCTTGAGTGAGTCAAGCGAAGATCGAGGCTTGTTACTCTTGGTGATCGACATCACCTAGACGGTCCGGTGGTGCTCGGAGGAAGGTGATCGCCGGAGGATTGTCGGCGGCCCTTCTCCATCGACGTTGTGATCGGTTGTGAGCGATTCACCGAGCCGGAGTGGCGAAGAATCAGCCCGTAGAGAGCACTCATCCCTTGCGCGGGATTGAGGGGGAGCTATACCTTGCGAGGTGCTCCAACGAGGACTAGGGGGGAGTGTCGACTCCTCGATACCTCGGCAAAACATCGCCGTGTCAAGCATGTCTTCCCTAGCTCTTTATTACCGCATTACTTTCCGCACTTGTCTTTAAATTCATACTAGAATTGTGTGTAGGAAGTTTTCGCTTTCTATTGAGTTGCTACCGCTTTCTAGCTAGGACACACAAGCGGTAGGCACTAGGGGGTTAATTGGCTCTTTATAGGCTTAACTCTTGCTTAGAAATTAAAAAGAGCCTAATTCACCCCCCCTCTTGGGCATCTTGATCCTTTCATATATGAGCACGGGTTATATATATAAGTCCGAACGGAAGAAACCCTTCATTACCCGGTGGTTAGAGGGAGACAGATCTAAAATAATGGATGGACGAAAAAAAGAGCCGAAATTTTTGCCTCTTTATTATTAGGTATAGATATAAGAGTTGTGGGGAGAATCCTGGCCAAGATAAACTGGAAAAAACTATTTAGGACCGGTTTGGATGTTGCATTATTAAGGAACTTAGTATCAATAAACTGTAGTTTTAGAACTATTAATGTGTAAAACCATAGTTTCAAAAAGAATGTGTAAAACCATGGTTTAGAAAAAAGAGGTTTAGAGTGAAGTTTTTAAAACTCAAAATGCTATAGTTTCAGAAATACAATGGTATTCAAAACTATAAATTTGTTGCAACCAAATACTATATGGCATTCTAAAACTGAAGTATTGCGTAAAACCATGATACTTTTCTTAAACCCTAAAAATACTTTGTATCCAAACAAAGCCTTACTTCTTAGATTATACATGGACCGTTTAACAATGTTGTATGTGACTTCAAGTGTCACCACACCGCTAAAGATGGCAACTGGCACAAAATATCCATATGTCTTGGCTTATCAGCCACCGAAACAGTGTTTTTTTCTCACATAAAAACAGCCAAAAACGACATCAGTCGACTTATCAGCCACCGAAACGATCAAACGAACAGGGCCTTAAGTTTGTGCCCACGGGTATGGGATGGGCGTGATTCTAAACCCGATGGATATTTTCTCGCGGGTATAGAAAAATTATATAACACACCCGCAAACCTGCATACGTTATCTAATGTTGAGATATAGACATTTATGTTGGTATATTGTTTCTTACTTGCTATTAAGGTATGGTTGGGTGCTTTGTTGCTTCATTTTTGCGGGTGTATGGATGTGCCCGTGGGCATGTGATATCCGAGAATAGCAGGTACGGGCATGGTTTTATACCCCATGACAGCTATAGCGGGCGCGGGCACAAATTTTTGCTCATGGGTATAGATATTTAGAGCTAGTATTCGCGCGGATTTTATCCGTTGCCATCTTTACACACCGTCTTGCTCCATGGACCACGGGAGAATTGCTCTCTGCTCCTAGCCGTTTGCAGTGTGTGTAGGGAGAAAAAAAATCTGCTCTCCTTTCTCCGCCTCCCTCACCCTCCTCTCACCTCCTCTCGTCGGTCATGCGTTCCCTTCCGCACCTCCCATGAGGTCTCCTCACATTTGCTGATGTCCTACTCCATTGTCCGTGCGTCATTGCTTTCCCACCTTCATCGAGAATGAGCACACCATCGTCGAGCTTAGCGAGATCAAACCCACAGTTGATGAAACTAAGGCCGCCCAACTTGCTAAGACCGAGCCCACCGCTAGCGAGGTTGCCGAGACCAAGACAAGTATAGGATTAATTTCATGTGTGCATCATCATCGTTGTTGTTTTCCTAACTTTTCCTCTATTTATAATGATGAAGTTGTCAATGCATCGAATGATGTTGAGCCCCTTGATGGGAGCAACTTGGTTCACTTCTTCCGACAAGCCTTGCTACCTATTTGGTTGTTCTGTTCTAGATAAGTCGGGATTCATTGGATCTTGTTTAGTTACCAGACTGTTTGAGTGCATTCACCTCATTTTTTACTAAGATGATTTTACCTCTTCTCCGGTTCAATCAATTGTGCCAAATAGGTGGTGAGCAATGGGCATGCTACTCCAGGAATGCCATGAAAGGAAGCACCAAGCACACAGGAGCCATCGGTTGCGCTATGGCTACTAAGAAACACAACAGAAGTATCATCTTCAACAGATCCCTCGAAACACACATTGGAATCACGAATTGATAAATGCTAATAATCAAATTCAAGAAAAAAATTCCACCAACAAACATGGAGGCAAAATGTGGCCACTTGCAGCAATTCTCCAGCTCCTTTGAAGCAAAAACCAATGAACTGTGGTCCACGGTCGGCACACACGGACGTAATGAAAGGTGGCAATGTGTGGGGCTGAGCGGCATGGCGATGTGTGTGTGCTTGGAATGCACTCATCTTCCTCGTCCAATAATCATAGCCTGTCCCATTAAAGGACGGTGGCTTCTCCATATGGTTGATTTGAGCCATTTTAACACTGTAGGTTGTTAAGCTTCAAACAACGGTGACCACAACTCCGATACCACTTGAAAGGTCCTAAATGGCCAGAGAGGGTGAATATCCTAGTAAAAATTTCCACAAAACACTTAGAGCAATTGGTTAAATAATAATAAGGCGCAAACACAATTTTGCACTAGCTCTACAAGTGTGTTTGCAAACCACCTACCAAATGATAGTTGCTATTATCTCTATGTCACACAATCAAGCTATGTCACTACTTGACTAACTAGTGAGCTAGCTAACAAGAGAGAAAAAACTAATTACAACTACTAAACTCAACTAGCTAAGCAAGAGAGCTACTTCTACACAAGATAAGTATGGAAGTAAGGCAAGTGAGTAGAGAGCAATACCGAGCCAACAAGAGACAGATCAATCACAATAATATCAAGGTGACAAAATAATTTATCTCCGATGTTCAATTGCTTGCTGGTAATCTACATCCTCATTGTGACAACACACACACTTGGTGGCTCACGCACTAATAGGCATACACAAGCCAGACCCTATACAAAGGCACCATAAGAACTAACATAAGAGAGGGTACTCAATATCACGATTAATCCACTAGAGTACCTTTTCACAATAACCTGCGGGGACAAAGTTCAAGAACCCCTCACAATCGAATGATTGGAGCTAGCAATAATCACCAATAGCCGCTCAATGATCCTACAAGCTCCAGGATGACTAGGTGATGACAATCACCAAGAATAACAAGAATTATCTTAGTCCAATCTTCCCAACTAGTCCCACAAGGTGCAAGAACTAAATGCCAAGCACTAGGAGCTCTCCAATCTCAACCAAAATGATGAACCCAAGTGATCAAGTGAGTGGAGTGTGTTCTTTTTCTCTCAAAGGGTTTGCATAATTGATTAGGGGTCGAAGAGAATGACCATAGCGGCCACTATGGCTATTTATAGCTCCAAGCTAAGAATAGAGCTGCTACCCCTTGGAGTAGCTTTCTACATGGGCACCGGACAAGTGGTGGTGCACTATAAACCCTATTTGGTGATCCCAACGGTTGAATTCCAATGACTAGTTTTAATTAGCCATTGGTTGTCAGAGGCATTGGAGAGCCTGTCCAGTGGACCCTTGCCCATGACTTTCAAGTTTTCATGTGCCTTATCGAAATTTATGGCAATGCTCAAGCGATGCAACAGACACTTTGTCTGGTGATCATTTTCACGAAGTACCCGAATACACACTCCTCTAAAAAAGAGGCGGTGCCCCTGTCAGTGCACCATACGACACTGTGCTAGGCCGAGACACGCGTGCACTTCTGCTACACTTGCACCATATCCTTCCCACTGGACAGGCACTCCGGTGCCACCTAGATGGCAGTGCTCAAAAGTATCCTTACAAGCGATGCTAACTCTCAAATATTTTCACAAACATATTTATAGCCCAGTTAGCATTTCCAAAATATTTTTCAAAATCACTTTTGCTTGCCCTTCGAGTGTATCACTAGGTCCCAATGCAATGAACTTAATACCAACATTTGGTGGCACTAGATGACACAATCGTCTAATTAAGTTCTCCTCTAATAGTACGAACGTTTATCCTAAATCTAATCACACTCTCTATAGTGTCTTACTTGGGAAAAAACAAAATCCCTATTTATACCTTTGCCTTGAGCATCATAGGGTTTTGTGTTACTCTTTCTTCTTTTTTTTTAAGTTGGAGCGATCACCATCTTTTGGCCATCTCCATCATGGACTAACTTATCTCATCTACACACTTAGATATAGGGTAAGTCTCATAGGTTTCATTAATTAACCAAAGCCAAACTAAGGCTTTCAGCTGACCACGGTGCAGGTAGGAGACCCAATCTAACCCACATTGGATGGACAAGATCGTATGATTGATGGATCCAACAAGGATAATGGGCTAACAAACGATGTGGTTCGATCCATTGCTCGTGGGTTGTCCTACAAATTCATGTTAAATAGAGGAGATATAGATAGCCAAACGGATCGACTGGCTGACACACTAAGTCCATTGTGTTGTGTCGTGTTGTGTCGTGCCAGCCCACATGCTGCTCCAATGGCCTAGGCTTGGCCACATAGGCCTTGTGCCGGCCCGACGACCTAACAAGTAGCAACCCTCAAGGATGTCTTAGGGTTTATTTGATAGAGCTTTATCTAATTCTGATTCTCTATGAAAGCTGATTATCTGATAGAAGTGATTTTGTAGTTGAAAGTGATTCTATTTAATTCTTTAGTATAAACGCTCAAAATCAAAATTGAGAACCACTTTACAGACTCAAGAGAAGCTATTTTTTTCACTCTTAGTTTATTTGAGAGAATCAATGTACAAGATCAACATAAAATCACTTCTTTCTAAAAAAAGTGTTTAGAAGAGCTCTTCTTAAATCCAACAGAGAATCGGTTCTAGGAGGTGTGCCTTATGATTATACCCCATTATTCTACAAAAAATCTTCATTTGAAAGTGTAAAATGTGCATATTTGACTTTGTTAGCAATCATTAATTGTATTGCGTAAGCAAATTATACGAACGTACTCCCTCCATTTCAAAATGGGACAATTGCATAACTTTCCTTGTTTTAAACTCTAACTTTACGTTTGCCCCTATTTTTTTTAACTTTGCACGTTTGCCCCTGGTTTTTAAAATTGAAGGCACCGTTTACCCCTGTTTCTCAACACCATGAGATTGTGTTAAATAATAGACAGAAAAAAATGTTGAAAAAAAAGAAAAAGAGAAAAAGACTAAACTACCCCTTATCCAATTCACCGACTCCTCTCATCCCCATTATGTTTCCTGGATTCTTCTTCCTTGGCTTAGTCGTGCGCGCTAGGGACGCGACGGCGACCGGCGGGCGGGTGCGGGGACGCAACGGCGGCCAGCAGGCGGGTGCGGGGACACGGAGCGGGCGGCGCGCGGCGACGAGCCAGCCGCGGGGGGCCGAGGGCGGCCGGCGCAGGGCACACGCGCGGGCGCGCGGGGCCGCGAGCGGCACACGGCTGCAGGCCAGGCCAAGCGCGGGCGGGCGCGCGGCTGCAGGCTAGGCACGGGCGGCGCGCAGCTGCCGGCGAGGCGAACGCGAGCGGGGCGCGGGGCCGCGAGCGGCGCGCGGCTGCATTCCAGCCGCGGGGCGCGGGCGGCACGGGCGTCCACCGCGGGGCACAAGCGTGGGCGGTGTGGGCGGCCAGCGCGCGGCGCGAGCTCTCCAGGCGCGGTCACAGGCGGCCTGCTACACGGGCGGCCGGTGCGGCGGCGGGCAGTCCCACCAGCGCAGCCCGCGCGGCGGCGAGCGTGTCCAGCGACGATTCGGACGACCGGCGTGGCAGCGGGCAGGCCCAACAGCGGAGCACGTGGCCGGCGAGCGTGCCCAGTGGCGATTTGGGTGGGCGGCACAGCGGCAGTCGAGCGATTCATGTTGAGGGCATTTCAGTCTTTTCAGCATGTACTTCACGATGTTACCTCTCCTTTATGGAATAGGGGCAACTGGAAGCTTTAGATTCAAAAAAAATATGGGCAAACGTACAAAGTTAAAAAAATAGAGACAAATGTGAAGTTAGAGTTTAAAACAAGGACATTTATGTAATTGTCCCGTCTCAAAATATCGTCGTTTTCATTTTTCGAGAAACAACTTTAACAATATATATATTAAAAAAGTATTAATATTTATGATACATAGTCAGTATTATTGGAAAGATATTTTAATTTAGTTTTTTAATAAATATATTTAAAAATATAAATATTAGACATATTTTTTTGTAAGTCGAGTCAGACTTGTAGCATGGACATTGAAAACGATAAATATTATGGGACGGAGGAGTATCAGGTAGACTATGACTTTATTACAACTTGTCGTGCTAGCTGCCAATATTGACTTTCGTGTGAATTGGTCATTTGTCAGCACCAGCTATAAGTCATGGAGCTAGTCGAATCGGGGAAAGTTTATTGCTTCAAGGAAATTAAGGGAAGATGGCTGAAATCTTTGAGAAAATGGAAGTGGAGTTCGTCGACCAAGATGAGAGTGTGCAGGTTGTTGCAGATAACATCCGTGACACTGGTGAGGTTCCTGAAAGGTATATCAGGTCTGAGACAAAGTCTGATCCTGTCATCGTCGATGTCGAGGGTTATCATCTACCGGTAATAGATATGTCAAGATTGCTCAACCCCGATTTTTCTGAGGAGGAGACTGCTAAGCTTGGATCTGCCTGCGAGCATTGGGGATTCTTCCAGGTTTGTTTTTCTCTAAAAAAATAATCTTCCAGGTTCGTCTTGTTGCAGAAATTAGCTCCCTTTGATGCATGCCTGCCCACATTTATCTCACTGTCAAGGCGGATCGTCCCCTCCCGCCGGAACCCCTACCCCCGATCCCGCCGCCCTGGAGTCTGAACGTCGTCCCGCGTCCGCTGGAGCGGGACCGAGGTTGAAGACGACGAAAGGGAAAAGGGGAGATGCCGAGACCTGGGCTTCCGAGTTCTTTTTCTTTGAGCAAAGGCCTTCTGAGTTCTGAGTTGGGGTTTTTGGTGCTTGGGGTGTGTGCGTATGGGCATTGGGTCGCTCCCGTCTGGCCAGCCAGGCCCATCAACAGCCTTAGGGCAAGCAGAAGCGAAGTTCCAGCTCTCCGCGCTAGCTGCTGGCCGCGGCTCGCCCTCTGTCCCTCGCCGCGTCGGCGCGCCGGCTCACTCTCCCCATCTCCGGCCTCCCGCCCTCCTCCCATCGTCCCCTCTCGGTCTCCTGTGCGGTGGCTGCGCCTGTGCGCGGCTGGCGGGAAGCAGCCAACCACGGGCTCCCCACCGGACACCGGGCACGACGCTCCGCCTCCTGGTCTCCCAGCGCTGCGCTCCCGGTGCCCTGTGCACCAGCTCTCGCCTCTATAAGGTGCTTGTCTGTTATTCCTTCTCTGAGCTCAAGTTGTCCTGTGCAAAAATATTGACCTGGAATGTGTTGTCTGATTAGCAAGATGCATGAGATCTTGGTATGAGCCAATTCTTGTGATTTGTTTATATCAGCTCTTATGATTCGTTTATCTCTTGACAGACCTATGCAAATGAAGATTAAAAGGAAGGCTACATTTATTTATGACCATTTTGAATTGAAAATAATAGAAATTCTAGTGATTCTCATTAATTACCATATTTCTAAAATGTTCAGATTGGAAGCAAAATCCTTTAGATCAGCTTGAACAGAAATTTAAAATGTCATGTCTCTTAATGTGCTGAGCATGATATGAGTTCGCTCTACCTCCATTTTCGGGCTGGGTCCACCACTGACTCTCTGTCTGTATGTACAATGCAATTTCCTTGTAACTATTCCTCTGGTGAATGGTGATTATTTTAACTTATTTGTAAAAAGAAATGCACTATTTTGCTCTGTTATACCATGGCTGACACTAATCACAACAAACTCATGGGATTAGTGTGATAATTGCAGCTAGTGAACCATGGAATGGATGGAGGATTGTTGCAGCAAATTAAGGCTGACATCACAAAGTTCTTCAGTCTTCCACTGGAAGAAAAGTTGGCAGTGGCAATTCCACCAAATGGCATGGAAGGGTTTGGCCACCATTTTGTTTTCTCTAAGGAACAGAAGTTGGACTGGGTCGACATATTGTTCCTTGCCACACGGCCTGTTGAGCAAAGGAACCTATCCTTCTGGCCTGCAAAGCCTTCCACATTCAGGTGAAATTATCTTACATCGGCCAATTCGTACCATGTTTTAAGAAACTTTTGCATTTGATGCCTGCAACAGTTGGATATTGGATTTCTTCATGTACTCCAATTTTTATCATGCAAAAGTCATCTAAAATAGGTAACAAAAGGAGTTGGAGAATTGCTTCTGTAAGTTAACATGGAAGGTGCCTTTCCAATAACATCTGGATGATAATTTTTAAACATGCTTTATATTGAAGCACACAGATTTTTATTCAACATGTATGACAGTATATTTATTCAAATTGGGCTGTTGCATGGACGCTAGATACAAGAAACCTTGAAAACCATTTTTTATGCTGATGTTTGCTCCTTCTAGGGACACACTGGATACGTACTCACTGCAACTGTCAAATGTTTCTGCACAATTGTTCAAGTTTATGGCCAACAACCTTGGAGTTGACCAGGAGGTATTCCTTAGTACCTTCAAGGGTCTACCTCAGAGCGTGAGGATCAACTATTACCCTCCATGCAGTCAAGCTGACAGGGTGTTAGGCCTCTCACCGCATACGGATGGTGTTGGCATGACATTCCTCCTCCATGTCAATGATGTGGAAGGACTACAAATCAGAAAGGATGGAAAATGGTTCTCTGTGCCGGCCATGCACGGAGCACTCATTGTCAACATAGGCGATATTGTTGAGGTAATTTAGCTTAACGGTTACTCCATATGTTATAGACAAAAAGGGTGTGACTATAGAGTGATAACACTTACATGTTGAAATTTCGGACTGCATCACATAAACCATCAGCCTTTTAACATTATTTATCTCCAACAGATCCTCACCAATGGCAGGTACAAGAGTGTTGAGCACAGGGCAGTAATAAACCCCAACAAGGAAAGGATTACCATTGCAGCATTCCACAGCATTGACCTTTTCTGCACAATTGGCCCACTTCAGGAGTTGCTGACAGCAGACAAGGCACGCTTCAAGGTGATAGATGGTGTTGAGTTCACCAAGGGCTACTTTGCTGCAAAGCTAGAAGGCAGGAGGTACTTGGAAAGCTTGAAGCTGGGCCTATGAGATTCTGGTAGTATTGTATCGTAACATGTTTACCTTGATCTTTCCTTTGAATGGGTAGTGATTGATAGTGTCCTTTGCTTTCAGCAAAGGTGTGAGTTAGTGTGAAGGCTCACCGTACTTTAGAGACCGCAGCATTGAGTTTGTTTTGTCATAAATTTGTTTGTGTGCCTTGAATTATCGGGTTATAATAAATTAGTCTGATTCCTCTTTAACTGAGTTAAAGCCGGATACTTCTTTCCTTTATCTAAAAAAAAGCAAAGATATGCCTTTGTCTGATATACGTTGATTTCATTATGTTGGGCTGTGTATGTAAAGGGTATCTAGCAAATAATGAAGACAAGGGATTCTAGATACTTCCCAACTCAGACCTAGTTCGGCTGGACTACTCCAGCGTTTTTTTAATGAACGAACAATGTTTTCTTTTCATAACAAATCAGCATAAGCACTTAGCATAAATCAAATTTCAGCAAAATGAACAACCCCTAATCCTCTACATGGTGTCTGAGACAGGGCGAGCTGCGACAATGTTGGGTCTAGGTGTCTGGCGGTGTAGACGATGGTTGGTCTTGGGCTCTAGGCGTCTGGCGGTGCAGTCGATGGTTAGGCAATGAGGTGGGACGTGCGAGTAGTTGTTGGTTACCTATGAAATGTGTTGTTGGTTATCTATAAAATTGACTGAGGGGCTGTATGAAATTGGCTGAGAGGTTATTTGGTTTTCACCTCCTAAAGTTTAGTCACCTAGATTGAGACTAAATTTAGGTGACCAAACAGGCCCTAGGTTCTGAACAGAATATCCAAGTCCTAGGTTCTGAACAGAATATCCAGGCCCTTTGCACTTTTGTCATAGTACTAGTCAAGTGCAATAACAGGTTGGAATTACTTCCGATTGGACCTAAACCAGATTATAATTACAAGTCCATTTGGACCAAATCAGGCAAAAAGACTATATTATAGTGGGTCATAATGACTTTCAACTGGGCCTAATACAATACTACAATGACAAGTCCATTTGGATCAAATCAAATAAAAAGATGTTGTCGTCTAGAGGTTGTAGCAAAGCTTGATGAAGTTCCCAACCAGAGGCGTCTTTAAGTGTGGCATAACCCGCCAAAGGGTGATTAGTCTGCTTGGCTAAGTCACTCGAGCAGCACCCCACAGGTTCTGAGTTCGATTTCTCGTGGGAGCGAATTTCAGACTGTGATTTTTAGGATTTACCGGCGCTATGCATTCAGTGGTAGGCGACGTAGATTTATGCATTCAATTTATTTCAGGATTTACCGACACTATACATTTAGTGATAGATTTATGCATTCAATTTATTTCAGGATTTACCGACACTATACATTTAGTGATAGATGACGTCACATGTATTCATAAGGGTGAGTGTGCGTGCATGTTGAGCACCGCCGGCCATCACCGCATTTGCGCGGCACGTGATCAGCGTCAGCAGAGTAGTTAATTGTTTGTGGACGGAAAATATAGTTTATTATCTGTAGTGAACGTCGTCGTCCTGCATCTGCCCTCGAGAAATAAGCAATCGTGCAATCCGCTACTGCATTCTTTTCTATTTCTTGAAAGTTTTGAAAGTGACATTGTCAATTACACAGTAGGAGCTTAGACTTTGGTGACAGGCCACGTGATTTTCCACTGGATAGGTTCAAAACTTCATATAGATTAGTCTAGTCCACATGAGCATCACCAATTCAGATCTTCAATACTTCAAGGGTACAGTACAAGAAGATATGTTCTGAAAAGAATCAGTCAAAGCAACCACCAGCACCTACAAGATCAAGAAATATTAATGGCTCACGCTAGAGCTGCAGGATCTCTACCAGTGTCAAATGTGCAGGAACTAGCACAGACTTGTAGCAGATCTGATGAGCAGGTACCTGAGAGGTACATCAGGGCGGAGGCTAACACTGAAGATGTCTTCACTGGTTATGCTAATAGCTCTGCGACTGCAATTCCTATTATTGATCTAAGCAAGTTGTATGACCCCCCAATCATCCCATGAAGAGTGTTCAAAGCTCGGATCTGCCTGTCACCAATGGGGCTTCTTTCAGGTATGAAGAGATTATTTCTTGCTGTTTCTAATTGGACGGTTGCCCAGCACCAAGGCGTTGCTATGCAGATTTTTTTGGAAGTTAAAATTTCATTGCTTCGGTATTTATCTCCATAGGATATATATTAGTGGTGTTTCAAAGTTAATGTTTTGCTGAGTTAGTAGTTTAATTTTGTTTTGATAAACGCATATAGGATGTCGTGTTACCTAGAGCAAAGTGATCTGATTCTCATTAATTAGGTATAGTAGATTTTTCATGATTAGTACAACTTCACCAAATTAAAATGATCCATTTTGATTTTGACCAACCAATGGGAATGGAATTGAAGCATTATTGTCACGAAAAACTGCAGCTAATCAACCATGGGGTGCCAGACGAAGTGATCAGTAACCTGAGGGAAGACATTGCCGAGTTCTTCAATCTGACACTTGAAACCAAGAAGGCATACTCACAGCTACCGAACAGCCTTGAAGGCTATGGCCAGGCCTTTGTTGTGTCGGAGGAGCAGAAACTGGACTGGGCGGACATGTTCTATCTCGTGGTGCGGCCGAATGAGGCTAGGGACCTGAGGTTCTGGCCTGCTCACCCTCCTTCCTTCAGGTAAACCAGCCAAAAGTTGCGGTTCGTACAAAACATAAACGTTCCTTTCTGAGTTATGCTTCATCCTGGTTGATCCCGGAAACTCTGTTTGCTTTGCAGAACATCTATAGATAGGTACTCCTTGGAGGCAGCGAAAGTGGCACGCTGCTTACTGGAATTCATGGCCAAGGACATGGGAGCTGAGCCGGCATCACTGCTAGAGATGTTCCAAGGGCAGCCACAAGGTTTCAGGATGAACTACTACCCACCGTGCCGGCAAGCCAACCAAGTGTTGGGCATGTCGCCGCACACAGACGCTGCAGGCCTGACACTGCTACTCCAGGTGAATGGCATGCCAGGCCTGCAGATCAGGAGGGACGGCAAGTGGCTTCCCGTGAACGCTCTAGAAGGGGCGTTGATAGTCAACGTTGGCGATGTACTTGAGGTAATGGATATGCTACTGCTGCATGCTAATGCTGTTGAATATAGTCCCAAGTTCTTGTTTGATGAGCTCTCACCGATCTCATATCAACAATGCATCCTGTTACTGCATCGCAGATCCTGAGTAACGGCAGGTACAGAAGCGTCGAGCACCGAGCAGTGGTGCACCCAAACAGAGAGCGCATATCGGCGGCGGTGTTCCACCGGCCATGCCAGGATGCCGTGATAGGCCCTTTGCCCGAGCTCCTGAACGACAACAGTAGACCACGGTACAGAGCAATGGGCTACATGGAATTCATGAAGCGCTACTATTCCGCAAAGCTCGATGGACGGAATCACCTGGAGAGCTTGAGAAATGAGCTGTGAACTAAACGGAAGTCTAAGCATTTGGCCTCTCATGCTTGAGATGACACGCGTCGTTGTTTTCACAGGTGTGTTGTAGTCGTTATGTTTTATACAACATGTTTGGGATTGGGAATAACATTTTTGTCTCAGTAGTTTGTCCTGCACGTTTCTTTTCTATTTTCATGAAATACCTGAAATCCACAATAATCACTATTCACTATCACTAGTTTTTCCCGAGGTGCATTATGTGGTATGATTACATAATGTGAGGAGGGGACTGCAAAAGTGAATTCAAGGTGAATATTTTTTCCAGAGATGGACGAAGGTTGCATAAGATGTCCATGCATTTTGCATTTTGGAACCCTTCTGATCCTGAAGCCCGGAGGGAACCACCTAGAGATTTTTTTGTTTTAGTTTCTAGTCGGGACATATTGAAGTTTTTTATTACACAAACATACATACAATTACGCAAACGCTTTGGAATCACCACTAAGTACATATATCCTCTTTAGTCCCGGTTGGGAAGAGGCAGTCCCAGCTTCCCAACCGAGACTAAGAATCTGAGACCAAAGTTCTATCCTTTAGTCCTGGTTTGTTACAACCGGGACTAAAGGTCCTCCCAGCACTAGTACGTAGAGATATTATAGTGGCGGTTGACAACTTATTTGTATAGGCACTTTTCAGAACCCCAACACTGGAGGCCAGTAGAAATAGAACCACTATACAAGAGAACCACTTGTGGAAATCTATTTTCACAGGTGGTTCTCTTTAGTGAACCGCTCGTGAAAATTCATTTCCATAGACGGTTCTAGGTCTCATTTGGTTGTGCTTTCCAACCTGTTTTTATTTTTGCAAAAGCCAAAAGCCAACCAAAGGGTTGAAAAGCCGTAGGTGCTTTTGTTCAAAAGCTGTTTTTGCTCTAGTATAAAATTTAAAACAGTTATCCCCTGCTTTCAGCTACTTTTGAGTCTAAATAATTACCCGCCTGTCATCGATTATGCAGGTTTCTTTCTTTTGTTTCCCATCCGCGTCTTCATCTTCCGGTGGCAAGCTGGCCGGCGAAGGAGGAGCAGCAGTAGGCGGCCCCCTCCCATGGCCGGCGAGCACCCCGACGCGGCGGCCCTCCCCACCCCGGCGAACCTGTCCCGGCGCGGCGGTCCTCCCCACTCCGTCCCGCGCGCGGCGGCCGTCCCCACCCCGGCGAGCCTCTCCTGGCACGACGGTCCTCCCCACCCCGTCCCGACGCTGCGGCGCTCCCCACCCCGGCGAGCCCTGGAGCGGAGCTCCTCGGCGCTCCGCTGCCTCCCCGACACGGCGCTCTCCCCGGCTCGGCACCCCTCCCTATGCGGCCCTCCCCACCCTGTCCTGCTGCGGCAAGGGGGCCCCGGCCCCTGCCTTGCGCGACGGCGCGACAAGGGAGCCCCGGCCCCTCCGCTGCAGGGCGCGGCCGGTGAGCCCCTCTCTGCGTGGCCGGCGAGCCCCCTGCTATGTGCGGCCGTTGAGCCGCCTCCCTACTCGTCGGGGCCCGGCGAGAACCCTATTGTGCACGGATGCCTGGCCGGCGAGCCTCGGCGGCTCGCTCCCTTGCGTACGCAGCAAGAAGAATAGCATAGGATGACAGACGGGTCCCACTCGTCAGAGAAAGTGGTGTTATAAAAGCCACAGCTGGTGAACCAAACGGGCTTCAGCTTTCTCACAGCTACTTTTAGAAAGCTACTTTTTTGAAAGTCAAAGCTCACAACTGTTTTTTCAAAAACCACAACCCAACCAAACACGGCCCTAGTAATTCAGTCGCCTGTGGAAAGTCCCCCCTAGCCTATTTTCAAATTTTATACCATACCCTATATTTAACCCAAAACATATTGGATGATGTTCAATTATAGCCACATAGTATATAATTATTTCATACAAATTGTTTCATGCTCATAAACATAAAGTCACATTTATTTACATCAAAGTTTCATGCTCAGAAACATAAAGTTAAATGTATTTATATCACACTATATATATACATCAAAGTTTTCACTAGTGCTCTATAACTTTCTCAATTAAGTTGCAGCCCACTGATCTCTGTAAGCACTGTATACTTTGGGGTACTTAAGATGCTCGACTTATCGTGATAACTCCCATTGCATGGAATGACTTCTTTCAAGATGAATGAGCACAAGTCCTCAACTATGGCGTACAAAGTACGTTCTCTCATGTTCGTCGCCTTTTCTACATAAGAGTCCTGAGAGGAAAGTTTATAAACGTTATATATATACACTTAATATATTTATAACTTTAATGTGAGAACTAAAATCATGACTATTACTTATATTACCTTAGAAGGGTTCTTAACGTATCATCCGTTCTGCCTCATGAATTTGCACACGTAGAATCCACATAGGACTGATCCAGATGGTTACTTGTGGCACTATATAACAAGAAAGTGGTTATGTACTTACAACATCGTCCTATGTATTGAACATGTATACGATATGTATTCATAAATTTTCATACGTACCGGCCAGTTATGATATACATTCAATGGTTGCCCTGGTACTGATGACTCGCACTTTCCATTTCTTAACTTGTAAAACCTATATGCCCTATAATCTCGAATAGAATCACCATGTTATTCTCAAACTCTCATCAATAAAAGTATGCAAGAATATCTCAACTTACAGCTCTAATAGCATCAAGAACGGTGCATAGCTTGTAGTCAGGTAATTTGCGGAGTCTAATACCAACACCTTTCCTTGTCTAGGAAAAATGACAAAGCAGATCTAGTGGTCCCTGCACGAATCAAATTTGTGATGCATGTGTGTATTAGAATTATTAATTTGAACTATATAAACTCACACTTATCCAAAGTTATACGAGGCCATTATGCATCTCCTGTCTTGATACAGAAGCATTGAGTTTCCTAGGTATAAGGCGTATTTTCTTTCAAGCTTTTTCTTCAACTCCTTTTACTTGTTCTCCCGTTCTTCACCTTCTAACCCCTTCAATGCTTTATCGTCCTCCCTGATTCTGAAGTTGTGCTCATCCTCACATATTTTTATTGGGTTCAAATACCCAATCCTTTCATGTTCCATATTATGAGGATTCAGACCGTAACACATTAGCTGCTCATCATATTGCATTCTGCAAGGCACAAGTTCATATAAGATATGGTATTAGAATGGATACGACTCACTAATAATAACACATGCATGTATTCGTACGAGTAACACTTACAATGCAAACAACGTTTTGAGCTGTATGTCGAGTCTATGGAGGTTCATTATCAACCACATGTTCTCGAATGTAATAATGGCAGTTTGCCTTTCACTAACAAATGCAGTTGGTGGTATAGACAAATTGTTCTCCTTTGGAAGCATGTCTACGATAATACTCAAGAACGCATCAAAGCCAGCATCAGACAAACCATATCTAGCTTTTAACACCAACAACTTCAGCACAGACCATAGCGTCGTGAACTCTTGGATACAACCCTTAGACTCATCGTACAAAGGCTCTTTTGTTGCATTCATCAGGGCATCCATACCTTTAATGAAGAACATTGATGGATCATCTGAATGGCGATGCAACATTGCCTCTAAGCATTATGCATCTTCCGCAGCCATAACATCTAGCAGGACCTAAGTTCTGACACCTTCATTTGCTCTAGCAAAACCATGATCAATTCCATTTGGCACAACATGTTCGCACTCAAGAAGAGGTTGTTGTGTCTCGTGTATGAACTAAAACCCGTCAACAAGCATATCTAGACCAACTTTAATGTTTGTAGTGTTTGTAATTTTATAATGTGCAGAGCTACCCTCTCCATGCTTTGTCCAAATCAAGTAATTCTTCATAAATACCTGACATACTAGATGAGAAAGAATTGGTTGAGTATCATCAAATACAACAACATCTTTACAGTCTATGCATGGACAATGTATGTGCTTTGTCTTTATTCTCCAAACATGGTTCTTACCAGCGTCAATAAACCTATGCACCTTTGGTATGTATGATGGATCTAGTCTTGATAAGTTATACATCCAAAATGGCCTCTCCATCATACATGTACAAAATATAATGAATTAATTATATGCTAAAAGGTAGAAGAATGACCTTTTATTAGCTCTAACACATGGTGAAACCTTAAATCCAAAACGTTACTAAAACTAAGCAAGAATGAACAAAAGGATGCAAGAGAGAGATAAAGTAACCTTTCTTATAACCTCCTTCCAAAAAATGAAGATCAAAACCTCTCCAATTGTATTTCGAAAAATCTAGACCTCCAAAATTGCCTCCAATGGAAGTTGGTTGTGAGCTACAGGAGTTCTCGGGGAGGAATAAGGGATTAAGTAGGGTTGATCATAAGGTACAATTTTTAAACCTATATTTTTCTCTCCATACAAACAAACAATTCATGAAACAATTTGAGAAATAAAGAAAAAACACTAAGTAATTAACATAACTTAAAGAACTAACAAAAAAACTATATTGCTCTCTACATGAATACACCATATGAACACACCATTCATGGCTAGCTACAACTAAAAATATCTTGGATAAACTAAATTGACAAGAAAACATGAGTAGAGAGAGTGTACAAACATCATCTACCCATCTTAAGAAACATTATTTTAGAAAATAAAGATAATAACCTAGATACTCTTCTCTCTAACACATGGTGAAACCCTAGATCCAAAAAGTGACTCAAATTGAGCAAGAATGAACAAAAAGAGGCAAGAGAGGCATAAACTAACCTTTCTTAACAACCTCCTTCCAAAAATGAAGATCAAAACTCTCCCTTTGTATTTTAAGAAATATGGACCTCCAAAACCACCTCCAATGAAAGTTGGTTGTGAGCTACAGGAGTTTGCGGAGAGGAAGGAGTATTTATAGCAGAAACACCGCAGGTGGTTCACTTAAGCCAGCCACCAGTGGAAAAGGATCTACACTGGTAGTTGTCTTAAGAGAACCACCTATGGAAATGCGCCATTTCCACAGGCGGTTCCACTAAGTGAAGCGCCAGTGTAACTCGAATTGTATGTTTCAGTTATCACTAGCGCTTGATAACTGAAACCGCTTGTACTAATATTTCACCACCGCAGGCGTATAGCCATTTTGTACTGGTGCAGATTTCCCAACCAGAACTAAGTATCCGAGTTGTCTGTCCTTTAGTCTAGGTCCTCCCAGCTTCAAAGAAAATAATGTCTCCTACCACTGCGCCTCTTGAGATTTGAACCCAAGACATGATGCACTGTCTCGCGTGCAGCTTACCACCCCACCTACACAATCCATCTAACAATGAATGAGACGTTTTCCTTTTGAACCAACCCATCAAAGACCTTTAGTCCCCGTTCGTAGCACCAACCAGGACTAAAGTTTCGACCTTTAGTCCGGGTTGATATTATTAACCGAGACTAAAGGACCTAGTATCTTTAGTCTCGGTTCGTAACACCAACCGGGACTAAAGAAGACTTTTTAGTCTGGGTTGGTGTTACCAACTGGGACTAAATGTCTATTAGTCCCGAACATAAAATTTGCCGAGACTATTGCACATTTTGGATATTGACCAAATACCTTGTTGACATTTCTTAGCGTCGCACCAAAAATAGAGATAACTCCCTATCTCCGGCAATGGCGTCAGAAATGCTCGTTGATATTTCTTAACATCACTACACACTAAGTTGTCCCTAGCATGATGTCAGAAATGCTAGAATAATCTACACTTGTCAGTTCTAAAAATAATTCTATAGAATGTATCTGCATGTGCACAGATAATTCTCCTATTGTAGCATTTCACCCGGTGAGATTTCCGAGTATTGTTAATTTGTTTATGCCAAAAGGAAAACTTTCAATTCATTGCAGGAATTAAATAAATAGAGATAGAAAAAGAATATATATGGCTTCAACTATAAATGTGTATACTTATGATAAACCAACCTCTCTAATGCATTAGCAGGGGTAAGTCATGTCAAGATAAATAATAAATATGATGATAGAAATATAAGATAAATGGTATTCCAAAGATAGAAAATAGAGACTCACTAATAATATAGTTAGGCTACTCGAGATCCGGCTATAGTAAAAGACTCCTAAGTCATCACTAAATAAAAAGAAAATAAAACCCCCCTAAGCTACATACTCTTATTTATAGCATAACCAACTCAGAAAACATCATAAGGAGCATCAACTAAGGATATATTAAGACACAACTGTCACCCCCATCGCGACCGTGCTCTGCCAGGCCTATGTGCGAAGGGTGGACTACAGAGGAATCAACATAGTTATAAGAGTCACCTACACGAACTACCACACGACACGGCACATCAGGAGACATCCGTAGGTACATATAATATCTAAGCACCATGCTTACATAATACATACCACCTAACCCACCCGGGAAATGAATTAGGCGCTTTATGATCATATGACAATAATCATCACCAATCATAACTATATCGAGTATGCAACTAGAATAAACTAAAAACTTAATAAGTAGCAATATAATAAAATAGAATAAACTCATGATGAGATACAAGGCAGATTACCGATCTCCAGACGAACAGATCTGGAATCCCGAGCGTATCGCCCAACTCCACTTGAACCTTGCTAGCAAGTCTAGACTAAGAACTTGAAGATTTAGAGCTCTAAATCTAATATCTAGAAACCCTAGATTCTAATCTACTCTTGACAAATGAATAGCAGGACTGACTCTCCTTTGATTGAGTGCCTTCTAGGGGGTGTGTCCTATATTTATAGCCTGGTGGGTGCAACATCGACCGTTTGATCAAATCGACCTCACATAGGGCTGAGATGAATCCTTAGAGGCGGTGGTGGAACACTCTGGAAGGACGTAGAAGATGGCCACGGTGGGTGGCTGGACGGCTAAGGGTGGGGTCGGCCGGCCCCACATGTTGGCCTAACGGGCCCCGCTTCATTCTGGTGTCCTCTGGAACCTGCCTGAGTCCAATGCAGTATATTTCGTCGGCAGCAAGTTTCATCTTTTTTGTTCACTTTAATCCCTAAAATAGCTTATCTGGAACGGCCCATGAGGACGAGGACGGCGGCGGCAGCGTGTCGCCCGCAGACACGCCGGTGAAGTCGAAGTCGAACTCCTCCTCCTTCACAATGCCGTAGAAGGGATCCATGGCGGCACCAACAATAACCAAACAAGCAAACAAACAAACCCTGCAGAAAATATAAAATCACCAAAACTCATGAAAATTGTTAGTTAAAACCTTTATCTTTTTATTGGTAACCTCTTTTATGCACTTAGTTGATGGTTTATAATGAGCGTTAATTACCGTCAACAGACCTATTTTCTAGTAGTGACACCTGGAGGGACAAACATATATACAATTACACAAATGCTTTCGAACCACCTGGAGGGACAAACATACATACAATTACACAAACAGGAGACTAAGCTGACGTCTTGGACACGAACAAAGTCACTGTAGATGTCACTGTCACCTATTGTTAAAAGAATAGCATTGTTTCTTTATGGAATAAATCTAGAAAAAACAATTTGACCCATCTTCAATATGTGTTGTCTCTCTACAAATTTCCTTGTTATATTAGAAATGATAACTAATGCTATCTTAGAATATCATCGAACGAATATAGGCTCCTAAATGGTTTTAACTTGTGAACACATAATAAGTACTTTAACATTTGTGATGAGTCGATTGTTAACATGTGAAAGCATCTAGGCCCTAGAGGTTTCAATGATTAATGCCAATGGAAGATTATTATGACTAACGTATGTTTTGCATGGGCAATTTGGGTTAGGCTATAGTAATGGTGATTGATTGAGCAACCAATGATTTTTATGCCTCTAGTTGAAGGACCAAGAACAGCGACCAGAGGGGGGTGAATGCGAGCCAACAAAAATTCTTCCAACACTTGGCCTTTGTCTCAAAATAACGCCCCAAACACACGCTCAACAAAAACGACGTTCACACGACCCAACACGTGGGTGGATATCTTAGGAGTGATGTTAGAGGTACAACAGAGCGGTCGAGAGACGTTGGCGAACATCCCACGGAAGAAGCAACAAAAAATAGCAAGACTGGTTGATCCCGGATTGTCTGGCCCTGGACTGTCCGCCTCAGTTCACAGGATAACGGCGGACTATTCGCGGGTGGCTCCCAAACTGTCCGTAGGCAAGCTCACCAAAAACACACTGTTCTGGACACTTCCTGGATAGTTCGTAGTTTGTACACCGGACAGTCCGTAGGAAAAATCAGAGAGAAAAGACTTTCGGGAAGAGCTGCTAGAACCTTCGCGGACTATCCGCGGGTGGCTCCCAGACTGTCCGTGGTTGTTCCGAAAAACACCAGCAGAGACAAGAGCACAAGTGTTGCTTGAGAGAAATTTAGAGTCCGTGTGTTGGGCCCAGATAGTCCATGGTCTCCGGGACTTTGAGCAACCAAGAGACTCTTCTCGGCCCCGATCGCCGAACAGTCTGCCACTAGGGCGCGGACAGTCCAGGAACGTCAGGACAGAGGCGATTTGGGGCGATTTTTAATCGCCTCTCCCCCAAATCTTCCCAAAACTCAATCAAATCTTCACCAACTACAACCAAACTTTGTGGGCATGATCCCAAGGAAGTTGGAGAGCTATCTCTAGGAGATCATCGCTCGATTTGGAGTGAATCAATGGGAAACATCAAGAACTCGGGAAAAAGCTCCAAAAGATGATCATGAAATTGATTTTGCCGGATCTATGCGCTCGGGAGGATTCAAGTAAATTCCTTCGGTGGAAATGATCTACTTACGTCCTAGCACAACTTGATTCAAGCAGAATCAAATGAAACGCCCCATAGCAAAAGATCTTATCTCATGATCAAAAGAGAGCAAAAGGGGAAAACAAGAACGCAAGCAATTCGGGAGATAAAATCATGCAAATGAACTAACCATGGCACATGGAGGGATAGGGCCTCCGATTCCCTCACGAACTTGATTCAAGTGTTTACAAAGATTGAACGAAAAAAATCAATCTAGGGACCTCATGAGCAAGAACCTAGGGAGGGAGAGAGCTAGAGAGTGGGAGGGAGGAATGGTGGAATGAAAGAGGTGAGGGTGCTAAGTGCCCCATCATCCATACTTAATAGTGCTTGGACATTTCCAAAACACCCTAGATATATGAGCGAATTACCTAGTCCTGAGATACTGCAATCCAACTCGGTAGATATTTTCCCCGATTTGATCGGACGGCCCCGCTTCCTGTCTGGACTTGTTGTTGCCTCAACGCAACCTCCAGGATTCCACCATGTGCCGCCCCGCTTCCTCGGAAGCTCCACCTAGGTTTTGAGGCCCAAACCCATAAACTCATCCACTGGTGGCTTTCGGCTCAACCACCAAACCTCGAGTTTTGAGGCCCAAACTCAGAAACTGACCACCGGTGGTTTCGGGACTCAACCACCGAACCCTGAGTTCTGAGGTCCAAACTCAGTTACCGTTCGACACGTGCCACCATGTCCTCACCTGGTCAGCCGCCAAGTCTTGAGCCGAGTATCATACTCGATATGCGTCCCCGCGCTCTAATTGCACGGCCGCTGTCTTCACTTGGTCAACATGGTCTAACTCCATGTCTTCTCGTACTTGTTGATGCCTAGTGCTAGCCAGCATGGCTAGTCCTCCAGCCCTCTGGTCCGTCAGTCCGAGCCTCGCTTCCGCCCTTCACCGCTCCCGGTCCATCCGCACAACAAGCCTCTACTCGACCTTCACCTCGCCATTGACTACCGTCTCTGGACTCAGGTCCTGCACACCACAAACTGATAGATAGGCACACTTCTACTTTCACAGTGGATTAGTGAAACACACTCAAGCTGAACTACTCACATGTTGAGCAATTACTCATCACAAAACTGAACATCATGGGCACATATCAACCATGTGTTCACACTAGTGATGAATATTGTTTCGGTTTTTGAAAGATGAATGCAAGACTAAGGATGGTCTAGTTCTAAGTGTCAATGGGGTTGAGATATACTTAGAGTAGACTAGGGCTTTGTTTTTTCTTTAATCATACTATTAAGAGGGTGTTGACGGTCGTTAGCGTCAACTTTTAATACAATTATAAACATAATAAATGGATCAATCACATATAAAATTTAGAAATATAGGGCTTTATCTAACAAATTCCATGAGTTTTGGTATTCTATTATTTTCCAGGGACCATTCCAGAAAAGAGCAATAAAAAGGATCAAATGAGAATAGATATTGAATAAATCCCGCGGAGATATAGTTGTCAATCAACTCACGGAGGATCCCAAAGACACCGGAGCGAAGCAGGGCCCGAGACCCTGACATGTGGGGTTGGCTGGCATGGGGTGGGGCCGGCCGGCACCACCATGGGCCCACTGCCTGCCTTCTTCTAGAAGCTTCCTCCACCGCCTTTGAGGACTCATCTCAGCCCTACACTAAGTCGGTTTGATTCAACGGCTATCTTGCATTCCTCTGCGCTATAAATAGAGGCCTGTACCCCCCTAGAGCCAAGCCAGATCAGAAGCTCATAGAGCATGAAGCCATAACTCCTATCTAGTAGATCTAGGCCAGCAATCAAGAGAGACTAGTTCCATGTAGATCTAGCTCTATTTGGAGATTAGAGATATAGAGTTGGAGAGTATAGTTCTGGAGGAGTTTCGGCCTATCAGTGCTTCTTCATCGCAGTATTCTTTGGTATCAGATTCCTCTCACCCAGGATCTGTATTCTGAGATACCCTGGTATTCGACTTCTAGTTCAAGTAAGCAATTATCCTTATTGTTCTTTATGTTTGCAACTCTTCTTGAGTGCTTTGATCTTGATCATTACTTGATTGAAGTAGTAATTCATAGTGTAGGCATGGTGCCTAGGCTAGGGTTTACTTGTGATTGTCTCTTGATTTTCTGGACAACAGTAGCTCGTGTAGGTGACTCTTATAGCTACGTTGATTCCTATGTAGTCCGTTTCTCGTAATAGGTTTGGCAAGCATATAGGTTCTTGGTAGGAGAGAACTCTGTTTTCTGCTCTTATTTAAGTCATCGCCCTTAAAGATCATACAAGATAAAGTTTGCCTAGTGACCAGAACTAGAAAGTACTTGGTTCTTTCTCTTCTTATCAATAGTTGTCTATACTTAGTTGTGAAACGGATTAAGTTTATAAACTTAGTCTTCCTCATACACTGTCCCTTTGGGTTCAATATTTAAAACTGAGTTATCTCGGTGAAGTGCTATAATCGGTGTTTATCTATGCGCTTGTGGATAATTAACTTACTCATGTGCTCTAAGAAATACGAACAAGCATTTCTGGCGCCGTTGCCGAGGAACAGTTGTTTCTTCTTTGAGATTGACTTTAAGTTTAGCTTAATCTTGTATTATACTTTTATCTTTGCTTTATTTATTTTATTATATTGTTTTTACCTTTTTAAAATGGAATCCACACCTCAACTTTTATATCAATTTGGAGCACCATCGGGTTTAAGTTTGCAGCCAGTAGAATCATCTAAACCTATCACATCACCTGGCTATGAACTACGCCCGGGGTTAATTCACTTAGTTCAAGAAAACACTTTTTTTTGGCAATTCTATCGAAAACCCCTATTCCCATTTAAATAATTTTGAAGAGACCTGTTCATGTCTTCACATTAAAGGCATAAGTAATGAAACGTTAAGGTGGAAGCTCTTTCCGTTCTCACTAACGGGAAAAGCCAAACTTTAGTATAAGTGTCATGTTGGGAGTAGTCAAGGAGATTGGGAAACATTATGTTCTAGCTTTTTTCTTAATTTTTTCCCTATCAATAGAGTTGCTAAAGTTTGTTTGGAAATAATAGGCTTTAAACAATTAGATAACGAATCGCTAGGTAAGGCTTGGGAGCGTTTTGACAATTTTGTGAATACAGGACCTTGTCTTGCTTTGCCAGAACCTATGCTTTTACAACATTTCTTTTTAGGCCTTAATGAAAAAAACTAGAGAATATCTTAATTTGGCCGCAGGAGGAGCTTTTTTGCATATTACTGCTACACATGCTAAAACAATTCTTATGAATATATTAAATGATCTTCTTGATGAAAAAGAAGAGTTGATAGAAGTAGAAACTCAGCTAGCTAAATTTGATCCTTTGTGTGAATCTTTTAAACCTTTAGCTAGTATATAACCTGAACTATCTGAAAAAGAAAAGAAGATAGCTCCACTTCGTGATTTTATGCTTGATTTTGAGGATGAACTTTTTTATGATTATGGAAATACCTCAAACTATCAAGTAATTATGAAACCTCAAGGATATAATTCTAAAGATTTAAATCATGTTCATCCTAATGAGGTAAAGTTCTTTAAAGAGACAACAAAAGAATTAATCTTTGTTTTGAGTGATGAGTGGTTAGAAGAATCACAACTTTCATATGATCATATTCGTTTAGAGCTCCCTCTGTCACTCTTAAATGTCAAGTTGATAAATGTCCTTTTGATGCTCTTTATAATCCTATTGTAGGTGTTAATATCATGTCTGCTATGTTTGCAAAAAGATTTTTGAAAGACATGCCATTAATCCCTACAACTAAAATGCTAAAAAGTCTTTCAGGCCACATTATTCCTAGTTTAGGAGTAATATGTGCCTTTCCTATTTATGTTAATGGAGTCCAAGTCCTTGAAGAATCATGACCCTAGTTGGTTTCGGTGATTAACGACAATTAGAGATTATTATGGCTAACGTGTGTTTTGCAGAGGCTATGCGTAACTTAGCCATAGTGATGAAGAAGAATGGGCACGAATGGTCATCACTTAGCCCCCAAGATGGATATTGTTTCGGTTTCCAAGGAGACATGATGAAGACCCTAGAATGATAGGCTAAGTGCCATAAGGAGATGAAGGGCACGTAGAAATAGATAGGGCTTCTCTTTTTATCTTTGACCGTACTATTAAAAGGGGTTGAGATTAGTAGCTTGACTTAGGAAAGCTTCATGACTTAGGTGTGGTGCACACTTGACTTCCTTAGCTCTAAGCAATCCTATGGTGACCATAAGATAGCCTAGAACAACTTCCATTTTCATCGCGACGAAAAACGAAGTTGTTAAAACTGTTTTCTGGGCGTCGGACGCTCCTGACAGGGGCGCCAGACGCTGTCCGTCGGCGTCGGACAGAGGCGTCGGACGCTGGGTGGTTGAGTCCACAGCGTCCGTCGACCTTCCAGTGGAGATGTTTTCTGGCTAAGTCTTTCAGGGTCCGTCGGACGTTGTCCGTCGGCCAGGTGTCGGACGCTGGGAAGAGCGTCCGTCGACCTTCCAGAGAGGGTGTTTTTCAACCCTAGCCAGAGTGAAGCGCCGGACGCTGGGATGAGCGTCCGTCGCCCAGTGACGTAGCGTCCGTCGCTGGGAACAGTGTGTCAGAACTAGCCGTTAGACAGGGCGTCGGACCGTCCGTCGCCTAGGCGTCGGAGCGTCCGTTGCCCAAACTATGAACAGAAACTAGCCGTTGGGCATGCGACGGACCGTCCGTCGCCTAGTCGACAGAGCGTCCGTTGCCAACTTAAAATGCCAGCCCGAGGCAGTTTTCAGAGGGTCTATTTATAGCCCCTCCCACTTCTTTCCCACCTTGCCTTTGCTCATTTGAGTTGCTGAGTTTGTTGAGAAGGTTGGGAAGAGAGCAAGAGCCCTAGAGAGAGAGAGTGATTCGCGAATCCATCCATCCTGTCTCTAGTTCCTCCAAGAGTTCAAGTGTGCATCCTCTAGTTGTGAAGCTTGAGTGAGTCAAGCGAAGATCGAGGCTTGTTACTCTTGGTGATCGACATCACCTAGACGGTCCGGTGGTGCTCGGAGGAAGGTGATCGCCGGAGGATTGTCGGCGGCCCTTCTCCATCGACGTTTGTGATCGGTTGTGAGCGATTCACCGAGCCGGAGTGGCGAAGAATTAGCCCGTAGAGAGCACTCATCCTTTGTGCGGGATTGAGGGGGAGCTATACCTTGCGAGGTGCTCCAACGAGGACTAGGGGGGAGTGTCGACTCCTCGATACCTCGGCAAAACATCGCCGTGTCAAGCATCTCTTTCCCTAGCTCTTTACTATCGCATTACTTTCCACACTTATCATTCTTTTCTTACTAGAATTGTGTAGGAATTTTTCACTTTCCTTTGACTTGCTACCGCTTTCTAGCTAGGACACACAAGCGGTAGGCACTAGGGGGTTAATTGGCTCTTCATAGGCATAATTCTTGTTTAGAAATTAAAAAGAGCCCAATTCACCCCCCCCTCTTGGGCATCTTGATTCTTTCAGTCCTGTTAAATTTCTACATCTTTGATGTTTGAGAATTTGATGTGTTGATAGGCTTACCAATAGGGAGACTTATTCAAGAAGGCCAAACAGGAAAACTAGATATAAGATTAGAAAAAAGTTTCAAACTCTCCGTTCCTATAATTCATTCTTTAAAAACCAAGGAAGAGACGTTTCTTTTTCCAGATCCAATAGAGGAAATTAAAGCTATATATTTTGAAGAATTAAATGAACCAGACTTAGATGATGATGCCCAGTTCTTCATTGAAGAAGAGGATGAGGATCCCATCAATCCTGAACCTCTCGATGAATTACTAAAGCCACCTAAGCCCTCTATTGAACTTAAACCTTTGTCTGCTGGTCTTAAATATGTTTTTCTAAATAATGATCAATATTCTCCATTAATCATAAGTGATAAATTATCTCAAGAAGAATCGTTGCGCCTAATAACTGTTTTAGAAAAAGCATCATGATGCTTTTGGATATTCACTCCAAGAACTTTAAGGCATTAGCCCTGTTCTTTGCACCCATCGCATTCCAACTGATCCAGAAATTGCACCGTCTAGAGAGCCCCAATGTAGGCTTAATAATGCGATGAGAGAGGTTGTTAAGAAAGAGGTCTTAAAGTTGTTACATGCTGGGATCATTTATCTTGTGCCGCACAGTGAGTGGGTAAGTCATGTTCAAGTTGTTCCTAAGAAAGGTGGTATGACCGTTGTTAGAAATGAAAGAAATGAATTAATTCCATAGAGAACTGTCATGGGTTGGCATATGTGCATACACTATAGAAAATTAAATAAAGCCACAAAGAAAGATCACTTTCCGCTACCCTTCATTGATGAAATGTTTGAGCGTTTGGCTAACCACTCGTTCTTTTATTTTCTTGATGGTTACTCTGGATACCACCAAATTCTTATTTGTCCTGATGATCAGAGCAAAACCACTTTTACATGTCCATATGGAACCTATGCTTATCGTAGAATGTCTTTTGGATTATGTAATGCTCCTGCTTCTTTTCAAAGATGCATGATGTCTATATTTTTTGATATGATTGAAGAAATCATGGAAGTTTTCATGGATGATTTTTCTATTTATGGAAATACTTTTGATGATTGTCTTGAAAATTTAGATAAGGTTTTGCAAAGATGTGAAGAAAAACACTTAGTCCTTAATTGGGGAAATATCATTTTATGGTTAGAGAAGGAATAGTGCTTGGACACTTAGTGTCAGAAAGAGGTATAGAGGTAGACAAAGCTAAAATTGAAGTTATTGAACAACTACATCCGCCTGTAAACATAAAATAAAGGAATCTGAAGCTTTCTTGGACATTGTGGTTTTTATCGTCATTTTATAAAAGAGTTTTCACATATTGCTAGACCCTTGACTAGTTTGTTAGCTAAGGATGCTCCTTTTGAATTTGATGACGCATGCTTAAAATCTTTTAATATCCTTAAAGAAGCGCTCATCTCTGCACACCAAGTGATTTGTGAGGGGTTCTTGTGCCTTCCCCGTAGGAGATTGCAAAGGAAACTCTAGTGGATTGCTCGCAGCTTGTGGATCTCCATCTTGTGTTGGTTGTGCGACACCCAGAGATGGGTAAGGCATGTGATGCCTATTAGCGCGTGAACCTCAAAGTGGGTGAATCGCTACAACGAGGAGTAGCTTGTTGGCAAACAAGTGAACCTCGGTAAAAAAATCTAGTGTCAAGTGTTTGCTCCCGAGTTCTTTCATTAATTGTGATTGGAATTCATATTGGTTATCTCAACGGATCATCGTGCTCATCATATTGGTTCTTCTTTCCTGAAGTTGGTTTAACCTCCTATCCTTCTTTTAGCATTACTTAGCTCTTTTACTTGTTTTAGTAGCTTTCCTTGTGTACCTTTTTAGTTTATGCTAGACATGTGTAAATTTGATCATATTAGACCAATCTTGTTGTTTAAGATTGTGTGGTAGATTTTTATTTAGGCTATTCACCCCCCTCTAGCCATCCATAGGACCTTTCAGGATGCTCCAACGAGGACTAGGGAGATGTCGACTCCTCGATACCTCGAGAAAACACCATCTTGTCATCTCTACTCATTTACTTTGAGAATTACTTTCAAGCAATTCATTTCTTGCACTTACTATCATAAAATTGGCATGCTTGAATAGATATTATGCTAGGTTGTTAGTCTTTGTGTTGTAGAACACTAGAACATTTTGCTAGACACTTGTGGTGATTGACTTTTAGAGTTAGGAGTTAATTATTGCTTTAGAAATTTAGAAAAGCCCAATTCACCCCTGATGAGAACATGGCACATTCAGATGCGAGCATTGATTATAAGGTGAGCTTGTTCCTACATATACATAGTGATTTTTGGTATGATTCACTTGGTTCCACATATAGATGTCATTATTTGTTTGTAGGTACAAATGTGTCTAAAAGTGCAAGCTCATCAAAGTTCAACATTCGGTTTGTTGGTAGCTCAACAATGCTTCGTTGTAGATCACGTCGAGAGCTACAATAAAGTTTTTATTCATTCGAGTTCATTTGAAAAACTTATGAATTATTTTTTAATATCTAGTTTTTAGATCATTCTATTTGGACCAAGATCACACTCAAAACCAAGTTTAGAGACCGGGATGACACAACTAAACAAGTTTGAGGACCTAAATAGTCGATTTGCATGTTTAGGGACTGGAATAACATAGCTGAACAAGTTTAGGGACTAGGATGATGCATATGAACAAGTTTAAAGACCTAAACGGTCGATTTATGAGTTTAGGGAAAGAGATGATACAAGAGCGTAAGTTTAAGAAACCGCCAGTGCACTTTACTCTATCTGCTTTGTTCTTCGTTCTTCGATCGTTTGGTAGATTATGATTGTATATATTCATTTTAAAAAAGATAGAGTTGCTCTGATCTAATTTAAGATTTGATTCTCGATTTCTTTTTTGATTTTGATGTTGATTTTTGATTCTGTTGACACTATATTTTGACGTGTCTGGATACCCACATATGGGCCCTCGCGGCAGGCTTCAAAGAGCGCCATATAGATGGACCCGAAGGATCGGCTAAGGTAGCTAATCAAGAAGATCACGACAAGAGGATTTTTCAGCCAGTTACAATAGAGTATACATGTCGGGCCTTGTTGAAGGGAAATATTGAGGCCCAAGTTATCTTTTATTTCCTTATGTTTAGGGTTTATGCTATGGTCGGTTAGGGTATGTGCTATAGTCTATAAATAGCCAAATTTAGAGAGTTATAAAGGACATCCAATCAATCATTCAAACACAAACCCTTCGGTCCTGGCCAAAACCCTAGGAGTAAGAGTAGAGTAGATTTCGATGAAACCTTCGACGAACAGGGTTGCATCGACTAGATCGACCTTCAATTTGCTTGTAAGTGTAGCCACGGTTCATGTCTCATTTGTACGGTTGTATTGTGTAACTCGTGCAAGCTCGATTTGAGCTAGTTATTGGTTTGAATATGTGTTCATGTGGCTGCATTGCTTCAATCTCACATGAGTCATTGTTTCAATCTAGTTATCGGCTCTATTAGATTGGCAATCTAATAGATCCATTAAGTTACCGATATTGTTTGTTATGCATTGTTTATTTACTAAAATAATATCTTGCTCAATCTCAATCAAAATAGATTAGTCTAAGCCTCAATTCCATCTAGATCTTGTTTCATACACATTCACTCTTATACTCGTCGAAGCTATAGATCTAAGATCTTATCGGCTAATCTTTTGCTCGTGATTGCTACATGTTGTGGGTTCAAGATATTTGTTAGGTTATTAGATGAATCTGATTATAGGTGGATTTGGTTTAATATGCTTGGTACGATTGCATCTACTGGACCCCACTGTCAAGTATGTTACACTACGTTTGCCTAGTCTTAGATCTATCTATAACCGGGCAAATAGATCTTGTTCACGCTTCATGGACCCCATATCGGCTGAATAGCCGATCTGACTGCGCTTTCTTTATACGATGCATGTGCTGTTATTATTTCGAACATGATCAGATTCATTGAGTATATTAGACGTGGCTTGACTTGTTTACTTTTATGGCCGCATGGAAACATCTCAATGCTAGTAAGTAAGCTAAGTTATCGGGTTAATTGTCATCATGACTGCATGGGAGCACCCCTCTGTTGATGGTTAATCTTTATCCGGTATATTTAATAGATCTGGTAGCTTAAATTAGCAAATTCTACATGTATCACATCCTTACCAAATACCTGATGAGATCGGCTAGTTGCATGCTTTATTAAACATATATCATGGAAAGTTGTTCACATCTTATTACTGTGTTTTACACTGTTAGAAGTTGACTCTCTCGTCAATTTCCTTTGACCATCAGCTATCTGATAGTCGTACATTCATGGAACTATATGACAACAACCGGTAGGTTCCATAGTTTGACAGTTTTTCTCCTTGTCAATTGTAGATCAAATTGACTGGCACGCCTTGAGATCGAATCAACGGAAGTGACCTTGCCAATCAGAGGTTTAAGAGATCAGGACTCTGCTTCCATACGGTCTCCGCAGAGCCTTGTACAGTGTTGACGTCAGAATCCATTTTTGGTGTCAACAAATTTCATATGGAGGAAACTAACACGTGCCTTCAAACCATGGGCTCACATATCTGAGCTTAGGGCACTTGCAATGGTATAAATCAACTACTACCTCTAAGCCAATTTTTGCTTTTAGTACTAACTTATATTATGATTAGACTCACATATCATATTCACATAATCTTCAAACATGTGTATGAATCTAGCTCTTAACTAAGAGCTAACTTTTCTGTGTCTTCTATTTAAATATTAGAAAATACTAAAAGCCAGCTTAACAGCTAACCGTGACGGAAGAGGAATCGTGCGCGGTGGTGTTGGGCTGAGCCTAAGCAGGTGGTTGACGGGTGGAGGTGGTGAATAGGCAGCTGGGCTGAGAAAGGGTCTGGATGAAAAGGAATAGGAAGAAATTTTTGTATATTTAATACTACTCCGTCCGGGAAAGAAAATAACTATAATATGGGACACTTGAAGTGTTTAATGTTTTACTACATTTTTAACAGATACTATTTATATTTATAGTTCCAAATTATTTTTTATGAAAATATATTTCGTAATCAATCTAACAATGTTTATTTGATATAAAAATTATTTATACTTTTAATCTATAATGGTTTAAATTTGATATACTAAACTATAAATTCTTTTAGAACGGAAGTAGTATTAGATATAAATAGATTAATGACTCATGATCAATTTTGCATGTTAAAATATCATACCTTTGAGAATATCAGTAGAAATTAAGCCATTCTATTGACCAACTCCTCTATATGTTGCCTTTCCTACATGTCTTCGGTGGTGCGCATGTTATGCAACGGGTCCTCATGACTGTCACCACTCACCAGCATGGGCAAGAACGAGAAATAAATGTAGTGCACGCAGAAGGTGAAGAATGTCTACCAGTGCTGAATGTGCAGGTACTTGCATAAATTTAGCACGTTATTTTGTATTCTTTTCATATAATAGCAAAAGTAGGTAATTTATATGTAGATTAGAGGTTATTTTAATTATTTTTTATACTACCTCTATTCTGGTTTATATATAAGACGTAACTAGACATTACACAGTCTCTTAAATCACACTTTGACCTTTTGTTTATTTATTTATACTGTTTAAATTATTTTCATATAAGGCGTAACTAGACATTACACGGTCTTTTATATTACACTTTGACCTCTTGTTTATTTATTTTATATTGTTTATTATACCACTAGCTAAATTATTTTCAAAGAAAGAATTGTAAAGTTCAAAGTTAAATCTTTGATGTACGTGTACGCTCTTAGAGCATCTCCCAAGATGCTCTTTATATCCTTCCTAAATGATAGGAATAGATATTTTGGTGAAAAACTACCCTCCAAGCATTTGTCTAAATGATCATCTAAATATAGCCATCTTCTATTTCGGATTTTTCAGATTTTTCGCTAGCCAAAAACCGAAGATGAAAATGAAAACGACTTTTATGCAAATGACTCTCCAAATAGTGATTTAGAAAGACTCTTGTAGATGTCCTTATAAAGAGAAAGGATGGAGTGAGTAATGATTTTTTTTCAGTGATAGAAAAATTATATTATATAATAGCTAGGTACATCAATATGTTACCAACACTCTAGATTACACTAGATATATCCATAAACTAATTTTTATCTAAATTATACCCACGCTGTGAAAAGCTCAAAATCTCAAAACTGAATATTTTTTACGCTTCGTGTGGATGACCGCACAAAACTTCTTCTTTCTTTTGTCTTCCTTCTTCTTTCTAACCAAAGAATGAGGAAGACGGATTTGAAACTTATTCTCGCTAGTCCTTCATTAGGTCAGATCTAACTACAACAAAAGGAGAAAAGACTGAAAAAAATTATTCCATAGCGATGACATCATCTCCAGCTTGATGTCGCCATCCTAAAAAAAAATCTACATATCATCGTGCCGATGAAGTTGATGATGCCGTGGATGTCGTTCTCATCTTCAAAGGATCTATCATGAAGAAAACGATTTCACTGTCCTCTCACCGTCGCCAGAGATGAACAGCAATAGAAGATAAATATCCAATATCAAGAAACTTGACATAAAAAAACCATAACCCTAAAAATTTAATCTAATAAAAAAATTATTAAAAATAATAAATCTTCAATTTCTTGAACCTCCGATAAAATGCCAGAGGGGAAGACAGGGGACCAATAGAAGAGATGAAGACAGCCGGAGCAGAGGCGCTAGGGCCAGAGGCGGTGACGGCGGCTGTGTTAGCAGTGAGTAATGATTGAGGTGCGTAATTTAGCTACAAATTATTGTGGGTGTAATTTTTTTTATAAAGCAGATTAGATCTGATGACTATTACTTACGACGATTATTATTATACCCTATCAAGTTAAACAACACATACTTTTGATATTACGAGAATTTTTAGGATATATCATCCTCCGAGTACTAGCGGTAAGAGTGAACATTTTGTCAATGGCAAAAATGAGATAAGCTTCCAAAAATGTAAACATAAACATCATCTTACTTAGTTATTCTCTTCGTCTCAAAATAGATGACATTATAGGATCATTGTAGGTCAAACTTTTTAACTTTAACTAGGTTTGAAGAAAATATGTGCAATATTTATATCTCTAAATAAATTTATTATGTATACTGAACTATCTATCTAATGATACTTCAAAGTTCAAAAAACTGATATCTCGAGAAAAGAGAATGACTTTTATTTTAACAAAAAGAGTACTTGTGTCCTCAAGAAAAAAATGCAAATTATCTTTCATCGTCCTGTACTATATATAGGTCGGTGCTTTTTTCCATTATAACATTAATGGCTCATGACCATTTTTTAGGTTAAGGTGTCGTACCTGTGGGAAAATTCTGTTGACCAAGACCTCTAGACAGTGCTTTGCCTATCTGTCTTCAGTATAAGATAAGAAGAGACATTTTATGAAATGAGGTTTTCATGGTTGTAACTAGCACCACCAGGAGTGAGAAATAAAGATGGTGTACGCGAAAGCTGGGGAATCTCTACCAGTGCCGAATGTGCAAGCACTTGCACAAACCTACAGTAGATCCGACGAGCAGATCCCTGAGAGGTACTTCAGGGTAGCAGAAGCTGCAGAGGAGGTGATCAGTGGTCGTGACATTGCAGTCTCAATCCCAATCATTGATCTCAAAAGATTAGTTGATCCACAGTCATCTAAAGAGGAGGTTGCAAAGCTTGGACTAGCGTGTAACCAGTGGGGATTTTTTCAGGTAGTATATTCCTAAGATCTTGGTGTTTCATAACATAATACAAGCAGATTGAAATCCATAGTAGAAATCTGAATTCTTTAATCTATCTCTAATAAATTAAACAACAGAGAGATTTTCCATTTTGTCCGGTTTTTTTTTCCGTTCCGTTCTGTTTTTGTCAGTCATTTTTCTTTTCCTTCGTTCCGTTCTGTTTTAACTCAGTGCGTTGTTCCGTGTGTGTTTTGTTTCTTCCGAACCTTCCTGTTCTGCATGTTTCGTTTTTTCTGTCCCTTTTTCATTTCGTTTTTTAGTTTGCAAGTCTAGGAACTAGAGTACTCCGTGTCCGGATACGTTAGCGAATTTGATTTCAAGCGGTCTGTTCGGCTTATCGTTTCTGTGGCTAAGCCAGTTGATGTTATTTTAGGTTGTTTTATTGTAAGATAAAAAATATTATATCATAATTGATATGTCCGGCTTATAAGTCAAGCAAACAAGGCATACATGACACCATCATTGGATGAATCTTCATTTGCAAGTCACTCGTGTTGTTTAACAATAAATTATGCTCCCTCTATCCTAATTATACTCCCTCCGTTCCAAAAAGAAGATTGTTATGGGATACGTGCAGGTCAAACTTTCTCAACTTTGACTAAGTTTGTAAAATATAAGGACAACATTTATATCTTCAAATAAATTTGTTAAAAAACTAGACTTAAAGATCTTTCTGATGATACTAATTACTTAGCATAATTATTTATATATTTTAATATATAATTGCCGACATTTTGAAAATGTTAACTTTTCGGAAAGCGAGAATAACATCTATTTAGGGATGGAAGGAGTAAGTCATTATACAAGTTTGGAGAGTTAAAGTATTTTAAGTTTAAAAAATATATAGCAATATAATAATATTTATGATGTCAATTAAGTATTATTATATTCTTCATCCATTATATTTTTATAGGTACCTATTTGATATTATAAATCTTTATAATTTTCTCTGTAATTTTGGTCAAACATGATATGCTCTGACTCTCTAAGATTTTTGAAATCTTACTATTACTAATTAGAGACCTCAATGAAGACACCATGTTAATTCTGACTAGACGTGCTAGGAAGAAAGTAAATTCTATAAATTCTCACAATAAAACATCTGCCCTTTGATCTGGTAGACTCTAATCATCATCACCGTATTAGCCATTAGATCTATTGTAATTTATTAAAAGTTATCCACCACTGTCATTATAAAAATACATAAAGTAACCCCTAATTTTGTATGTAAACTACTCGCCTTTACCATTATAAAGATTTATATATAAATTATCCGCATCTGCTATTATGAAAAAAAATAACCCCCTAAATTTGCATATAAATTACCCACCTCAGCCATTATGAAACAAATTTACAATAACCTCCACTACGTCTAAATTACCTAATTTTGTCATTGTAAAAGATAATACTGCATGATAATAAATTTTATAAGTCATTATTTTAAATAACCTTATACATTATTACTAAAACATTGTGTCATATCAATACTATTAATTTTATGCGCTCAATGATATATAAATAATACTACACATATAAATTCTTGTGATATAACAAATTCAACATGTTTAGTTTAAGGATGCAAGCAAGTTTTAACTTATTTGGAAACAATATTACCAGGATTAAGACTATTTTTAATAAAAACAATTTTTGTATAAAAGATAAAGAATACTAGAATATCAAATTAACATAAAAATACAACAATTTGATTAAAAGTTAAAAGATAAATTTTAGATTTATGAAGACACAAAATGAGTTTTACCAATAATATATATATATCTTAAGGCTAGATATAAACTAAATGGGTATCACACTAGAAAAAATTGTAAATACTATAAATTCTAACTAGATCTCCTTACTGGAGTTTGCATGTTAATCCTCAGATGATTTTGTTGGAAAAAAGATAGATCATAGAAATTCTCATAAAAATTAGAATTATTGTTAATACCATCAATTAGGTATAACCTAATCACCATTGACGATAATAATAATAATAGTTATTGGATCTATTATGTTTTCTAAATAACTATCCAACTTTGTGGTTGTGTAAAACAATATAAACTAACTCATGACCTAAATTTATATTACCCCCATATGCATGATCTAATGTAGACATAGATTTGAATTTAAGTACTGGCGTCCTCATATTATGATCAAGAATTTATATAACTCAATTTTCATCTCATTACTAGAAAAAAATACTCCTCAAATATCATCTAAATTATCAACATCTTATTTTACAAAAAATGTTTAGATAAGAAATAGAGTATTTATATGTTTCTACATTACCTCTCCTCTATCAATATTAATATAGTAAGATTTGATAAAGTAAATATATGCATCATGTTAACATGTATGAGCAATAAAATATATATGTTATATTTCTTTACATAAAAAATATTTTCTAGATAACTCAAATACTCATGATACTAATAAATTATTTAAAACCATATTAGTAACCACAACATATAATCTATATAGATTGTTACTTTAGATATATTTATTTACTTTGACTAAAATACCATGATATATCAATATTGATAGTATAATCATGTCTGCAAATATAATTTCTTGATAGTAAAGTTCAATCATCTTGAGAAGTATGAGAGGTCATCGAGTCCTATATTTTTCTGGGCCTTTATGAATACCTTAGAGTAAAAAAAACGATCATTACAAGGTTTAAGTATGAAAAATTTATTGTGGTTAGCACTACTACCCTATATAAGATCTTACTTCATGCTCCATGACTTATAAGATATTGTGTATGTTTCAAATAATGGTTGATGTTATTGTAGTACTCAAGAACCTACTCTATGACCTAAAATCCTTATTTTTGAAAAGTGCAAGAAGAGAGTTAATGAAATACAAAATAACAATAAGAGTTTCAACTTAACTTGAGAAGAGAGAAAAAAATTCGTAGCAACCGAGAGCAATCGTGTGTAAAGTTTAAAAATAACTACATATTTAAAGTATAAAGAGGTGACACAAAAAAATGGAAATGTGTATAAAAATATATTGATTGATTCCTGAAAAAAATATAATTATTAGGTTCAAGATAACTTGTACTTATTATATCTATAATATTAGAAAATAAACAAAGAAAAATATAAAATTTAGGATAAGTAATTCTTTATTATTCGGATGTACTCTATTCATTCTAAACTATAAAACATTTTAAATCTTTAAATAATAGCTTTTGCTATACTTTTGTACTGCCAAGGTACATAAGAATAATAATATATTTAGAAAAGTCAAAATGTCTTATAATTTAAAATAAAATAATTATTATATAGTATGTAATACTTATATCTTGTAAAATTCTAGCCCGTGTGAAAGTACGGGTTAATAGACTAGTGATTTATAATTTAGAATGGAGGGAGTACTTCCCAACCTACATGTATGTTTGATAGTTGTATAGTAACGATCGGAGCTAAATTTAACCTGTTGAGATCACAACCGCTCTTTCACTCTTCACTTCTACAAACGATCAATGTCCATAACAACAAAACTTGCGTCTAGACGGGTTTTATATTTTAATAAACGGAAATAGTATCAACAAGACTAATGTTGTTGATGTAAAAAATTACAGCTCATTAACCATGGTGTACCAGAAGGTGTGATCCACAACTTCAGGAGTGACATGAGTGAATTCTTCAACCAACCACTAGAAGCAAAGGAGGTGTACTCAATGATACCAGGCAGTCTTGAAGGGTATGGACAACACTTCGTAGTTTCAGAAAACCAGAAACTGGACTGGGCAGACATGTTCCACCTCATCCTCCGTCCAAGCGATTCAAGGGACATGAGGTTCTGGCCTACTATCCCTCCATCTTTCAGGTCTCCCTGAACTGAACCACAATTTTTCATCATGAATCTTGACATATATAGCACTTTATTCCTTCTCTTAACTTCATCGTTCTGTGATAACTCTGAATCTTGATAGGGACTCCATAGATAGGTACTCTTCTGATGCAGCAAAGCTAGTATCTTGCCTGTTGAAGTTCTTGGCCATAGACATGGGCGTTGATCCGGAGACTTTCCTAGAGAGTTTCAGAGGTCAGCCACAGAGCATGCGGATGAACTACTATCCTCCATGCAAGCAGGCTGACAAGGTGCTAGGCCTGTCACCACATACTGATGGTACATGTCTGACGCTACTTCTCCAGGCAAATGATGTGCAGGGGCTGCAGATACGAATGGATGGCAAGTGGCTAAGCGTAAACGCCCTTGATGGCGCTTTCATAGTCAATGTAGGCGACATACTTGAGGTCAGTATGAATGCAGCCCATACATCATGTCGTTTTCAGCAGCACTAAAGTATTTTTATAGTCCCCCCTTGATGCTAAAAAGCTAGCTGGAATTATGAATTTTAGGTATTCACTTTCTTAAGATTGTTAGTTAATCATCACTTCCAGATTCTTAGCAACGGGAGATACAAAAGTATTGAGCACAGGGCTGTGGTGCACCCAACCAAGGAGCGCATGTCAGCGGCAGTGTTCCACCAAGTGTGCCAGGATGTAGCGGTCGGCCCTTTGCCGGAGCTTGTGAAGAACGACGGTGTTGCGCAGTATAGCTCAATGGCTTACATAGATTTCATCAAAGACTACTTCGCGGCGAAGCTTGATGGGAGGAGCTACCTCGAGAGTTTGAAGAATTAATATTTATATATATGCAAGTTGGCCATCAAAAGCAGTACAAGATGAATAACGCGCTTGATCATGTTCTCGCATGATGTCTTTTCTAGTGTTTATTTATTAATGGGTATGTGTTGTACTGTTGTTTAACTACTCTGATTGTAGGTTGATCTTCTATTTGTATCGCAAAAACTTTCATCCGAGTAATATTAAGAATAATATGACTAAGCATATATCTTTTGAATTTTTTTATACTCACGAACTCTAGAAGCAAGGTGAGGTAAATATCTTGAAAGTTCAGTAACAATGTAGCAGATTGTTCATTAAGTCTTTACCAGCTACTACATTCAGAAAATATATTCGTGATATTGGTATTAGACAACCAAGACACTTGCAAAATTCAGTGGAAAATCATCCCTGAACTGCCCTTATTACTTAGGTCCAAAAGATTCTGAAATTTATAATCCTAAAGGTTATAAAATATCATAAAGAATACCGTTGTACTTTTTTTCATAAATGAGTTTTCTAGAAGTTTCACATAATGGTTTTTAATGAACAACAAGTGCAATACATGTAGTCACACTATGTACTTTTCTCTATATTTTTTCCACTAGGATTTTAGGAGTTTTAATAAGATATGAGTTGATCATGGTATTCGTTCAAGAGAGAGTGTTGGAAAACAATAACCCTAAGGCTCCTTTTAAAAACTCAAATTTCCCTAGGTTCCTTGCCTTTTCTCATGGTGGAAAATCCATAAGGATATTATTTGAATACCAATTTAGAGCATCTCCTTCGAGAGTTTTCTATCTCAACTTGTCATTCATTTATTATTGGCAAAATAAGAAAAAAATAACATCCAATAGTTTGGCGAAACAACTTGACATATTTCTCCTCCTCACTTGGCAAATATGCCAACTGGAGACAGCTTGGCATCTCCTCTTCTCCCACCGCCGCATCTTCTCCTGGGAATAAAAAAATCTTGTGTGCTTTCTTTTTTCATTTTGCCAAGTGTAAAAGAGCAAACTATTGGAGAGAGACTGCTTTTTTACTTGACATATTATTTTGAGAGTTGACAAAACACGAGATTTGCTAGGTAAAATATAGCAAACTCTTAGAGATGTTGGGTTTCCATCCATGAGTTTCCCTCCTCTTCTTCCAAATTAGCCATAAGATATAATTATGGGCTCATACCAAATATACTTCTGAAGGGTTAAGACTATATAAAAAAATATGTTCTCATCTACAATGAATAATGCAAAAAACTCGACCCGTGGGGATAAGACAGCCTCCGGGCATTGCGTTTGAGTAGAAGAAACGTTCTCACACACAGGTCGAGAAAAATCCTCGAACCCTCTCCCCACCTTGACACAGGGGACCGTAAACCCGTGTGAAACTGGGCTAGCCCTAAAGACCTGTACTTTGGTCGTGGGATAGGCGAGAGGGGATTTTTTTTTAATCACGGCATAGATACCTGAAAATTCGCTCCCATGGGGATTCGAACCCAGGACATGTAGAGTGTCATTGAGGAGCTCTAACCATTTGTTGCTAGAGGCTAATACAAGTCTTACAATATTAACTCTCATATGTTTATCTGTTGTGCTATTGGGAAATGATAGATGGGATCATTTATACTTCCCTTACGTCTCATCAAATTAGAGATCCACAACAGCACCGTTGCTTAACACTATGCTACGTGAGCTGGGTGCAAGAATGAGGAGTGGTGACGGCTAACGGGGCAAAGGCCTCGGCCCTGATGCCCTCATCTGATGGTCCCTGCTTCGGAAGCCCCCGTCGGCAACTTGGCATCCTGTTCCTAAACCAAACTCGCACTCGCCAACACTAGTGCCCAAAGAACATTTTAACCAGAAAACAGAGGTCACCAAGATGGCAGTCGCGACCGAAAGGTCGACTGGCGCAAGAGGCCACGGAGGCCGTTTGCGGTACGGGTCGCGATCAGATGGCGGCCCCCAAGATATGGGTGGAGGATATCGAGCCATTCGAGCGCACCGAGCCGAGCGGTCCGCGTCGAAACGGCGACCACCGAAAGCGTTGCGTTTGCGGTCGCGTGCTGTGCTGCAGTGCTGCTGACGGACGGGTGGAGGCCGTGGGGGTCGTCCGGCTCTGGGGGCGGCCGCTGGTTCCACGGCAACAAGGTTTCCAATTCCACCACGTCGAGCTCGTTTATTTAAAGCAAGACGGGCAATGCAAAGCTGATCGTGTGTGCACATAATGTCGCCGGAGACTATGATCCACAGGATCGTTTCAAAACTTCAGATGTCCCAAGCTTTGCTGATGGACTTTATTTACGGATATATAATTCCTGATTGAGTTGTGACGCCTAGCTAGTAGGGGTAGGGGACACCAATTTCTTCCATGTTTATTTACGCACGAAAGTACCATTCGACTTTTAACTAAGCTCAATCAGAGAGAGGAAGAGACAGACAAGAGGGCTTTCGTGTGGCAACGTCATTCGACAAGCCCATCCACAATACATCCCGTCCTTCCCCATCACACCACCAGAGCCAATCAATAAAAATCTGGGTCCATTCCCAAATCCATCGCCTTTCCTCACTAATCCATGCTTGATCGTACCTGAGTTTTGTTCTACCATTTCTCGATCCAGGACGAGCAAAGCCCAAAAAAATGCACTTAAAATCTGTTTGCCTCCGGATGGAGCACGCCTAATCCGCCATCACGCGTCAAACCCCTCTCTGAACTCTGCTGCCATGTAGGAGTAGTACTACTGTACCTTTTATAGCGACACATGAGGTCGTCACAGCAGCTGGTCTTCGCGGACCCTGGGACACGCATGGTTGAATTGAACTGTGACCCGTCGTTTACGTGTCGAAGAAGGAGACGACGAGGTCAGCCCAGGCCAACCGAGGCGCCATCGCCTGACCCATGTCCCCTATCCGCAGCCTTTTTAGTTTCGTTTCGTGCGGCGAGCACAAAATTCTTTGCCGCCTCCGAGACAACTAGGCCGGCCTGTCCTGCCCTGTCCTGTAACGGGAATAACCGCCCGTGCATAGGCATAGCCTACCTCGGCAGGGCAGGGCAGCCTAACGGCCACGGCAGCTTGGCTCTAATGCTGCCATGTCGCGCGCGCCTCGTATCGGTGCTGCTCCTGCTGCTTGGCCCTCTCCCCATCTCCTGCGTCCACGTGACCGCCGACGGGCCCGTGACGGCGACGGTGCACCGGCAGGACGGCACCGCGTGGCGCTCCTTCGAGCAGCTGCTGGACGCGCGGCGAGGCAGCCACGTCGCGGGCCTCGGCGAGCTCAAGCGCTACCTGGTGAGGTTCGGGTACATGCCTGGGCCGGAGCACGAGCCGACGGACGACGCGTTTGACGCTCACATGGAGGCCGCCGTACGGCGGTACCAGTCCAAGCTTAGCCTGCCGGTCACGGGGCAGCTCGACTCCACCACGCTGGATCGGATCATGGCGCCACGCTGCGGCGTCGGCGACGACAACGGCCACGGTGTTCCAGTATCCCTCTCGGGATCGACGGCGAATCGGGACGCCGCGGTCAGCCGGTTCACCTTCTTCAAGGGCGAGCCGCGGTGGACACAGCCGGACCCGCTCGTGCTCACGTACGCCTTCTCGTCGACAGCCACCGTCGACTACCTGCCTGCCGAGACCGTGCGCGCGGTGTTTCGGCGCGCGTTCGCGCGGTGGGCGCGGGTCGTCCCCGTGGGCTTCGTCGAGACCGACGACTACGAGGCGGCTGACATCAGGGTGGGCTTCTACGTGGGGAGCCACGGTGACGGGATCCCTTTCGATGGGCCGCTCGGCGTACTCGGCCATGCCTTCTCCCCAAAGAACGGGCGCCTCCACCTCGACGCTGCAGAACGGTGGGCGGTTGACATGGGCACGGAAACGGTGCACTCAGCTGTCGACTTGGAATCCGTGGCCACGCACGAGATTGGGCACGTCCTCGGGCTGGGGCACTCGTCGTCACCCAAGGCCGTCATGTACCCGAGCCTCAGCCCGCGGGAAAAGAAGGCGGAGCTCACCGTCGACGACATCGAGGGCGTCCAGTGGCTGTACGGGCCCAACCCGGGATTCAGTCTCAGCTCGCTCTACCAGCAGGACTCCTCCATGCCGTCGGGGAGGAGCAGTTGGCTACCTGCCTCGGCTAGTTTAGTTTGTGCAGCCTTGTTCATGCTAGTGACGCAATTGTAGATAGACAGGTTTATATAATACTGCACAAAAGGATAAGGATAGAAACAGAATGGAAAAAAACATGTTAGTAGCATGATCCTGCTACAGAAGAGAGAAACTCTTCTTCTTGTGGGTTATCTTTATCTTAGTTTTTGCACACAAATTGTGGGAGAGGCGTGTCTCTCCTCTAAGGTTTGTATTTGCACAGTGAAGTTGTTACAGAAATGCCCCCATGTAACTGTACATAATCTTCTTATATATCAGTCAAAAGTTTGACAAGTGTTTATCTACACAAGTTCATGCTTACTGGCAGCTACTTAGACAAATATGAAATGGTGAGACTTCTACCGCGACACGGTGGTCTGCAGTGGCAAGACACTTGCTGCTCCAGCTTCCTCTGCTTCAGACGATCTCTGTGCGACAGTCTTTGACATCCCGAACATCTTCTTGATAGTCTTTGTGAAGCATGTCCTGTGTTCATCTGCAGAGGCATTGATGAACTCGTGCATGTGATCTCTCAAATCTGAGACAAATGATGTGTCAGGTACATTTTTTCGGCATGAATGCGCAGCACGTTTTGAATCAAGTTGATGTGATCCTTCAGGTTCGGTGTGCTCAGACATGTCATTAGATACTGCAAACAAATATAAGCCATACCATGAGAAAACCATACTTCATCCAGACCAATTTATATGGCAAGCACACGCATCAAGATTCAAACTTTATAAACTATTCTGGAGAGTAACCAAGAGAAAACTGACAGAAAAAAAAGTCAATCATGTAGCAATTCTGTGCACCTAAAGGAAACTGCATCTGTTTCACACAGCTAAGTGACTCCATTAATGAAAATAATTTTATCACTGGGATTTGACAGGAGCACAATACAATCATACAAGCAAGAACATCATGTTGGTACTATATCTTTAACAATTAGAATATTTCTCAAGTTTAGAATAAGAAAAACATCATACTTCAATAAACCATCATGAGTAGAACTGTAGAAGTATGAATGCTACAAAGTTGTATAGAAACAAACAATTGTTTGAACCAATCAACTCAAGGTACATGCATAAGTCTGATTTGGACAGCAGTCTGAAGTCTGAACAAGATAATAACTACAGCATCTATGATAATCTGTAACAAAAAATGGCATGAAGAGCACAGCTAAGCTGTGGACCACCTAGTTAAATATTTAGTATTGATCCAGAACGGGGTATCATATAATTGTTTCTCTGGAAATGTTATTTCAACATCCACTCAACAATGGCAGCTCAAAGAATTTCTGGGAGCAATTGAATGACAGTGCTAAGAAGAAACATCAGATGAGGTGGACACATAACGCTAGCATCAAAAGGTGATGTGTTTTTCCTTGATGCACAAAAACAGTGAAAGGGACTGGTGCAGAGAAGGATTGCAAAGCATCATGGACCCTCATTATTTGTCAATGATCATGGCACAGCATGATACTCACAGTACTGTATTGAAGTTAGGACTTAGATATCAAATCAATAGCCACAAGAATAACTAGCGGTAAGAATGGCCAGTTTACTGGTATCCCTTAACTGACTCTTCTTTAAATATATTTACAGATAGACAGCTAGAAGTACAAGCAAAGTATGCAACGGCAGCAGTGTCCACAACAACAACCTGAAGGGCCAATTTAGGCGATTGACCAATTAGTATACAAGATGCAGTCGCGAAAACCACATCTAGGTGAACCTACTCCCAGTTGCACAACTGAAAATATGCAACCCGCTAACAAGTCACCATGCTTATCTAGTTATCTGTACCCACAAACCGATAAAACGACATTACAATGGAACATCAAAACGAATAGTCCGTTTGCATCAGGTAAAAGAACACTACAAAATCTAAATTACAGCATCTCTTTTTCTTTTCTTTTTTTGCGAGAAAAACCTCTTGCCTTTTTTATGTCAAAACTATAAACTCTTGGTTCATACCGAGTTGTGAGTTCATGTGTCAAAAAAGGAACCACTAGACAGTATTCCCTTCGATTGGCACAACAACACGAGTTGATGTAGGTGGGCTTACTGACCATCCACACAGGGATTGCTGCCATTGAGGCTGCTGTGTGTGGTTGGCTAATTAGCCACCAAGGCCAAATACAGACTTAACCATAACCAGGGATTCCAAAAAGCGGCACTAATAAGCGCAAGCTTCAGCGCGCTGAAGCGCTAAGCGGACGGGTAGCGCTTCGCTATGGGGTAGCGTCTGCTGGTTACCGCTCCCCGCCGGCCGCACGCGGCGCGCAGGGAAGCAACAGGAGCCGGGTGCCGTAGACGGTCCAGGGGAGGCAGGAATGGAGAGGGAGGTCCGTACGCAGGGTCGCCGGCAGGTGTGCGGAGGACAGAGGCGATGGGGGAGGGCGGGAGGCGGGAGGGGGAGCCGCTGACGCCGCCGCCGAACCTGGGACTGCCCCGCTGTCGCTGAGACCGAGCCTGAGCGCCGCCTCCGTCGCCTGCGTGCCGAGCGCGAGTGGGGGAGGGAGCAGAGATGCAGAGCCGGCGCTGGGAGAAGACGAAGAAACGGCGGCGGATGCGGCGGATGCAGTACAGTTAGGTTTAGGGTAAACAAACATATATGGGTGTGGCGAAACGTGGGTTGGGCGGCGAAAGTTGGGTATGGGCTAAATTAAAGGCCTTTTAGATGGGCCACAAACTAAAAGTCTATACCATTGTTTGTTTTTTCATCTTTGTTTCTTTTTTTTAACATCTTTTGATAAATCAGTACATAATATATATGGAAAAAGTCTACATAACTCCCTCAACTATTGGGGGTATACTACTTAACCCCATGAACTATAAAACCGGTTATTCTACCGTCTGAACTATCAAAACCGGCCAAATAACCCCCTCTAGACGGTTTTAAGGGTGGTTTTGCATTTTTCTTTTTTATTTATTTCGGTTGAATCTTTGAAAAATCATAATAAATCATAGAAAAATCATAAAATAGAAAATCTAATTTTGTTGAACTCCACATGAGTAGATATATACATTGAACATGTAATATGGTATGCTTAAGTACAAAGTTTTTGCTATAGATTTAGATCTATGTTTTTCTATAATTAACTAGAAAAATTCATAACTACAAATTCCATGGTCTAATTGTTGTGAATTTTTTATGGTAGGCTAATTATTGTATGCTTCAATTGTAGTAAAAATTTAATACCCATTGGATCATTTATAATTTAGTTATAAGTTTATTTGAATTTAACTAAGGTATAAACATATATAAATCTATAACTAAGTTATACGTGATCCAATGAGTTTGGAATTTTTACTATATTTGAAGCATACAATAATTAGCCTACCATAAAATTTTCACCACAATTGGACAACAAAAATTGCAGTTATGATTTTTTATAATTAATTATAGAAAAATATAGATCTAAATCTACAACAAAAACTTTTTACTAAAACATATCATATTATATGTTAATTGTGTAGATCTACTCATGTGGAGCCTAATAAAATTGAATTTTCTATTTTATGATTTTTCTATGATTTATTATATTTTTTCAAATATTCAACCGAAATAAATAAAAAAGAAAAAGGCAAAACCACCCTCAAAACCGCCTAGAGGGGGTTAACTGGACGGTTTTGATAGTTCAGTGGGTAGAATGACCGGTTTTGTAGTTCAGGGGGTTAAGTAGTCTATCCCCAATAGTTGAGGGGGTTATGTAGACTTTTTCCTAATATGTATCATCTATGTCTATATGTACACTAACATATTTATCTGAAATTTCGTGAAACACATCAACCTCCATTACCTTTTATTGATTCTCATGTAATTAAAAAAAGAGATCTAATCTTAAACTTAGGACTAACGTCTATTGGGCTTCCTATACTCCTCTTATGATTTCACTAGGAATCCGATATGTAGCTTCATAATTAGATATTTAGGACGAAAAGTAAGAATATGGATGAAGAACATAAAGTTTAGTTCTTCTCTACAAGATACAATCACACGACAACCTCAAGCATAATATACTAACCTGATTTTTAACATAAAGGTAGTTAACTCACTACTCACACCACTACAACTTAGCTAGCACAGTTACCCTACTTTAACCGGTGTTGTTTGCTCTGTTGAAAACGCACAACAATACTCCTAATTATTCTCGCCTTCTCTTTCGGGGCCTTGACATTACCCCTCTCCAAGCAGCACTAGATGGAAATTGCCACCAGAGATCATAAACTTTCTTCCACGTCGTCAAGGTTGGTGAGTGATTAGACCACTGCACCTGAATTTATGATAGAGAAGAAGCCCCATTTTATACCATATGTAAAACTAGGATACGAATGATCTAGATAATCATGGAAGGACCATGTAGAACTAAAGTAATATCATCTTCTACATGCACTGAACGAGGGACATGCTACTTTAACTGGGACGTATGGACCACAGGATGAATGCGACATACATCAGGTAACTCTAGATGATATGACACAACATCACCTCAAATTGGAAGATTGTTTGAAAACTCTTAGAGATACTCTAAGGTGATTCAACTATGCAGCTAATGCTTACCTTATAATGTCTTGATTTCTTATCCTTATAAAGGTTTCATATTTATTCTATATTTTTAAAGTATATGTACTTAGAATACACTCTGAATTAGAAAATCTATGTAAAATAAATAGAAAATCTACATGCGATTGAGGTATTTGAATTAGAGAAAATCTACATGCCATATTTCCATGCTGATAAGAAAGCAAGACATATAGGTTTAGCTTAGCATAAATTATGTATTTTTCATTATATATGTATTACAATATAGAATAATTAAATTATTTAAGACGTAAAATGAACAAGCTCTTATTTAATTATTAGAATCATTATGAACCTGTGTATATGCCTTTTCTGTTCATACACAATACAAGAGTGCAATATTTCTACCTTGGAAAACAAAACTTTTATCGCTCTTCCTTATTATTTGATTCAAAAATCACTCTTTAAATTCTCACATCAACGCACATGAAAATCATTTAGTTCAATGTATGGTTAATGCCTTGAGTTATGTTTTAGGGTGTATTATATATTATGGGCCCCAGTAATGTGTTTAGGACCTAAATATATAGTCAAGAGACTTGTGAGATAATGATTATGGCTCATTTAAAGCTCATAAATACTCTTTTCTAAATATAAGCCCCGCTAGGGGAAAGTATAAAAATCTACCCTCCCACCTCCCCTATAAAAAGATAAGAGATAAAGGTATGAGAGATAGCCATTGATTTATTTTCACTCTCTCAAGTCTCAATTGTTCTACACTCTCATATTTCTTCGGTTTAAGATGATCATTCAAAAAAATTTCTGCATCACAAAACACTTAAAGGCTTAAACTCGCTTAAGCACACTTATGTTTTAGTTAGTGGGTTATCGCTCACTTAGTGCTTAACGCTTTTTCAGTAAGCTGCATGTTATATGTCAGCCAAGGACATGGGCATTGAACTAAAGTTAAAAGTCATCCTCCTTTACCAATCCAACAAACAACAATAAAAACTTCAATCAAATCTAACATAGCAAGATGTTCACCATGAGAATAGGAGCGAGAGGGGGATTACCCAGACGGAATCCACCTGTGAAGGTTTCTCTTCAAGAGCTCTGTAGCCAGGGAGGCAGTCGAGGATAACTCCGGAGCTGGGGTGGCGGCTAGGGTTATAAGGTTGTGTCCACAGCGAATTAGGGTTCGATCGATGTTTACGGGGGCGACTATGTGCCGACCAGGGTGGCAGCATGCACCTCGTCGACCCCCTGTGCTCCCATCCGCATGGGCTTGGCCCAGTCGGCCTAATCCGCATGCTACCTCGCCGACCCCTATGCTCCTGTCCGCATGGGCTTGGCCTAGTCGGCCTGATCCGCATGCTCGCTTCACTCTACATGGGCTAGCTGGCTCACTCTGCTCGCTTGTGTTTTTTAGACCATATGGGCTAGCCAGCCTGCCCTGCTCGCTCACGTTGTCTGCTTTCTTCTATACGACTATGAGCCTTCACCTGATAGTACCACGTGATGAACATAAAGGAGAAAAAAAGGAGAAATAAAAAAGAAATATAGAAACCAAATATAGTATAGGTAGTAGGAGATGAACATAAGAACTTCGGCACAAGGAAACTATTCCGGTATTCCCTATCACTAAACAACAAGGATAGTTTGTGCTAGTTATGAAAAGAGTAAATTAAATGGTCGGTCCCTAAACTATTGGTGAGTTTTCATTCTCGTCCCAAACTATAAAAATAGCTATTTAGGTCCCTAAACTATTACTTAGGTTTCATCCCTGTCCCCAAACTTTCAAAATAATCATTTGGGTCCCTAAACTATTGTTTAGATTTCATCCGGGTCCAAAGCTACAGTGATGACGGTAACAATTGCTTTGTTTTTATTTATTTATTTGAGCTGAATCTTTAAAAATCATAATAAATCACAGAAAAATCATAAAATGGAAAATTTAATTTTGTTTGACTCCACATGAGTAGATCTACACAATGAATAAATATCATGGTATGATTTAATAAAAAAAATTCTATGAAGATTTTATCTTTTTCTTTTCAATTTATTTAGATTAAATATTTGAAAAATTATAGTAAATCACAAAAAATCATAAAATGGAAAATCCAATTTTGTTGGACTCCACCTAAGTATATCTATATAGTGAACAAATAATATGGTATACTTTAGTACAAAGTTTTTGTTTTAGCTTTAAATCTATGCTTTGATGTAATTAATTGAAATAATTCATAGCTATCGTTCCTATAATTATTTTGTTTGACTAAAGCATACCATATTATTAGTTCACTGTATAGATCTACTCACTTAGAGTAAAATAAAATTGGAAATTACATTTTATGATTTTTTTGTGATTTACTATGATTCTTTAAAAAAATTAGCCCAAACAAATTATAAAAAAAGACAAAACCTTCATAGCAAAAATTTTGTACTAAAGCATACCATGTTATTTGTTCACTAGATAGATCTACTTATGTGGAGTCCAAAAAAATGGATTTTTCATTTTATGATTTTTCTATGATTTATTATGATTTCAAAGATTTAGCCCAAATAAATAAATAAAAACAAAGGAATTGTTACCGTTGTCACTGTAGCTTGGGACTGGAATGAAACCTAAACAATAGTTTAGGGACTCAAATGACTATTTTAAAAGTTTGGGGACCAGGATGAAACCTAAGCAATGGTTTAAGGACCTAAATGGCCATTTTCATAGTTTGGGGACCGGGATGAAAACTCACCGATAGTTTAGGGACCGGCCATGTAATTTACTGTTGACGGTAATTAACTACAATATTATATAGGTCAATAAAACTATAAAGAGGGTATAAAATCAATCACCAACATAGAATAGGGTTTAAAATGACAATATTCCATAGTTTTGGTGAATTATGACTCTAGTTCTTCATTGTTCATCTTTGTTCTTCTAGTTCTTATTCTAATTCTTATTCTAGATCTAGTTCAATCTTACTGCCTCGATATGACTTCATACTTACTTATTTATACATTCTTAATTATAATACTTATCATATACTTTGGTTATATATATCTAGCATAGATCTATTATATAAGTGTCTTTATTCATGTTCGTATAGCGCTCATTCATTCGATCAATGAGTGGGTGATAATCAATGTGTAAACATGGTGCTTAAACAATGTTTATCTACGAATGTCCCCTATTTTCCGGGCCATGTGGTAGATCGCGGGTGTGATATTCCTTTTGAGTCCTCTGTAGTCCACTCCCCGCATTTAGCATTGTGCATGACTACTAAAGTCTCGGGCCACAGTTGTGCTCTGTTCTCAGCTGGGCTTAGGGATGGTCACTTGGGTAGATTCATAAGTATACTTTATCTATGATTGTTATATATAATTGCACTAATTAGAGTAGGTTATAACTTTTAATTAGAATAACTTAGGGATAGTCTTTAATCTTCTATTCTTGTCAATGCTAGTGCTATATGTGGAAAGGCTACTGAGATAATCCTAGACATATCTTTATTTATCTTGATCATTTATAATATATATATATATATATATATCATTTATCTTGTTTATTATATATGATTGATATCCCTGCTTAAGTAATAATGTAGTGGAACTCTTATCATAGGTGTGTGAGCATAAATATAAATATAAATATATATAATTAATAGCCTATCATTATCTTACCTCCTATAGATCCTTCCTAAGGTAAAATATAAATAATGATACCTAGAACTTTTCTGGGTGAAGTACTACAATGGGTGTATTTATCTGTGCGCTTGTACTGCCATGTCTCTAGTGTCATGTTGGGGATGGCAACATAAGTGATACTGGACCCATCATTCCTGGTGCCATTGCCGAGGAATCTCTCACTCTGGTAATGCTGTTAGAAACGCCAACAAGCATTTCTGGCGCTGTTGTCGGGGAAGGCAAGGAGGTAGCTAGGATAATTGATTAAACTTAAACATTTAGGAAATATGCATGCACAGTATGATATTCGAGACACACTATTGATTATTTTCTTAAGCAGGCTCACCCTGTCTTTGTCTATTTTTCCTTATCTTTTATGCAGGGTGATGTATGATCGGTTTTGAACTTCCGACGAACTACGTTGAGAATCCCAAAGCTTTATTCAAGAAAACTAGAGCCAAGCTCAACAAGAATCCGACCACTCTGTCAGAAGTCAACCAATTAAGACGAAGTTTGACACTAGATTTTGAAGCGATGGCTGACAAGACTCTCCGTGAATTCTCCGCACCAACAACTGCCAACATCAGGACTGGTCGAACAGTCAATGTGGGGGATAATGGATTCGAGTTGAATCCAGCTTTGATCAACATGGTGCAAGCGAGTCAGTTTTGCGGAAAGGCACATGAAGATGCGAGTGCTCAACTCCAACACTTTCTGGAGATTTGCAATACTTTCACCATCAAGGGAGTTTCTAGAGATGCAACCTTACTCTGTATTTTCCTATTCTCACTCTTGGGAAAGGCGAAGCAATGGTTCTACGCCAACAAAGAGAAAAACACTACATGGGAAATCTGCTCTACTACCTTTCTAGCAAAGTTCTTTCTAGTGGGCAAGATGAATGCCCTATGTGTGAAAATTTCAAGTTTTCAGCAACAGCACAATGAGTCTATCCTAGAGGCATGAGAGTGCTTCCAAGATTACATCTCAGAATGCCCTCACCATGGGATGGAGAATTGGCTACTTATGCAAACATTCTATCATGGGCCCACCACGAGTACCCGTGAGAACATGGATACAACTGCTTGGGGATCGTTCTTATCACTCACTATTTGTGATGCAACCACTCTTGTTGAGAAGATGGCTTCCAACTAGGGATGGAATGAAGAACACTCTCAACCACACCAAAGAGGAGGAGGAATGCATCAAGTCAAAGAAGTAGACATGTTGTCTGCTAAGATGGACCTGCTCATGAAGAAGCTTGATGAACGAGAGTACAAGAAGAACCAAGTCATGCACATCCACGATTCTCGCATGACCTATGAAGAGTGTGAAGGCATTGGCCACTCAGGGAGTAAGTGCCCCAAGATCCAAGAGGACGTGAACTACATCAACACCAACTATCGTCCTCAACAGAATCAAGGATGAAACCAGCAACAAAGGCCCAATTACCCAGGTAACTACCTAGGTAATAATTTTAACTTACCACCCTTGAGAGAAATGATTTCTAATCGGAATAAAGATATTGATAATATGTCTAGAAAAATAGCTTCCAATAATAAAATTTTAGAAACCATTAATAATAGAATGGATAGCTTTACTTCTACCATCAAAAATCAAAATAACTTTAATAAAATGATTGAATCACTGTTGATATTTCTTATGACTATTGGATAAATCCGCAAGTGCACAGATTATATCGCTGTAGCACTTCACCCAGGAGTATTCTGGGGTATCATAATTTATATTTTCCCAAGGGAAAGCTAAGCTAGAACTGATAATTAGATAGAGATCCTAGAGGGCACCTCAACTTAGTATCAACTAGTATAGGGGGGTAAATGATATATGTGATAGGAAGGGTTGATGAATGAATAAACCAAGGTAAATGATACTTAGAACGGACTAGATAGACTAGCTAGGTGGGAGGACAACGAGAGAGTAAAGGGACTCCTATGTACTTCACTCTACTTCAATATACTTAGCTAATTAACTAGTCTAAACACTATAGTTTGTCTCCTCAATACAAGTATGCTAGGTGAGGGGATAGATCAGTAGGAGGACAAAACTCCTACCGGACCGTGCTCTCTTTTTATGGGGGCCTTACCTCATGTGGTGGAATACAAAGACTAGACAAGGCTGTCACTCTCTTGCTAGCTACCACAAACAATCCATGCAGCAAGCGGTAACCAAGGGTAAGATGATGTATAAGCACCACGCTTACACACAACTTACTATTTTTACTATGATCTATAACCAAAGCACCCTATAACTAGCAATGATCGCATACAGGAAAGGCCACAAGGATCACAGACTATTAATGTAAAGGCTAGTAATAAGCAAAAACACACAACAATACTATAACTAGTATAGTAATGCTTAAAGTAAATACTAAGTAAAGTAGAGGAAAAGTAATATATTAAATAAAGTAAAGTCTTACAAAGAAGGAAACATACAAGAGCTATACCAGACTTCCTAGAAGACGACTCCGGAAATCCCGAGCACAGCTTGACTCAACTCTAATTCCCAATCTAGACTAAATACTAGATAACTCTAAGTGCTTGAGCTTGTAGGGTTGTCCACCATGAATGAAGAGGGGGGTGTGAGCGTCTATTTATAGTGTGAGGTGGAGTAGGGGCTACTCCACTGTCACATCATCAATCCAGGAGGCTTCAATTCTCCAGCGGCAACATCAAGGTGACTACGAGCCATACTGGACAGTCTGTGGTAAAATCCTTGAATCAAGAGCCAATCGTCTATCCCATGATGAGGATAGGCACGAATTTACTCTTGGAGACACTTCCATGCTTCGGGAATCGTCTCATTAGCTTGTTGTTGGAAGCTCGAGATCTTTCCACGAAGGGCATTGGTTTTGCCCGTTGGGAAGAACTTCTTGAGGAATGCGTTGGCACACCTCTCCCATGTAGTGTCTTGTTCTTTGTGGGCGTAGAACCATTGCTTCGCCTTTCCCAACAATGAGAATGGGAAAAGGCAAAGGCAAATGGCGTCCCTTGATGGTAAAAGTGCCACATAACTCCATGAAGTGCTGGAGATGAGCATTGACATCCTCATGGGGCTTCCCGCAGAATGGGTTGGCCTGCACCATGTGGATCAAGGCGGGCTTCAACTCAAAGGTGGCATCCCCGAAGTTGACTTGAGGGCCCTGAGCTACGTGGGTAGCGGACGGGGTTGAGAAGTCAGAGATCGCCTTCTGGGCCATGGCCTTCTTGAGTGGTGGTGTGGAGCCTCCTTCCTCGAATGGATTCAGGGCCAAGATGATCCTCTAAGGGGGAACTTGGCGACGTCTAGTCCTCCTCAACAGCTGCTCGGGATCTTCTAGATAATTTCCCAGCAGTTGGAAACCGCTCATACACTGTCTGGCTTCATAAGAAAGGATGACATAGACAGGGGTAAGCCCTATAGATAATTGATAACTAAGTTAACGAGGATCTCTGGATTCAATCTAATTAAAACTTCTAGGCTAAGCTTTCCCCGGCAATGGCGCCAGAAATGCTTGTTGGTATTTCTTATGACTATTAGATAAATCCGCAAGCGCATAGATTATACCGTTGTAGCACTTCATCTAGGAGTATTCCAAGGTATCGTAATTTATATTTTCCCAAGGGAAAGCTAGGCTAGAAATGATAATTAGATAGAGATCCTAGAGAGCACCTCAACTTAGTATCAACTAGCATAGTGGGGTAAATGATATATGTGATAGAAAGGGTTGATGAATGAATAAGCCAAGGTAAATGATACTTAGAACGGACTAGATAGACTAGCTAGGTGGGAGGACAACGAGAGAGTAAAGGGACTCCTATGTACTTCACTCTACTTCAATATACTTAGCTAATTAACTAGTCTAAACACTATAGTTTGCCTCCTCAATACAAGTATGCTAGGTGAGGGGATAGATCAGTAGGAGGACAAAACTCCTACCGGACCGCACCCTCCTTTTACGGGGGCCTTACCTTTTAAGAACTTGCCTAGAAAACACGTGGTGGAATACAACGACTAGACAAGGTTGTCACCTCTTGCTAGCTACCACAAACAATCCGTGCAACAAGCGGTAACCAAGGGTAAGATGATGTATAAGCACCACGCTTACACACAACTTACTACTTTGACTACGATCTATAATTAAAGCACCCTATAACAGGCAATGATCGCATACAGGAAAGGTCACAAGGATCACAGACTATGAATGTAAAGGCTATTAAAGAGCAAAAGCATATAACAATACTATATCTAGTATAGTAATGCTCAAAGTAATTTCTAAGTAAAGTAGAGAGAAAGATATATATTGAATATGATAAAGTCTTATAAAGAAGGAAAGATACAAGAGCTATACCAGACTTTCCAGAAGACAACTCCGGAAATCTCGAGCGTAGCTCGACTCAATTCTAACTCCCACTCTAGACTAACTACTAGAACAATTCTAAGGAATAGAGCTTGTAGGCTTCTTCACCATGTGTAGAGAGGGGGCTGTGAGCCTCTATTTATAGTGGGAGGTGGAGTTGGGGCTACTCTATCGCCACGTCAGCGATCCAGGGCCTTCCATCCTCCACCCTTGGATCCAACCGACCCTTGAACCTACTAAGGGTGAATGGTTGTGATTTCCACCATGTGTAGAGTGGTATGGCGGTTGGAGGGGCCAAACCGACCTATGGGGGGGTGATCGGCCGACCACCCCTATGGCAGGTGGGCCCTCTTCTGGCCTCTGGAAGTGGCCCCACTAGTCAGGGGACTAGGTGGGAGCCAGGTGGGCCTAGGGGGTGGTCGGTCAACCCCCCTTGGGGTCCCTGGCCCACTTTGTCCTCCCAGGTGTTGGTCCCACTTGTCATTGAGGTTGGTTCTTGATTCTGAGGTGATTGTCACGTTTATCTCCTTGGTGTGGGCCCATGGATCCTTGTGCTATGCTTGTGAGCCGTTGAGAGAAAGCACAGAGTGATCCAAGGGTTGGAAATCACTCTGGAGTGCTTCTCTTGGATCATGGCCGAGAGGAGAGAGCTAGTGGGCCCATAGGCTGGTCGAACGACCCCCTATGTGGGCCCACTGGCTCTCCTTTGCTCTATTTACTCATTTCTGCATTCAAACACTCATGGACATGTAGAACTAGTTATTTAATAAAATATGCTCATGATGTGTTTGTTTATCCTTAATCCTGAGGTTGGTGGCATCATTTTAGTTATATAAAAGTACATCATAATTTGTGCCAACAAGATCCCCCAAGCTTAACCTTTGCTCGTCCCGAGCAAACAATCAAACTTAGCTCGATGGATCTGGAGTTGCTAATATGCTTCATATTTCAAGAGTACTAAATCTACAACAATCATACTTCTCCTTTTGTAACATCTCGAAAATTTGACACACTTGAAAAATACCACCTACAAAATTTTTGAATATATTTTGCTAATGTGTGATGGTTGTGATACATGACTTAGCTTTTCCTTATATAATTAACACCTAACCATGGACCTTCTTACTCATTTATAGCTAACATTTAAACCCGTGTCATTTTAATATTGCTTGATTTGGTTCTTGAATTCTCTTTCTATGCTTGCTAACGCAAAACATATAAATAAAAGTGAAACACACTTATGAAGGAATAAATATATGTATATATGTATATGTATATATAAATATATATACATATGTGTATATTCCTATGGGATATATATATGTATATATTTACACACACATATATATATATATAACACAAATACATGGATCTCATATAAGCATATATGGATACATACATACACATATACATGTGTACAATAATTAAAACAAATAGAGAAATAGAATAAAGAGAAAAGGAGGGAAGAAGCCAACTGACCTGTGAACGAACCGCCCAGGCCAGCAGACCAACCAGCCCAATCCCTGGGCCTGCCGGCTCAACTCGCCCCGCATCGGCCCACACACGCGCTGGCCCAACACGCGCGCTGCAGCTCGCTCCTGCCCTCGCTCACGCGCGCAGCACGCCCCCACGCTATTCTTCTTCCTCACGCCGCGCTCTGCCGCTCTCTCTCACGCGCGCGCGCGGCAGCTGGCAGCAGACAGCGCGCAACTGCCCCTGACAGGGCCACGTGAATCGCATGACCATGTCCCCCCCGTGCTCCCCAGCTGTTCTCCTCGGCTTGGAGGACAAGAAGCCCCCCCCCCCCCCCCGAGCCCTTGGATCGAGCGCGAGCGTCCCGGCACCATCGGATCGCGTGCTCGCGCTGGCCATGGCCGAGGCTCTATAAAGCCACCTCTTCCGTGCGCTAGGGCTTCCCTAGAACCGCGCCGCCGCATACGGCAGCCACCACAGCCACAACCCACGCTCCGATTGGAAGTACGAAGAAGAAGTAGAGGGGCCGAGCAGGGAGGAGGCGGATTGCGTCGGAGCTTGCCGGTCACTCCGGAGAGCCTCGCCGTCGACGTCGAGCGCGGAGCTGCGCTACACCGCGGCCGGAGCTACACGACATCGGCTCTTCACGGCAGCGATAGCCTTCTCCGTCAGGCGCACGGTACACCACCATAAACCCGACGAGCTCTGAGCACAAGACCTTGCCGGAGCACTCGAAGTCGTTCCCAACCTGGGAATGGTAGAGATGACTCCACGGCTTAGCCCCTGGACGCACGCGCACGCGCGCACACACACACACACACCACATCAAACAGACCTTCATCGGCCAAATGGACCGCCCCAGACACGAGAACGTGGCTGCAGTTCACCAGACTGCCATGGCCGTGCGACGCCACCGCACCGCCAAGGCAAGCGCGTTCCCGCGGACACCGACTTCCCCTGACCAATCTGGTTAGCCTAGTAGTTTCGTGGTGACCTCCCCAATCCCATAGGCAAGTTGGATGAGACCAGGGAGCCCCCAGAACTCCAGACCACGCAGACCGATGACCCTCCCATGACCGATGTGTTCGCCGACGCGTCCTCGCGGCGAACCGCGTTTCCAGTTGCCAAGACCTTCCCCGACCAAACTGGCTTGACCACCAGCTTCTCGGTGACCACCCGAGACCCCTTGGCTAGTTGTTGGATGCCCAGATGCCCCCAGCCCCCTTTGGCCATGCGGTGCGGCTGCGTGCACACGCTCTGCGAGCTCACCGCCGCGGCAGGACCATGGCAGTAGCCAGCGGACTCGACCAACATATCCTGCGAGTTCGCCCGTGCACCCGGGTGGGCGTGCGCAAGCCAAACGGAGCGCATAAAGCCCCCATCAACCAGTCCAGTGACGCCAGCATGTCGCCCAGCCTGCTCGACGGCGTCGGTTGGCGCAGAAGCCTTGGGAGACCTCGTTTGCGCCCACGAATCGAGTCAGTGACCTTGAGCCCTTGGAGCTGAGCCTCGATCGCTCGCCGGCGATGTTCTACCGCCGACGTCGGCCGTGAACCGAGCAGAGGAGAAAAGGGGGGAAAAGAGATGGAGGAAGGGTGTGTGGACCTTGCCTACGTGAACCACAGAGAGCAGACGGCTGAGTGCACCCAGTGCATGAGCCATGTGCTTGCGGTCCAGTGGACCCGCGCCGTTGGTCCACCATGAGCCGGCCTGCGTGAACCAAGGCCTAATGGGAACCCAGATCACCACGTGGCGCATCCTTGGCATGACACGTGGCGGGCTATCCCGACCCAGATCCAAGCCCTACCCAGCCCTGATCCGGCCCAAAAGCCCAGAATTGTTGACTTTGTCAACGTGACGTCACTCTGACGCCGTCATGACGTCAGTCGACCAATCCCGTGCTGACACGTGTCCTGGATCGAATTAAATCCTATTTTCCCAATTCCAGAAATGATTCCAACTTCAGAAATTTGTAACTAATTCATACGAAGTCCAAAAATTACAAACGACCTATCAAAATTCTCATAAAAATGAGCTCTACATGTTGGAGCTATGTTTGTGTGCATTTGAATCTTCTCATTTTTTTCGATAATTCTTTGTGTGGTATATACTCGTCGCTAACGCGGCTATATCGCATATTCGTTTCAGAGACCGAGGAGGAACTGACCGAGGAGGGTGACTACGAGTACGGAGACGATCTCGGTGACGACAACGGAGGTGTCACACCCCACCCCCTCGTACAACCTATTACGCATGCTCACATGTTACACTTCTAATAATGAATGATTAAGCAATGCATAGGTTGCATGGTAGTTTATTTGCTCAAGCCTTTACCTTGACGAAACCTTTACCCTGCTACCCCGCAATAAGATAGATGCACACTTGCTTGCTCTATATATAAGATTACTACTACTACTACTCTCACATATTGATGAGATGATGATGATGATGAGGCACGTGGTGCCGGAAAGAGGGGAGAGTGTTGTGTGTGTCTTGGGTGCGTGTGGTGAGGATTTTGTCGGCCAAGTGAGAATGACGACGAGCCTTGGACGAGTCTTGCCGGGAGAGCTACCTGGACAATCCCTTTGATCGTACCTGTGGCGTGTAAATGGAACGGAAAAGGAGGTTCCGAGGTTGAACCTTGGAACAGTGGAATGCTGTGATGGCATGGGGTATGATGAAGATGTCTTGCTTGGCCAATTAGAGACTTTCTGGTACTCAGAATCATAGAGACATTACATACCACTTGCTTCGAAATGGGTAGAAGACGGCTGGACTACTTGGTAGGGCGGTGCCACTACTACTTGGAAGTAAGCGGATTAGTGTAGAGAGGTATGGGAGTGCGTCCCACACCCTCTCGAGACAGCTGGTAACCCCCGGGGCCCGGTTACCAGGCCTCACAGTCTCAGCGCCCCCGTGCGGTACGTGGAGTTGGCTCAGGGCTGAGTGGTAGGGTGGCATCGTTCTAGGCTAGCAAGCAGCCGGAGTCTAGCCTAGATAACGACGATTATCGATGATAGTAAGAACCCGTGGTATTGTAACACACCTACAGAGTGTGGTACGGTTTGATCGATCGATACATAGCCGATTCGTCGGGTATGGACCAGTTTCTATGACCTGCTTCACCCGCTAGTGAGATGAGTCCTTTTTTCCCCCTGATTGATATATGTTCTGGCAGTGTGCTCTGATGGAGCAGTGTGCCGCTGAGACGGGCTCGAGAGTGAGTTGGGCCCGTCGAATGAGTGTGAGGTGTGGTGAGATGTGTGTGGCGTGATGGAATGGATGATGGAATATGAAATTGGACAACTAAACAATGACTTATACTACTGAAGTAATTAATGAATCTTGCATTGGAAGCCAACAACCAAAGATAGGTCTTTTGATATACCCTGTTGCATTCAATTCCACAAATATGTCATTGGTGGGAATGTGGCACCAGTACAATCCGTACTGATAGACATTAAACAGGTGTTGAACAGGACGTTGACTACGATGAAGATGAGGATTAGGAGTCTCGTCGCTAGCCTCAGGCTTGGAGAGGATCCCGGTGCTTCGCTCGCGTTGCTACTTTGATTGATTCCAGTGTGATTTCCGCCAGTGTGGCGTTGTAATAATCTATGTAAATCTTTCTTTTGCCCTCTTGTACTCGAAGTGTGGTAATGTTATCGACTGAAATTTGGGTAATATTGTGGATTGTTCACTCAATCTGTTTTATTACACTGCGAATCTGTGAATTTCCCTTCTTGGAAAATCGAGGTCGTTTCACTTTTGAATGGAAAAAATTAGCAATAAAAACTCACCCTTATTACCTTAGTCCTTCATGGGGCTTATAGCTTTATCCTTTGTCTTGGGAAGTTGAGAGATAGAACAACTTAACTTGAGCACTAGTTTTCTCACTCTTTCACAAGTTTCATATCGAAGGTTTTGTAAAGTTTTTGAAAAATAAAACTTAGTGTTCCTCAAATGGTACTCTTGAGTCGCTCATAAGGTGTATGATTCCTCGCCAAGGCATATATCAAAGTTTGCCTTCTTTTATCCTATCTCTAAAGCTTATGTGGAGCTATAGGTAGGGATCAAAGATGTAGCAAACTTACCTTGCATATATTGTAAAGTCAAATTCTGGATCCAATGAGAGAAATGTCATACTCTTAGATCAAGATGTGCAAGTGTGTGGAAACATGGCAAAAGATCAATACTCCTATATTTGGAACGATCTCTCTTTCCCAACTTATTATTTTGAGACATAGCTATCTTCTTTTTTTCTTTTTTTTCAGAGAGCTTTAGAATGCTCATAGAATTTTTCATAATTTTGCATAGTCTATGTCTCATTAACTAGCAACAAACTAGAGAGAGTTTTTCTATTATAGCATGGAGTATGAACTATGTGGAAATGTAAGACATGTTTCTGCGTACTTCCAGTGTAGAAGCAACATGTATATGTGGCGTGTACGTGATCTTGATCTTGGGAGCATGATAAATCTCTCAACAAGGGTCACAAAACTTGACCAAACTCAACACAAAGCAAGCAGCTTATGTAGAAAGCTTATATCATGAAAGAGCGTGTATGGCTTTGGTAGGAACAAAAAGTGTTTTTATCATTTTAAATAAATAAAACTCTTATAGTCATTCTTGCTTAGAACAATATTATAGCAGCTCTTGTCTTGTTATATCATGTCTCACAACAACTTAGACTTAGTTACAGAATTTGCAACCCACAAAAGTTTCAGGTTCATGATGGTTTCTTTTAATCCAAGTAATCCATACTTAGAGAAATACCAAGTTGTAAACTAAGTACTAGAGAAACATTTAGCAGAGCAACTATTCATCATTTCCATAGGAGATATTAATTTTTCATGGGATATGTGAGAGTAGAGAGAAGAGTCTTTTTATTTTAGATACAAATGAAGGATAAGCAAGGAAGTGCATAAATATAAATGCTGAAATTTAAAAACTTACCTTAGTGGGGGAAGGAGCCTCCTCCAAGCTTATCTTTTGCTCAATAATGCGGCGGATGTGGATGTAGTTGGCGCCATAAGTCCCACTACCGGTACTGTTCTTCTTGCATTGCTTGGATGTCTTCGACAGTTTGCTAGACGATGCGTGTTGTCTCACCGTGCTCAACACGCAGCTCACCAAAGGTGTTGGTGAGATGATCGGATTGTTGCCATAATTCACGATGCTCCCTTTCTCGTGTGGACGAGAAGGATGCCCGTGCTCTTTGCGGACGTGATGGTCGAGGAGGCATGCCACTAGAAGTGTGCATGGGATCGGAAGATGCATCGTCTTCCTCCTCGCCAATAGTCCCTCGGGAAGGACTACCTTGCTCAAGATGAACAAAGTATAGCCCCTCCTGAGCTCTCCTGTCTGAACCTGCAAAACCTCTTTGTCCAATTCCTTGATATAAATCAAGGGTCAGCTTACGGGTCCTATACAACTGAAGTTGCCTATTTGGAAGAGGCACCTCAATTGTATGGCCACTATAGATCATTTTAAGATCACCATTGGCATCTCTTTTTAACATTTGAGCAGATGTAAGATATTCTTCTGAGATTACAACTATAGGAGCAGAGATGTAGACAAAGGGTTGAGTGCCATTTAGCAGGTTCATGGATTCGGCAAGACGAGTAATTAAAGATGTGAATGGAATAGATTCATTACTCTCAATTGAACTTTGCCAAAGTTCCACTAAGCATTTTACAGGAGAGATTTGACTTTTGTTTACCATGGCATACATAAATTTTAATTCCATGTCACTTATCAAGCTAGCATTACTTCCAGGAAACAAAGTCATTTTCATCCAAAGGTGCATGAAACGAAGGGTTGGATTATGAATTTCCTCAGGTTTAGGATTTGAGCAATCTTTTAGAGTAGAGATAGAGAACCAAAATTTCCTCTTGTTAAACCTATGCATGACAAGGTCTAAATCTATCAAGCATGAGTTTTCAAAGCCAAGAGCAGTATTTAGATGACTCCAAGTTAAACTATGACTTTGATTAAACATGCGAAAGGAAATTCCAACATTAGAGACTTGGAGAGAGCATAAAAATTCTATGGTGAGCAACTCAATTCCAAGCTCTTCTACTTGCCAAAAGCTAGTCCAACCAATAGTGGAAAAGATAATGTTGAATTCGGTGGTCATACCTGTGTTGGAGAGAAGACTCGGATCCAATATCCTTGTGTGCTCGAAAGATCTATCCCGAAGAGAAAGATACCTTTGGTACTCTAGTTGGTCGAACTAGAGACCACTTTGTTGATCATAGGTCCTCATCGGGGGCACCATGAATGCCTCGATATGAGGTACCTCCATCGGCACTTCTTCCTCCTGAGGGTGTTCATTGGTTTGGAGGTTCTCCCAAGTGTATCGGGCAGAAACTCCCCTTCTTCTTCCTTGGGAACTATCCTTGGATGGGTGGGAGCGACAAGATGAGCTCCCACTTATAGCTTGCTTAATTTTCTTTCGGCGAAGGCTCCTTGATTTTAAGTCCTTGGAGTAGGACTCTCCTTCTTGTTCATTCCTCGGGTGCACTTGATGGCTCCGGAGATGGAGACCGTGGTGTGTGCACCTCCTTTGCTTTCCAAACCTGCCTTGGATTGGCGGGTTCATCCTCCTTGAGTTCATTGATCTTGGCCTCCGGGTACTGTTTTTTTTGGCGCGGGGCTCAAACTCTTCTTCTTGGTGGTTGTGCTTTAGCCTGTTTGTTAAGTTTATAACCATTGAAAGCACATTTTACCTTGTGGCTCGAGAACTGGAAGTGGATCTGGCCCGATCCAACGTAGATGACCGCGTTGGTGGTGTTGAGGAAGGGCCTTCCCAAGATGATGGGGACTTCCACGTTAGCTCCCATGTCCATGATGATAAAGTCTGTGGGGATGTATTCATCTTGGATGTTCACCAAGATATCCCTTGCGAGTCCCTCAGGAAACCTTATTGTTTTATCTACCATCTGCAAGCGAACACATGTAGGGACCAAAGGTCCTCCTAACAAGTTATCATAAGTTACCTTAGACATGCTGTTGACGCCTAATCCGAGATCGTAGAAGGCGGTGTGGAAGGTTTGTTGTCCGAGTGTGCACTTGATCGTCGGGTGGCTTGGATCTTCCTTCTTCATGATGAAGGGATTATCGAGAAGGTAGCCTCAATTGGAGCGAAGTGGAGACTTACCGAACTTTGTTGTTACTATGTTAACATGCTCAATTGAATCTTCTGGTTTCCCAGGAATTTTACCTTGTTCTATAGATGGCATAGCTGCTGCTAATTGAGTTAATTGGGTTTCTAGCATTTTATTAAAACTTAATTGATTTTTCATGGCAGTTGTAAAGCTATCCATCTTTTCACCAGAGTTTCAAGAACTTTATCAGTGGCAATCATCTTTTTATTAATACCATCATTAATCTTAGATTGACCAAGAACAAGATCTTTCAATGAAGGTTGGTTATTGTAAGCATTATAATTATTGTAATTGCTATTACCTCCATTACTTTGGTAGAAGGGGCGCGAGTTCCATCCTCCTTGTTGTTGGGGTCGATACCCGTTGTTGTTGTTGTTGCTGATGAAGTTCACGTCCTCCTTCGAAGTCTCGGGGCAATTGTTGCCCGCGTGATCATTTTCTCCGCACACCTCGCACCAAGGATCAGCTTCAATAGCTTGTGCGGCGGCGACAAGGTATATGGCCTCTCGTTCCTTCTTGGAACTTTCTTCTATCTTCTTCATCAGGAGGTCCATCTTTGCAGAGAGCATGTCCACCTTATTAACGCTATGCATACCTCTCCTCTTTGGCTGGAGACGTTCCTCACCCCATCCTTGGTTGATTACCATCTTCTCAATGAGGTCCTTGACATTTCTCACTGTGTGTTGGAGAAATGCCTTTCCAGCGGCAGCATCAAGGTGACTACGGGCCATACTGGAGAGCCCATGGTAGAATCCTTGAATTAGGAGCCAGTCGTCTATCCCAAAATGAGGACATGCCCGAATGTACTCCTGGAGACGCTCCTATGCTTCGGGAATCGTCTCGTCATACTGTTGTTGGAAGCTTGAGATCTCTCCACAAAGAGCATTGGTTTTTCCCGTCGGGAAGAACTTCTTGAAGAATGCGTTAGCACACCTCTCCCATGTAGTGGCTTCTTCTTTGTGGGCGTAGAACCATTGCTTCGCCTTCCCCAATAGCGAGAATGGGAAAAGACAAAGGCGAATGGCGTCAGACGTCGTTCCCTTAATAGTGAAAGTGCCACATAACTCCATGAAGTGCTGGAGATGAGCATTGGCATCCTCATGGGGCTTCCCATAAAATGGATTGGCCTGCACCATGTAGATCAAGGCAGGCTTCAGCTCGAAGGTGGCATCCCCGAAGTTGACCTTGGGATCCTGAGCTACGTGGGTAACTGATGGAGCCGAGAAGTCAGAGATCGCCTTCTGGACCATAGCTTCCTTGAGTGGTGATGTAGAGCCTCCTTCCTCGAACGGATTCAGGGTCGAGATGATCCTCTGAGGGGGAACTTGACGACGTCTAGTTCTCCTCAACAACTGCTCGAGATCTTCTAGGTAGTTTCCCGGTAGTTGGGAACCGCTCATAAACTGTCTGGCTTCACAAGAAAGGAAGACACAGACAGGGGTAAGCCCCTATGACTAATTGATAGCTAAGTTAACGAGAATCTCTGGATTCAATCTAATTAAAATTTCTAGGCTATGTTTTCCCCGGCAACGATGCCAGAAATGCTTGTTGCTATTTCTTATGACTATTGGATAAATCCGTAAGCGCACAGATTATACCATTGTAGCACTTCATCTAGGAGTATTCTAAGGTATCGTAATTTATATTTTCCCAAGGGAAAGTTGTGCTAGAAATGATAATTAGATAGAGATCCTAGAGAGCACCTCAACTTAGTATCAACTAGTATAGGGGGGTAAATGATATATGTGATAGAAAGGGTTGATGAATGAATAAGCCAAGGTAAATGATACTTAGAACGGACTAGATAGACTAGCTAGGTGGGAGGACAACGAGAGAGTAAAGGGACTCCTATGTACTTCACTCTACTTCAATATACTTAGCTAATTAACTAGTCTAAACACTATAGTTTGCCTCCTCAATACAAGTATGCTAGGTGAGGGGATAGATTAGTAGGAGGACAAAACTCCTACCGGACCGCACCCTCATTTTACGGGGGCCTTACCTTTTAAGAACTTTCCTAGAAAACACGTGGTGGAATACAACGACTAGACAAGGCTATCACCTCTTGCTAGCTACCACAAACAATCCGTGCAACAAGCGGTAACCAAGGGTAAGATGATGTATAAGCACCACGCTTACACACAACTTACTACTTTGACTACGATCTATAATTAAAGCACCCTATAACAGGCAATGATTGCATACAGGAAAGGTCACAAGGATCACAGACTATGAATGTAAAGGCTATTAAAGAGCAAAAACATATAACAATACTATATCTAGTATAGTAATGCTCAAAGTAATTTCTAAGTAAAGTAGAGAGAAAGATATATATTGAATAAGATAAAGTCTTACAAAGAAGGAAAGATACAAGAGCTATACCAGACTTTCCAGAAGACAACTCCGGAAATCCCGAGCGTAGCTCGACTCAATTCTAACTCCCACTCTAGACTAACTACTAGAACAATTCTAAGGAATAGAGCTTGTAGGCTTCTGCACCATGTGTAGAGAGGGGGCTATGAGCCTCTATTTATAGTGGGAGGTAGAGTAGGGGCTACTCCATCGCCACGTCAGCGATCCAGGGCCTTCCATCCTCCACCCTTGGATCCAACCGACCCTTGAACCTACTAAGGGTGAATGGTTGTGATTTCCACCATGTGTAGAGTGGTATGGCGGTTGGAGGGGCCAAACCGACCTATGGGGGGGTGATCGGCCGACCACCCCTATGGCAGGTGGGCCCTCTTCTGGCCTCTGGAAGTGGCCCCACTAGTCAGGGGACTAGGTGGGAGCCAGGTGGGCCTAGGGGGTGGTCGGTCAACCCCTCTTGGGGTCCCTGGCCCACTTTGTCCTCCCAGGTGTTGGTCCCACTTGTCATTGAGGTTGGTTCTTGATTCTGAGGTGATTGTCACGTTTATCTCCTTGGTGTGGGCCCATGGATCCTTGTGCTATACTTGTGAGCCGTTGAGAGAAAGCACAGAGTGATCCAAGGGTTGGAAATCACTCTGGAGTGCTTCTCTTGGATCATGGCCGAGAGGGGAGAGCTAGTGGGCCCATAGGGTGGTCGGCCGACCCCCTATGTGGGCCCCACTGGCTCTCCTTTGCTCTATTTACTCATTTCTGCATTCAAACACTCATGGACATGTGGAACTAGTTATTTAATAAAATATGCTCATGATGTGTTTGTTTATCCTTGATCCTGAGGTTGGTGGCATCATTTTAGTTATATAAAAGTACATCATAATTTGTGCCAAGAGGCCTTACCTTTTAAGAACTTGCCTAAGAACACATGGTGGAATACAAAGACTAGACAAGGCTGTCACTCTCTTGCTAGCTACCACAAACAATCCATGCAGCAAGCGGTAACCAAGGGTAAGATGATGTATAAGCACCACGCTTACACACAACTTACTATTTTTACTATGATCTATAACCAAAGCACCCTATAACTAGCAATGATCGCATACGGGAAAGGCCACAAGGATCACAGACTATTAATGTAAAGGCTAGTAATAAGCAAAAACACACAACAATACTATAACTAGTATAGTAATGCTTAAAGTAAATACTAAGTAAAGTAGAGGAAAAGTAATATATTAAATAAAGTAAAGTCTTACAAAGAAGGAAACATACAAGAGCTATACCAGACTTCCTAGAAGACGACTCCGGAAATCCCGAGCACAGCTTGACTCAACTCTAATTCCCAATCTAGACTAAATACTAGATAACTCTAAGTGCTTGAGCTTGTAGGGTTGTCCACCATGAATGAAGAGGGGGCTGTGAGCCTCTATTTATAGTGGGAGGTGGGGTAGGGGCTACTCCACTGCCACGTCATCAATCCAGGAGGCTTCAATTCTCCACCCTTGGATCCGCCGCCTCTAAACTGCCTTAGAATGGATGGTCTTGATATTCAACATGTGTTTAATGTGTGGGGAATCACCAGGCGCAGCAGGGGACATAGGGAGGTATCGGCCGACCCCCCTATGGCTGGTGGGCCCTGCCCCCGGGCTTCTAGAAGGTGCCCCACTGGTCAAGGACCAAGTGGGGGTGGTACCCCCTGGTAGGGTATCGGCCGACCCCCTGGTAGGGTCTGGGGCCCACCTCGGTCTTCTAGATGGTGGTCCTACATATCATGTGCTTCGGTTGATTCTTCTGAGGTGTTTGTCACATTGATTTCCTTGATGTGGGCCCATGGATCCATGTGAGGTGAATTTGAACCGTTGGGAGAAAGCACAACTTGATGCAAGGGTGGAGGATCACTTGTGAGTGCTTCTCCTGGATCATGACCAGTGTGAGGGGCTTGGTGGGCCCAAGTGGTGTCGGCCGACCCACTATGTGGGTCCTACTAGCCCTCCTTGCTCCATTTCTTCTAATCCTGCATCAAATACTTCATGGACATGTGGAACTTGTTATTTTATAAAATATGCTCATGATATGATTGTCTATCCTTGATCCTAAGGTTGTTGACACTATTTTGGATATATAAAAGTGTGTCATTCTTGGTGTCAACAATCACAAATCTCACAATTAGCATCATTAGTTTTTGTCACCGAGAAAGGTAAGATTCTGGGGAATCTGGAAGAATTAGAAACTGCGAATCTTGTAGACATCTTTAATGCAGGACACTTCTTTACCGCGCCGTCAAAGGCATGGAAGGATGATACCCTTCCAATCAAGAGAGGAGATCCAGGGAGACCTGTCATCCCGATCTCCATTGGAAGAGCACGTCTTTGAAGAAGCTGTTTGCGACCTTGGAGCAAGTGTCAACATTATGCCAAAGGTAATTTATGAGAAAATTCATGGTGAACCATTGTTGTATACAACCATGTGTTTCTAGCTTGCAGATCATACACTTTGCTACCCCAAGGGAATTCTTGAAGATGTCTGCATTTGAGTTGGACACTCGCACGTACCAGTTGACTTTGTGGTTGTAGAGACGGGTGGCAACGAGAGATCACCGATCATCTTGGGACGCCCATTCTTGAGTACAACCAAAGCCATCATCTACGCCAAGAGTGCTAAGATCTGTTTCATGATCAAGGATAGAAAGGAGAAGTTTACGTTCAAGAAGCGTACACTCGAAACTCCTACTCATCCTCAGACACCGTACCCCCATGAGCTTGAACCTGCTACTACCAAGAAGAAGAACACCAACAATAGGAGAAGGAGGAGTAAAGCTCAACCACCAAGAGAAGACTCAGTGAGGATGGTCAACACTGTTAACTTAGGGAATGACCAACTCCTTCCATCACCTTACCTCGCAAAGCTGGACGATCCAGGAGTACCTACCATTGATTGCAAGATCAACGAAAGTACATTTATTCGGTAATAGACCCATATATTAGACATATATGCAGCTGCAGCTGGTGGACCAATCATTCCGATTTCTGGAGGGAATAGTGAAGGACATTATGGTCAACATCAGAGGTCACAATGTTCCCACCGACTTTATGGTTCTAGACATGGGAGATAAAGATGATGTTCACCTCATTCGAGGAAGACCTTTCCTCAACACCATCAGCGCAATCATCTACATGAAAATAGGAGAGATCCACTTCCAATTCCGTGAACAAAAGGTACGTTGTTACTTTAATAGCTATACCACTTATGAGGAATCCAGGAAAACTAGGTCAAGGAGATGTCGCTCTCGACGCTAAAGGAAACAAGCCACCATGGATGGATGGGCAGACTATCCAGGAGAAGTAACCAGATTTGAAGATCAACCCAATAATGAAGATAAAGATTCTTTGGTAACTCCAGCCGTACCACCAACAGAGGATGTACTACCCAGCGAAGAAGAAGCGAAACCCAAGACCAGTGAAGCTTAAGAAGCAATATCTTAGACCAAGGAGGAATGGAAGAAGGAAGAGACACCATCAGAAGCATCAACACGAGATGAGCAGACATCCAAGTCCTCACCAGGATTGGACAATGCTCCTCAAGATAATTGAACTAGAAGAGATGTCCGGTTCGATGGACTCGAATCTCCAAACCATAGCAGAAAGGTAAACTCGGTAAGTTATCTGCATATTTACATTCCATCACCATAAATAATTCTGACATTTTTAACCATCATAAAATCAACCCTATCATTACATATTTAATTTCCACATTGCATTAGTTTAGCTTACACCCTTAGAAGCAATTCTGGTGTTGTTTTCTCTACTATCATCTGAAGTGAACCAGGATTTCAAAACTTGAAATACTGACTCTCTTGCCCCTCTGTGATAGTCCCAGGATACCTCAGCTATCACGGGCGTCCACTTTTCAACTGATTACAAAGTCATACAACAACAAAGTACAAAAAATAGGATAAAACTAGCCTATTACAAGCCCTCTGGGCCAAAGGTCAAACAAAACACCGAGGCTCTAATCATGGCAGCGAAGCTTGGCGAAACTCCAATCCACGGTCATCCTTGAGAGTAGATCGCAAACCAACTACTAATCTCAACATCACCGCAAGTCATGAAATCTGCACACCGCCAGATGTGTGCAGGCAATGGTCAGCACCGATGAGCTTTAGTGGAAAAGTAGAAAATAAAGGGATCTGACGATCCTAATAATTTGGTTGTGGTTTGCATCCTAGCGCATGCAGAATAGCATCAATAAGTATACATAATATTTCTTCTCAAAGTCCAACCCACATTCTCAGTCTCACCATCCACTCATCATCACATCTCACCACTCATCATCCCTCACACCATCCTCATACACTCAGTCTAGGCGATGAGGCGGCCTCCGCACGCCCCTCATCTCAACGGCCTCAAGCCGGACCTATCTTTGGGGGAGAAAAGCAGCACAAGAGAAGACTAGTAGGATGAAACAGTTCACAGGAATGATCATGACCGAGATCACGGCTATACGTATAGATTTAACTTTGCAGAGTGTGTACACCTGTACCCAACAGGATCACCATCATCGACCGTGGTCGCGGTCTAGGCAAACACCGCTCAAGAACTAGCACATTCCTCACCAGTCTGCCCCCAAGTGGAGTAGCATGTGGCACGACGCATACACTTGGGATCATGATTAGGGTAGCCAGAACGACCATCGACATCCTTCTCACTGTGCTCCTAGGGCAACACCCCGTGCACCTCTACTCCCACAGAACTGGCTTAGTCCGCACTAACCCAACAGAACGGGCCCCGCCTCATACAGGGCTTGTGGCGTGCACGTTTGACAAAGTCCCATGTTCCAGGCATCAACCTACGAACGGTTCCTAAGTGGCCAGAGCAAGCACCTTCCACCACTATCACGTGGCCTACCTCTCACGGGTAGCCACCACCACAACGCCTGTCACAAATCCATCATATCCATCACATCCATGAGAACCAAAACCGGGGCACTCCATGCACCCAGTGCACCCCTCCAGTACAAATCCTCTCACTCCGGCCGATATCTCCAAAGAAACAGGTAAAGACAAGGAATATCTCTAGAACTCCTCAATCACCACCACCCACACGGGATTCAACGCTCCCGTCGCGCTAATACTATCCATCTCACGGGGAAGCCTCGCGGCAACCCAAAACCACCAACCACATCACCAACCAGCCATCACACATCACATAACAAGGCATATATGTAATTATGATGGTAGTAAATGCAAGCAAGCAGGTAGGCAATTTATAAGTGCGAGCGCGAAGCTGGGTAGTATGGTAAAGAGGTTTCAATCAAGGCAAACAAGGCTCAGGCAATAACATGCATCACATATACTAGCAAATGAATAAATATAAAGTGTTAGCCATCTACTTTGCAATGTCTAATAGGATTCTCTAAGTAAAGTGCTGCCATGACACCTGCGATGCCGAGGAAGTATTGGTACGCGTCTCCTAAAGTTGAGGTCGACCACCAATAGGGTCCATCGCCTCCGGGCTCGTCGTCGAATCCAACCGAGCTCAAGTCGTCGCTACGCGAGAAAATGCCGAGAACGGCCACCAATAAGAAGCAATAAAACCACGATAAAAACCTAATTTGGCTAGACTCAAAACTGCACTAGGAGGTAGAGAAAGATTTTAGGAAAATTATGAAACTGGTTTCATAATTTTTGGGACAGGGATGAATTTACTAGGGATTTTAGAAGTTGACAAGGTGATAAAAAAACAGATAAAAAGGCAAGGGCTAGGATTTGCTAGGCTAATCCCTCACTGCTGGGCTAGGCCGGCAAGGACCAAACTGGCCAGATGGTTGTCCGGGCTGCTCGGCTGAAGTCTTTGGGCCCCGCTGCTGGGCTTGTGCTGTGAACGGGCATTAGTTATGCCGGATTGGTTCAAGTCAGGGGTCAGGAGCGCACTGGCCACGCCGGCCATCTGCTCGACGGACGTTCCCTGGGGCAGCGCCGGCATGTTCGTGCCATAGTGTGGAGGCACGGCTGCCGCGCTCGCGTGTAGGACCGTGGTCGTGGCGCAGGCGAGGGAAGGCGAGGCCTTGGGATGTCGTGAGTATTCCATGGCTTAGCCCGCATGGGGCGGTGATGCTGTTGCGGCGGGGAGAGGGAGATTGCAATGGGGGCCTGGGTGCTCGGTTCTTATAGCCGGAGGGGCTAGGGTTCGCGAGGAGGAGCGTCCTACGGACGACGGTGATCCTCGGCATCCGTACCACCAGACGCGTGGCAAGCATCGGTGCTCGCCCTCTCGGGAACCTTCGAGAAGGCAAGGCTGGGCCGCTGGTCTGGTTGCGGTCAAGGCGTCCGCGAATTGCGGCGCGGTGCGCGGCTTGGCGTGGTGCATGGCATGGTCCGGGGCGCTGCCCGCATCCGCTCTGCTGGTCAAGACGGAAAGAAGAGGTGCGTCGGACGGAAAGAGGAAAGAGCAGGCGGAGGAGGAAGACGACGACACTGTTGCTGTTGGAAAAAGGGACGGGGCTGGGCAACGGAGGAAACGGCACTGCGGCTTCCCATCCGATCTCCGGCTGGCAGGTGGGCCTGCCAGACGGCGTCCGGCCGTCCGCGAATGCGAGAGCCGTGCGTGCAGATAACGCATTCGGGGAGCAGCTGCTAGCGCTGACGGAGGGGATGGCGTAGGCAGCTGACCAGTGGGTCCAGCAGGATGCTTCCGCTGCGCTCCTGCGATGCGGCTCCTCTTGCACGCACTCGGCACGTGACAGGCAGGAGGGGAGCCGGCTGTAGCTTCGGGCTGGGCCTTGCCAGGGAACGAGCTGAGCTCCCTGGCCGGTGGATGGTACTGAGTGCGTCCAGCTTGGTCTGTGCGGTGCGTGAGTATCTGCCTAAAATTCGTGCAAGGCAAAAGGTACAGGGGCATGCACGCTTGTGCACTGCTAGCTTGCCCAGGCTAGCATCGGTCTGCTTGTTCATGCCTTGAGTGCATACGATACGAGCTGCAGGCCTACGGTACAGGCAACGGTGCAAGCACAAGATGATTAGGAGATGGAATTAGGAAGGAGAGAGTCCATTGATTAGAGGATTAAGAATGGAGTTTTCAATATTTAGCTCAAGAAGGATTTAGAAGGACAAGCTACCTCCAAGCACAAACAGGAAAGACACAAATCACACATACATCTGAGCTATATGCCGTGCACAATTATTTATGAACTCAATTTGAAGGAGATGCGGGAGAATTAGATTTTAGGTTTTAGTAAATATGAATCGTGGGTACGGGTTGCATGTTGAATTCGAGTGCGCCTCGAATTCAACCAAGGTTTTAATTTTTATTGAAAAATATTTTATTTGAAAACATCTCTTGTCATATCGGTGATCAATCTTCATAACAAGTGATTCGTTGTAAAGAGTTTTTAAAGTTCTTAATTTTGAATTTAGGGCGACAAGATAAATCATTTGACTTGTATTTGACCTAACTTTTACATGTAACACACATTGCAATGAAATTTTTTGAATGTCAAGATTTTTGTATTACACGGAATTTTAGGATGTTACATCGTCCATTGCGTAATCACCTTCATTGCATATACTTAAATAAATCCTTAGCGCCAATCTATTAAAATAATTAATTGCATAATCAACATAGCGTATTTATAATTCTGCATTGCATTGTATCATAAAAAAGAAAAAGAAAACCTTTAAAGCCCCATATGAATTAGTCTTCCAACTATTTATTGTGGAGGCAAAAAAATATTGCATTAGTCATTTGCATATAAAAAATGAATATATATATATATTTGAATTCGGTAAGACTCTAGATAATCAAGGCATCAATGGTTTACCGCTAATGCTTAATCTGTTCCACGAGCTTTGTTGTCTATTTGGATTTAACAGGATTTGGAAAGATAAGACATGAATAGATATCTTCATCCACTTCGAGAGTACTACCACATCAATCATTGAGGACTCGGAGAAAGTGAAGTATGTCTACCATTGTCAAGATAAACGACTACATCAACATCCAGCTTGGGGGAAGCAACCCCTACACAATATATCGAGATAAGTATTCTATACACGTATCGGGTTATTATATTATTATACTATAAAAAAATTATAAATATGATCGCTATATTATGGGTATTATCGCTATAAATACTATATGAGAATTATTATTAAAATACAGATTATATATACTATACAGATATACGCTTATACGAGATTATAATTATTAATATACGTGGGTTTATATACTATATTATTATTAAATGGATTATTATTAAACGTGTTATTATTATATATTATAAATATTATGCTTTTATCTATATGGGTTATTAATATTATCTTTTATCTATCTATTAGTTAAATATTAGGTTTGAATAAATTTAGTAATGAATAAATACAAGGGAGTTTACAAGTTGCTTGCCTAATTAATTGAGCTATAAATAATCTATATGCATGGAAATGATGAATGGTTACTCTTCCGTAATTCCTTTCAAGTACCTAGTTTTCGATCTTGAATTCTCTCGAGTTTTAAATATTATTGTTTTGACATAAGATTTGCTCTGAACCTGAAACCCATGGGTTGCGAATGCTTGAGCTAAGTTTAGGTAGTTGATTGGTAGGATATGAGAAAGTTTGAGCTACTGTTTATCTTGTTCCTAGCAATACTTGAGTTTTGGAGAATTTATCTTTGAAAATTGAAAACCCTACATGATAAGTTTCTATATGACGAGAGCTTGAGTTCCTACCACAACCATATATACATGCCTAGTAGATTAGGGAAACCTTACATTATTATATTTACTACTTGTCTTTGCATTGAGTTTTGTCAAGATTTGTTGACCCTTAGAGACTTGTCATGCTTTTTGAATCAAGATCACAAACACTCCACCTATATACCTATATACCCATATATGCTGCTTCCACTCTAGAAGTACGCATCCACATATTCGTCATCCAAAACCACCAGAAAAATGTTATACTCCTACCCTGGGAGTCAGCAACCAAAAATATTTATTTCCCAGTTTTCCCACATATCCACATATTCCATTATGAACCCAGTTATATCTGCTCCAAATGTTTCCCTTGTTATCTCTGAAAAGATTTATTATAGAAAGAGGATTGGGGCTGTGAAAAAAAGAGAAAGAATAAAAGAGAGTAAAACATGGATAGGTGTCCTACCAAAACAATGGGTACTTAGATGCCCGCCTCTCTAAAAAAATAAAGAGAAAAGAGAAAGAAAGCAAGCCCAAGTCCTCTCAAAAATTCCAAATTCCAAAAGAGAGATATACACTTATATGTTCAAGGAGCAAAGTAGAATTAGGTTTCCACCATACACCTTTATTTATATACCATATCCCATCATTATACCCTATTACATCCACCATATTTATTCCACACACATGCACATCTTGATTTGATTATATGCCCTATTTCTTTGGATCCATTGTTTGACTTTACAATATAAGTTTTGCAAGTATGTATGTGCTGTTTTTCCCACATATGAACTTTATATATTGCCTATTAGTTATAGGGTGAGAGAGAAGGCATAATGATACTTTGCCTATTCCAAAAATACTACATATTCTGAGAGAAGAGAGAAGGCATACCACCATTATTGCCTTGGAGAGGATCCATAAATACCACATATTGAGAGACTTGAGAGGGTCATATAGTAGAAACTTTGAGTTTTATTTTAGAAACTTTGCAAAAACTCCAAGATGAAGGTAAAGTGAAGAGCTTGAGACATAGTGCTTAACTCCATCATTCTGCTTTTCAATTGCTCAAGACCCAAGTGAAGGCTATAAGCTCCATGGTTGAAGGTAATATGGGTAAGTTTGAAAGTCAAAATAATTTACTTTAACCTAGAGGAGAATTTTTGTTTGAAAGCATGTGTACTTTTGAGGCATAAAAGCATTGTAGCAACTCCTGATCCATCCGAGTGGTTTGCTAAGGGACTAGCAAAGGTTAAGCTTGGGGGAGTTTGTTGACGATAATTAACTACAATATTATATAGGTCAATAAAACTATAAAGAGGGTATAAAAGCAATCACCAACATAGAATAGGGTTTAAACTGACAATATTCCATAGTTTTGGTGAATTGTGACTCTGTAGGGATTAAAACAGGAAAACAACAGTTGGAATAAAGATACAACTACAACCGAACGGGATCTAGCGTATCGAACTAGGAAACCTAGGTGGGAAGACTCTAGAAGGTGCAACAAGCCTCCATGAGGCGGCGGGGGTCGAGAGCCCGCCAGGGGGCTGGCCGAACCCACCCCTAGGCCGGCCGGCCTGGGCTCGGGCCCGTTGAGGCCCAACTTTGTGCGGTGTCCCCCAACCAACTTAAGGACCCAATCTACGCCATTTGTCAAGGTCGGTTTGATCCGAGGGCCGCGGTTAATCCCACCAGAAGTTATGAGGTGCAATGCATTAGTACCGTATCGCCTGTTCAAGGATTCCTCCTATCCAAGACTATAATTAAAGGGTAGACCTCCCCATAGGCATATCTCATTCATATTCAATTAGTTCCAGTTAGGTAAGAGGTGTCTCTTGAAAGGATAACCTCGTAGCTCCACCAATATAGCATAGCTAGATTAGAATATAATTAGAGGCGGCAAGCTTAGCTTGGATTCCGGATCAGTCATGAGGAAACTCGGTAAATCCTTGTGATCCTCTCTTGTAATATGATATTATTCATCTAGTTCTCTGTTGTTCTTCATTGTTCATCTCTATTCTTCTAGTTCTTATTCTAATTCTTATTCTAGATCTAGTTGAATCTTACTACCTAGATATGACTTCATACTTACTTATTTATACATTCTTAATTATAATACTTATCATCTACTTTGGTTATATATCTAGCATATATCAATTATATAAGTGTCTTTATTCATTTTTGTATAGCGCTCATTCATTCGATCAATGGGTGGCTGATAATCAATGTGTAAGCATGGTGCTTAAACAATGTTATCTCCAAATGTCCCCTATTTTCTGGGCCATGTGGTAGATCGTGAGTGTAATATTCCTGTTGAGTCCTCTATAGTCCACTCCCCAAATTTAGCACTGTGCATGACTGCTAAAGTCTCGGGTCACAGTTGTGCCCTGTTCTCAGCTGAGCTTAGGGATGGTTGCTTAGGTAGATTCATAAATATACTTTATCTATGATTGTTAGATATAATTGCACTAATTAGAGTAGGTTATAACTTATAATTAGAATAACTTAGGGATAGTATTTAATCTTCTATTCTTATCAATGCTAGTGCTATAAGTGTCATGAATACAATACTGTCATGTCTCTAGTGTCATGTTAGGGATGAGAACCTGGCTAAAGTGATACTTTAGATATGACCGAGCATTTCTAGCGCCATTGTCGGGGAATCCCTCACTCTAGTAATGCCGTTAGAAATGCCAACATTTACTCTTATGAAAATATTTATATTATTCAAACACATTAGACCATTTAAGCCCAAATAAGTGTTCCACCCCCACAAGAATAATATTCTAGACTAAAATATACCATAGAAAATATCATGTTATATGGAAATAAAATAAATACATAAAATGTTAAAGAAAAGATAAGGAAAACTAAAATAATAATAAGAAAAAACCCACATAATAGAGGAAAATAAAAAGAATACATCATATGGACACTACTTGAATAAACTTAAAATATATCACATAACGTTTCACGAGTACTACATGAGTACTTAAAGGTAATAGTGAAACATTCTATTTATACTACGCGAACATCCTAATATCTATCATAGAACATCGCATGTATATTGCATGAACATCAATTATATCTCATGGAAGAGAGGAAATTTATAATGTAAACAATGAAAATAAAAAAATCTACTTAATTAAAGTAAAATAATGAAGAAGGAAATTTAATCAATTACAGAAAAAAGAAAAGAAGAACATCATAAGATACTAGCTTAACAATATAAAATATACTATAAAACACACCAGAGGTAATATGTGACTAATGTGAGTACTCAAAGATAATTATAGAATATTCTTTTATAGTACTGAGCATCCCAAAATATATCATAGAACATTACACATATATACTACGCATATATTTCATGGAATGTAAAAAAATAAAAATTACACACTAAAAATTAAAAATAAACTACTTAATGGAAGTAAAACTACGAAGGAGAAGAAAATGAAAAAATAAAAAATTTAAAAGGACATCACATTATACTATTTAAGAAACCTAAAATATACTATAAAACATGTCATAAATATTATATGAATGCTCTATAATTGTCAAAACATCTTGTTATTAATTCTTGAACATCCCGAAATACAACATAGAACATCAACATGTATAATACATGAACATCACATGTTACTACGTGAACATATCACATGTATCTCATGGATTTTATAAAATAATAAAGTAAAATATAACATATGCAAAACAATAAACTAGAGTAAAGTAAAGAAGGATACAAAAGGTAAATGAAAAGAAAAAGAAAATGTAAAGAACAAAAATGTAAAGAAAAAAAAAACAGATAAACATAGAACATTAGATGGATACTAATAGAACATCCTAAATTATATTTTTGAACATCTCCTGAGTACTAACGTGAGTACTCAAAGATAATCGTGAAACATTCAATGCATATTATGAGCATGTTTGGTTGCTGCATTAGCCCTTAGGCATGCTTTATGGGTGCGAAAAATAGATAGAATGCATTATAAAACATCACGTGTATACTGCATGCACATCACAAAATACCTCACAGACCATTATATATATATATATACTACATAAACATGACAAAATAAATCATAGAACGTCACAAAAATTTCATAAAATTTCACATGTATACTAAACGCCAGATATAAAAGAGTAAAAGATAAAATTATTAGAGTAATTAAATAGAGTAGAATAGAAATGAAAACATAAATAAAAAATGCTAGATATATAAAAAAAGAAACAAATAACTTAAATAAGAAAAAGAACTAAAAAACTAAAGCAAGAAAACAATTAAAAGAAATTAATTAGTGTAAAATAAAAATAAGAAATGAAAACCAAAATGAAAAAAATCTACATGAAACTTAAAAATAGAAAGGAGAAGTACATAGAAGAAATGAACAATATAAAACATGGAAACAAAAAAGGAAATGAAAAATAATGAACTATTTAAATAGAAAAAAGATAATAATAAAAAAAGTGAAAACAAGAATCAAAGACCACATAATAAAAGAAAAAGGAAAAAATAAAAAGAAATCAAACAAGGAAAATAAAAAACACGCATAGGAAATAAAAGAAAAACAAAAAAAATAAGAATAAAAAACATAAATAAAACGAAAAAGGAAAAAAAGAAAAAAGAAAAAGAAAGAAAGAAAAAAAGAAACGCACCACCGAACAACGTACAGACAAATGCATGTTGCTCGGGCGTCACGGAAAGAGAAGAAGAAAGGCCGCCATGTTGTGTCGTTCTGTTGGGGCCGTTGCTGGGCCTTGCGGCTCCGAGCTGCCATTGGTCCTTCTGGCTACAACGGAGGGTGGGGGGTCGGCGGGTGGATTGGGTCTGACTGGTCGGCAGGGATGATTCCCGCGGTTTTTACTTGATGCATTGTTCTTGTTTAGGCCAAAACCAACTACTACTTCAATATACTGTGCTTTTGGTTCGCTAACTCGAAGGTCCAGAATTTGAAGGCCCAAATGTGGCGTAAAAGTGCCTAAACACCTGGCCCAACACCGTCAAACCATGGGTTGGCCATCGCCATCTAGCCCGTATGTGATTTATTCAGGATTGGGGCATTGGGCTAGAGAGCTCTTATCAATTTGTATGCATCTACATCTACATTAAACAGTACAATTATGTCACAACCTGGGCCTGAATATCGGGAGTAGTAGTGGGTCGAGTGGGCCTGCGAGCCTTTTACGATCAGGCTTGGCCCAGTAGTACAAAACATATATGGCCTGCTATGTTTTCCTGTGGTAAAATCTATCGCAAAAGTCTTTTTTCCTCCTAGAACTAGAAAACCAGACATAACTCACTCCCCATCTTTTCAAATCGTGCATATGACATCCCTGGCTATGTTCTCTAGGTGGTTTTTCTTTTGTATTTATATTTGGTTAAATGTTCAAAAAATCATAGTAAATTATAAAAAAAACATAAAATAGAAAATTCATTTTGTTAGACCCTACTCCCTCTGTCGTAAAATAGAAGTCATTCTCGCTTCTCGAAAAGTCACATTTTTAAACTTTGACCAATTATATATAAAAGAATATTAATATTTATAATACATAAAACAACAAGGTTTTAGTAGCATCATTTGGTTCATTGTCAAGACATTCATCTGTAATAAGAAGAGTATCATAATTGATCTTTATGTTGGTGTACTCATCTTTTAGCAAATTATATCTAGTGCTAAGCTCTTGAGATATCCTCTCTAGCTTATCATGTTCTCATTAAGCTCTTTGAGAGAGGATTTAAGCTCCTTAGTAATGGATGATATAGATTTGTTGTCATCTCTAAGCTCATCACTAGCCTTAGATGCTATGTCATATTTAGCAAGAAGAGATTCATTTTCACTCTCAAATCTATAAATTTTAGCTGTATACTTATTATTTTTGTATAGCTATTTAGCAACTTAACAAGTTCATCATAAGAATGTGTTCAGACTCTCCATCACTATCACTACTCTCATCCTCACTTTGTACCTTTCATTCACCCTTGGCCATGAGACATAGGTGTGTAGAGGATGAAGGTGGTGGAGGTGGCAAAGGCAATGAATAACCAATCACAAGAGCGGCCACCTTCTCATGTTCATCATCACTATCTTCATTGGATGATCCACTTGAGCTTTCAATATCGGTGAGCCAATCACCAACAATATATGCCTTGCCATTCTTCTTCTATTGATGAGTGATGCTTTTTCTTGTCATTTTTCTTCTTGTATGGCTTTTATTTCTTCTTCTCATCATCACTAGAGCCATCCTTGTAATTCTTGTACTTTTTCTTAAACTTGTCTTTCTTGGGCTTGGTACATTGATGGGCAAGGTGACCAAGATCTCCATAATTGTAGCAATACATCTCAGAGATAGGCTCTCTTACTTGTGAAGAACTTCTTCTTCCTTGAGTCAAACTTGACACCACTCTTGTTGAGCTTCTTGAGCATCTTGGTGGTCTTCCTCACCATAAGAAAAATATTGGTGTCATCTTCATCTTTACTTGAGCTTTCAATAACAATTCTTGTCTTGACTAGCCTTGAAAGCCAAGTCTTTCTTCTAGTTAGAAGATGATGACTCTTCCTTTAGATTGATGTCCATATACATCTAGCATTGATCTTCCCTAATATTTGTGTCAGTGTAGCATTGGAAATATCTCCTTGATGAAGCATGATGACAATATGTCTATACTTGTCAATTGGAAGGACACACAAGATCTTACTCACCACATTAGATGGTTGCATTTGTGTGAGTCCAAGTCCATTTAGCTCCTCTACAAGCATATTCAAGCGTGAGTACATCTCATTTGCATTTTCATTAGGGATTATACTAAAAGCATTCGTCTTGCTCATGACTAGGTGATAGCGTTCCTCATGCTCACCTTTTGTACCCTCATGAAGAGCACAAATAGTGGTCCACAACTCATGTACGTCTTTGGAGTTTCGCACATGGTTAAAGACATCTTTGTAAAGGCCCCTAAAGATGATGTTTTTCCTTTGTATTCCATTTCTCATGGTGAACCTCATCACCAAAGAGACTGTCATTGTACCTAGGTGTAATGAAACCAATAGTGGCGGTCTTAAGCACTCTCCATCAAAGAAGGGTGGTGGTCCATCCCCAAGAGACATCTTGCTCTAGACGGTAAATTAAGGAGCACTTGGCTCTGATACCAATTGAAAGGATCAAGATGCCAAAGAGATGGTGAATTGGGCTTTTTTAAATTCTAAACCAAGAATTAAATCCTAATTATAAAAGCCAATCACCTCTTGAGCCTACAAGTATGTTCTAGTGTTCTACCACACAAAGTTTAGCAACCTAGTTCCATTCCTAAACTAACAAATCAATTAGTGTGGAAATGCGGGAATTGAAATGCTCAAAGTAAATTGCATAATGAAAAGCAAAGGAAGGGACAAAGTGATGTTTTCCTGAGGTATCAAAGAGTCGACTCTTCCCCTAGTTCTCATTGGAGCATCCGCGCAAGGGTGTAGCTCCTCCTTGGTCCATGCTAGGACCAAGTGCTCTCTCTGAGATGATTCTTCACCGCTTTGGCTCAGTGAATCACTCGCAACCAATCACAACTTGGCTCGGGTCATCCACAAGCTCTCCGAATGATCACCAAGTTCTCAACCGCCACCAAACCGTCTAGGTTTTGTTGATCACCAAGAGTAATAAGCACAAACTCTCACTTGACTTACACAAGCCTAATGAGATAGGTTGATGCACACTAGCTACTCTCTAGTCACTAATGAAGTGTCTAATCTCTAGATTAGCAAAACTCTTCTCCTTACTAGACCCCTTTCTCTCTCTTTTATTCTCTAGGTGAAGTTTAGCTAATTGCAAAGGTGGATATGATGAAGGTGGAGAAGAAGTATAAATACCCTCCACTCCAAACATACCCGTTGGGCTCAAAATGCGTAGCTTAAGTGGCGCCCGGACGTGTCTGTCGAGCTGATCGAATGCGTTTGGTCACTTTCCAATGGCTAATTTTTGTCTGCATCATCACACTGACCAGACGCTCCCAAGCATCTAGTGCACATTGACCGGGCGTGTTCAGTGTGATAAAACCCTCTCTAGAAGATCTCTATAAATGACCACACGCCACACACAGGCACATCCACTGCAGTTTAGTTCTTAAAGGATAATACGCTAAGTTTACCGTCACATTTGATGATTCCCTAGGGTGAGTCCGGTGGCTTATCCTAGCCACTTTACACTAACCAAACACATATGTTGCAGGTGCACTAGCGTTTGGTGCATAGATAAATATCCCAATCAACTCCAAATTGAGTTTCGTCGAGAACGGAAGTTGTTGCGACAGATCTTAGGGTCAACCTTAAGCTACTTAGGACAAATTTGACAAGTGTGTACCACACCTAAATTATTAGACTTACCTAAGTCAATATACCCATTTATAACCCCTTTATAGTACGGTTAAAGATAAAACAAAGCCCTATTCTACTTTAAGCGTCTCTCAACTCCAATTGATACTTAGAACTAGAATGTCTTTAGCCTTGCATCCATCCTATGAAAACCAAAACAATATCAATTGCTAGGGGCATGAAAACCATTGATTGCCCAATCAATCACCATTACCATGACCTAACTCATATTGCCTCTACAAAACACACGTTAGTCATAGTAATCTTCCATTATCATTAATCATCAAAACCTCTAGGGGCTTAGATGCTTTCAGTTCAACCATTTCTAGCAAGGTTCTAGAAAGCATTTTCATCGACCAGACGTGTCTAGTCACATGCTACTTGTCTGCCCGTGTGCCATGTCGCACTGGACAAATGTTGGAATAATGTTCCACTCATGTCCGATAAGACTCCAGCACCAAAGTTTGATCGTTTCCATAGAGCTCCAAGAATAATGACTGTACACGTCCAGTCCTAGCTGACTAGACTACCTAGCTTCTGGTCAAGCCTCTTCCTTTTAGACTCACCTCAGGTTAAGCATCGGACACGTCCCTCCAAGGTCAATGTCCAGCCACGCCTTAGTAACCCCTTGTCTGCCATCTCATCACCCTTGCTTCCATGTGCTAACTTCGAAGTGTTTCATCACTAGCGCATGTGTGTTAGCGTATTTTTCAAGTTTTTTCAAGGGATAAATGTTAGCTCACTAGACCATAATGCATATGCATGGAATTCGCTCACTTAGTGACACTTAAATAAACATTTTGCATCAAGATCGCCCCTCCTAATAATATAGCTATGTATCATAAACATACTCACCCCCTCTATCGTGTCTTGAGTGCCAAAAGCAAAAACCTATGTGATCCTTTGCCTTGATCACCATGGTTTTGTTTCTCTCTTTCTTCTTTTCCAAGTTGGAGCATTTTATCATCTCTTTTGGTCAACCTCCATCATCTAGCTCCATTGCTTGGTGTGTACCAACTTGACATGAATTAATGGCGGAGATTCATCCTCAAAGTCAGTGGAGTTGACTAGAGCTATCAAGTGGGGTTATGAGAGGTCAGCAAACCCCACCTTGGCCCATAGTTAGGCTTTGTTCCTTTGACATGTAATGATGTTTAGGGTCTAGTAGGGTTGGTTTCCTGGCGAATGAATCTTGAATTCTTGTGATAATATGGTCCAATTGTCTTGTTTTCTAGGTAAATTCTCATGCATTCATAAAATCAAAAACTTATGGAAATACTTAGTTCTATACCACTATAACTATGCTGGTGGTTGATTTTAAGAATGAATACAGTGGTTTATGATTGACATTAATGACCGTCAACATGCTCGAGCTCCAAGTTTTCACCTCTAGCTCCTACACTCAAAGTCACTTTGCTCCTCTTGGTTTTAGGAATCCACCAACTTCTCATATCCTACTCAAATTAGGGGATGAGATATGTGAGCTCTACTAGACCCGTAGCTAGATAAGCTAAAACAATTGTGGCTGGCTTTCTAGGCTCTCTTGATGACCTTCCCCGGGACAACATGATTCTTGCAAAAATAATGTGAAAACCACTCATTATGTTAGCATTAGAGGCTTTTCACCTAAGTTCATCATCAGTCATTTAGTGGGTTTGACTCCATCACAAACAGTTCTATGTGATACTGTTCAAGTGCAAAGTCAGAGATTTATTGAATGTTGCATAAAGCTCAAAACCTAAACTATAGGGAATTTAGAGAAGAGAGCTCAAGAGGTAGAAAATAGCATACTCTAGATGACCCAAAACATCATTTATTGTGAATGGAGAGAACAATAGGCACTATATATGTCATATATGTTAAAAGAAGATATTATCAACATATAATTGAAATGTATCATAGAAGACATAAAAGTGACATTTGCAATACACATCAATGATAACTTGTCAGTTGTCACCCATGCCAAATGAAAGGACATAGAATGAACCGTGCCTGTGATGATAGTATATCATAGATGCATGTAAAGTAGATGGGTCTATGATGACCATGGCACTCATCAATTACACATTGTTGGAATTTTTAGCATCACTACTAAAATAGATTTAGAATCCATCATCGGCAACAATGCCAAAAATGATGCTAGTACTCATTAAATTATCTTAATGCTAGGTTATCATCCCCAATAATAACGCTAGAGGTATTTGCTAGTATTTATGAGTATGCCACTTAACTTTATAATAAGAATGAAAGTAAATGCAAGCACACAGATAAAATACCATTGTAGTATTTTATCAGGAGTAAGCCTAGTGTCAAATTTATATTTTTACATTAGGAAAGGACATGCACTAGGAATATGATAAGAACTTTACTTATGATGGATGAGCCAAACCATGTTCCAACTCTCTACTCATAACAGGGCTAAGTCATAGGATAAATGGTAGATATAAGCATTAATCATCAACAATTAGTATTCAGAGCATTCCTTTCTATGACATTAGCATTACTAGTAGAACGTCAAGAGATATTCCTATGTTTATTCCTAATTACACCTAGTAGTCATAGTAAGATTCTACTTTATATCTACTCATGAGGGACATTACTAAGGAAGATTAAGAACAGAGCATGTCTTCCATCGCAACCGGGTCCTACTTCGCCTATATTTAGGGGCTGGACTTCATATGAATCAATGGGAGTGTCACACCTGCGATCTACCACATGACCTAGAATATAGGGTGCATCCGTAGGTAAACAATGTATAAACACCACACTTACACAATGTTGACTATTCACCTAAGTTACCTTACTGTGAGCGCTATACTTTTTTTGTGAGACCTAGTTATAGACGCAGACGCTCACATACACGAGTACATACTCACCCTATGAACACACGCACGCACACCCTATCCCTATGAGCACAATCCCATGAATAAACATAATGATAATCTAACTGTACCATACAATCAAAGTAGACAATGATCGTGATAACTATGAATAAGAAGATGAAGAACAATGTAATATGTATTATATAATGTAAGATGCAAAGATGAGAAGAGGTATAGAAACTATAAGATTTTTCAGGGGCATCAGATAGGATAGTGTCACACTGGATAGATTGTCTAGTGACTCTCCAATGACTAGTTTTTGAATTGGTCGTTATAGGGTCAGACATCATATGACTAGCCTAGTGCACCAAACACCCTATCTTGTGAACCATAACTCTAAGTTCCTCTAAAATAATAGTCATTGGAAAAATAGGGTGGCACACCACCAATTTCATTGGATAGCATGTCCAATGAAGTTTGAACTTCAAACTCTAGAAATCCACACTCTATGGATAATGAAACATCCCCGATGTTTAATGATAAAATATGCCATGTCATCATATGCATTAAGCATCATTTATATGATTTGAGAACCTTGTCATGCATAAAACTAAAACAAGTTTATTTGATTGTGCTTAATTTAGTTTGTGTATGCTTGTGATACATTTAAAATTTCTTGTTTAAATATGTTTCCAGAAACCCTAATTTAGGGGGGGGGATAAATAGTACCCCAAGCATGAATTTCAAAAACTAATAAAAATTTTCATATGCTTATTAAAGAAAAGTTGTAGACCTTGATTAATCTAGCAAAAGTTATTTTTGGATATTTTCAAGTGTTGTTCAAAAATCTTGAGTTATTGCAAAAGGGGTAATTTAATTTAAACTTGTTTTCAAATTCAAATTTCCATTTTGAAAACTATGCAGAATCTGAAAAAGTGGATATTGAAAAAGTTGTAGATTATAAAATTTGGAGCAACTTTACTATTTTCACCTTTTCCTGAAAATGCTTGGAAGAGGGTATTTTTTTGCAATTTTGTTTCAATGGCAATTCTGTAATTAGGAACAGTGCCCTCGGCAGCTGTCGTGCACTCATGGCCGACGCCTAGAAGCTCGGCGTCGCTGACCTTTGCCGTCCTTCTCAAGCCTTCTCGGCGCCAGTAGAGGCGTCTACGACCTTCGTGTCGAGGTCGCGGTGCTTATCCATCCATCCCTAACCCTCTATATGTACCCCAGTGCCCGGTTCGAGCTCATCTTCTTCCTCTGATTCGCTCCGCCGCACTGAGTGCAACTCCGGCGAGCTCGTTCGTCCGAATTAGCCACTATCATCTTCAACCAAGCACTCTGATGTGTTCGCCTTGGCTTCCTATACCTCCAACGCTGCTCGGTTGTTCCTCGCATGCGCTGTTTTGGCCGGCGTAAGCCTTTCTTCTTCAGCTCCGGCGGCACCCGTCCGAGATCCGCCACCACGTGGTCACGCCGTTTGGCTAAGTTTCAGCTTCAACCAGTTGATGTTTCCTATTCCTTGTTGAACCATGATGCTCATTCTCTCACTTGCTCTCTCTTTTGCTTACTGTTTTGCTCGGAACCCGTCATGCCAAGCTTTCCACCGCCTCCGTGTCCGCCCTCGACGTGGGCAGGCATTTCTACTACTTCTTCGCTTCAACCAACGTGTGATCCGTAACCTCGGTGAGCTCCTGGTACTCCTTGACCATTTGGTTGAAGCCAATTCCTTCTGTACTCCGCTGTCCACGTCGTCCCGATCGTTTTCCGCCGCCACTCCGTCGGTGTTCGGCGATGTCATGTTCTTGTGCCTCTTTCGTGCAATTGGCGGTTGCTATAGCGTCGCGTTTGGGTGCTGAGTCTATCAAGGTTCTCGGTTTTAGCTCCGGTGAGCTCAATCGGCGAGCGTGGGTTCTCCAGAGCTCTGCCTCCGCCATTGCCACCGGCGTGGTGCTCTGGGAGGTCTTTGGTACCCATGTTTAGGCTTGATCGGTTCGGGCTGAAGAGAGGGAGGTGAAGGTGAGGTCGGTTTGGCAAGTTTGATCGTCGCCGGCGAGCTTCGCCGCGAGCAGAGGTCGTCGGCGTTCTGGGGACGCCGACATGTGGGGTCCGAGTGTTTAATAAACCGTTTTTCATATTTTCTAAGAATGAATAGTGTTTGTTTTTGTTATTTTAAATTATAATTTTTTTACAGTTCCAAAAATTATGAAATAATTTGAGTATGTTCTCTGATATGTGTAGAAAAATAAAAAAAATATCATATCACCCTATTCAGTACATTTTTATTGTTATTAAAATGCCCATTTTAATTAATAAATGCATTTTAAATAATTTTTAATAAATTAAATATTACTCCAAAAATTCTAAAAATTGTTTTGAAATATATAAATGCTCTAAATATCTTAACTAAAAAGTTTGAGCATGTTTTGAAGAAGTTTATAAAAATCACTTTTAATTACTTATTTAATTAATAAATGAAATAGTGTTTTACTTGTTGTTTTTATATCTATTCTTTTATAACTCTATAAATCATGAAATTAATTTTGCAACCTTGATACCTCTTTATGTTGCTGTACATAAAGTTTAAGATCATTTGGGCAAACTTTGAAAACATGATTATTTAATTAATTAATGAATTATAGATAAAACAATTAGAAACTCTAATCACTATAGGAATTGAGTGATTTTGGATTGTTTGTTGAGCATGTGTCATTGTTCAGTGAAAACCACAATATAAACATGTTTTTGATGTGATGTTGAGTGTTAGTTCTTTTGGACATAATTATTAAATTAATTAGTTAGTTAATGAAAGTTTAGTTAATTATTTAAAGCATGAATAGTTAATTATTTAAAGAACTACTTTTAATTTTATTAGTGAAGGTAAGTTGTACTAAAGCTAATTAACTTTGGTTAGTCACCACTTAGCCATGTGCTTTTGATTGTTTGTCAAGCATCAGTTTTACATTCCAGCATCATCTTAAGCATATCATTAACATCGTGTAGATAACTCTTTGATGGAGGGGTCCATCATGTCTTTGATCTAGGTGATCCGCTCTTCAAGATTGGGTTTCTATAGTTGTAATACTGAATCAGAGTTATTTCATTCTACAACGAAGGCAAGCCCTGGTGCATTCAAACCCTACCTTGTATTTCAAAGTTTTCTTTAAATACACCTATGGTTAATTATTGCATGTTTACTATTCAAATAAATTCCTACTTGATGCATAGCCTTTACCTTGAATTATTTATTCCTGTATCTTGATGCTATTTTTAAAATATGAATGGTACTTCATGCTGCTTAGCAATGCTTAGACCGATAGAGTCAGATGATTTCCTGTCATCTGTGAGAATAGGTGATAACATGATTGCTTCGACAATGATTCTGGTTTTTGAGAAGAATAGCGGATTGCTGCGGCAAATGGCTATATCTTTAAAAGGAAATGATGGATGATGGAAGTAATAATCGGGACCGAGCGGACACGGTGTTTGGGAGCCACCGGATGTGGATATCTGGTGAGCGGGTTCTCTCCGCCTATGTCATTAGGGACCGTCCGTTGATCTTGACATTGAGCGAGACTTTGGAGTACCATCACATACTCTGGGAAGCTAGACTCTAGCTATTCCAGTCTTAAGAACGGTTAATCCGCACTGGTAGTGGAGAGATGGCGAGAGTAGTGTGTACCCTCCAAGTTCGAGGAACTGGATGAAGGTGTACTGTGCTCTCGGGTGGCGGAACCCCGGTTTTGGCTAGAGGATCTAGGGAAAGGTAGTTATATGTGTGCTTTAGTGCTGCATATGGCGTGTGATTGGGAATCCCCAGCTAGGTTTAATCGATTCAAATCGTCGTACTCCTCGGTTATGGAGACTCAACTCTTTCTTTTTCAACGTAGTTAATGAAACTTAAACTGGATACATGATGATTCCTTTTGGATATGGTTTGTTGCCTCGTTACCGATCATAAATTCAGATCGGTACTTGAGTAACTGTTTATGAGAAACGAATTAAATTCAATTGTTTTTATAAATGATCATTTATGCAAAATACTTGATTCTTGAGAAAACCTACCTTGAATCCTATGACCTGCATGCTGTTATACTTCACCATAATTTATTTGTCGGTTAAGTCTTGTTGAGTACTCCCGTACTCAGGGTTTCTTAACCCTTGTTGCAGATGAAGTTCCTAGCACGGTGGTTACAACTTCGTGTTGTATGACCGTGGTTGTTATTGAAGATCAGTCCTTGTGACTCTTGGGCAGAGTTCCTTGTTTGATTCCTTATAATGTTTACCACTAGCTTGATGTAGAAATGACACTTAAGTTATGTTTCAAAATTATAGTTTGTAATATAACTTCATAAGATTTCCGCTATCTGTGTAAACCTCCGAAATGTAATTTATTATAAGTTCACTTCTACCAATGTCTTAATGTGGATCCTGCTCGGAAAGAGGTGGATGACTTGGTTTAAGCCGACGACACCTGGCAAATCTTTTAAAACTTGGATCATTTGTTGGGATTAAAGTTGGATGAACAATAATCCTGGCAAGTGGGCCCTGTTTTTAGGAGATTCTGTCACAGATAAATAGAGTGAAGCATTGGGTAGCCTGTTCGATGCACACCACCCCTTCTCGTGTGACCAACTTTTCTACACTCTAATTCAAAAGCCAATTTCAATCAATTTTAATCTTCTAATCATCTTGGGCTTCAGCTGAGCTGTCTAGCACTAGATTTTGCAAGTGTGCATCACATCTACTCACTAGACTCACCTAGGTCAAGCTACCTACCATGCTCTTTATAGTATGACCAAAGGAAATAAATAAAGATCCTATGACTAATTTAAGTGTTTGTGGATGGTACAAATGACATGAAAGTATACCTTCAAAACATTGTCAATAGCCTCGAATTCAAGGGAGGAACGACATGTCATGAACATATTTCACCAATAACAAGTTCCACTTATGCCTTTAACTGTATTCATACAAGAGATGACATTTAGGAGAAAATGGGCCTACGAAGCCCATATAAGAGCACTCAGAATGCAGACTCTACCATAGAGTCTAAGTCTATCTATTACCCTCTTATTTATGGTATTTTGCTAATATGGAAGTATATTTATTGAAGAGAGAGGGAGAAAAAACAAGACTCGAAGTCTTATTTAGAGTCCAAGACTATGATATCTTCGAGGTAATAAATACGCTTAGACTCTAGGATAGAGTCTGCATAGTGAGTACCCTAAGGGCACTCCTAATGCAGAAACTAGTACTGTTTCTATAGCTCAAGAAACTATGTAAAGAAACCAATTTTTACAATGCAACTTCTATTTCATGGAGTCTATTCAATCACTCACCACTCCCCCATCAGGATCCTCTGCTCCTGCTCTTGTTCCTCCCTTCTCTCCAGCAAATACACTTCAATCCTTCACGACGGCGAGGCAACACTGCTGCAAGAGGCCGTCATGCTCATGGCGTGCACCTAAATACTAGGCTTGGTCCTCGATTTCATGACTTGCATCGACCGGAGGTGCAACGACACCACTGCCTACTCCAGGATGAGAGACACCCATAGGATACGGTGACCTTTTGATCTGCTGTTGACGGTCGTTAGCGTCAATTTTTAATGTAATTATAAACATGATAAATGGATCAATCACATATAAAATAATAAAAGTATAGGGGATTATCTAACAAATTCCACGAGTTTTGGTATTCTATTATTTTTCAGGGACTATTCCAGAAAAGTGTAATAAGGAAAGCAAATCAGAATAAATATAGGAATAAATCCGCAGAGATATGGTTACCAATTTACTCAAGAAGGATTCAGAAGACACCGAAGCAAAGCGGGGCACGAGAGGTCGCCAGGTGGGGTCGGCCAGCCTGGCCCTGGGCCCATCTCGGCCCCCCTTCTAGAAGCTTCCTCCACTGCTTCTAAGGAGTCATCTCGGCCCTACATTAAGTCGGTTTGATCCAACAGCTGTCGTGCACCCCACCAGGCTATAAATAGAGGGGCAAAACCCCCTCTCCAGGGCATCTCATCTCATTATTCTTCTCCAGAGCAAAAACTAGGGTTTCAATAAGTAGAGAAGGAGAGAGATCCCTCTAGTTCTAGTTCTAGTTCTTGTAGTTCTAGATCTACTTCTAGTTGTAAACTAGAGAGAGATTAAGGAGAGATCTAAGGAGGACTCGGGTCTGTCGGATCTTCCTCAACTTTGTACTTTTGCAACAGCTGGTTCGTCTTCAAGCGATCTCTAGGTTCTTCAATTCATACTCTCTGAGTTCTTACTTTACTTTCCGTATTTACTTTCAAGTTATTTATGGGATTCCCGCTTGCATCAAGTGCTCTAGTCTTTATAAAACTAGAGTAGTAATTAATAAGTTAGGCATGGTGCCTAGTCTTGCGATTCCCTAGAGTTGCACCCAACCTTCACGGATAGCCGTGGTAGCCTCATGTGGTGACAGCCCTGATGGTCAACGTATTCCACCACATTAAGCTTGGTGTCAGTAGGACGGTAGTTGGAGTTTCCTAGCCCCCTTCTCATCCCTTTTCGTGGCTAGTGTTTTGATGTCCCGATATAGATAATCTTGAAGTATCTTCGATTCTTAGATCAACTAAAGAACTCTTAGGAAACTTACTCTCTACCCATAAAAATAATATATCTTATCCAATAAAATATTATATCTTATCTACCTATTAAAATAACATATCTTACCTAATAAAATATATTTTCTATCCTTGGAAGTTCTTCATTCTTTTCTAGTTCACTTCACGTTCCACATGGAAATCGATACCCTTGGAATATTCTCGGTTAAAAGCTACAACAGTATCCGTGCGCTTGCGGATTTATCTATGTGCGTAAGAAATACCAACATCTGCCTACCCTCTCGCTGCTCGTCTCTATTTCTATATAGACTCGCCTCATCTTAATCTTAATGCCTTCCCCATGGATGGAGCCCGTCATCGTGGCCATGGAGGGAGACCTTGTCCTTCTCTGCAACGGCTTCGCCGGCAATCCACGCGTCAGCGCCGCTGGCCGCCGAACGACGCCACTCGCTGGCGACGGGGTCCTCGTGGCTTCGACGGGGCCTAGCCCATTCTCCACCATCGACGCCATCTACGATCTATCTAGCCGCACGAGATCTGAACCGTGAGACGGGTGGCCTCGATGCTCGCATAGACTTCATTTCTAAACAAGAAACGGTTTCCTTCTCTCTCTTCACTAAATTGTCTTCCACGTCATCAGATTGCTGATGTAGCACTATAATAAATGGAGATAGAAACTATTGTTGGGTCTGCATTGGGAGTGTCCTAAGGGGTTAATTTCCCGACCCCCTATTGGGCCACTAGGCCTGGCTAAGGTGGCAGGATCCAAGAGAAGCATCCCAAAGCCATTCATAACCCTTGGATCAACTTTGTGTTTTCTCTAAATGGCTCAAGATCAAGTCACATGGATTCATGGACCCACAATGAAAGATCAAGCAAGGGAAAAGCGACCAAACTTTACTATGACATATGGGGACACCTTCTAGAAGAAGGTAGCAGGCCCTAGTGGTCATAGGGGGGGTCAGTCAAACCCCCTATGTACCCTCTAGGCTCACAGCTTTGGCCACCAACTTCCTACATGCCTCCATGCAACATAAGAAACATGTGCTTTATCTCTTCCATCCATTCAAGGTTGGTTTGGATCAAAGGCTCTCAAGGAAGGTCACCTTCACGAACGTGGCGCCAAAGTAGACTCTACTCCACCTCCACCTATAAATACCCCTAGGCCCTCACTCTTAAGTCATGACACTTTGGAGCAAACCACTTTTTAATACCTTAGTGAAGCTCTATAGTAGTTCTATGCTAGTAGGGAAAGAGTGAGGGAAGTATTCTAGAGAAAGCCTCGGGCCATGTTGGGAGTCTTCTCAAAGGTGTACCTCAACGGATGCAAGCTTCTTGTAGGTAATACATCCGAGTTCTTATAGTAACTGATATTATGGTTATGGTATAGTTGTTATATACTTGTTTTACCCGTACACGAATACATTTTAGTAGAGTGCTCTAGTCTTACTGGTGGGTTAGAGTAATAAATATAGCATAGACGTGGTGTCTAGGCTATATCTTACCTATGTAGATCGCTTGTCATATGGATTTTTGTGGTAGCTAGCAGGTAGTGATAGCACTATCTTGTCTCTGTATTCCACCATGTGTGGAAGGAAAGTTCTGAAAAGGTAAGACCACCATAACAGAATAGTTTGCTTTGGGAAGGGTTTTACTCCCAACTATATCGCCTATTGCCTTCTATAAGAGAGGGTTCGTAAATACATTCAACTACTATATAGATCCTCTCTACCTAGATATCACCTTTCCCCTAACGACCATACCTTGACTAGATGTGTTTCTCCTTTCGCATACCTACCATACCTTGACCAGATATCACCGCTATATAGATCCTCTCTACCTAGTTATCATAGACCCCTTGTATCATCATAGGATGATCTTGAGTCTTAGTTAGTACACTATACTTTCCCCGTGGAAATACGATACCTGGAATACGTACTCCCGGGTGAACTGCTACAACAATATATTCTATGAGCTTGTGGAATTATCCAATAGACAAAAGAAATACCAATAGTGTTCCTCAACTCCAAAGACACTTAGAACTAGTCGTCCTTGATATTCATGTCCTTTTCCTGAAAAACTGAAACAACTTCCATCAGTAACGGCATGAAATCCATAAATGCCCAATCAATCACCATTACTATGACCTAACTCATAATGCTTTTGTGAAATACACATTAGTCATAGTAATATTATGTAGTCATTAATCACTGAAACTCAACTAGAAGCCTAGATGCTTTTCAACATCAATGTATCATGTACGTAGTTTGAAAAACATGGGTTTATAATAAGATGTTCTCATAGAAAACCACCACTCCCCCTCAATAGAAACGTGTCTGATATCTGTCATCACAGACAGATCTCAATAAACAAGCCTGTGATAACCCATCACCACATACACGTACGTACCAATTGAAATGTGCCCATGTTATGTGTTATCACACACTCATGTCAGTCAATCTACGTCTGTGACGAGGACAACTCATCACAAAGCGTAATAATTACCTGACTGTGATGACTTCTTCGACGTAGATTTTTCACCTTTGTGACGGCAGGATCTGACATAGTGAGGATTTACACTTAATTTACCCTATATTAGTATATACACTTTACAGAATTGTTTTGCTATTTTTGTTGGTGAACTTCAAAACAACTGTAGGCATGAATTTGTAATTAGTAATGGTTGATTAGAAAACTCATGCAGAGCCAGCACAAAGAAAATTACTCTCATTATTGGGAGAAATCGCATGACTGTCGATCACCGAAACATTCCATAATATTACAGACAGATTATGCTGGGTAATCCTTTCAACCTTCAACCCCAGTAAGCAATCCATAGACATCAATAATGCAAACATAATGCGAGCTTTGAATTGGACCTTCGGGTGGGGCATACCTTATATATGTACGGCACAACCAATGTGGATGCCAAAAGAGATTGGTTTCAAGATGAGAAGACAAGGGGAAAAAGTCATGGCGCATGCTAGAAGCAATTCCACAATCATTCATGTGCAACTGCACTGTGTCACTGTGGAGTACTTGCACGCACCAATTAATTCCCTTTACCTGCACGATAAACCGTCCTCTCCCTTAAAGTTCACCCAACGGAAAAGAACATTTTGACAGCCTTTTCATGCAAAGCTAAGTCGATGGATGTGCAAATGCCCTAGCATCTGCTTCTTGGAAAAGCATACTGCAAGCAGCCAATCAAAGAATGTGCAGTGTGTTGTTGGTTGGGAGAAGCTAAGCTTTCCATGCATATTCTATTTTTACTCAACCGAAGTGCAATAGTACATTTTTTCTTAAAACGTTGTCCATACATCAGTACTGGTATATGGCAAACCCCTTTTTAACTCGCCGAGCTTTTTCATGGAAAGATTGATGTTGAGTATATATATATATATAATATATATATATATATATATATATATATATATATATAGAGAGAGAGAGAGAGAGAGAGAGAGAGAGAGAGAGAGAGGTTTAATTATTTGTTTTGCCTAATGTTATAGTAACGAAGGCACAAGCAGTGGTTTCTTCCCTTCAAAGGCCTAATCTGAAAGTAAAAGGAAGGCATCCAGAGATAGAGAGCCAATGGTATGATTGGATTAAAAACCTTATTCAGGGAGGAAATGTAGGTATGAAGGTAAACAATCAATTGAGTCCCTACATTCAAACAAATACAAAGCTTACACAAGATGATCACTTAAACCCCCCACCCCCCCCCCCCCCACCACCACACACACACACAATACTATTTACATAATGATGAATATGTTATGAATCATCATTGATAGAGCCGAAGAGGATAGAAAAATAAAAGAAGTAAGGCATTGTTTCAGAAAATGGTCCACTATCGATTTACTGTCGGCAAAGGCTTTGCCGAGTACTACACTCAGCAATGTGCTTTGAAAATTGACTCGACAATGAGCTCTTTGTCGAGTGTAAAAAAACACTTGGGCAAAGAAGCTTATTTGTCGAGTGTAAAAAAACACTCAGCAAAGAAGCTCTTTGCCGAGTTCCCGAAATTAAACTCTCGGCAAACCGAGTGGCGCTCGGCAAAGCCCTGGTTCTCCGGTAGTGGTCTATCTATTTTACAATATGTTGATGACACTTTGTTATTTTTAGACCATGATATATTGAACAAGCAAGAAGGTTGAGGTTACTTCTATGTTCTATGTATGTTTGAACAATTATTCGGTCTTTTTGGGGATATTACCTCTGTATACCCCTATGGACCTACATGGGCCTCTCGACCGAGGACGGCCCAGCTCGCGAGGCCTTGCAACACGCGACTAGGCACGTTGTGCTCATCAGGGACTCTACAGAGCCTTGCTCGCCAAGGCAGATCCTAGGAGATAGACTCGGATCCCTTTCCTTAAGGGACCGATTGTAATCTGTTAGGATATGTAAATTGTAACCCTGCTCCCCGACTATATAAGGCGAGTAGGGACCCCTCTCGAAACACATCTTGTAACTTGTCTCTCAGATCAATCTAGCCACCAGAATACAGGACTTAGGGTATTACGGCGATTTTCGGCCTGAACCTATATAAACCGCCATGTCTACGCTCTCTGTGTTACGCTTGACCGCCACCGCCACACCTCCGCCGCATAATCTACTACCTTGGGGTACCCCCTAGGTAGACTACCGACCATATTTCGTCGACAGTTGGCGCGCCAGGTAGGGTGTGTGTGTCACGACTCCATGGCCCGTCAAGCGGTCACTTTCCCTGACTCCATGATCCTCTCGGCGTCTAGAACAACCTTCCAGATCGAATCTATGATCTAGACCATAGGCAGCACCACTTCCGCGCCGGAGATCGTGGAGCCTACACGCCGCGCCGCCGCACCAGCGCTTCGTGCACCCAGATTCATCGATCCCGACGACCTGATCGACGTGATTGACCACGCCAACAACAACATCGACGACTGCATCAGGCTCATGGAGACAACGCGCCGTCGCCTCTCCGGTCACCATGGCCGTCGCCCATGCCGTCACCGCGCTCCAACAAGGGTAGTCGTTGCAGCACCGCCTAATGTCTATGCCCCGTCGACAATGCCCTACAGACTCCGCAACCAGGCTGCCAACTTCTAGTGCTAGGCACTCCGATAGTTCTCCGACCAGGCCCAATTCCTCCAGCTTAATCCACGCTAGAGAAGCCCGACCAAGCCATTTGACGAGGTCCCGCCAACCTCCCATCGTTAGCACAATTATCATCTCTGGAATTCCAATGATTCTGCGGAGGCCGTGTCCCTTGACGGTGCGGTCTCTACAGCCTCCACGCCTGCCTTGCCATTATCCACGGGGACCGAGGAAGTTGCCTCCTCTAGGTCATCAAGTGATTTACCAGAGTTTCCGCCGGGTTTCGAAGGAGTAATCTTCCAGGTCTCCGCTGATAGCATCCCACACAACAATGAAACAGACAACAAGCACGTCGCCCGAGAAGAACACAATGTCGATCGCGCGCGCCACCACGATCAGGAGCATCACGACCAGGAGTGCTGCGACTAGGAGCATTGCGACCAAGAGCGCTGCGATCAAGAGCGTTCAGACCAGGAGCATCGCGACCAGGAGCGCCGTGACCAAGAATGTCGCGACCAGGAGCACCGAGACCGGGAGCGGCGTAATTGGGATCAGAGGGACCACTATCACCTTTCGTGCTGCAACCTCGAGCAAGAGTTCAATAGGATGGGCGACATCCCGGTCTACAAGACCCCAAGCGCCAATCTAGCCATCGCTGCCAACGAACTGGGGAAGCTCCCCGTTTTCCCTGAGCTGGAGAAGATCGTCGCTCACGTCAAAGCTGCCGCAGCACAAGTCAACAATAAGGACACCCTGCTCGAATTGTTCGACCAGGCGTACAACAGGAACCGACGGAAGAGCCCGTCCCGTTCCAACCGACCAGGATCCCCACAGGACAACGACGAGGAATTTGAGCAACCACGCCGCGATCAAGCTCCAGCACCGACGCCAGGAACCGCGGCAGGTCCTCGTCCCTTCTCCGCTCGCCTTCACGCCATCAGATGGCCTCAGAATTTCAGGATCACCTCAGTGGAGAAGTATGATGGTAAGGACAACCAAGAACAATGGGTGACCATGTATGAAATCACCATACAGGCCGTTGGAGGAGGGCAGGACGTGATGACCAACTACCTGCCCATAATGCTCTCCACATCAGCGAATAACTGGCTTCACAAGCTTGCAGAGGACTCCATCGACACTTGGGAACAACTCAAGGCGGTCTTCATCAAGACTTACAACGCTACTTGCGACTATCCTAGGACCCGCTACGACCTCGAGAACGTTCGCCAGGGCCACGGTGAGAGCCTCCGGGGGTACATCCATCGCTTCTCCAACAAGCGGCTGACAATCCCTGATAGCGCTGATGCGGAGGCCATCTCCATCTTCTCCAATGGTCTCCACTACGACGAGCTCTGTAACAGGCTAGTCCGCAAGAAAGTCGCCACCGTCGAGGGCCTGATGACTATTACGAACTCCTACACCGACGCTGATGATGCCATTCGTAGCCGCGATGATAGACGATACTGCTCCCGCTCCCTCAGACGTCTTCGTGGCAGCGATCGTCGCCCCAATCTCCGAGAAGGAGGATAGCCTGACGACCGAGATCGCGACTGCCAGGACCGACGACCTTACAACCCAGAGACATCCCGCCAGAGGCCTGACCCCAGGCGCAACAACCGCTATGTCGCCAACACAAACACCCAACCAAGGCATACCAATGAGAACACTTACGAGAAGATCCTTGATGGTCCCTGCCCCATCCACAAGAACTCCAAGCACTCCATGCGCGAATGCGATGTCCTTGAGTTGGCCATGCGAGGGAAGAGCGACAAGAAACGCCCGCACAATGACGCCGACAAGCACAAGAATCCAGAGCCCCCAACGCAAGCATTTCGACCAGCCCAACAAACCTTCTTCATCTTTGGCGGGAGCATAGTCATGGAAAACGATAAGCGGCACCGCCAAGTCCACAAGGATGTCTTCTCCGTCGGCGCCATCAAGGATGACCTGGCCAATGCTTGATACCTTGACTGGTCGGAGCGGCTCATCACTTTCTCTTAGGAGGACCAGTGGACCGATCACAAGTACCCTAGCCGCTTCCCCCTTGTCGTCAACCCGGTCATCGCTACATGCTGTTTCCGGAAGGTGCTTGTTGACAGGGGCAGTGCCCTTAACATCATCTTCGCCGACGCCTTCCGCTAGCTCGACTACTCTAAGAAGGACCTATTCCCGGTGAAATTCCCTTTCTGGGGCATCATCCCCGACAAGGCCTCCATGAGGGTGGGACAAATCACGCTCCCAGTGCAGTTCAACGACCAAGATCACTTTCGGGTGGAACACATAAACTTTATCGTCGCCGACTTTGAGACCTCCTATCATGCCATCCTCGGTCATCCGGCGCTTGCTAAACTCATGGCGGTCCCACACTATACTTACCTAGTGCTCAACATCTCGACGTTGCAGGGCGTCCTTAGCCTCCACGCCAATCTCTAGATGGCATACGAATGCGAACAACACGCGCTCAATGTCACCGCGAAACAGGAGCAATCCTAGCTTTTTAGGCACACTCCTCCAACGTCGCCAAGCTCCATGCCACGGATGTGTACATCTCCGAGCCCGGTGACACGCGTGCCACCAAGAAACTAAAGGAAGGAAGAACGACGACTCCAGATGATGATGACCTAGCAATGGCCCTCGACATAGACTTTGCTCGCAGATAGATGTAGAGATCCTCAGCCCCGAAGGATTGGGCACCTTAAAAGTTTTAATTCCTCAATGGCCTGTATCATGTAGCCTCAATAATAAATAAAGGTTCGCCAATATACCTCAATATTTTATTTGTTTGTCATCTTTTTTCCAAAGACGCTCTCGGCGTTCGACGACCTCTTCAAAACGCTCTCGGCATTCGACGATCTCTTCAAAACACTCTCAGCGTTCGACTATCTCTTCAAAAATGCTCTTAGCATTCGACAACCTCTTCAAAACGCTCTCTGTGTTCGATAACCTCTTCGAAACGCTCTCAGCGTTTGACGACCTCTTCAAAACGCTTTCACCATTGTACGATCTTTTCAAAAATGCTCTCAGCGTTCGACAACTTCTTCAAAACGCTTTCAACGTTCGACGATCTCTTCAAAAACGCTCTCAGCGTTCGATGACCTCTTCAAAACGCTCTCAGCATTCAACGACATCTTCAAAACACTCTAAGAATTAGATGACATTTTAAAAATGCTCTTAGCATTCGGCGACCTCTCCAAAAACACTATAAGCATTCGACGACCTCGCCAAACAGCCTGGCCGTAACTGGAAAACCTCAGAGCTAGATCTGCCATCCCATCATAAACATGCATGAGTGGCCACCCTCTACGCTATGAAGGAGTCGGCAGACCTCCCGAGTAATGTCCTAGCCTCTCAGCGCATGCACGAGCGCCTGCCCTCTGCGCCATGAAGGAAGGACAAAACTCGGGTTGAGATCTCTAAGGTTACATGCCCAGTGACTATATATATGATCATGGAACGATCGACGACTCTACAAGCAGATGGCTATTTGCCCAACGTCTGCAGGCACGGTCTACATACGCCCTAGTCGTGCCATGATCGAGCCTCTTGGAAAAGCCCTGTCCCTGGTATCTCCTTTCGCGTGCATGAGCGTTCGTCCTCTGCGCTGTGGGTTACCAGCAGCGTGCCCCTTAGTAATCCCCACAACTCTTACGCGTGCAGCGGCTCTGTGCCCTACGATATGGACCGTGGGAAACCCAAGGACGAATGATTCATCGCTATGGCTCACGACTAAGTTGGCATGTGAGGACATGAAAGTGAAATAAAAGCTCACCGCCTCGATCAATAGCTTTGCAACATTTTACTTATAGGTTTGACCACTTGTATCCTAGATACAAACTACTGCTGCCCTGCAGCGAACAAATCTACATCCCCTAAGATGGCCTCCGCCATAGGCTCCGCTTCCACCTCCAAGCGCTCCATCTCCTCCGCCGACGTCCCCGCGGCAAAACCTGCCCTCACGCTTCCCATGTCCAGTCGTGGGTAATGCGACCGCAACATGGCAAGACCGTGAGCAGCAAAGTTTTGTGTAAAGATGGCAATTGGGAATTCCCCGTCGGGGATCAGTCCACCATCTCTGTCCCCACGAATCAAATAATTCCCCATCCCCATCCTCGCAAATGGTCACGGGGGACGTTTTCTCCCTATCCCCGCTCCCCGCGGGGAATTTATACCCGACAGGGTTCCCCGTCCCCGCATAAATTGCATCTTAAATCAAATATCCCCACAATTAAAAAGCCATAACACTTGGCACATAGGCTAAATTTGTAAAGAAAAGAAGACTAAAAAAGAGATGAGGCAGGAGACATATGATGCTTGAATCGAAAACCTATGAGTTGTTACAGAAGATAGGGAGGCCAAATATTTTCATAGATCTAGAACATGATAATGGAGACCAATATGAATGATCTAGAACATGGCATCAGATCCAAAAATTTGCTGCTGCCTTGCTAGTGCCTTGTGCTGCTCGTTGTGGCTGTGCTCTGCTCCTGTTTCTGTGTGCTTGTGGCTTACATCCGGAAGCACGCAAGCGGCAGCTTCGAGCCTCTGACGTGATGTGGCATGCACCGCCCACGGCCTCGCGGTGGTGGCCTGGTGGACTAGCAGGTGGTGTGTCTTGTGCGGTTGTGCCAAAAGTGAGGATGCGAGGTGGAGGCTAGTGGCCCGGTGATGAACTAGCACTGGCACTTGGGGCGGGGGCACTGGATTTGCGACCGGCAAGAAAAGCGGTAGCTAGTGTCAAAGAGAGAGGAATGGATGTGAATAGTTAGGGTTAGCTCGGTACTTACACTGAGGTGGCTGGGCCTTTAGATGGGCTGTAATTCACTAGATGCGTGGAAGCTAATCGGGGCGGCGGGGAATCTGTGATGGGAGACGTAGGATCGTCCCCGACCCTGTGAGACCCGATGGGGATTAGTTTGCCCCCGTCTCATTCCCCACGGGGCAACAAATGAAACCATCCCCGTCCACTAATAGGGGAATTCCCCACAGGGAATCGGGTCCCGGCCATCTTGAGTTTTGCGCCATAGATGTGAACGACTGGAATCGCCCCTAGAGTCCGCACGCTACTTGTGGCCGCCTGCTCTGATCGCTCCAGAATGAGTGCCTCCCCATCGATACAATGTACCACCGAGTCGACCTCCTCCGCAAGCGACAAGAACTGGTCATAGTAGGTGTCCACCTTCGCTATGTACATGCTCTCGGTAAGCTACGAGCACAAAAATGTCACATGAGATGGCCCCCGGGCTGTGGCAACTAGCCAGGCAATAAGACTCACTGTCATGCATCGCATGCATCTTATACACTTCGAACTTAGCTGCAGCGGCTTCTTCTTCCACTAGACGCTTCGCATCCTCCGCTTGCAGCAGTTCTACATCAACAGAAGATATAGTAAAACACCGACCAGGCGCTTCCGGGCACTCAGACAAAAAGAAGACTCTTAGAAGAACTTATGGGTGGTGACCTGATCAACCCTCTCCGCTTGCGTGAGGAGCTCGGAGTTCTCATGCTCCCGCTCACGGACAGTGGCCTCCAACATCTACGACCGCCTATGTGCATTGTCTAAGCTCACCTTTAGACCATCGAACTAGCCCTCGACACGCTTGACCTCCTCGCGAAGCCACGCATTCTCCGCTACCAGCGGCGCAAGCTGGTCAGTCAGAAGCTTCCGCTCCTCCCTAACCTTGATGAGATTCTGCGATGACACAAAAACCCCATAAAATTCCATGCTAGCCAAGCGCAAAAAAAGCGAGAAGAACAAACCAAGCGTACCTTTATATGCTCCATCATATTTTTAGCATCGCTCATGAATGACAGGCCTCCTCGTTGGCCTCCTCCTCATCGACAACAACGACATCATCGCCGTCACACCAGAAGGAGTGCACTGGCCCGTGCTTCGGCCCCTCCTTCGCACGGGGGATCTCTTCGACCACCTTTGGCTCCTTCGCCATTGGAGTCGCCGTCCTCTTCCTCTTCCTAGGTCGCCGGACAAGGGGAAGTGACATCGGTGTCTCATCTGGATCCACACCTGCTGGCTCGACATGAGTGGCGCTGCTACCACCGACCACTGGAGCCTTGGATCCCTCAGCCCCTACACCGGGCAGATAAGCGCCCACGCGATCAACAGTCGGCTCCTCCACCAAGTCGGCCTCCTCCAGGCGCCTCCTAGACCTCTCTAACGCCGGCGTCCTGGATTCTGCAGGCTCCTAGATAGCTAGCATCTGGCTAGACACGCCAAGCGCTCCCCCCCACGACGCACTAGGATCGTCAGTTGTTTCCGAGCTGCAGAAGAAGCATTATAAGATCCAAGAGCGTACCCCCGACAAGAAACCTGACATAGGGAAACAAGGTAGAAGGCACTCACAAGGCAGACGTCAGTCGCGCCTTCGCAAATTGTTGCACCCACAACACCCGTGCAGCCCCCGACATGTTAGCTGCCTATGGCAGCTGCTCCATCTCACAAGAGGCCTGGCATTGGGGCGCAGATCCCCCGGGGCCACCGGCCTTCAACGCGCCCCCACCGGCTCCTCGGGGATGGGCTCCTTACCAACCGATCCCGAGGACCCTAGCCCAACATGCTCGTCCAGCGGGACATCGTCCTCGCTGGTCGATGCGTCATCGGTCTAGTCCGCCACTGAGGATGGAGGAGGCCGGCATCCTCATTAATGTTGAAGTTACCGTTGGTCTGCACTGACGGTTTTTTCCTCTTTGGGGAAGAGGGAGCCGAACGTTTCCCCTTAGGGTCTTCGTGCGCCTGACATTTCCTGGACCGAGACTCGGGGACTTGCCTTCCCTGAGAGGACTCGTCATTTTCCTCATCGTCTTCGCCATCGTCCGCTACCGCCACCTGCCTTGGCATCTGGTCGACGGCTGCAGGCCACTCGGCCGAGAGAACTTGGGAAAAGAATACTTCACGGTCCTTCCCATCAAACTATGGCAATCCGTCATCACGATACCCAACACCTAGAAACCAACAAAAGACCAGAAGACAGCAAGTCTCACCTATGGTAGAGGCTTCTCCGAACGAAAGGGCTTCCATGGATTTTTAAGATACTTGTAGGAGCCAAGATCCAATAGCACAACAAGGTGCTTTTGCGCCTCCTTAGGGCTCAATAGATCCGACGTCTCTCATGTGGAGTCAAGAGGTCCGATGTAACTAAACGCTGGATGGTCCCTGTCCTTGCAGGGCTGGTAGCGCCTTAGGATGAAGTTCGAGCCGACGACAACACATCTACCATCTTCTGGTCCATCAGGTCCAAGAGCTCTGCCACTTGATCCACCCTGGCTGACGAAGGCTGGGCCAACCAGCTCGGCTGTGCTTCAGGGACGAATGTTGGGTTGCAGCGGGCATACGGCTCCTCTTGGTGGACATAGAACCACCAGCTCTTGTACTCCACCACCTTCGAGTGTAGCGGCATGGTGATGTACGTACCTGCCATCCCGTCGTGGAGTTGGAGGTATACCGAACCAGCAACGTGCGAAGCGCCGCTACCGTTGTACTTCAGGAGGAAGAAGTACCGTAAGAGTTTAAAGTGGGGATCGATCCCCAAATACGCATCACAAAAATGGATAAATACTGCAATGTGCAACATTGAATTCGGATTTAGGTTGCACAATGCGATTTAGTAGTAATCTAGAAGGCCGCGAAGAAAGGGATGACAGGAACCGGAACCCACACCTGAAAAAGGGCTCGAAGACGACGAGCTCTCCAGTGTTTGGGGTTAGGAACTCCTCGCTCATCACCAACCTCCACCCGACAACCGCTTCATCTTGCAGAAGACTGGCGGTGACGAGGTCCTGAACCTCCTTTTTCGGCAACGTGCACCGGGACCAATGCCTGGTCCAGTTGGGCTTCACCACCTCCTCCTTCTTTGACGCCTTCCCCGCCACCTTCTTCGTCACCGCCCTCATGTTGACCTTCCTCCTCGGCGCCATCTCCTCACTCAGAAAAACTAGATCTAGGGTTCGCGTTTGAACAAGAGCTAGTCGTGTGCAAGGGGAAGGCGATGGGGCAAAGGAGTGCAAGCTTCCAAGCCTAAGCAGTGATAAATGGTGAACAATGAGGTTTCGTTGCTAAGTACGATCCTTATATGGTGTGGCGCAATGCTTCAGTCCTAGGGTTTTTTGGAAACCGAAACCGCATAGTCCACGACCGCCACATCGCACATCCGCAGCGGAGCCCGACGGTTCGCCTCCTAATGGCTGTTGCTCATATAGCCAATTCGGCCCATCCACCGTTATTTCCTATTATACCCCCTTATTTACCTTAAATCACACCACTAATTCGCATTTAATCGTATTTAAGCATGCTAACCTCACAGTCCTAGGACTGGGCCCACATGCCTGAAGTTATTTTTTGCAGCTACAGTACCCAGTAACAGGTCACGAGACCTTCACAGGCATCCTCGGCGAGCACGCTCGGGGACTGCGCCCCGTGGACTTCATCACTTACAGTTGACGCCCAGATACATGGTCATTGATCTACCTCCGACCACGCCCATAAGCATGCTCATGGACTGCCTCCTTGCCGACTTCACTAGTGACACTCCTGATGCCTGGTCGTTCATATCCTCTTCGACCTCTGCTGCGACCAAGCTTGGGGACTACACCAACTTTAGACATATTGATGTCACCTGATTGTTCGATTCATTGCTGACCTTCTTCACGAACAGGCTCAGGGACTGACTTCCGATGACCATGGAGCCTACGGCTCTGGTACTTGCTTGCCAGTTTCTCCCTGACCTCCTCCGCAAGCAGGCTCGGGGACTGCATCAACCACAATAAATCCTTCGGTAAAAATCGTGACCCAACTACAAGGACCGTCTCGCTCCTCACAACACGCTCGGGGACTACGGGGATTCACAGTCATTTCTCACAAAACTCTGTTCTTCCTTTTCACTTAACATTTTATAGCTCGACACCACGTGTATGCTACACCTACTACTAAGCTCGGGAACTAAGTGGGTACACTTCACCTTGCGGTGAATGTATTCGTTTCTCTCTCGGAAAACCCTGCTGTTCCATGTTGTTTTACAGGGTCTAAGTGGGTACACTTTACCTGGCAAAAAGACTTTGAAAATTTTCTTCAACACCTCACATCTTCCCGATGAGAAACTATAGAGCTCCGATGAAGCGACCTGCTCTGAAAGGATCAAGATGCCCAAGAGGGGGGGGGGTGAATTGGGCTTGTTTTAAATTTCTAAAGCAGATATGAAAACCTATCAAATGCCAATGACCCCCTAGTGCCTACCGGTCATGTGTCCTAGCTAGAAAGCACTAGCAGTTCATGGAATTGAAAGACAACCTAAGAATTCTAGTAGAACGGTAAGAACAAGACGGAATGTAAGAGCAGAAATGTAAAGAGTTAGGGAAAAGGAATTCTTGACGCAGCGATGTTTTCCCGAGGTATCGAGGTGTCGACACACCCCCTAGTCCTCGTTGGAGCACCTCGCAAGGTATCGCTCCCCCTCAATTGCGCAAGGGATGAGTGCTCTCTATGGGCTGATTCTTCGCCACTCTGGCTTGGTGAACCGCCCACAACCGATCACAGAAGCTTGGAGAAGGGCCACCAACAATCTTCCGACGATCACCTTCCTCCGATCACCACCAAACCGTCTAGGTGCTGTCGAACACCAAGAGTAACAAGCACAAGACCTTCAGTTGACCAACTCAAGGCTAGGAAGGTGGATGGATGCACACTTGTCACTCCTAATCACTCTAGGAGGGAAGAACAAGATGGATTCTCTCAAATCCCCCCCTCACTAGGCACTTGGCTCTCCAAGAACTCTCTTAAGGTTCCTCCAGGTGAAACAAAAGCCAAGAGAGCTCACTTGGATGAAATGGGCAACTATAAATAGTCCCCACCTCCAAAACTAGCCGTTTCTTCCTTTTTCTCTTTTCTGCGTAGGCGTCAGACTAGTCCAGAGCCCACACCACCGGACCATGCCCACTGGTCCGAAGCTCACTCTCAGTTCAAACCTCATCTGAAATAGGCACCTCTGGATTACTTTCAATAGTCCGAAGCCCTGGCCCGACGCTCTGGTTCGGAGCTAGGGTGCTCACTGAGTGAAAACTCAATTTCATTCTCGAACCTCCGGACCACTTGCATTGGTCCGGAGCCCCGGTCCGATGCTGAGGTCTGAAGCCAGGGTGCATACTGAGTGAAAACTCAACTCAGCCACGCAGCGTCGGACTAGCCTTCGGCCAAGCCGTCGGACTAGTCCAGAGCCTCCTCTCTGGCTCACTTTCTCTGACAAAAGCCACTGGACCATTCACCTATGGTCCGGAGCACTTTTGGATAGGTTGTCTGAAGCTCTTTTCTCTAAACTTTTGCCTAAGTCAAGGACCGTTGGACCACCTCCAATGGTCCAACGCCTCTTAGGCAAACTGGTCTGGAGCTCTTTTCTCCCCCTATTTCAACTCTTTTCACTAAGTTTCTTGAAGGGGTTTTGCTCCTACCAGCTCAAGGGCTATTAGCAGGGTCTCTAGGACTAGTTGTGACAAAAGTGCATACACCGACATTCCTAAACTCTCCTAGGTCAAGCTACTAACCTCATACCCCCCTTAATAGTACGGTCAAAGGAAAAACAAATTCCTAGCTATACTTAGAGCTCTTCTCAACCTTATGGCACTAAGGACTAGCCTAGTCTTCAACTTGTATCGCCATCCTTTGAAACCGAAACGATTTCCATCTTGGGGCATGAATATCCACTAAGCCCATTCATCTATCATCACATATGACCTAACTCAAATGACTTTGCCTCTGCAAAACACACGTTAGTCATAGTAACCTAGCATTGTCGTTAATCACCTAAACATAAGGGACCATGATTCTTCAATCTCCCCTTTTAGGCGATTGATGACAATACAAGCTCGAGTATAGAGTATGAGTTAATTTGGATAAGAGAAGCATGACTTGACATGAAATAGGCATAGGTTAGAAATAAGAAAGACATAAACATGCCTAAACCATTCAAGCCATAACAAGCATAGAAGATATGAATTGAGAATAGTACTTGATTTCAAAGGATATGCTATAGCCAAAAGATCAGATATTAGCGCGGAAGCAATATAGCATAACCAAGTGACATGATATATATAAGAGGTTCACACACACATCACACAACCATCAAGTCTCAAACATCACACACATATATCACAATGCATGAAAGATGGTAAACGTGATGCATGATGCGATAGAGTAAATACAGAACGAATCCTATTAGATCCCCCCTGAAGCTAGCCCACTTGACCCTCTCTCCCCCTTTGGCGTCGAAACACCTAAAACCTAAGAGCCGGGAGGTGGAGTAGCAGCAGCCTAGTCACGGTCAAGATGGCGAAACTCTGAGAGGTTGACGTCACTATCGGAGTCCTCCCCCTGAGTGTTTGGAGCTGGAAGCGGAGCGGTCTGGGGGACAGAAGCTGACATGTCGGCTAACTCTACTGTCGAAGTGTCTGGAGCTGTAGCCGGTGTAGGAGTAGGAGTAGGATCGGCTGCCACTGTCTCTGCCGGTGCCTCTAGAGCTGCGGAGTCCGAGTGTGCCTCTGGCACTGACTCTCCTGGAGTCTTAAGAACCGGTGGCTGCTCAGGCTGAGCTGGAGTAGAGGTGACGGCTGTGGCATCGGTCACGATAGCAACTGTAGGTGGAGTAGACACTGCTGGAGCACGACTATCGTGAGTAGCCTCAGACAAAGCAACTGAGGAACGATGCTGACCAGCTGTCGGTGTGGCTAACTCAGTAGACTCAAGCTTTGCTGCTATCTGCTCTCCAGTGGGGGATGGCTGGCCTGTCATATCACTGAACGAAGCTGAGAGGTCACGAGCAGTCATTCCCAACGTAGCTGTCATCGGTGTGAAGCCGGTAGTGAGAGGAGTAAACTGCTGCGACGGGCCAAGGGTGTCCAACCACTGGGTGACCTGTGTCGCCAGAGACTGGAACAGGGTGGTCATGCCAGCACCCTGAAGTCCACTGGACTGTACGGCGGGGATGGGTGTGACAGATGGTCTGGCTGACACTGACGGGGCCACTGAAGGGCCTGCTGTCTGCTGAGAGCCCACAACGGGGCCAAGAGCTGGAAACTGAGCTACTGAGGGGCATGCTGACTGAGTTGGCTGAGTCTGACTCATCATCTGGATCTGTGGAATGCCGGGGAACTCAATAGCAGGAGCCCGGTCCACTTCATCATATGGGCCATGAAGGCCATGTTCTACTGCTGGATCTGCTGAGTATGGAGCTGGAGACGCTGAGACTCTAACTGCATGGCAAGCATCTGCTGCTGCACCTCAAGATGTCGAGTGTGAATCTGTAATTGCAGCTCCTCGTGACGCTCCTGAGTCTGTCGCTGCATCTTATCCTGTCTTTGCTGGACCTGGGTGACTGCAGTAACCAGAGATCTCTGCTACTCCTGAATGCGGTCAAGTATCTTGAGCATCATGGTCTTAGAAGCAGAGCCAGATCCACCAACCTTAGTGTCGTGAGCCCGTGGGGGCATAGCTGGTATAAGCTGGAAGTCTGCATCGGAGCTATCAGAAAAAGTGTCATCTGTTGTGCCTTCTGCCTCCTGAGTCTCCAAGTCCTGGAGATCCTGCTGCTCAATACCTCTGATAGCCTCATCCTGGGCATCCACGTCATCCATATCAGTAGCTGCGGTCCTAAGTCGGACCTGACGAAGCACGCGGTTGCCAAACCAACTGTCCATAGAAGAGAGAATCTTGTACTCTGAGAACACTATCGGTGACTGGTCAAGGAGATCACGAAGTCCAGGAATAGAATCTCCTAGTCGCAAAGCAAGAATAGAGCTGATCCAATGAGCATATGGCATCTGACGGTGAGCTCGGATCCCATATGTAACCACATCCTCAATCTCTGACACAATGAAATCTGCCACATCAAATGGTGTCTGAGAGACAAGGGCCTGAAGTAAGAACTGCTGCATGTTGGTCAACCCTTCCTTGTAGCCAGTGCGAGGCAACAAGGTACAACGCAGAACGTCGTTCAGACGGTGGATAGCAGGACGTAGCTCGGTTGGTGTATGACGAGAACCCTCTGTGAAGGGTGGCCTGAAGAGTGGAGCAACTGACTTAGCTGATGGAGTACATGCACCGCGAGCTCGGCGGGGCAGAGAAAGACTCGTGGTACAGTCCACATGAAGACAGTAGTCTGAAGTGGTCAGGTGAAGTACCTCTCTGAGCGGAGTCAAGTAGAGCCTGTGATGCTCGCCTCTGAAAGTGTACTGAATATAGCGGCGACATGGCTCAATCCATACTGACGCATAGAACTCCCGCACCCGCCGCTCAATGTAGTTCCTGGAATGACCAAGGAGGTCGGCGAGTCCCGGAAGGTACGTGAGGTAGGGGCGGATCTCCTCTCTAGCTAAAGCCACGATACTGTCAAGTGAGCAGACTCTATGAGGGCGTATCTGAATGCATGAAAGCTGGGATGCCCTGTAGAAATCCTCCATGAGAGGTGTGTGCCATCTTGGTGAAGCTCTGGGGTCACGCTGATCCGGGCACCACTTCTCAAGCTATACGAAATGAAGCTTCTTGACTTGCTTCGCAGTAATATCCCTCAGATCAAGGTGAACTTAAGCTGAAGCTAAAGTAGGAGCTGCCGAGGTGCTCTGAGGTGCACTATCACCGGGAGTGGACTGAGCTGCCTGAGAGCGAGTGACACACCCCAGGGCAGGGGTGCCAACGGTGCTCCAAGAGCCTCAGTGATAGGCTCTGACTCCTCTGCCGGAAATGTCTCTGACTCTGACCGAGCTGGAGAAGTAGGAAGAACCCGCAGAGGGGTGCCAAGTCGAACTGAGCCTCTGCGACCACCTCGCTTTGCGCGGTCCGCAACATCTGCAACTGCCTCAGCCTTCTCTGCCTCTGTGAGCTTTCGCTTCTTCTTCTTTGGCTTCTCAACAAGCTTTGCCTTCCCCTTAGCCTTGGAAGGACGCTGAGGGGGAGGCGTATCATCACCACCTGAGTCACTGACATGAGCACCATGACCCATAGCTGATCAACCAAGAATACCACTGACCAACTGTCAAGTCACCACTGCCAGAAATCCACTGACAAGAATAACTGCCAAAAACCACGGCCAAAGAATCTCTGTCAAGATCAACTGCCACTGCCAATAATATCAATGCAAGCAACAACCTCTGACAAAGGGGCTCTCAAGCCACTGGACTGTCACTTAAGAGGCTTTGCCTCAATTCATACTCACGAGCTTTGCCCCGAGTTTCAACTGCCATGACTGCTGCTAGAAAGATTTAGAAAGAAATACATAAACATATATAATCGCTAGAGATAAGATACCGTATGGAAGCAAGCATCTAGATAAGATATAGAATGAAATCTGCCATGGTACCTGAGGTTAGTGAGTGTATCTAATCAAAGCACGTCAAACTCCAAACCACACTCCTCAAGGAGAGTTGCCAACTGAGAATTACAATTGACAAGTTGATTTAGTGAATTGGAGTTGATATGGATTTGCAAGGAATGAATCTAGGACACAATGTGATCAATAACTCGACAAAACATGAAATTAACGATCAACACCATACCCTAGCGGGAGGACGAAGTCGTTGACGACCGAATCAAAGAGTCGGCAAGGCGAATCAATGAAATTCTCCTAGGGTTTGGGGAAACCCTAAGGGGGTCTCTGTGGCTGGCAATGGGGAATGGGGAGTGAAACCCTAGCAGGGAGACATGCTTAGTAGGGTGAGGGAGCAGTTGATGGGTGGTGCTTCGTCGCCGACGAGGAGGCTCTCGGCGGCGAGGCGGTGACAATGAGCTTGGCGGCAGCACTGGTAGCAGTGCTGCTGCTGCACGAAGGGAGAGCAGAGCAGGAAGGGATGGTGTCGGATACCTAGAAATAGGGTACCCTAAACAACAACGCTCCCTCGGAAGGACTTCCGCCTCGTCCGAGCCAGGGTGACGTCAACCATGACGCCATCTACCCTCGGAGGCACTTCCGTCCCGTCCGAGCCCGGGGAATGTCATCCGTAAACGCTTCCACCCTCAGGGGCCCGTCCGCCTCGTCCGAGCTAGCGAGACGTCATCCGTGATGCCATTTGCCCTCGGAGGCGTCGCCGCCACAACCAGCCCGTGGCGCCCTGGCTTATAGTCAAAAGGTCCACAGTACCCCTCGTCCTTCGGGATGGGGCTTCAAGGCGTGAGCCACCATGCTTGCCCCTGTGCACTCCCTACGGTACAGGCTCATGTGCTGCCTGACTGCCGATTGACACTCGCTATGCTCACGCCATGCCTCCGACGGACACTTGAACAAGGATTAGGGCGCTCTCAGCCCTGTACGACGGAACGCGGGGGTGCCTGGCCCTGTGCTGCCAACCCCCGCCCATGCCCAAATCATGGAACAGTGGTGCTCCCGGTCATGAGGCGCATGGCGACAGCTCCATCAAGGATGAACAGGACCCGAGCGGTGTGCCTACAGGTGCGATCTTCCCTGGCAAGGAAGGCGAACAGAAGCTAAAGCGCTCCCAAGTCAACAGCCCCGGCCGGGCCCATGCTTCTCTCTCTCTCTACTGTAATCCTCCATCTCTCCCTACGTATAAAGGGGGAGAATGGACCTCCAATCTCTCTCTCTGAACAATCTCTAAACAATCTCCGAACTCTCTCGACTCATTCACACGCACACATACTCGCATTCGTGCGAGCTCTCACCAGAACCAAGAACCTATATGCACGAGACCTGGGAACCAGCTTCCCTCTCTCACCATAGCTTGTAGCTCCCCTCTACAAGCTATCGACGCTCGGTAACACGACTCTGCAGCAAACTGGACTTAGGGCGTTCGTGCCTAAACCAGTATAAACCCTGTGTTCTTTGAGCGTAACCATCCGATCTCCAACACGCTTAGAAATTTACTCGTTGGCTGTCTACACCCCGCCATTTTAGACACTGACAGATGGCGCGGAGGAGAGGTGGCGGCGCTCCGGTGAGGGGTTCACCGGCGGCGAGTGCGGCGAGGATGAGGGCGCGGGTGAGCGGCGGAGCTATGGCGGCATGGCGTACGGGCCGGTGTGAAGGCAACCGCCAGAACAGAGCACACCACGGGGGGTAATCCGGAAAATTTTAGAGCGTCGGACCACATTGCATGATCCGGAGGGTAGTCCGACAAAGGGGTTCGACGGATATTGAAGAAAATAGAAACCACGCAGGGAGCGCCCATGCTTCGGACCAAGCGCGTCGGACGGACCGTCAGACTAATGGAGGTAGTCCGGAGGTCAGCTGACTGAACTGTTTGGCGTTAACCGAGGCACTGGACATTTAGCAGATAGTTCGGAGGAGCGTGGGACTGGTTGTCCGACGGATTTTACTGATTGGAAGGATTTATGTAGGGAGTGACCGAGCTTCGGACCACTAAGCGTCGGACCAAGCCGAGTGGTCTGGAGGGTAGTCCGGAGCTTGAAATACTTTGAATTTTCCTGTTTTTCTCTCCAATCTTTTCTCTTAGCTAAGTACCAACACAAAAGAGGAGAAAGAAACACTTGTTGGACTTGGCATAAGAACCATCTCTCAAACCCTCAATTTACAAATAGTTTGCCATAAGATAGAATTAGTTTTCATAGGAAAATAGTTCAATAAAGCTCCAAGGGTCACCATAGGGGTACAAGAGAGGTATTAGTAACAACTAGAGCTTTGAATGCTCCCCCTAAGTGACGAACCTAGAGGATGACCAAACTTAACCGAAAAGAAAGCAAGAAGCAACACACATGCAAATGCTATGCAATACGGAATTTTGAATCTAGGTTGCTTGCAAGTTTAAACCGCGGTTAAGCTTTGTCACATGCTTTAAGGGCGGTTATCTCAACCGCATTAGCCAAGCCTATGTGTATTACTAGAGATTTAACATGATATTTTACATATGAATGCATGGTTCACACAAACTCATTTTTTAGTGAAGTTAGAGTGATCAAGCACATTTAACTCGCTTCTCAACCTACAAAAGGTTGTTTCATAGAGTGATTTAGTGAAGATATCCGCCAATTGCTCTTCGCTCTTAACTCCAACTAGTGTGATGTCTTTCCTAGCCACATGATCTCTAAGAAAGTAATGGCGAATATCTATGTGCTTGGTGCGAGAGTGTTGAACCGGGTTGTTAGCAAGCTTTACGGCGCTTTCATTATCACACAAGAGTGGAACATCTTTTAAAACAACGCTATAATCAAGAAGTGTTTGGGTCATGTATAAGATTTGTGCACAACTTGCTCCCATGACAATGTATTCCGCCTCGGCGGTAGACAATGCCACACTATTTTACTTCTTATAGGACCAAGAAACAAGTGATCTTCCTACCATGTGGCACCCGCCAGAGGTGTTCTTCCTATCAACCTTACACCTGGCATAATCCGAATTGGAATAGCCAACTAATTTGAATGGAGCTCCTTTGGGATACCAAAGACCCATGCTAGGGGTGTGCCTTATGTACCTAAGGATTTTTTTAACCGCACATAGATGCGACTCCTTAGGGCTTGCTTGAAACCTAGCACACATACACACACTAACATGATATCTGACCTAGATGCGGTGAGGTAAAGTAAACTACCGATCATCGAACGATAGAGAGTTTGATCAATTGGTTTACCTCCCTCATCAAGGTCGAGATGTCCATTAGTAGGCATTGGGGTCTTGATTGGCTTGCAATCCTCCATCTTGAACTTCTTGAGTAGATTATGAGTGTACTTCTCTTGAGAGATGAAGGTCCCTTCTCTCATTTGCTTCACTTGAAAGCCAAGGAAGAAGGTTAGCTCACCAATTATTGACATCTCGAACTCCTTGGATATCAAGTCACCAAACTCCTTGCAATGATCTTGGTTTGTTGAACCAAATATAATGTCATCGACATATACTTGGCAAACAAAGATCTCTCCATTAAGCTTCTTGGTGAATAGTGTTGTGTCGACAATCCCGATCTTGAAGCCCTTCTTGAGTAGGAAGTCCCTTAGCCTCTCATACCAAGCTCTTGGAGCTTGCTTCAATCTGTAGAGCGCCTTGGACAACCTATACACATGATTAGGCAAGTTTGGGTCTTCCAACCTGGGAGGTTCTGAGACATAGAAAAGTTCATTGATGAAACCATTTAAGAAGGCGCTCTTCACATCCATTTGAAAGAGTTTCATTTTATGATGTGAAGCATAAGCCAAAAGGATATGGATGGCTTCAAGTCTTGCAACCGGTGCAAAGGTCTCCCCAAAATCCAAGCCTTCAACTTGGGAGAACCCCTTTGCCACTAACCTTGCCTTGTTCCTCACAACGATGCCTTGATCATCTTGTTTGTTCCTAAACACCCACTTGGTGCCAATGATTCTTGCATCCTTTGGCTTCTCTTCAAGTGTCCACACTTGGTTCCGGGTGAAGTTGTTTAGTTCTTCATGCATGGCATTCACCCAATCCGGATCCGCAAGTGCTTTTTCAACACTAGTAGGCTCAACAAAGGAAACAAATGAGTGATGTTCAACATAAGATGCAAGTCTAGAGCGATTCATAACTCCCTTTGATGGACTCCCTATGATTTGATCATAGGGTTGAGCTTTAAGAATAGGTGTTGATCTTCCATTGATCTCTTGAGGAGGGGGATGTGGTGCTTCAACATTGCTTGCTTCGGCCTCGGCTTGATCTTGAGGGATGTGAGTGTCTTCTTGAGCTTCCCTCACTTGTTCTTCTTCATCAACTTGTGGCATGCGAGGTGGAGAAGGATCTTGATTGCCATCATCTTCTACTTCTTCCACCTCTTGTGGGTTGATAGCACCAATTGGCATATTTTTCATAGCCTCCCCAAGGGTTCATCACCTACATCAATATCCTCAAGCGCTCCTTGGGAGCCATTAGTTTCATCAAATTACAAGTCATACGTTTCTTCAACTAAGCCGGTGGCTTTGTTAAATACACGGTATGCCTTAGACTTAAGTGAATAACCAACAAGGAAACCAATGTCACACCGCCGTTGGAATTTACCCAAGTGTTGGCGCTTCTTGTAGATGTACACTTTGCAACCAAACAGCCGGAAGAATGAAATATCCGGCTTCTTCCCATTTACAAGCTCATAGAGGGTCTTCTTCAATAGCCTTTGGACGAAGAGACGGTTTGCCGCATAGCAAGCGATGTTGATTGCCTCCGCCCAAAACTTCTCCGGAGTGTTGTACTCATCAAGCATAGACCTTGCTAGAGTTATGAGCGTCCGGTTCTCCCTCTCTACAACACCATTTTGTTGTGGAGTATATGTGGTGGATACCTCATGCTTGATCCCCACTTCATCACAATAATCTTCAATCTTTGTGTTCACAAACTCGGTGCTATTGTCACTTCTAATTTTCTTGATCTTCACATCAAATTCATTTTGAGCTCTTGTAGCAAACTTCTTGAATATGCCAGTTGTCTCTCCCTTGTCTTGAAGAAAGAATACCCAAGTGTACCGAGAATAGTCATCCACTACCACTAAGCAATAGAGATTGCCTCCAAGACTAGCATAAATGGTAGGGACAAATAGATCCATATGTAGCAGCTCTAGGACTCTTGAGGTAGACATGAAAGCTTTGGTTGGATGAGTGTTTGCCACTTGCTTGCTGGCTTGACAAGCACTACACAATTTGTCCTTCTTAAACACAACATCCTTGATTCCTCTAACCATCTCCTTCTTGACAAGCTTCTTCAAGGTTGACATGCCCACATGGGCTAATCTTCTATGCCATAGCCAACCCAAAGAATTCTTGGAGAATAGACAAGTTTGCAAGTTAGCCTCATTGGAAGTGAAGTCCACTAGATACAAGTTGTTGTGCCAGAAGCCCTTGAATATCAATGATGAATCTTCCACCTTGGTCACAACAACCTCACTTGGAGTAAAGAGACATTGGAAATCGAGATCACAAAGTTGACCAACCATAGCAAGTTGAAGCTCAATGATTGTACTATCAAGACATTGGAAATTGATTGATCTTGGGAAATAGCCACTTTGCCTAAGCCTTGAACTTTGCCCTTTGAATTATCCCTGAAAGTAATCTTGTCTTGATTTGCACAATCCTCATCAAGTGTGGTGAACATCCAAGGATCACCGGTCATATGTTGAGTGCAACCACTATCAATCACCCAATGACTTCCACCGGTCTTGCAGTTCACCTACACACAAGCAACTTAGAGTTAAGCTTGTTGTTTGGGAACCCCCTTAGTGCGGGGCCCCATTGCCTTGTCAACCAACTTTTTAGCAACCCAAAGAACTTTAGGCTTGTTCTTCATTGGTGGACCAAGAAACACTACTAGTGGTCTACCCTTGGAATCCTTGTTGATGACAAAGTGAGCATCATGAGCAAATGGCCTAGCGTGCTTGGGCAAGGTCTTGCAAGGTGGAGTCTTGCAATGATAAGCGAAATGTCCAACTGGACCACACTCAAAGCATCTTCTTGGCTTTGGCTTTGGCTTCTCTTGATTGTAGCCATTGTACCTGTTTTTGTAATAGTTCTTGGCTTCAATCTTGACCTTGGCCTTCATCACTTGATTCTCCTTGAACCCAATACCGGTCTTGTCATTTTTCATGATGGTGTTCATCAAGAGTTCACTTTGAAGGTTGTGGCCCTTGGTGAATTTCTCCATTCCACTTGCAAGCTTGGTCTTGTCATTCTTGAGCTTGACAATTTCTTCTCTAAGAGAGTTGATCAAGCTTGTAGCATCCTTGTCTTCTTCTTCCTTGGTTGACTTGATGGTGAAGGGCTTGTTTGCCTTGAGGTTGATTAGCTCTTCCTTAAGCTTTGAGTTCTCTTCCCTCATCTTCACATAGTCATCATACTTGTCGGCTTCAACAACCTTCTTTCCCTTGCACTTAGCACTTTGCTCAATAACCACAATATCAAGCAAGTCATCACAAGAGGTAGCACTATCACACTTAACAACCGGGTTAATAGCAACATGTGTAGCAAGATCATGTGCAAGCAATTCATTAGCTACCACAAGTGTGCCATGTTCATTTTTCACTTGGTTGTAGTCATCTTTTAGAAAGTTATACCTTGTTTGGAGCTCTTGTGTTGACCTCTGAAGCTTATCATGTTTCTCAATTGCTTGCTTGAGTGAGGCTTTGAGCTCCCTAGTGCTAGATGTGAGAGAATTATTCTCAAGCTTCAAATCACCATTAGCACTAGACAAGGCATCAAGCTTAGCACGCAAGTTATCCTTGACCTCAAGAAGGTTGTCATTTTTACTTTTGTACTTCCTTATGATGTCCAAGTATTTGTTGCAAATTTTAATGAGGTCATCATAGGAAGGTGCTTCATCATCACTATCATCACTAGAGGAGTCATCACCATCATCCTCTTTTTGTACCTTCTTGTCACCTTTAGCCATGAGGCATAGGTGTGTAGAGGATGACCCCGACGATGAAGGAGGAGGTGGTGGTGGAATAGAAGAACCAATCACCAAGGCGGCCACCTTATCTTCTTCACTCTCATCATCGGAGGAGTCACTTGAATCATCAATATCGGTGAGCCAATCACCCACAATGTAAGCCTTGCCATCCTTCTTCTTCTTGTGGAAGTTGAAGTTCTTCTTCTTCTTGTATGGCTTGTCTTGGTTCTTGTCATCATCACTTGAGTCATCATTGCCGCCCTTGTTCTTCTTGTAGTTCTTGAACTTGTCTTTCTTCTCTTCGGGGCAAGCATGAGCTAGATGACTAAGAGTGCCGCAATTGTAGCACTTCATTTGGGAGATTGGCTTCCTTGAAGAGCTTGTGAAGAATTTCTTCTTCTTTGAGTCAAACTTAACTCCATTCTTGTTTAGCCTCTTCAACATCTTGGTGGTCTTCTTCACCATAAGAGCGATGTTGTCTTCATCATCTTCACTTGAGTCTCAACAACCAATTGGATCTTGCACTTGTCTTTGGTGGAAGCTTTGAGGGCCAAGTCCTTCTCTGTCGATGGGGATATCCTATAGGGTACCCAGGGATAGGCTTACCTAAGCTTTGGGCCTCTCTTCCTCGGCCCATGAAGAAACACGGACAGAAGAAACCGAATTCTACTCGGTATGGACGACAAGACCGAAGCGTAGCTTAGGACTCTAAGTTCATAACCGAGTAGGATTAGAGCAACCCTCGACTAGTTCCTGGACTATAAAGGGCTGGTGAGGGTATCACCCAAAAACAACCTGAACATACTACACAACACCCGATACGCCGAGCGACACACTACACTTTGTATTACGATCAAGAGCAATAACAAGCGACTCAACTGGACGTAATGTTATTACTCAACCTTGTCGAGGGCCTGAACCAGTATAAACCGTGTGTCCCTGCGTGTCCAACCACCAAGGTTTCACTATTCACCGAGGCACAAACTACTGTCTCGGGTAACCCCGTGGCAGGCTATCAATGGTAAAACATCGACAGCTGGCGCGCCAGGTAGGGGCTTTCGGCGAATTTTTTCTCGAAAGCTTGGTGGACCACGACCTCAAGATGACAAAGTCGACGGAATCAACATTGATCTTCGGATCATGGATCTACAAGATCAGCGACGATGGAAAGATTCAAGGCCGACTCCGAGAAGAAGAAGGAGTTGATCAAGATCTTCAAGGACTGATTCAAAAGACGCGAAATCTCACAATTTCAAAACCAACCAGACCAGCAGACGAGGGATACAAAACCGACTTGGAAAAAGAGACATCAACATATGACAATTCCGAGACGAACACGAAAAGGCTGATCACAAATCAAGTCGGGACACGTAACCGAACTCCAGTCAAAGACAAGAACAACTCGGAAGCAATCAAGAACTCGAGTTTATATGGGCTACACAATTCTGCATATACATATGGGAATTTTCCCTGGAAAAAGATGATAAGAAGCATAACTCTGAAAGGCGCCCAAGAGGGAATTATCATGTCAACAACTCTAGAAGGATGTATCGTGCATTGGCCAAACCAATCCTTAAGGATGGAAGACCAGGATACAGAACTATTGTTTCAAGTAGGAAAAGAACTCAGACTTTACCGAGGACCATCATACAATACAAGAAGCCAACAAGCGAGAAGAACTCGGAAGATACATACCATATACATGGCGAAACTAGAACCTTATCTAGAACCACCACAAATACCCGACTTGAAATCATCAGACGAATCAGAAGGGGATATCTCAGACGACGAAGAAGGCGATGACAATGAAACCAATGATCACAAGACTGCAAGGCTGAAAAAGAACAAAGCTAGAGCAGTAAGGAGAAATCGAGCTGTTCAGAGAAAACAAATCTGGATCAAATACAGGGCGGAATTGATAGAATACAACAAGAAGGCGGAAAGAGAATCGATGAGGAATACAAAGAGAGAAAGAATATAAGAATTGGCGAAAGAATTAAACATTCTTACTAAAGAGGAAAGAATCACAGACGAACCAATCAAGGAAGACAGAAACCCCAATAAACAACCCGACGACAACACACCTCAAGAAGGACAAGGAGAGAAGCAAGAACAACCGCCCAAGAAGTCGATATTCCACAGACTAGGGAAGTCAGGGATACCACAACCATCGGAAAGACAGGAACAACATCTCGGGTTGGTAAAACAAAACAACCCGGATTGGGATCAACGCTATCCAGAAGACTATGGTGAATCCGAATACATGGGGGACAGGGACTATTACCGAAGAGATTGGTCACCAGACTTCAACAGAGCAGAACAATACGATAGATTTCCATGCTTTGCAGGAAGACTACAAACTTTGAAATTACCACACAAATTCAAGCCAACAAATCACTCCAAGTATAACGGACAAGTAGAACCCAGACAATGGATAAGAGTATATTCTCAATCCATTGAACTCGCAGCAGGAAACAATGACATCAAGGCCCTATACTTTCCAATGGCACTCGAAGCCATGCCTTTACAATGGTTCGATAAACTAAAGCCAAGATCAATCAAATATTGGGAGGATTTGCATGAAGCGTTCTGCAACAACTTCGCGGGAATAATAACACATCCCATGACGACGGCAGAATTGAAGAACGTAAAGAAAAGAAGAGGAGAAACCCTGAGGGAATATTACAAGAGATTTGGAGAACTCAGAGCTCAAATACATGACATTACCGGCAGAGAAGTAATAGAAACATTTGCGGATGGAATCCTAGCCAATTGGCAGTTCAAAGACTACTTTAACGAAAATCCGAGATCCAATGAAGACTTCAAAAGAGCTTTCGAAAAGATGATATCATCGGAAGAAAGAACTCGACACAGATTCACCCGAGATTTTCATGAAAATAAAAGACCAAATTTCAGACCCAATGACAAAAGACCAAGACAAGACAACATGGTAGCAGCAACGGACAACAAAAGAAGATTCAACGACAATGACAAAGGAGGGTACAACAACAACTACAACAACAACAGAATCATAAACCAAAATAACAGGTACTCAAATAACAACTACCAAGGCAACAACTACACAAGAAGGCCAGCAAAAAGGATAGAAGACCCACCCTGCTACATACATCCTAACGCAAGCCACAAGCTAGTTGAATGTGACGTATTCCAACGAAGATTCACAAAGAAAGAGGATACACGAGCAAACAACTCAGAACAAAGAACATAAGGATCAGGGAAGGATACCAAGAAAGCAGAGGGGAATTATCAAGAACCCCAACGACAAATAGCAGTAATCTTTTCTGGAGCATCATACACAAGAAATAAAAGGCAGGAAAAGCTAGCACACAGAACCATCATGGCAGCAGAACCAGCTACCCCCAAGATATCTGGACTGGTCAGAGTACCCAATTCAATTCATAAGAGAGGATCAATGGACAAGCGCAGCAAATGCAGGCTACTATCCCCTAGTAATGGGACCAACAATAGCAGGAGTGGCAGTCTCCAAAGTACTCATCGACGGAGGAGCAAGATTAAATATAATCTTTGCAGACACCCTAAGGAAGATGAACTTGGACTATGAAGGCATGATCACACCTACGAGTATCCCTTTTTATGGAATAGTACCCGGAAAAGCTTCCATACTATTGGGACAAATCACTTTACCAGTCACCTTTGGAACACCCGACAAATATCGGACCGAGTTCATCAAATTCGAAGTAGCCGACTTCGAATCATGTTATCATGCAATCCTTGGAAGACCAGCATTAACAAGATACATGGCAATACCTCACTACCCGTATCTACTGCTCAAGATGCCGACAACAAAAGGAGTTCTTTCATTAAAAGGAGATCTAAAGAGAGCATACGATTGCGATGTACAAGCCGTGCAAATATCAGAAAAACTACAAGACTACCAGGAAAAAGAAGACATTGCGAAGAAAGTTGAGAAAATAAACCCGGATGAAATCCAAATACCGACAAAGAAGCCAAACACCTTCACACCTCCTAAAGAAGCAGCCACAAAGACGATTGATCTATTAACTGGAGATCCAGAAAAAATAACAATAATCAGCGTGAGTTTGGATCCTAAATAGGAACTCGCGCTCACCAACTTTCTAAGGGACAACAAAGACATATTTGTATGGAAGCCAGCAGATATGCCAGGAGTCCCAAAGGAGTTGGCTGAGCACAAAATTGACACAAATAAAGGTTCAAGACCAATAAAAAAGAAGCTACATAGATTTGCACCAGACAGGAAAGCAGCAATCAAAAAGGAAATTACAAAATTACTGGCAGCAGGGTTCATCAGAGAAATAATCAACCCGGAATGGTTGGCTAATCCAGTTTTGGTGGAGAAGAACTCAAAAGAATGGTGTATGTGTGTGGACTACACAGACCTCAACAAACACTGTTCAAAGGACCCATATGGGCCACCAAGAATTGATCAAGTCATAGACTTAACAACGGGATCATCACTACTATCATTTCTTGACTGCTACTCAAGATACCATCAAATATCATTAAGAGAGGAAGATCAAAACAAAACATCTTCTATAACACCTTTTGGGGCATATTGTTACAAGTCAATGCCGTTTGGATTGAAAAATGCAGGAGCAACATATCAAAGAGCAATACAAACTTGCCTAGGAGATCAAATTGGAAGAAACGCTGAAGCATACATCGACGACGTAGTAGTCAAAACAAAAGAACCCGAATCACTGTTGGAAGACTTAGAAGAGACCTTCGAGAATCTAAAAGCATGGAAGTGGAAGCTCAATCCAATAAAATGCGTTTTTAGTGTACCATCAGGACAACTACTTAGTTTCCTAGTCAGCAACAGAGGAATTGAAGCAAACACAAAACAAGTCAAAGCAATAATGGATATGAAGCCACCAAAAAAGATCAAGGACATACAAAATCTCACAGGATGTATGGTAGCTCTCAACAGATTCATATCGAAATTGGGAGAAAAAGGACTACCCTTCTTCAAACTCCTAAAAGGAAAAGAGAACTTCGAATGGACAGAAGAAGCAAATCAAGCTTTCATCAAGCTAAAAGAATATTTATCATCATCCCCAATAATGACACCACCAAGAAATAAGGAGGACATGATGTTGTATATCACGGCAACAAAAAAACGTAGTAAGTGTAGCAATCATCGTGGAAAGAGAAGAACCCGGACGTACCTACAAAGTACAAAGACCGGTATACTATATCAGCGAAGTACTCATGGAATCAAAAGTCAGATACCCACAGTACAGAAACTACTATATGCAGTACTCATATCATCAAGAAAGTTGAGGCATTATTTCCACGAGTACAAAGTAACAGTAGCAACCAACTTTCCGTTACAAGACATACTCAGAAACAAAGACGCCACATGCCGAATATCTAAATGGGCAGTGGAACTCGGATCTCTAAATATAGATTTCAAACCAAGGACAACAATCAAGTCACAGATATTACCCGACTTCATTGCAGAATGGACAGAAATTGCACAAAAAGAACTCGAACCAATAAGAGACCACTGGAAGATGTACTTTGATGGTTCTCTAAAACTTGGAGGGGCTGGAGCAGGTGTACTACTGATTTACCTAGAAGGAAGACAATTAAAATACGTACTACAAATATTATGGCAAGCAACAAATAATGAAGCATAATACGAAGCACTCATACACGGATTAAAAGTAGCAGCCACCCTGGGAATCAAAAGAGTTCTCGCTTATGGAGATTCAGCAGTAGTAATCAATCAAGTAAACATAGAGTGGGACTGCTCAAAAAACAACATGGATGCATACTGTGCAGAAGTAAGGAAACTCGAAAAGAACTTTGAAGGATTAGAAATCCACCACGTCTTGAGAGATTCAAATGTGGCAGCAGATATATTATCAAAATTGGGATCAGACAGAGGAAAAGCACCACCGGGAATATTTGTAGAAGAACTCGCAAAGCCATCAATCCAAGAAATCAGTAAACAAAAAGAAGACCCAATGGACGTAGACAAGATAAAAGAACCCGGCACCTCAAGACAGATCCTCAACATAGAAAGCGATTGGAGACAACCATTCATCGATTATAAGAATGAAAACAAACTACCCGGAGACAAAGCAGAAGCAACAAGGGTTATAAGAAAAAGCAAAGCTTACGTCCTCGTAAAGGATAAATTATACAAAAGAGCAGCATCTTCTGGAGTATTATTGAAATGCGTATCTACATAGGAAGGAAAAGAGATATTGGATGAAATCCACTCGGGCTGCTGTGGAAATCATGCAGCATCCAGAACATTAATCGGCAAAGCATTCAGAAGTGGATTTTATTGGCCAACAACACTCAAAGACGTAGAACAATTAGTCAAGACATGCAAAAATTGCCAAATGTTTGCAAGACAATCACTTGTTCCAGCACACAATCTAATCTGCATACCACCAGTCTGGCCTTTTTCATGCTGGGGGCTAGATCAAGTCGGACCTCTCAAAAAAGCAAAAGGAGGATTTGAATACATATTTGTGGCAGTAGACAAATTCACCAAGTGGATTGAATACAAACTACTCGTCAAATACAGTGCAGAAAAAGCAACAGAGTTCATACAAGACATCATGCATAGATTTAGGATGCCCAACAGAATAATCACAGATCTTGGATCACCATTTACAGCAAAGAAATTCCAATATTGGGCAAGAGATTGCGGAATAGAAATAGACTATGCATCAGTGGCTCACCCCAAGCAAACGGACAAGTGGAAAGAGCCAACGGGCTACTATTACAAGGCCTAAAACCAAGGCTATACGAAGACCTAAAAGACTACGGAAGCAAGTGGATAGAAGAACTACCAAAAGTGGTATGGGGCTTAAGAACCCAAATCAGCAGAGCAACAGGCTACTCACCTTTCTTCCTGGTATAGGATCAGGAGCCGTATTACCAATTGACTTGATATGACAATCACCAAGAATCGAACAATATGATGAAGGAGAAGCCGAAGAAACAAGATGACTAGAGATTGACTCAATCGAAGAAATAATAGATAGTTCAATGATACAAAATGCAAGATACCTACAAGGCTTGCGAAGACACTACGACAGAAATATGCATCCAAGAACCTTAAAACCAGGAGATTTGGTACTATGACTAATCCAAAAGAAAGACGGAAGACCTAAACTACTCAACCCATGGGAGGGTCCTTTAATCATCAAGATAGCAATACAACCCGGAACTTACGAGCTAATGACAGAATATGGAATTCAACTAAGCAATACCTGGCATATCAGCCAACTCAAGAAATTCTACAACTGAAGACATAAGATACAAGACATCAAGAACAAACCGGCAGTTTGCATAATGAGAAGCACTATCTGGAGTCAGTTGTTTCGTGAGGCAACTTGACAAACCGACTGCTTTGCACCATGAGAGGCACAATCTGGTTCATATATAAGTCTACCATTTCGTGAGGCGGCATGACAAGCTGACAACTTTGCACCATGAGCGGCACTATCTAGCATTTTTAAGTCGGTTGTTTCGTGAGGCAACCCGACACACCGACTGCTTTGCACCATGAGCGGCACAGTCTGGTTCATATATAAGTCTACCGTTTCATGAGGCGGCATGACAAGCTGACAGCTTTGCACCATGAGCGGCACTATCTAGCATTTTTAAGTCGATTGTTTCGTGAGGCAACTCAACAAACCGACTACTTTGTACCATGAGCGGCACAGTTTGGTTCTTATATAAGTCTACGTTTCGTGAGGCAGCATGACAAGCTGACAACTTTGCACCATGAGCGGCACTGTCTAGCATCTTTAAGTCAGTTGTTTCATGAGGCAACCTGACAAACCGACTGCTTTGCACCATGAGCGGCACAATCTGGTTCATACACCTACAAGTCTACCGTTTCAAGAGGCGGCATGACAAACTACTCAGTGCAACAAAAAGCATCAATCTACATCGACGACAAATCGACTGCTTTGCACCATGAGCTGCACAGTCTGGTTCACATATCTACAAGTCTACCGGCATGACATCAAACTACTCGGCGCAACAAAAAGCATCAGTCTACCTCGACGACAAACCGACTGCTTTGCACCATGAGCGACACAATCTGGTTCATACATCTACATGTCTATCGTTTCAAGAGGCGGCATGGCAAATACCAAACTACTCGGCACAATAAAGAAGAACAGTCTACCTCGACGACATCGAAGATAATCACTTACAAAAAGTGGCACAACATTCCTGCTTGAAGAGCAGCGCAAACTTGGCACAACAAAGACAGCAAGCCAAATGCTATTACGTCAGAAAGTGATATCTACTACTCCAGCATCAGAAACTACTCAACAAGACTACTTCGAAACTACTCAGAAATTATCAAAAGCAACGACAAAGATCCCCAAAGCCTAACTCAGAGGCACAAGACATTTTATGAACAAGAATATCTCTAGTATAGTCATCAAGGCACGAAAGCCAATAATATTACCTAGAAAGAACTCAGGAATTCAGAAGCATCTTCAAAGACCAATACAGAGGCACAATACCCAAAAGAACTCGACACAACTCACAAATATCAAGCAAGTGAGGTATTCATCAGAAGGACAACTGCATCAATCGGAAAACAAAACTGCATGACATTAGCAGACAAGGACAATAGTATCACAATATCAGGACGAAGCCTGACAATACGTTAAGCAAAAGTATCATCCAGAGTATATTACAAGAGTCATCACTCAATGATAAGCTAACATGTTCATCAAGGAGAAGGGGGCAACACTTTCATCTGACCAAGGATCTTATTACAAAGATCTTCAACTTCAGGTTTCGACTATTCCCACCTAGTCAGGAGATCGGCCTCTATAGGATCTTCAAGAATTCGGTTTAAAGGAACTTCAGGAGCAATAGCCCGAACAAAGGAAGCAACATTGTTAATACATCGTACAAATCCACCCTGCACAAACTCACGGAATCGTGAAGACAACACTGGAATTATACTATCCACACTAGCGCTATCATCTCCAGGACGGCAAACAACAACAATAATGGGCTTAACAGCCTCAAGCAGAGATCTAAGTTGTGCTCGGGCAGAATTCAACTTCCCTTGCAAAGTCTGAACCGATTGTAAAGCCTGGATAAGGTCATGATCAACACCAGCCCGAACCAACTGAGCCTCAGCCAGCAAATCTTGAGCCTTTTTTAAAGTATCATCAGCAGATTCACTTACATGCTCAGCCTTGTTTTCAGAAGATCAAAGGGTCTCAGTCATCACCTCTCGATCCCTTTTCCAAGCTTCACGTTGGCGTTCAGCGTCTAACAAATATCAAACAAATAAACAAAGTTAATCCGACAAAGACCAAAAGTAAGTAAGTAGAAGAACAGAAAATACTAGCAAGCCGAGACTTCAGATCAGCAATCTCATCAGAAGCCCGGGTAGCAGCAGAATCTCGCATTTCTGTCATCCGAGCCAACTCAGCCTTCACACGAGACAACTCAGCCTCAGCTTTACCAAGACTACCCTGAATAAGGGAAGCTAATCTCTTCTCTTGAAGACCAAACAAAACATCTTGATCCTGATAGAAAGCCTGCTGACAAAAATAAAGATAAGAGGAAAACAAAAAGACAAATGGAAATACAAAAAGAATATTATCAAAAGTACCTTGAGCTCAGCACCATATTCCAAAGAAAAAGATTCCCAGATTGAAAGCAACCGACCAATCCGCTCAGAACGAACAAACAAAGGAACACAATGATCAACACCAGAAGAAACTTGTGCATCAGGTCGGGTAGTCAAGAAAGATTTCCCAAAAGACACCTCAGTCAAACCAGCGTCATGAGAAACTGCCGGAGCATCTACAGCAAAGAAGTTAGCACAGAGATATATGAAAAAGATAAAACCTAGAAGGACAGAAAAACAAATATACCTAGGGAGGACAACTGCAAATCTACAACAGCTTTAGAGGAAGAAGAGTCATCCAAAGCAACACTGCAGACAAAAATTTCACAAACCCTTACAAAGAACTCAGCAAATATCAAAGAAATAATCAAAAGAAAGGAGACATACCTAGAAGATTTTTTGATCTCGGCCACAGTTTGGGAAAAGGACAGCTTTGGGATAGCAAAGTCAAAACCATCATCAAAAGATGATAAAGCAAAAGAAGAAGGCGCAACAGACCCAGAAGCAAGATAGGCATTAGCAGGCACCCGACTGCACTAAAAAGAACAAGTATCATCACATATAATGGAAGCACATAGAGAGAAACGATAGAAAAAAGCTCACCCTGAAGGACTTAAAGGGTCAACTGACTCATCTTTAGTCGAAAGAGCCGAATGACCATTTAAAAAATAAAAAACAAAGTCAAGAAACAGAAGGACAGGAAGACAGGAGAAAGTGGCAAAAGAACTCGGCATAAAGATTACCTGACAAAGAACCATGACAGACAGACCACCTCCTTTTTGGCCGAGGAAGCCTAGTATCAGCATCTGAACGACCCCGGTTCGGAGAAACAACAACGTCAATATCATCATCATCATCATCTTCATCATCATCGACATCCAGGGGTCCACCATCATCAACAGTGGGCACATTGAGAGCAAAGTTATAACCAAAACCCTGCAAAACAAAAACATCAGACAAGGACAAAAAAAATAAAAATGAATCAAAGATTCAAATGCTCACATCAGGCGGCGGATTGACATCACTATACTCTTGAATGGCGACAGGAAGGATAACAACGCCATCCAATACTCTATTCATCATCTCAAGAACAACATCATCCGAAAGCTCAGTCTCAAGGATAAGGCGACGAATCAGAAGGACCACTATATTCGAAACCTAGATGATCCCTTTTCATCAAAGGCTGAACTCGGTGACGCAAGAAGCTAGCAACAATACCATTGCCTATTAAGCCAGATTGCTTCAAGAAACTAAGACGATCAATCAAAGTCTTAACACTACGTCAAAATCAAGCTTCCGCAGCGATGCCTAAATACCCTTCGGGACGGACAATAGTTTTGCCCGCTGCAGAAAATCAAACGATTTATCACAGCGGGTATTTTTTTATTTATTGTGGCGGGCATTTTTACACGCTGCGGTAAATCGATTTACCACAACGGATATTCTAAGCTGTCCGATGTTGTAAATAGGGTATTTACCACAGCGGACATCTTAAGAAGCCCGCTGCGGTAAATCGATTTACCGCAGCGGGTAAAAAAAAATGCCCGCCTCCAAAGCTGCTGAGGCCCAATAGTCGTCTTCAATATAAATATAGGAAGTTAGGTTTTCGTGTCTTCTGTCTCAGCTGCCTCTATCTCTCTCCCTCAGGTCCTGGCGGCGGCCGCGGTGAGGTGGCGTGCGGCGCGAGCGGGGCGGCGTGGCACAGGTGACAAGATGAGAAAGCGAGCGGCGGCCATGTAGCGCGGGGACCCGCTGGTGGTGGGGCGCATCATCGGCGACGTGGTGGACCCTTTCGTGCGCCGGGTGTCGCTCTGCGTCGTCTACGCCACGCGCGAGATCTCCAACGGTTGCGATCTCAGGGCCCCGCCATCACCGACTAGCCGCGCGTCGAGGTCGGAGGACCCGACATGCGCACCTTCTACACCCTCGTACGCGCGTACTACAGTACCAAATTCATCCATTCATGCATCCATCCATCCATTCACAGCCACGACTACTGCCTAGCTACTAGTACTATAGTAGTATGCCCATTATAGTTTCATTCATTCACCATACTCGTACATGTACTGATAATTAACCTGATTCAGATCGATCTGCAGGTGATGGTAGATCCTGACGCGTCGCCCAGGCGAGGAGCGGTCGAGACATGTCGGGTCAGCTCCGTGTGGGCGCGGCGGCTCGGCGCGATGGTGCAGCGGGCGAGGCACAGCGGTGGCACGGCGCAATGGGGCAGCGCGAGCACGGCGGGGCCCTCCGTCCTACACGTCGACCTCCCTCCGCCACCGCGCGGATCCAGCCAACCGGCGCTAGATCCGGCCAGGTGGCATGGATGGGCTGTGCGGGCCTGTCCTAGGTTTTTTCAATTTTTTTATTTTTTTGGAATGATTTATCGTGGCGGGCTTTCTTAGTTGCCCGTCGCGGTAAATCGCATTAACCACAGCGGGCGTTGTAGGATGCCCGCTGCGGTTAATCGGTTTTTTTACAGCGGGCACCAGCGACCGCCACGGTAAACGCCACATTTACCGTGGCCTTGTCATCGCAGCGGACGCCATTGCCCGCTGCGAAAAACGGATTTTGACCGACACGAAAAACCGATTCTGTACTAGTGTAAGGGCTTGCTTTTCAGAAGTGGAATTTTATTAGACCAACAGGGAAGGGAAACTGGAAGAGAAGATAAATCAAAAGGCTTAGGAAAAGATGGCTGAGAAATGTAAAACCACTTTTCAGCCCAATCACGGACAGATTTAGACAGGGACAAAGAAGGAAAGACATTTTTGTGACCCTGCCTGGATTGAATCAGGCAACAGCCGCAACTAGGAACCTTCGATCTACTAATAAAACGAACTCGAAAGAAATAGCGGAAGGATAAAAGAGAAGGAGGGATCCCTATGAAAGCCTCACAAAGATGCACGAAGCAGGAAAGGAAGAGGATAGCATTAGGAACAAGATGGTGAAGTTGGAGACCATAGAAATCAAGAAACTGAATTAAGAAGTCAGATGGTGGAAAACAAAGTCCAGATCTAACGTAAGAGACAAAAAGAAGAGATTGATCAGGAGATGGGTTTGGGGACGATTGATCACCAGGCAATTCACAGATAGCCGATCTTGAAAGAAGACCTTGTGCAACTAAGATATCAAGATCACCTTGCTGTACGGAAGATTTCAGAATCCCTTTACCCTTCATTGCAAAATTACTCCAGGAAAAATGACAAAAAAGGTTAAGCTAAAACAGAGGATAGAAATTTCCTGTTACTTGGAGAAAGACACGGTAACAAAGGGTGAAGAAACTTATATAAAGGTAAAATAAAAAGGTTGATTCCCACAAACAACCGTTACCCAGAGGCAGCAATTACGGAAAAATAGCGGAATGGTTACCAAAACTGTTACTTCCTAAGATTACGCATCAGAAAAGGAAGAAACAACGGTCAGATTAGGACAACCGCAATTGACTACCATAAAACATTTACACCCTGCAGAATATAGCATGATGAAGAGTGGTTAGCCGCAGATGAAAACAACCCAACAGAACGTGATTAGTGAAAGTCCTTTATTGAAAAATATCAACACATAGGTAGCTTTACATCAGAATACAACGCCCCAACAGATACAAAAGTATTCTGACAAGCAGGGATTACTAGAATCAAAATTACACAAGATGGAACCGGTAATTGTCGTGTAGAAAAAAAACAGCTTGGAAGTGCTTGATTTCAGATGAGAGGAAGTGCATCCTTGCTAACCGAAGGAAGTAGAACCAAGAAGTCGTCCAAGACGGGCGTCATCAAAGACGGCGAATCCAGAACAACCCGGAAGGAAGCACGAACAAATGACTAAAGGGTCCATGACAGTACACACCAATACCATCACAAGGCCTACACCATTTGCTTTGGCTCCTTCCATAGAATCCTACAACTTTAGAACTAGCCTGCAACCAGGTTCTATCACAAGACCTACACCATTCACCAGATTGCAACCAAGAAAGAGAAGAAAGAAGCCCGAGGGCTCGTCAAGCTCACCCACTACAATATCCATGATACAGCAAGGACCTCTTACAAGGAAAAACAGAAGATATGTGACAAGGAAACCATACTACAACTATTTATAGAAGAACAACACCAAGTCCATGAAGAAAGGACAACATCAGCAATAGTACATAAAGGGAACAGTAAAGGCAAAAGATTCTATAGGGGCTTGTCGATGGGATATCCTATAGGGTACCTAGGGACCGGCTTACCTAAGCTTTGGGCCTCTCTTCCTTGGCCCACGAAGGAAGACGGACAGAAGAAACCGAATTCTACTCGGTATGGACGACAAGACCGAAGCGTAGCTTAGGACTCTAAGTTCATAACCGAGTAGGATTAGAGCAACCCTCGACTAGTTCCTGGACTATAAAGGGTTGGTGAGGGTATCACCCAAAAACAACCTGAACATACTACACAACACCCGATACGCCGAGCGGCACACAAAACTTTGTATTACGATCAAGAGCAATAACAAGGGACTCAACTGGACGTAAGGTTATTACTCGACCTTGTCGAGGGCCTGAACCAGTATAAACCGTGTGTCCTTGTGTGTCCAACCACCAAGGTTTCACTATTCGCCAAGGCACGAACTACTGTCTCGGGTAACCCCGTGGCAGGCTATCGGTGGTAAAACATCGACATTCTCCTTCTCCTTCTTCTTGGTGGAGGATGAAGAGCCACCATCACCAATCTTTGTGTACATCTAATGAGAATTGATCTTGCCCAACACTTGTGTCGGTGTAGATGTTGAGAGATCTCCTTGGTGAAGTACGGTGACGATGTGGCCATACTTGTCGATTGGCAAGACACAAAGAATCTTGCGCACCACATCCGGCGGAGACATTTGGGTGAGCCCAAGGACATTCAATTCCTCTACAAGAATGTTAAGATGTGAATACATCTCATTAGCATTTTTATTGGAAAGCATGGTGAAGGAATTCAACTTAGCCATGACCAAGTGGTAGCGCTCCTCACGCTCACACTTGGTCCCCTCGTGTAGTGCACAAACGTTTGTCCAAACATCATGCGCAGTTTTGCAATTCCGCACACAGTTGAACACATCCTTGCAAATGCCACAGAAAAGAATGTTCTTTGCCTTAGCATTGTTCTTATCAAAGAAGGGATCCTCGGCGAACACCGATCCGCCTATGGTGGTGACTTTGTGAACGCCGAAATCCACGAACTCAAGGTAGGCCTCCATCCGCACTTTCCAATAAGGAAAGTCATCCCCATCGAACATGGGTGGCGGTCCATCCCCATGGGACATCTTGCTCTAGGCAGTGAAGCTTAATTTAGAGCAACAAGGCTCTGATACCAATTGAAAGGATCAAGATGCCCAAGAGGGGGGGGTGAATTGGGCTTGTTTTAAATTTCTAAAGCAAATATGAAAACCTATCAAATGCCAATCACCCCCTAGTGCCTACCGGTCATGTGTCCTAGCTATAAAGCAGTAGCAGTTCATGGAATTGAAAGACAACCTAAGAATTCTAGTAGCAACGGTAAGAACAAGACGGAATGTAAGAGCGAAAATGTAAAGAGCTAGGGAAAAGGAATTCTTGACGCAGCGATGTTTTCCCGAGGTATCGAGGTGTTGACACACCCCCTTAGTCCTCGTTGGAGCACCTCGCAAGGTATCGCTCCCCCTCAATCCTGCGCAAGGGATGAGTGCTCTCTACGGGCTGATTCTTCGCCACTCCGGCTCGGTGAATCGCCCAAAACCGATCACAGAAGCTTGGAGAAGGGCCGCCATCAATCTTCCGGCGATCACCTTCCTCCGATCACCACCAAACTGTCTAGGTGTTGTCGAACACCAAGAGTAACAAGCACAAGACCTTCACTTGACCAACTCAAGGCTAGGAAGGTGGATGGATGCACACTTGTCACTCCTAATCACTCTAGGAGGGAAGAACAAGATGGATTCTCTCAAATCTCTCCCTCACTAGGCACTTGGCTCTCCAAGAACTCTCTCAAGGTTCCTCCAGGTGAAACAAAAGCCAAGAGAGCTCACTTGGACGAAATGGGAAACTATAAATAGTCCCCACCTCCAAAACTAGCCGTTTCTTCCTTTTTCTCTTTTATGCATAGGCGTCGGACTAGTCCGGAGCCCACACCATCGGACCATGCACACTGGTCCGGAGCTCACTCTTAGTTCAAACCTTATCTGAAACAGGCACCTCCGGACTACTTTCAATAGTCCAAAGCCCTAGTCCGACGCTCTGGTCCGGAGCCAGGGTGCTCACTAAGTGAAAACTCAATTTCATTCTCGAACCTCCGGACGACTTGCATTGGTCCGGAGCCCTGGTCCGACGCTCAGGTCCGAAGCCAGGGTGCGCACTGAATGAAAACTCAACTCAGCCACGCAGCGTTGGACTAGCCTTCGGCCAAGCCGTCGGACTAGTCCGGAGCCTCCTCTCTGGCTCACTTTCTCTGACAAAAGCCACCGGATCATTCACCTATGGTCCGGAGCACTTCTGGACAGGTTGTCCGAAGCTCTTTTCTCTGAACTTTTACCTAAGTCAAGGACCGTCGGACCACCTCCAATGGTCCGACGCCTCTTAGGCAAACTGGTCCGGAGCTCTTTTCTCCCCCTATTTTAACTCTTTTCACTAAGTCCTTTGAAGGGGTTTTGCTCCTACCATCTCAAGGGATATTAGCAGGGTCTCTAGGACTAGTTGTGACAAAAGTGCATACACCTACATTCCCAAACTCTCCTAGGTCAAGCTACTAACCTCATACCCCCCATAATAGTACAGTCAAAGGAAAAACAAATTCCTAGCTACTAACCTTATGGCACTAAGGACTAGGCTAGTCTTCAACTTGTATCACCATCCTTTGAAACTGAAACGATTCCCATCTTGGGGGCATGAATATCCATTAAGCTCATTCATCTAGCATCACATATGACCTAACTCAAATGACTTTACCTCTGCAAAACACACGTTAGTCATAGTGACCTAGCATTGTCGTTAATCGCCTAAACACAAGGGACCATGATTCTTCTTGCTCGCTAACTAAGCTCTGATGGTTTTGACCAGTTTGACCTGGTCGGAAGGCTTCTCCGAATTACGTCCCGACCAGGCCACCTGGTCGGAGGTCCTCGACGATGCGATAAAGGAATGCGACCAGACCACACCTCCTCGGAGGACTTTAGAACAGCTTGCCAGAAGGATGCAACGTGCTTGGCGACTAGCTGTGGGGATATTACCTCTATATACCCCATGGACCTACATGGGCCTCTCGACCGAGGACGGCCCAGCTCACGAGAACGGCGGCACGCGACCAGGCCTGTTGTGATCGCCAAGGACTTTACAGAGCCTTGCTCGCCAAGGCAGATCTTAGAAGATAGACTCGGATCCCTTTTCTAAAGGGACCGATTGTAATATATTAGGATATGGAAATTGTAACCCTGCCCCCCGACTATATAAGGCGAGGAGGGACCCCTTCGAAACACATCTTGTAACTTGTCTCTCAGATCAATCTAGCCACCAGAACACATGACGTAGAGTATTACGGTGATTTGTCAGCCTAAACCTGTATAAACCGTCGTGTATACACTATCTGTGTTATGCTTGACCTCCTTCGCCATACCTCTGTCGCATAATCTACTACCTTAGGGTACCCTCTAGGTAGACTGCCGACCATATTTCGTCGACAGTCTTAAAATAGAGTATGAAAAGCTTAGTTTGTCGCAACCCTGTTGATGATACTTTATTATTTTTAGACAGTGTTTGAACTCAATTAAAAGTGATACTTTATATTATCTTTCGCAACGTCAAATTTGGGTAGTTTTGATGCAAGCTCACGGGATATTTTGCATTATCTTTTATAATTAATGACAGAAATGGGTATTTAGATTCTTTCTATTTCAAATTGTAAGACATTTTGCTTTTTTAATTAGATACATACTCCCTTTATCCCTACGTGTGTGTCGATTTTGTTCTTCGAAGAACAACTTTAACTAATTATATATTAAAAATACTAATACTTATGGTACATAACTAGGATCCTTGATAGATATTTGAATCTAGTTTTCAATAAATTTATTTAGTGATATAAATATTGTACATATTTTCTATAAATCGAGTTAAACTTATCGGCATGCAAAATTGTGGCCACAAACATTTAGAAATAGGGAAGTAGATTTTTCTATGCACTTAGATATATGTCTAGATACATAATAAAATATATCTAAAAAACAAATATCTTATTATTAGGGACGGAGGAAGCATAAAATTGGGAGATTGCTGAAATTATCTTTCAAGATGTTAGGTGTGGCTAATTTAGATATAAATTTGGACATTAGTTTAAATTATCTTATAAAAATAGATGGTAGTTTTGACACAAATTAAGAAAGGTTATTTTAAATTGTCGGTAATTTAGATGTTTTATGTAATTTCTATACTGACAAAATTCAAAATTGGTTTATAAAACAAAAGGAAAAATTAATGGTTATTACTGGTGATGACAATGACTAAAAACTACCAAATTAAAGTTGAAATGTTTTTTATGATTATGATAATTTCTATAATTTATCTTCGGAACATGTCTTATGAGAATTAAGATGGTGGTTTATTTACAGCCTCCAAATAGTAAGATAGTGCATAATGCTAAGGAAATATGTCCATACATACATGATTGTGATGGTGCACTCGCCTTATTGATTTTATTGGGACAGAACTGTATGTTATGGTGGAACCTACCAATTGAGTTCAAGTGCGTTGACTTGACTGCTTGCATTTGTTGTATTTATTTTATGATTTAATGGTCCTATTATTCAGTGGTAGGCAATGTACTCATCAGCAATGAAATGCCCATATTGTCCTTGTTAATCCTGATGTCTCCCGTCTTAATTTTTGCGGAGATACTCATAGGTATATGTCACACCCAATTTTAAGAATAAAATTGAATGCGAATAACTCATGTGTGCCCAGAGATCAATCACACATATAAGCCGACAAATCTTTAAATAGTACCATCACTGAGTGCTTATTACATAACGAATAATATTCTTAAACATAACAGCGGAAATAAAGATAACTCTCGTGACGAAGCTCCACTTCACAGTGAACGCCGACTGGTTGACCACTAGCCTAGTACTCCTCACGGTAGTCTTCATAGCCATCTGATGAGGATGTTAAAGCAAGGGTGAGCACTTAAAGTACTCAGCAAGAGTAACACAGGGTTATAAAGCTCAAAGGCTGACACTGTCTGAACTACGATTGTTTTTAACTTGGTCAAGTTTTACCACTACTTAGCTTTAGTTATGCAAAACCCAATTAATAACCATATGAGAAGATTAATAATCAGCGTTAACAATTAAACAACATGATCATCTACACTGTGAGTTTTCTAGGCCGCTCGTGACCGTGAGCACGGCTATCATGATAGATTTACACTCTGCAGAGGTTACGCACTTTACCCACAAGCCGTGTTGCCCATATGCCTGGGTTAATTACTCCCAAAACACTGCCAAGGTGAGCGGGCAGAGAACACTATGAAGTCTTTCAAAAGCCCTTTCTAGCATGTAGCGGACCCTACGGACCCAATGCAAAGGGGTATATGGGACACCCCGATGGTACCACCCGCAGCGGTCCCCACACAAGCTAACCCCATAACCAGCTCGGCAAAGGTGCCTTTCACGAACCACAAGCCTGCTAGTCCAAACTTCATACTTAACTAAAGCCAGAGCCATGATAGCACCTAGGTTGCATTTAAGTCCCAGCTTTTGCCCTACAGTGGTGTCCTATTCCATGTTGCTACAAGAGCAAATTTTATCTCATGGTTGCATATATCAATAGTCAAGATTCTTCTCATAATTCATAAAGCATAACAGGTCTACCCATATGCAATAGTATCCCAAGGTGACAAAGTACAAGGTAACAAGCTATGGTAAAGATCTAAATAGGAATCAATTGAGTCACGTGCAATCATGACTAGGTGAATTAAGGTGAATAGGTAACAAGGATGATCCCATGTTAAACTTGTCTTGATCACAAAGCTCCTGGTGGTCCTGGTCTGCTGCAAAGAACTCTGGAACACCGAAACTCTCACCGGTTGTACTCGATCAACATCACCACGCAATCATCCGAACAATCATACACGAAGCAATAAAGATTTAATTAGAACATTACACCATAAACAATAAAGAGGTTTTGAAAAGGTTATAAAACAGATCTATACTATACTATGATCACAAAGATGCTAAATTCACGCTAAACGGATCTGAAACGAATAAACTATAGATTAAACAAGATTTTAAAGAGCAAGATTAAAGCATTAAAATAATTAATATGAACTTTTATTTTCAAAAGTAATTAACATAGAGGAAATCTATACTACTGGATAGAGCATAAAATTATGGATCTAGCGCAACTTGAACGGATCAATTTGGATCTAAAACGAGCAAATTATAAGCATTTAAAGATCAGTGGCAAATCTGTAAATAGGGATTTTCTTTTATTTTCGAAATAAAAATAGATCTAAAAAGGAATACGCTTTCCAGAGGGAGAAGCGTAGAGCTAAGGGGCGCCACAGGACTGCGGTTTGAGGGCCAGAAACCCAAGGGTCTCTTTAGCAAAAGTGTCACGCGAAGGGGTATCTTTGATCTTGGACCACTGGATCCGATCTAAACGGTCCAGATTAGGAGGGAGAGAGGGGTGGTGCTCCCATCGGAGCAGAGGGGCGCACGACGGCGGCCATGGCTGGACAGAGCCTGTGCTCGCCGGCGCAAGGGGTCCTGAGGCCCTGGTGCTCAGTTTCGCACGGGAATGGGTCGAGGAGCAAGAGGAGCTTGAGGCGAACTCACCGCGGTGGTCGATGGCGAGAGGCGCGGCTTGGAGGCGCCTGGCGATGAGAGACAGCGGCGGCGGAGCCCCTGTGCAACGCAAGATGCTCGGGTGAGCGATAATCAAGAAGAAAAAGGGAGGGGGACGGGTTCTCGCCGCTTTGCGGCGACGATGCGACGCTCGGTGGAGCTTACGGTAGCGGAGAACGGCGCTGCGACGGTTCGGCGGTGAGCGGCGGCAATGGCGACAATGGCGGCTCTGGGCGGCGCTGCTGCTGGCTAGGGCTAGGCGACGTGAGAGCTCAATTGCGGATGAGGACAGCGGCGCGGCACCGAGCTATTTATAGCGGTGCTAAGGGAGGAAATCTCGTGCGGATTCGCCTGCACGCGAAGAAATCGCGGTCGGTTGCGGCCGCGGCGCGTCGAGCAGAGTCCGGAGCGAACTTGCCTGGAGGAGGGAGGAGACGGCTGACGCGCGGGCCCAGTGCGTCAGGGAGAAGGGGGAGAGTGCTGCGCTGCACGGGAGCTTGGCCGAGGCGAGCTGGCGCGCTGGGCCGGGGCGGGGGAGGTGGCCGGCCCAAGCAGGAAAAGTGAGGGGGAGAGGGAGCAGGCCGGCTGGGTCGCTCGGTTGGGCCAGAGGCCGAAAGGAGGGAGGGGAGGGTGAGAGAGGGTTTTTCCTATTTTCTTTTTTTCCTTTCTTTTGCTTTTCCAAATATTTTTCAAACTGATTTTCAAAGGGGTTTTGAAATCCTTTTTAAGTTTTTCAAATTCACCCAACACAAGAAAATATGCAGAGCCATGAAATGCACAACCATGTTGGACCCTAACATGAGATTTGTTTTATTATTTTCTTTATTTAATTCTATGATCACAAAATTGTTTGAAATAAATCAAATTTAATTTAAATTCAAATCTAATTTCTGTTTCAAATTTTAGGGTGTTAGACATAGGTATATCAGTGTTGCTAAAGCAAGCCTTATTTTTTTTAGGATAAGATCATAAGGCTAGTCGCAATGCAGAGTTTCAATATATAGTTACTAAAAGTGCCACACCAGCTTTATAAGTGAAAGGAGTAGTCCCTCTTAGTGCATAGTTCATGACACAATTACATAGGTTTGCCATATCATTTAATTCTTATATGGTTCTATGTGGCATATAGCCTTGCAATTGCATACAATTTTTTTGCTTATCTCGTGCAATAGATCCTCAAAAGTATGTGAGAGTAAAACAAATCAAACTCAACAGAGGTTTTCTTGTGTTTCATTGTGTTGGTAAATATGATGGATGGGTTTCATCCTAATGAAACTCTTTTTCTTTCTTTCCTCATGCCAACTAAGAAAATCCGTTTATGTTCAAAGGTTTAAATGAAAATTGAAACTTCTATGGAACTCTGGCTAAGACTAGCCTAAGAAAAAAAACGGTGCAATTTATTGGTGTGTTCTATTTGAGTTCCAATTAGTTGGTATCTAACTAATGGTTAGTAAACTAGAGCGTGAGAAAATTGGGCGGAAGTGTGGCTACCTATGATTGTGACAGTAAAAGGAACACTCACCCGAGAACACATTGTTAGAAGTAAAAGTAAGGCATTCAGTGCGGCGTGGCCATGGGCAAAACATGACATCTATAAAGTGGTAAAAGATTTCTATACTCATGCTCATATGCCCACTGCTCTTAACCAAACTTATATCAATCTAATCCCTAAAAATAATCAACCTACTCGTCCTCACGACTATAGACCTATTAGCCTTTATAATGTTATTTATAAAATCATTAATAAATCCCTGGCTAATAGGTTGAAAAACCACCTTCCTAATTATGTCTCTCAATCTCAATCTGCTTTCATTGCTAACAGGCACATTTCCTCGAACATTATCACTTAGGAGCCTCTCAATTTCAGTCTGCTTTCATTGCTAATAGGCACATTTCCTCTAACATTATCATCACTCAGGAGCTCATCCATTCTTTTAATTTGAAAAGTTGGAATACCAATGCTTTTATCCTTAAAATTGATCTAGCAAAGGCTTTTGATAGGCTTGAATGACATTTCATTGTTGTTGCTCTTCAAAGGTTGGGTCTCTGTTGACGGTAAGAATGACCCTTTTTGTCAGCATCAAAATACCATCAATAGCCTCAGAATAGAAGGAAGACAAGCATAGCATGAGCATATTATTAAAAATAACAAGTTTCACATGTCAATTAAGTATTTGATGCAGAGTTAGAAGAAATAGAGCAAAGCAGGGCCAGGGGACCCACATAGTGGGTTGGCCGACCTCATGGTGGGCCCACCTGCCCTTTATCCTAGCTATGATCCAGGAGAAGCACTCCCAAGTGATTTTCAACCCTTTGATCAACGTGTGTTTTCTCCCAACGGCTCATATTTACATCACATGGATTCATGGACCCACATCAAGGAGATAAATGTGACAAAACACTTCGGGAAGACCAGATGAAGCCTATGATAAGTGGGACCACCCTATGGAAAGAGGTGGTGGGCCACAGACCCCTATAGGGGGTCGGCCGACCTCCTAAGGTGGTCACCACCCCCCCACCACTTGGTCCCTGACCAGTGGGGCACCTTCTAGAAGATGAAGGCAGGGCCCACAGGCCTTAGGGGAAGTGAGCCGATCTCCCCTAGGTCGGTGCTGAGCCTGGTTATCTCCCCCCACACCAAACACATGTTGAATATCATCACCATCCATTCTAAGATGGTGGAGAGGTCGGTTTGATCCTACAGTGGTTGATGAAGGTGACGTGGATCGCTGACATGGCACCGGAGTAGCCCCTACTCCACTTCCTGCTATAAATACCCCCCTAGGCCTTCACTTGTATTCATGCCTCATTAGAGAAACTACTTAGCTTAGTGGAGCTCTGCAGTAGTGCTATGCTAGTTGGAGGAGAGTGAGGGAAGTCTTCTGGAGAAAGCCCCGGGCCTGTCGGGAATCTTCTCCGGAGTTGCACCTCAACGGATGCGAGTCTCTTGTAAGTTCAGCACTTGTAAGTGATTCTTCCGAGTTCTTTATAGCATTTAATATTCTAAATCTGGTTTAGCTGTTATACATCTTTTTGCGCTTTCATTGCTTTGCTCTGAGTGAAGTACTTTAATCTTAGGCCAAGGTTAAAGTAGTAAGATTAGTGTAGACGTGGTGTCTAAACTTAATCTTGCCTTTGTAAACCGCTTATCGCACAGATTGTTTGTGGTAGCTAGTAGGTGGTGATAGCCCTATCTAGTCCTCGTATTCCACCACGTGTGTAAGATAAGTTCTTAAAAGGTAGGGCCTCAATACAACATGATGGCACGGTCCGGTTAGAGTTTTGTCCTCTCACTGATCTATCCCATCGCCTCCTGCAAGAGAAGGGCTGATAAAGTCAGTATAACCAGCTTAACCTTGTTAGATATCTTTGCTATATCGAACCTCTCAACCCAGTTATCATAGTCTCCCTTGATTCATCATAGGACATATCTATATTCCTAGTTAATTCACTTCTCATTCCCTGTGGAAACTATGATACCTGGAATACTCCCAGTGAAAGCTACACTTGACAATCGTACACTTGCGGTCTTTTACCCGTTTGCCACCTTTGGTGTCAACAGTCTCAATGATGATTTTATTAACCTTATTTATGCTTGTATCTCATCACCTACCTTTGTAGTTCATGTAAATGATGAACCTTCAAGACATTTCACCTCTCAAAGGGGGTTACGACAGGGCTACCCTCTTTCTCCCTACCTGTTTGTTATTGTCATTAACGAACTATCTATTAGGCTGCAAGAGGCACTTCAAGATAGCAATCTTACTGGAATATCTTTGGGACCAGGTTGTCCACCTATTCATTCACTCTTATTTGCAGATGACCTTATCCTTTGTGGATAGGCCTCCATGAATGAAGCACAGGCAATCAAGACCTATATGACTTCTGTCGATAGTCTGGTCAGACCCCTAATCTCCAGAAATCTTTCATCTACTTTAGTAAAAATGTCCCGAACAATATTAGAAACTAGATTAAAGGCATATTTCCCGTTCCTGATGTTCAACCCAATACTATGCATCTAGGCCACCCCATGATCTTCAGCCATACAGATAAGAACAGAGCTTACAATTTCATTTACAATAAGTTTGTTGCCAAACTTGGTACTCTTAAAGCAAATAAGCTTAACCATGCTGGTAGACTTCAGTACATTAAATCTGTGTTAGCTACGATTCCAATTTACTAAATGTCAACTGCTCTTTTCTCTAAAACCTTCATTGAAAAAATTAACACAATTATTAGAAGGTTTTGGTGGATAGGAGTTCAAGAAGAGCATGACACTAGCCGCATTGCTTACTGCTCTTGGGATGATATCTGCAAGACCACTGAGGTAGGAGCTTTAGGAGTAAGTGATATGGAAACAATCAACAAAAGTTTGATCACTTACTCAACTTGGAATATTGCTAATAATAAAAATGTTTTGCTTTCTGCTATTCTGATGGCCAAATATTTTCCTACTGACTCTTTCTGGACTGCCCTAGCAAGGGTTATAGATCTATATATTGGTCCTCTATTATGCAGGTTAGACATTATATTATTTCCAACTCCACCTACCAAATTCACACTGGCAATTCTTCCATTTGGTCATCTCCTTGGAGTCCTATCTGGAATAATATTTATGACCACCTTCTCATGCCAGTAGTCAACACACCCTTGCCTGCTATAGTTTCTAACTTGTGGATTCATGGAACACACAACTGCAATCACCACCTCCTTTCCAGTACCTTCACTGACCATGCTATTCAAATCATTGAGGCAACTCCTGTAGTAAATTCTGATAATGAGGATATCCTGAGGTGGACTCCTGCTACTAATGACAATTGCACCATCAAAGCGGTCTATACTTACTTAGCTAATCAAGAGGTTCACCATATTCCCAACCAAGGATCAAGAAGCATAAATCATGATGTCAACCTCATCTTACAAAAGGTAGGGAAGAGCAAAACCATTCCTCCTTTTCTTAAAACTTTTGCTTGGAGACTTATTAGACGGGCTGTTTCCACTGGGAAAAGAGTAGGCAAGTACTTTTCCCACATAGATCAACATTGTTCTTATTGTGGGGCTATTGAAAATGATAATCATCTGTTCTTTCACTGTGATTTACCTAGACAAGTTTGATCAACAGCCACTCCACCTTTCTCTACTAATATCATTAATATAGGTGAGGATGGAGTTCAGTTGACACTTCTAATTCTTATCATAGCTAACCCCTCTGATGCTACTCTGAATAAAACTTTATTTACTCTTTGGTACATCTAGAAGGCTCGCAATGATAACCTTTTTCAAAGGAGAACATGGACTTCCTTTCAGGTACATCAAGCAATGAAAGCACACATGAAAACTCATTTGTGTGTCGTAAGTGAACAACCACAAAGTGGAGTCACCCAGTCAGCTACAACCTCATCTCACCCACAACAGAGAAGGAACTTCATTCTTGAGCAGCAAGCACCCCTCCCAAATGGAGATGATGCCACCAACAATGCCAGCCAAGGTATAAGCTTTACCAATGCAGGCCAACAACAACAGACAAGTTGGATACAAAGGTTTCTTGTACCCCAACCTGCTCTACTGTAAGGCACAAGATGCTATTTAGACGCATCAATATTACCAGACCTGAGCCACGAACAGTAGGTATTGGTATATTTGTTTTAAATGTGCAGGTTCATCCTCCGGTGCAACTCTACATCAAGGCCTCAATGACGAATGCCACCTAAGTTCGCATGGCTGAGGAAGCAGGCTTGGCGCTAGCAGCATTGATTACTATCAGGATGAATGTGCAACATACAAATTTTTTAACAGATAATCAAGAGCTTATTTCATTCCTCAATGGACTAGATCAATTCAATCCACCTGATTGGAGAATCAAGCCATATACACAAATATTTGTCAACAACACAACTTCAAGGAGTACAAACCTCTTCAAGATTAGTAGAGAATTAAATCATACAGCCCACTGTTTGGCTCATCAGGCATATCGTCATTCACAGCAGATTAGTTTCAGCTGTGCTCATGTACCTCGATGCTCCATAATGGCTATGATTGATGCTCTAGCCATTAACAATGTACGAATCCTAACAGCTTCCTGCTGTTGAAATCCATAATGTTTCTTATCAAAAAAAACCTTAAGCATTGAACGAGAACAACCATATTATGGGCTTGTGTAGTACGACTTATAAGTTGTTTATAGCCAAAATAAACTAAAATTAACATCCAAATACTGTATTTTTCTGCAACTTGTGGCCAGGACTTATTCCCACCACTCTCATTTGTGCTAAAAGAAAAAGCTAGATATGACCAGCTTATTTTGACTACTATATATTTTACTCTATTCGTGTAGTTTATCTGGGAAGCACTGCCTAGATAATCTATACCAAAAATGTTGCCACACAAGAGGTCCCTAATTTAATGGCATGCCACAATTTTTACAATATGGCACAGTTAATTAGTGGGAAGAAAATCAAAAATACAATTTCACTATATGCGAAATCGATCTCCATAGTTTGTTGGAAAATAGGGGACTACGAACCTTCAATCTATAAACACATGTCCTATATCTACTTTTTATTTGTGTGCTCACCCTTTTTTGTTGGCTTAGTTTTTTTGGTTGTACTCCAACAACAACACCCAAATTTGGCCCCCAAAATCTATTTGGATAGACATTGACAAACAAGACAAGCGGGTCATTCTCTCCGCCCTTCTTCCTCTTACTGACTACATGAGCAATGGACACTCCGGCCTCGCGTGCCCCTCCTCCACCATGGTGCGCTTCCTCGCCTTTGTCTCCTTGACGCGCATCCCTCATCAATGAACCCCATGGTTGGTGCCGGCCTTAGAGGAGGTCCTAGATTCACCGCCGAAGCTAATGTTGTCGAGCCTCCCCGATCTGCTACCAATGCTCCTCTCTCCCCCAAGCACGCAAAGACAGCGGCTGCATAAGTGTAGCCGCGCTAGGGGACAAGCTCAAGCTCGGCTAGGGAGGGGCCATGCCATGGCCAAGCTCGCGCTAGGCAAGGGCCATGATGGAGAGGGGCTTCTACTGAGGAGGAGCTCGCACCACGCCATGAGGAGCTTGTTAGAGTAGCGTGCCAATAGCGAGAGGCAAGTCCAGTGGTAGAGCAGACCTGCGTGGGGCAGCGGGCCACGTGTCATAGCAACTCTTGCGGCATGACAGCAGGTGCCGCTCTGGGAGGAGCTTGGAGGCCGTTGGGGAGAAGAAACGGCAAGGACTATACGGGCGTAGGAGAGAGAAACTGAAAAAACATATGATAGGGTTCGGACTATTGGACCAACAAGAATGGTGATGGCGACATGTTTTCTGATCTTTTGTCAGGTTCAAGATAACTCTCAATTTGGTTAGAAAGCGACACACCGATTTCTCTTTAGATCACAAAGACCCGAACCCTGCAACCTTAGCACTACGTCTTCACTGGTTATCAACCGTGTCATAATCCGGTTGACCTTGCCCTAAAGGCTAATTCCTGCTGCAAATCAAAGAACACAAGTAAGAACAAGATAACACGCAACTCAAGTATAGTGACAATTGCAGATATATGATTAAAATATCGAATATGTGGTCTCACAAAATGATAATGGTGACTATTGAATGACAAATTGATCTAAAGCAAAACTCAAACCCTAATAAACACTACTAGGGATATGATCATCCGTGACGTCCTCAATTCGTCACTAAAGATGTTAAAACGTCACCAAGTGTAATCTGTGACGATTTGTGACGAAAATGGGATCGTCGTTGAGGTTGCCTCACATTTGATCTACGGTGACGAAATGGTTTTTTTCGTCACAGATGTGTCTCCAGTCTATGAAAAAAACACCATCGTCACGGATGTGATTTCTTTTCTGTGATGATCAGTTTTGGTCACGATCCTACGTCCGCCGTCATGCCAAAACGGCGATGTTAACGTCGCCGTTAATGGCGTTTGTAACCTATGATGGTCCGGTTTGGTCACAGATTGACCTCTGGTATCGTCATAACGGCCCGTTTGGAAATGGCCCGACAGCGCTTGCCACGTAGGATGCTGACATGGCTGATGACGTCATTGCTGACGTGGCACATGATGTCATCGCTGACCTGGATGCTGCGTTGCCGCCACGTGGACCAATCAGATTCTGCCACGTGGCTTGTTCCGATTGGTTCTTGTTTGGTCACAGATTGCTGTTTGAAATCATCACGGAAGATGAAAGATTTTGGTCACAGCTTGTGATGCGTTGCCGCCATGTGAACCAATCAAATTCAGCCACGTGGCTTGTTCTGATTGGTTGTTATTTGGCCACATATTGTTGTTTGAAATCGTCACTAAACATGGAAGATGTTCGTCACAACTATTGATTTGAAATCGTTACAAATTGTGGTTTGTAATCATCACCAAAGACGCCATCATTTTCGTCAGAGAGATGCAAATAATAATTTAATTGCAATTCGGAAATTATACTAGAAAGACCACATAATTACATACTCAGTTCAGTTCCAACAAGCATATAGCTTAGTTCACACCATCACCAATTCACATAACACAACAGCATACAATAAAATGTTGCCAACCACGAGCAACTTAAGTTTCTGAGTACCCAAAATTAAAGTTCAAACACAGCAGCACTGACTAGGAGCCCTCATGTCGACGAAGAAGCATTACCATTGCCCACGAAGAGCCTCTTAATCAGCACATTGGTCTCCTCCATCGTCTTGTTGTTCTTCTTGGTCAGCGCCATGTACTCCTCCACCTCTCTCTGTGTCCTCGCCAGGCTTTCCTCAACTGCTTCACTTCTCTTCTTGAGCTCATCGAGTTCACCTTGAGCAGCAGCCTCTACTGCAGCCTTTGCTTCAGCTGCAAGTTGTTCCCGAAACTCGCTTTCATCTGATGATTTTGACTTGCAGGATGTCGGTGTTTTCATGCCAGCGCTCTTCAGGAAATGGGTTGAGTTGCTCTGGGAGAGCACCTTGGACACAATATCCACACTTGATGGTGTCGTCCCACCTTCATCAATAGGTTGACTCCTCAAGTGTTCCATATCAAGCTAAAATATCATGGACATCAAACAGTTACATGTTAATTGTTGACAAAGAACAAGATGAGAGATGTTACTTATTGCAATAATTTGAGGAAGACATGTGACACAAGATGAATATAGCAAACAAATTAACTTACGATTGCGTCTATTGATTGGTTACTGAGGCCATGTTTCTTGCTGTAATGGCAGGTCTGGAAGGCCTCCACCACATCTAGTTCTTCACTCGGATCTAAGTTGGGTTCTTCTCGGATTCTCTTCTTCTTCTGTTTCGTGGTTAAATAATGACAGCATAATTTGTCTCAGATTTCATGAAAGAGAATTTGCTAAGTGCAAATGTGTATGGAGACTAGTTCAATGTACTTTGAACTTACATATTCATGCAAGTGTGCCACGTAGGAACGAGAACCCGTAGCCTGTTGAAACTTGACTTTACTGTGGTTCTGCTTGTTCTTTTCACACATTCCTACAAGAGAATTGACATGTCAGGTGAGATTATAGGTTCAAAACGAAGAGATCTTTGGAAAATAATTGTGAAACAAGCATATATGGAAAGATACCCATACCATGTTCTTTGGATCAGACCACTTTGCAGTTAGTGCCCTCCACTCTTCATCAGTCATGTAAGGAATAGGAGAAGTTGTCCTAATCTCATTTGCAGGTACACCATTGAAGTATTTCTTCTTCAGCCGATAACGATTTTGTTTTATCGCAGAGCGCATCATATCAGTGCAAGCTTCAGTTGTTGAATCATTGTTAGGAATGGCCAAGCGTCCCTAGGTAAATCACAATTCCATAGTTAGTCAATTTAGGTTAAGCATGTATACAAGTTAAGCATAAAAACAGTAATGCACTTACATTTAGCTGCGTTACAAAAGTCTTGTAGTATTTGTCGTCTTTCTTGTAATCTTTCCAATGAGGTAGGATAGGCATGTTTTCCCAAACAATGATGCCAGCCTCTGATGCAAACTTGGCAGTTTGAACAGGATCATGAGGCCTTTTATTGCCTTCAGCAACAGCTATGGGCAATCTCCTTCTCATAGCTTTAGTCATCTTGTCTAGTTGTTTTCCCTTAGTTGCTTCCCTAGGTCTCCTTGGAGCTCCCTCTGCAGTAGCTACAAAATAGAAGCCGCATTTGATGAAATGTTTTAGTTTCATGTAAATGAGCAAAAGAGATGTCATAGTTCACTGAAAAAACTATAGCTTGCCTTCAGTTCCTTCATCTCCATCTATATTGCCTTCATCACCACCTATACTGTCAAGACCAGCAGCTCCACTATCTTCCTTTGCAGCTTGTCTCTCATGATCAGTAACTCCAGGTGTAGTACAACTGCCTAGTATGCCATCACCACCATCTGTAGGAGCCTCTACACTGTCCCCATTTGTAGCTTCACTATTAAGCCTTTTTATGATCTTCTTTCGACTCCAGAATGTTGCACCTGTGATTCTGCAGCTGCCCTCGCCCTCTTGTTCCTACTTCCTGGTGGCATGTTAGGATTTCTCTTCTTTGAAGCGAGGGTTTTCCTTATACCCCTAGTAGGATACTGTGCAAAAAAAAGTCAGCCATGTGCAATATTAAGCAAGACCATATATTAATTACAGGTATGAAATAAACAAGATGAATCTGAAAGCAGGATCATATATTAAAGATCGGATTGAAAACATTCAAATGCAATTCAAATATTCCCCATCCACTACTTGGAAGGTTAAAAAAGCACCTTAATTGTCAGGGGTTGTGGCTGCTCATCAGATTCAGTGTCATCATCATCATCACTATCTCCTTGAACATCATCGCCAAGGAGATACTCTGATGACTCCGAATCTGAACGGTTGGTTTTCTTGTTTCTTGGTTTTTTTCCCTTTGGTTGATGAAGGTTGTGGTACAGAATTATTAACCTCACAACTAGATGGTGCAGTCTCATTGCTTCCATTTTCTTTAAATTCTCTGCCACACGTCTATCCCGCAACCTCTCATAATCGGTTATTGGAGGTGGTATTACTTGCAAGATAGCACAATGTGTGTCTATTAGTTCATAAAAAGGAGTTTACTAAGAACTAGGAGGTCATACTAATTGGATACATAAGAGGAAAGGAGTTTACTAAGAAAGAGAGGTGATATGTTTTTTTAGAAAAGGGACTATATCAATATCCCAGCTTCTGCATCGACTAATGCATATGGCTGTTCATTATTACAAACAAATTAGAGGTGAAGAAAGACTACAGGTGATATGTGAAGTAACAGTACTTCATGAATTACTACTTTGAAGTGAGATTGGGGGCATAAATATTCTAAATCTGTATATAAATTATTAATTTGCACGGCCTATGTAAAGCTAAAGGGGAGTAGGAACTGTACGAATGATAGAAAACTGAATTTGTGAACAGTGGAGGTGTATTACCTTCTTCTTGTGCAGGTTGCTTTTTGTGTTACCCCCTAGTTGCAACCATCGAGGTCCTCAAAGGGGAAATGGAGCTGGTGCGGTGAACCCTTGTTGATGACGAAGCAGATCCAGTGCGAAGTCCTCGGCGATGACCCAAATCCTGCGATGGTTAGGGTTACGTCGTTGCGAGTGAAATGTGAATGGGGCCAGAATATTCTTGGGACGAGATAGAAAGGGATGCGGCGACCGAAGTAGTCGGCGACAACGCAAGTCGTCGCCGGATGTGGTAGGCGACGAAGTAGTCTGCCGCTTTGGTGGGGTGGAAAATAGGTGGAAAGGGGAGGGGAACAACTCGTTGACGGCGGTTGTGTTCCGGCTGGGCGATGAGGTACCTGGTCGTCGTGGTCGAGGAAGCAGCTCGTCGACGGCGGTTGACTGCAGGCGGCGGCTACGGCGGCAGGGTATGAGAAAATGGGGTTATGATAGGAATGAAACGAAATAAGGGGATAAATGGGTGATTAGTGGCAGGATAAATTTTTGGTACAACAAGCTGGAGACTAATTAGTGGCGGGATAAATTAAGGGGACTAATTTTTTTGACCCTCTTTTTTTTTGGGCACAAGCTGGGGTATGTCGTAGTTAACTAAAACCGCATCAAAATAATGCTAAAATCGCTTCGATATCGCAGTGGTAAGGCATGTTGATTTTGGTGCCATGCTCCTAGGTTCAAACCCTTTGGGAGGCTACTTTTTGTTTTTTCTAATATTTTTGTGATCTTCACTATTTTTGTTTTTCCTATGTCTTTTTTTGGATCTATATAGATTTTGGTTTAGCACTAACATGTTATGGTGTATGATCATCCCAAAAAAGTTTGAAATGATTCGGAGAAAGTGGTACTACATATTCCCCACAAGGATGAACATCTCTTCTTGAGTGACAAGGGTATGTGTGAGCTATGGATGACTCTGTGAGGATGTGCATCACCACTTACTCAGAATGATTGGAATTTTTTTTACAACATTATGCACCATAATGAAGTGTCTATGCAAGTTTTCAGAATTTTCTACTTACCTTAGGGATTTTTTCCATTTATTCTTGAGAAAATCAAAATAAAATCACAATAATAGGTAAACTAGTTCTAAAAATTACACAAATGCACACAACATCATGGGATGCCTCCATAATCATCCCAAAAAAATTGAAATGATTCAGAGAAAGTGGTACTACACATTCCCCCACAAGGATGAACATCTCTTGTTGAATGACAAGGGTATGTTGAGCGATGGATGACTCTGTGAGGATGTGCATCACTACTTTATCAGAATGATTTGAAATTTTTTGTATAATATTATACATCACAATGCAGTGCCTATGCAAGTTTTTAGATTTTTCTACTTACCTTAGGGCTTTTTTCCATTTATTCTTCATTAAATCAAAATTTAATCCCATTAATAGGTAAACTAGTTCTAAAAAATGCACAAATTCACACAACATAATGGGAGGCCTCCATAATCATCCAAAAAAGTTTTAAATGAATCGGAGAAAATGGTACTACACATTCCCCACAAGGATGAACATCTCTTGTTGGGTGACAAGGGTATGTGTGAGCAATGGATGACTTTGTGACGATGTGCATCACCAATTTCTCAAAATGATTTGAATTTTTTTACAACATTATACACCACAATGAAGTGTCTATGCAAGTTTTCATATTTTTCTACTTACCTTAGGAATTTTTTCTATTTATTCTTGAGAAAATCAAAATAAAATCACATTAATAGGTAAACCAACCTGAATAAATATATGAATAAAATATGATCGATTTGGACGAGCGTTTTAACCAGGCTGACCCACCATATTTGCGGTTAAACTTTCCGACTCTTCTCATTCCACGAGGCGAGGGACTCTTCTCATTCGGCGAGGCGTGGGCGGCGAGGCGAGGGCGTCGAGGCGACGGCGGCGAGGCGAGGCTAGGCGAGGTGACTGGCGAGGGCGGTGCGCGCAGTGCAAATGGATCCTCCACGAAGCATCAATAAGGGTGACCTTCGTGGCGGTGCCAGCACCAAGGGACCACAGAAGGCCGACAAGGAGGAAGTCGGTGATTCGTTGGAGACCCTACGCTCCGGCGTGAAGAGGACGGCGGTGGCAACCTCCTCCATAGGCATGAACGACACCCACGACGACCGCGGTGGCAAGCGAACCAAGGTACATATATATGCTGCAACCGCTTGCGTTTATTTTGAGATGCTAATTCGTGATGACTAGATTTGGGTTCTATTATGTTAAGTAGGGTTCGTTAGGGTTCGAATTGAAATTGTGGTTTCAATAGGTTTGAGTTTAATTTGAGATTCTGTACATTATTAGTAGAATGCTGATAAAGTTAGTGTTGTTAATTAGGATTTGTTAGGGTTCAAATTGCAATTGGGGTTTCTATTAGGACGATTGTGTTTAATTTGAGATTTGGTACATTAGTACATTAATTCCTGATGTTGTTTAGTGTTGTTATATATTCTGTTCATTAATAGTATGTAGTACTTATTATTTCGGCCAGTGAGTCTATTTATTTTGGTTCCTGTCCTGATGTTTAATTTTTTGGTTGATATCATTGATGCTTTATATATTAGATTAGTTTACAGTGCTGTGATGCTTTATATAACTGCCGTCTTCAACAGTAGCAGTATATAATTTTCATGATGCTTTGGAAAAATGATCTGGGATATATATAGTGATCCATCATATGAACACCCTGCTGTTGTTGTTGTGATCTATAATTTTGTCTATCTTTATATACTCTTGAATTATTAATGGAAATAAATTAAGTGAGTTTAGTTTTTTGCTTCATTAATGAAATGTTATTAATAGAAAAAATATGTGAGTTCCGTTAACTAGACAAATACAATGTTATAAATTTGATCATATGTTAAATGCATGTTAGTTTTGTATGTTTGTAGGGTATGAACAGTATCATTTTATGTTGACAGTAGTGCTCTTATTGTACAGACAAAGAAAGAAGAACGTGATGAAGCTGTGCGCTATTGGTTAACACTACAAAGCAGCAGATGGAAGAAGAGATTGAGGAGATGTTTGACAAGATGAAAGGGAAGGCCAAGAAGAAACTCTCATAGGTGATCGAGAACTTCTACTTCAAGTTGACCTGTGACTTTCATATGTTCCATGATAATCATGATGAATGATGTACATAGTTAAAAACTGGTAGATGGTAGTAGTGCTGGTGGTATGCTTAGTCTTGGATCGTATTTTGTGGCTTTCTATCAACATTATGTACTTATTTAAGTGCTGGTGGTAAGAGTAGTACACTTTATATTGTATGCATGAGCTTGTTCCCTGGACCAAATTTGCCTACCTATAGGCATAAAGTTACCTTTACTTTGACTGTGATGTGGGTTTGGTTAACTGTCCTGTGACAAGTTGCTTTACCTCCTGTGTGTTGTTTGGTTAACTTTACCTAGACTAAAAGTTTTGATTAGTTGATTTAGTGACAGTAAAAAAATACATACTGGTCGCATGTCTCCCTTTATTTATTTTGTATTTTGTTTTTTCCTTATTTACCTTACCGCAGGGCCTTCTTATCTTTGGTGATTAGTTGCTTGATGGTTATGAAAGAACAAATTAATCATAGTGCAAATTTAAATGTTTTCTTGCAAAATACCGATTCAGAGAAGGTTTGCAAGGATCCCAAAATTTTTTGAAATGATTTGAAATTTTTTTAATAACATTATACAAAATAATGAAGAGTACATGCAAGTTTTCAGTTTTTTCTACTTACCTTAGGGGGTTTTTCCATTTATTCTTGAGTAAATCAAAACATATTTAAATTGATAGGTAAACTAGTTCTAAAAATTGCACAAATGCATACAACATCATGGGACGCCTCCATAATCATCCAAAAAAAGTTTCAAATGATTCTGAGAAAGTAGTACATCTCTCGCTTCTTAGTGACAGGGGTACGTGTGAGCGATGGATCAACTCTGCATGTAGTTTGCCCCCTCTTCTTGCCGGTAACATGACATAACCAATTTGCTCTGTGAAGCCTCAATGACGCCTGGGTCCAATGTTGCTGGGGTCCACGATTCAGTGAAAGATCACTAAATGTGTCTCCCTTTACCTGCACCAGTGAAGCGGCGGCGGCGGCTTCCACCCAATTCAACTCCCAATCTGTCCCATCAACTCTCACGTGCTCCGCCTCGTTCTCGTCGCATCGTCTTCCTCCATTGCTGCCTCCCTCTCTAGCATTGTCTTCCTCCATCGCGACCATGGTTAGGGCAACCCGCTCCTGCATCTTCGAATATGATTTCCCAGCCTCCCCTCCTGCTGCCACCGTCGCCATTGATGCGCCTCCAGTGGAGCACCACTCTGCTAAGAAGAAACACGACGAGTACGGGAGGTTCGTCGACGGCGCCGCTGGTACCAGGAACACGCGTCCGAGGAGGAGGACGCCGACGACCACATGCATTCAGGCGGATGGGCATCCCGATGTGGTTCCCGAGGTGCTTTCCTAGGAAGAGGTTAGGGTTCGAAACTTTGGGTTTTCTATGTGCTACTTGGGGTTTTATGTGTGCTTGGAATTGGGATTTCCCCTGCACCTTGCACCGTGCATTGTGTAAATTAGTTCAATACTGAGTTGATTGGTTCAATACATGTTCATTGGGTTCATGATGTATGTTTCGTGATTACATACTCTGATTTTGTTCATGAAGGATACTGAGCACAACCATGTGGTCGTAATCAGTGACAAGATTACGATTCATTGCTCATTTAGTCATGACTGTGATGAGGAGACAAAATACTGGCCAATGGCGAGGAACAGAGAGGTGATATATGGCTCCCCCAACATAACTTTTGTAAATTTCAATTATATAGATGCTAACTTGCTTATTTGTGAATTGACAGATCAGGAAGAAGGCTGAGAATGTTTGTGTCCTCTCAAGGACAACTATTTTCGTATGTAGATTCGATAGATTGGATGACTAAGCCTGATTAGGAAGAAGGCCAAAGAAGTATTTTGGTGGCTAATCCTAGAAATTAGTATGTAATTGTCGATGGGATATCCTATAGGGTACCTATAGACCGGCTTACCTGAGCTTTGGGCCTGTTTCCTCTTGGCCCATGAAGGAAGGCAGACGAACGAAACCGAATTCTACTCGATAAAGACGACTAGACCGAAGCGCAGCATAAGACTCTAAGTTTGTAACCGAGTAGGATTAGAGCAATCCTCAGCCAGACCCTGAACTATAAAGGGATGGTGGGGGTACCCCCCAAAAAAACATCTAAACATACTACGTAACACCCGATACGTAGAGCGACATACAACACCTTGTATACGAGATCAGAGCAATAACAAGCGACCCAACTGGACGTAGGGTTATTACTCGACTGTGTCGAGGGCCTGAACCAGTATAAACCATGTGTCCCTGCGTGTCCAACCACCAAGGTTTCACTATTCGCCGAGGCACAAAACTACTGTCTCGGGTAACCCCGTGGCAGGCTATCGGTGGTAAAACATCGACTGCTGGCGCGCCAGGTAGGGGCTTTCGACGAATTTTTTCTCGAAAGCTTGGTGGACCGCGACCCCAACATGACGAAATCGATGGAATCAACATTTTTCTTCGAATCATGGATCTGCAAGATCAACGACGATGGAAAGATCCAAAGCCGACTCCGAGAAGAGGAAGGAATTGACCAAGATCTTCAAAGACTAAATCAAAAGACCCAACAACTCACAATTTCAAAACCAACCAGACCAACAGATGAAGATGGATACGAAACCGACTCGGAAAAGGAGACATCACCATATACCGACTCCAAGACTAACACGGAAAGACTAAGCACAAACCAAGTCGGAATACGCAACCAAGCCGTAGGCAGGAAAAACTCAGAGACAGTCAAGTACTCGGTTCCATACGGACTGCACAATTCCGCATCCACATACGGGAAACTTCTTCGAAAGAGGATGACAAGAGCGTAACTCTGAAAGGCGCTCAAGAAGGAATGATTATGTCAACAATGCAAGAAGGATGTATTGTGCACTGGCCAAACCAATCCCTAAAAATTCAAGGCCAGGGTGCAGAACAACCATTCCAAATAGGAAAAGAGCTCGGACTCTACCAAGGATCATCATGTGAGACAATAAGGAGAAACCAACAAACAAAAAGAACTCGGAGAGCACATACAATATACATGGTGGAGCTAGAACCTTACTTAGAACCACCACAAATACCCGATCTAAAATCATCAGATGAATCAGAAGGGGATATCTCGGACGATGAGGAAGGCGAAGACAATGAGACCAATGAGCACAAGGTTGCATGGCTGAAAAAGAATAAGGCTAGAGCAGGAAGAAGAAATCGAGCCGCTCAGAGAAATCAAATCTGGAACAAATACAAAGCGGAATTGATAGAACACAACAAGAAGAAGGCAAAAAGAGAATCCATGAGGAATACAAAGAGAGAAAGAATCGAGGAACTGACGAAAGAACTAAACATCCTCACTAAAGAGGAAAGAATCATAGACGAGCCAATCAAACAAAACAGAGACCCCAATAAACAACCCGACGACAACACAGCTCAAGAACGACAAGGAGAAAAACATGAGGAACAACCACCCAAGAAATCAATATTTCACAGACTGGGGAAAACAGAGATACCACAACCATCGGAAAGACAGGAACAACATCTCGGACTGGTAAAATAAAACGGCCTAGACTGGGGCCAGCGTTATCCGGAAGACTATGGCAAATCTGAATATAGGGGACAAGGATTATTACTGAAGAGATTGGTCACCAGACTTCAACAGAACAGAACAATACGACAGATTCCCATGTTTTGCAAGAAGACTACAGACGTTGAAATTACCACACAAATTCAAACCAGCAAATCATTCCAAATACAATGGAAAAGTGGAACTCGGACAATGGATAGGAGTATATTCCCAATCCATTGAACTCGCGGGAGGAAACAACGACATCAAAGCCTTATACTTTCCAATGTCACTTGAAGCCATGCCTTTCAATGGTTTGACAAGCTGAAACCAAGATCAATCAGGTATTGGGAAGATTTGCAAGAAGCCTTTTGCAACAACTTTGCAGGAATAATAACGCATCCCATGACAGTGGCAGAATTAAAGAATGTAAAACAGAGAAGAGAAGAAATGCTAAGGGAATATTATCGAAGGTTTGGAGAACTCAGAGCTCAAATACATGACATCACCGACAGAGAAGTAATAGAAACATTTGCGGATGGAATCATGGCAAATTGGCAGTTCAAAGACTACTTCAACAAAAACCCAAGATCTAATGAAGACTTCAAAAGAGCTGTCGAAAAGATGATATCATCAGAAGAAAGAACTCGACACAGATTCACCCGAGACCTTCATGAAAATAAAAGATCAAATTTCAGACCAAATGACAAAAGACCAAGACAAGACAACATGGTAGCAGCAATAGACAACAAAAGAAGATTCAACGATAATGATAAAGGAGGGTACAACAACAATTACAACAACAACAGAAATACAAATCAGAATAACAGATATTCAAACAACAACTACCAGGGCAACAACTACGCAAGAAGGCCAGCTGAGAGAATAGAAGACCTACCCTGCTACATGCATCCTCACGCAGGCCATAAACTAGTCGAATGCGACACCTTTCAACGAAGATTCACAAAGAAAGAAGATACACGAGCAAACAACTCGGAACAGAGAACAAATGAACCTGGGAAGGATACAAAGAAAGCAGAGGGGAATTATCAAGAACCTCAAAAAAATAGCAGTAATCTTCTCTGGAGCATCATATGCAAGGAACAAGAGACAAGAAAAGCTAGCACATAGAACCATTATGGCGGCAGAACCAGCTACCCCAAGATATCTAGATTGGTCAGAATACCCAATCCAGTTTACAAGAGATGATCAATGGACAAGTGCAGCAAATGCTGGCTACTATCCCCTAGTGATGGGACCAACAATAGCAGGGGTAGCAGTATCCAAAGTACTCATTGATGGAGGAGCAGGACTAAACATAATATTCACAGACACCTTGAGGAAGATGAATTTGGACTATGAAGGCATGATCACATCGACAAGTATTCCTTTCTATGGGATAGTACCCGAAAAAGCTTCTATACCATTGGGACAAATCACCTTACGAGTCACTTTTGGAACACCCGACAAATATCGAACCGAGTTCATCAAGTTCGAAGTAGCCGACTTCGAATCATGTTATCATGCAATCCTTGGAAGACTAGCACTCACAAGATACATGGCAATACCCCATTACCCATATCTACTGCTTAAGATGCCGACAACAAAAGGAGTCCTTTCACTAAAAGGAGATCTAAAGAAGGCATACGACTGTGATGTACAAGCCATACAAATATCAGAAAGGTTACAAGATTACAAAGAAAAAGAAGACATTGCAAAGAAGGTTGAGAAAATGAACTCGGATGAAATCCAAATACCGGTAAAGAAGCCAAACAGCTCTACAACTCCAAAAGAAGCAGCCACGAAGACAATCGACCTATTAACTGGAGATTCAAAGAAGACAGCAATAATCAGTGCAAGTCTGGACCCCAAATAGGAACTCGCGCTCACCAACTTTCTAAGTGACAACAAACACATATTCGCATGGAAACCAGCAGACATGCCAGGAGTCCCAAAGGAGTTGGCTGGGCACAAAATTGACACAAACAAAGGATCAAGACCAGTAAAACAAAAGCTACGTGGATTCGCACCAGACAAGAAAGCAGCAATCAAAAAGGAAATTACAAAACTACTGGCAGCAGGATTCATCAGGGAAATAATCAACCTGGACTGGTTAGCCAACCCAGTATTGGTGGAGAAAAAGAACTCGAAAGAATGGCGTATGTGTGTGGATTACACGGATCTTAACAAACATTGCTCGAAAGACCCATATGGACCGCTAAGAATTGACCAAGTCGTAGATTCAACAGCTGGATCATCACTACTATCTTTCCTCGACTGTTACTCGGGATACCATCAAATATCACTAAGAGAAGAAGATCAAAGCAAAACATCATTTATAACACCCTTTGCGGCATACTGCTACAAGTCAATGCCATTCGGATTAAAAACGCAGGAGCAACATATCAAAGAGCAATACAAACCTGTTTAGGAGATCAAATCAGAAGAAACGCCGAGGCATACATTGATGACGTAGTAGTTAAAACAAAGGAACCCAAATCACTATTGGAAGACCTAGAAGAGACCTTCAAGAATCTGAAAGCATGGAAGTGGAAGCTCAATCCCACAAAATACATTTTCGGCGTGCCATCAGGACAACTACTCGGTTTCTTAGTCAGCAACAGAGGGATTGAAGCAAGCACAAAACAAGTCAAAGCAATAATGGATATGAAACCACCAAAACAGGTCAAGGACATACAAAAACTCACAGGATGTATGGCAGCTCTCAACAGATTCATATCAAAGTTGGGAGAAAAAGGACTACCCTTCTTCAAACTCCTAAAAAGGAAAGAGGACTTTGAATGGACAGAGGAGGCAAATCAAGCTTTCATCAAATTAAAAGAATTCTTATCATCATCTCCAGTAATGACACCACCAAGAAATAAAGAGGACATAATGCTATATATCACGGCAACAAAAAACGTAGTAAGTGCAGCAATCGTCGTAGAAAGAGAAGAACCCGGACACACCTACAAAGTACAAAGACTAGTATACTACATCAGCGAGGTACTCACAGAGTCAAAATTCAGATACCCACATGTATAAAAACTACTATATGCAGTACTCGTATCATCAAGAAAACAGAGGCACTATTTCCATGAGCACAAAGTAACAATTGCGACCAACTTCCCATTACAAGACATACTCAGAAACAAAGATGCCACAGGCCGAATATCAAAATGGGTAGTAGAGCTCGGAGCTCTAAACATAGATTTCAAACCAAGAACAGCAATCAAGTTGCAGATACTACCCGACTTCATTTCCGAATGGACAGAAATCACACAAAAAGAACCCGAACCAATACAAGATAACTGGAAGATGTACTTTGATGGTTCTCTAAAGCTTGGAGGGGTAGGAGCAGGTGTATTATTGATCTCCCCAAAAGGAAGACAATTAAAATGCGTACTATAGATATTATGGCAAGCAACAAACAACGAAGCAGAATACGAAACACTCATACATGGATTAAAAGTGGCAACTACTCTGGGAATCAAAAGGGTTCTCGCTTATGCAGATTCAGCAGTAGTAATCAATCAAGTAAACAAGGAATGAGATTGCACAAAAAACAACATGGACGCATACTGTGCAGAAGTAAGGAAACTTGAGAAAAATTTCGAAGGACTAGAAATCCATCACGTCTTAAGAGATTCAAATATAGCAGCGGATGTTTTGTCTAAATTGGGATCAGATAGAGCAAAGGTACCACCTGGAATATACGTAGAAGAACTGGCAAAGTCATCAATCCAAGAAATCAGTAAACAAAAAGAAGACCCGATGGACATAGACAAGATAAAAGAACCCGACGCCTCAAGACAGATCCTCACCATAGAGAGCGATTGGAGGCAACTATACATCGACTATAAACGTGAAAACAAACTACCCGGAGACAAAGCAGAAGCAACAAGGGTTATAAGGAAGAGCAAAGCATACGTCCTCATAAAAGACAAACTATACAAGAGAGCAGCATCTTCTGGAGTACTATTGAAATGCGTATCTACACAAGAAGGAAAAGAGATATTGAAAGAAATCCACTCAGGATGTTGTGGAAATCATGCAGCATCTAGAACATTAATCGGTAAAGCATTCAGAAGCGGATTCTATTGGCCAACGGCACTTAAGGATGCAGAACAATTAGTTAAGACATGCAAAAGTTTTCAAATGTTTGCAAGACAATCACATGTTCCAGCACACAATCTAATCTGTATACCGCCAGCCTGGCCTTTCTCATGCTGGAGGCTAGATCAAGTCGGACCCCTCAAGAAAGCAAAAGGAGGATTTGAATACATATTCGTGGCAGTAGATAAATTCACCAAATGGATCGAATACAAACCACTAGTCAAATACAGTGCAGAAAAAGCAACAGAGTTCATACAAGACATCATGCACAGATTTGGGATGCCCAACAGAATAATTACAAATCTTAGATCACTATTCATAGCAAAGGAATTCCAATATTGGGCAAGAGATTGCGGAATAGAAATAGACTATGCATTAGTAGCTCACCCCCAAGCAAACAGACAAGTTGAAAGAGCCAATGGGCTATTATTACAAGGCCTAAAACCAAGACTATATGAAGACCTAAAAGACTACATAGGTAAATGGATAGAAGAATTACCAAAAGTGGTATGGGGTTTAAGAACTCAAATCAGCAGAGCAATAGGATATTCACCTTTCTTCTTGGTATACGGGTCAAAACCTGTATTATCGGTTGACTTAATATGGCAATCACCAAGAATTGAGTAATACGACGAAGGAGAAGCAGAAGAAACAAGACGGCTAGAAATCGACATGATCGAAGAAATAAGAAATAGCTCGGTAATGCAAAATGCAAGATACCTACAAGGTTTACGAAGACATTATGATAGAAACATGCATCTAAGAACACTAAAGCTAGGAGATCTAGTACTATGGCTAATTCAAAAGAAAGAAGGAAGACATAAGCTACTCAGCCCATGGGAGGGTCCTTTTATCATCAAGACAGCAATACAACCCAGAACTTACAAGCTAATGACAGAAGATGGAATTCAGCTAAGCAATACTTGGCATATCAGCCAACTCAAGAAATTTTACAACTAAAGACACAAGATACAAGACTTCAAGAACAAACGATCTACAAATCAACCGTTTTGTGAGACGGCATGACAAACCGATAGTTTTGCACAATGAGAGGCACTGTCCGGCATTTTAAGTCAGTTATTTCATGAGGCAACTTGACAAACCGACTGCTTTGCACCATGAGCGGCATAGTCTGGTTCATATATATATAATCTACCATTTCGTGAGGCGGCATGACAAACCGATAGTTTTGCACAATGAGAGGCACTGTCCGGCATTTTAAGTCAGTTGTTTCGTGAGGCAACTTGACAAACCGACTGCTTTGCACCATGAGCGGCACAGTCTGGTTCATATATATAAAGTCTATCGTTTCATGAGGCGGCATGACAAGCTGATAGCTTTGCACCAAGAGCGGCACTGTCTAGCATTTTTAAGTCGATTGTTTCGTGAGGCAACTCGACAAACCGACTGTTTTGCACCATGAGCGGCACAGTCTGGTTCATATATATAAAGTCTACCATTTCATGAGACGGCATGACAAGCTGACAGCTTTGCACCATGAGCGGCACTATCTAGCATTTTTAAGTTAGTTGTTTCGTGAGGCAACTCGACAAACCGACTGCTTTGCACCAAGAGCGGCACGGTCTGGTTCATATATATAAGTCTACCGTTTCGTGACGCGGCATGACAAGCTGATAGCTTTGCACCAAGAGCGGCACTGTCTAGCATTTTTAAGTCAGTTATTTCATGAGGCAACTCGACAAACCGACTGCTTTGCACCATGAGCGGCACAGTCTGGTTCATATATGTACAAGTCAACTGTTTTGTGAGGCGGCATGACAAACACCAAACAACTTGGCGCAACAAAGAAGATCAGTCTACCTCGACGACATCTAAGTCAATCACTTGTACAAAGTGACAACACATCAACTGCTGGAAAAGCAGCAACAACTCGGCGCAACAAAGACTGCAAGCCGAGTATTATTACATCAAGAAGTGGCATTCATTATTCCAAACATTGGGAACTACTCGATAAAGACAACAGTATTACCCCGAAACAACTCGGAGGTGATTAAAAGATAAAGATCTACAAAGAAGCACAGGGCATTCTATGAGGAATACCTTTCAGTATAATCATCAAGACACGAAGATCGACAATACGACTTAAAACGAAGTTGAAGAATACAAACAAGTCTACAAAGCCTAACTCAGAGGCACAATGCATGAACATTTTCAATATAAATGTCAAGACACGAAGACTGATAATACCTATTAGAAAGAACTCAAAGAATACGGATGAGTCTACAAAGCCTAGTATAAAGGCACAATACTACAAATATCAAACAGAAGAACTTGACAATAGCGCACAAAATCTGGAAAATAAAGTACCCATCAGAACAACAAGCAAGACAAAGCAAGACAAAAGCATCACAATATCAGGACGAAGCCTGACAATATATTGAGAAACAATATCATCCAGAGTATATTACAAGATAGTTACTCAAAGACAAACAAATGTCCTTATTAAGAAGAAGGGGGCAACACTTTCATCAGACTAAGGATCTCATTACAAAGATCTTCAACCTCAGGTTTTGACTGTTCCCACTTAGTCAAGAGATCAACCTCCATAGGATCTTCAAGAATTCGGTTCAAAGGAACCTCAGGAGCAAGAGCTCGAACAAAGGAAGCAACATTGCAATACATCGTACAAACCCACTCTGTACAAACTCACGGAATCGTAAAGACAACACTAGGATTATACTATCCACACCAGCGCTATCATCTCCAGGATGGCAAACAGCAGCAATAATGGGCTTAACAGCCTCAAGCAGAGACCTAAATTATGCTTGGGCAGAATTCAACTTCCCTTGCAAAGTCTAAACCGATTGTAAAGCCTAGACAAGGTCATGACTAGCACCAGCCCGAATCAACTGAGCTTCAGCCAGCAAATCTTGAGCCTTTTTTAAAGTATCATCAGCAGATTCACTTATATGTTCAGCCTTATTCTCAGAAGACCGAAGAGTCTCTGTCATTATCTCCCGATCTTTTCTCCATACCTCACATTGGCGTTCAGCATCTGGCAAAAGTCAAAACAAATAAATAGGGGAATATGACAAATCAAAGGCAAAAATGCAAAACAAATGATACCAGCAAGTCGGGACTTCAGATCAGTAATTTCATTAGAAGCTCAGGTAGCAGTAGACTCCTGCATCTCTCTTACTCGAACCAATTGAGCTTTTGCACGAGACAATTCGGCCTCAGCTTTACCAAGGCTACCTTGAATAAGGTTAGCCAACCTCTCTTCTTGAGGACCAAATAGAACATCTTGATCCTGATGGAAAGCCTGCTGACAAAAATAAAGATAAGGGAAAAATAACAAGAAAACAGAAATATGAAACAAAGATCATCAAAAGCACCTTAAGCTCTGCGCCATATTCGGAAGAAAAAGATTCCCAGGTTGAAAGCAACCTACCAATCCGCTCAGACTGAGCAGACAAAGGAATAAAACGATCAACCGCGGGAAAAACTTGGGTAACAGGATGGGAAGTCAAGAAAGACTTCCTAAGAGACACCTCAGTCATATCGGTACCACGGGGAGCCGCCAGATCACCTACAACAAAGAAGTTAACACAAAGACATATGAAAAACTAAAGAGGACAGAAAGTAAATCTACCTTAAGAAGAAAACTTCAAATCTATGACAGCTTTAGAAGAAGAGGAGCCACCTAAAGGAACACTGCAATCAAAAATACCGCAAGTCTTTATAAAGAACTCAGTAAACATCAAAGAAATAAGCAAAATAAAGGAAATGTACCTAGAAGACTTCTTGATTTGAGCCACAGTTTTAGAGAAAGATAACTTTGGAATAGCAAAATCAAAACCATCATCAAAAGTTGGTAAGACAGAAGAAGAGGGTACACCAGAAGCAAAAGGAACATCAGCAGACATCCGACTACATTAGAGGACCAAGCGTCAGCCAACATCATAAAAATAAAAGCACATAAAAGAAAAAAAGAAGGAAAAGACTTACCCAGAAGGACTCAAAGGATCACCCGATTCATCTTCAGTCGAAAGAGCCGAATACCCATCTGCAAATCAGGAAGCAGAAATCAAGAGACAAAAGACAGACAAGAGAAATAAAAAGAACTCAACTCACCAATAGACAAAAAACAAACAAGAGAAACAAAAAGAACTCAGCATAAAGATAACCTGACAAAGAACTCTGACGAGCAGACCGCCGCCTTTTCGGTCGAGGAGGCTTAATGGTTGCGTCCAAATGTCCTCTCTTTGGAGAAGCAACACGAGAACCAGTAGCAGCTTCAGTATCATCATCATCATCATCTTCATCATCCAAGTTTCCACCATCATCAGTAGCAGGCACATCGAGAGCAAAGTCATGACCATAACCCTACGAAGTAAAAGTATATCAGATCAAAATAACAAAACAAAGAAAACAGACCAAGGATGCAAAAAACTTACATCAGATGGAGGATTGGCAGCACTATACTCCTGAATCGTGACAGGAAGAATGACAACACTACCTAATACTCTATTCATCATCTCGACAACAGCATCATCTGAAAGTTCAGTCTCAAGGATAAGGCGAGACGAATCAGAAGGACCACTATATTCAAAACCTAGATGATCCCTTTTCATCAAAGGCTGAACTCGGCGACGCAAAAAGCTAGCAACAATACCATTTCCTATCAAACTAGATTGCTTCAAGAAACTAAGACGATCAATCAAAGGCTTAAGGGCTTGCTTTTCAGAAGTGGAAATTTTATCAAACCAACAACGAAGGGAAACTGGGAGAGAAGATAAATCAAAAGGCTTAGGAAAAGATGGCTGAGAAACGTAAAACCACTTTTCAGCCTAATCATGGACAGAATCAGATAGGGACAAAGAAGGAAAGGCATTTTTATGACCCTGCCTAGATTGAATCAGGCAACAGCCACAACTAGGAACCTTTGACCTACCAGTAAAACGAACTCGAAAGAAATAGCGGAAGAATAGAAGACAAGGAGGGATTCCTATGAAAGCCTCACAAAGATGAACGAAGTAGGAAAGGAAGAGGACAGCATTAGGAACAAGATGGTGAAGTTGTAGACCAGAGAAATCAAGGAACTGAACTAAAAAGTCAGATGGTGGAAAACAATGTCCAGATCTGACGTAAGAGACAAAAAGAAGAGATTGATTAGGAGATGGGTTTGGGGACGATTGATCACCAGTCAACTCACAGATAGCCGATCTTGAAAGAAGACTTTGTGCGACTAAATGATCAAGATCACCTTGCTGAACGGAAGATTTCAGGATCCCTTTACCCTTCATTGCAAAATTACTCCAGGAAGAACGATAGAAGAAGGTTAAGCCAAAACAAAGGATAGAAATTTCCTATTAGCTGGAGAAAACACACTAACAAAGGGCGAAGGAACTTATATAAAGATAAAACAAAGAGATTGGTTCCCATAAATAGTCGTTACCTAGGGCAGCAATTACGAAAAAATAGCGGAACGGTTACCAAAACCGTCACTTCCTAAAACTACCCATCGAAAAAGGAAAAAACAACGGTCAGATCAGGCCAACTATAGCTGAGTACCATAAACATTTACACCCTGCAGAATAAAGCACGATGAAGAAACAATTAGCCAAAGATGAAAACAACTCAGCAGAACATGATTAGTGAGAATCCTTTATTTAGAAGTATCAGCACATAGGCAATTTTACATCAGAATACAATGCCTCAACAGATACAGAAGTACCCTGACAAGCAGGGAATAGTAAAATCAAAACTAAAAATTACACAAACCAAAACCGGTAATTGTCGTGCAGGAAAAAGCAGCTCAGAAGCGCTTGATTTCAGATGAGAGGAAGCGCATCCTTGCTAACTGAAGGAAGTAGAACAAGAAGTCATCCAAGACGGGCATCATCAAGGACAGCGAATCTAGAACAACCCGGAAGGAAGCACAAACAAACCACTGAAGGGTCCATGACAGTACACACCAATACCATCACAAGGTCTACACCATTTGCTTTGGGTCCTTCCATAGAATTCTACCACCTTAAAACTAGTCTGCAACTAGTCTCTATCACAAGATCTACACCATTCACCAGATTACAACCAAGAAAGGAAGAAAAGAAGCCTGGGGGCTCGTCAAGCTCGCCCACTACAATATCCATGATACAACAAGGATCTCTTACAAGGGAAAACAGAAGATATGTGACAAGGAAACCATACTACATCTATTTATAGAAGAACAATGGGTGTACATACACCAAGTCCATGAAGAAAAGACAACAACAGCAATAATACATAAAGGGAGCAGTAAAGGAAAAAGATTCTACAAAGACTACATTGATGATACAAACGGCTACAATAAAAGAAACACATCAGAGTACTAGATAGAATATCCAGAAGAATATTCCAAGGACAATCATGCAACCAGGAACACTCATTGGATACCAAAAACAACTCGGTCAGCAATCTCAAAAATACAACACCCAAGAGCTACCATTACAAGGCCAATATAAGCCTCAGCTACAACAAAAGACCACAAATGACAAAATATAAAGGCCAAAACCAAGGACAGATCAGGTCTACCACCAAAGAAGACCCAACACTTGGTGAAAACCTTGCAGAATAAAACAACCCAGAGCTTCCTTAACGCCTGAAGAAAGTCCTGGTTCATAGGCAGAAAGCCACTCCTAACAAATAAGATTGGACAGCTCCAACTTTAGCCTTTCCAGCAGGGTTCAGTGCAAGCAGGCATGGCCAAGAAGATAGAGCATACCACGTCAACCAACTCAGGAGCGGCAACGGTTATAGCCCGAAATCAGCAGACAGATAGAGAAGGCATGGAACCCACATCACAAGACTTCTTCTACCTGCTACGCCAAACTTCCCAGGAAAATCTAATCGAGGAGTTAGTCTACCTCTAACTCCATTCACAAGAATTCTTCTACCCACTCAACTATCAGAGGGAGGACATAAGCCTGGGGGCTGCTCAGTTTCACTCAGCAGCATGATCGCTAAAAAGAAAGAAGAAAGCTCCAGAGATCAAGCTACCAGTGCAAGCACAACACAATATATAGCAAGGAAAGACCACCAAAAGCCAAAAGTCACGAGAAAGAGAAGCAAGAAAACAACAAAAGCTGACCAAAGCAAACAGTGAAAGCAAGATTCCACACATCCGTGAAAGCACAGTACCCACCCGTGAACAAAATCAGATAGAAGCAAAGTATTTTAGACCCTTCTGCCGAGCTCTTTTTTGCTAAAAAGGAACTCGGAGAAGGCTCGGGGGCTGGAAATACCTACCTTACAAAGTTTTTTCTCAAATCCCCCGAATACTTGTACCAAGTAATCAGAGGCTCGGGGGCTACACTCAATGAGTGTACCTTTTGTCCAAAAACAAAAGGCGCAAGAAGACTACAAGACGAAAACACAGAAGATCATCCCGCGATTTTGCTTCAAAAAGAACTCGGCTTGCTTTCAAAGCAACCCGGCATATTGAAGAAAAATCATGAGATGCTCGGGGGCTTGTCGATGGGATATTCTATAGGGTACCCACATACCGTCTTACCTGAACTTTGGGCCTGTTTCCTCTCGGCCCATGAAGGAAGACAGACGAACGAAACCGAATTCTACTCGGTAAAGACGACAAGACCGAAGCGCAGCATAGGACGTAACCGAGTAGGATTAGAGCAATCCTCAGCCAGACCCTGAACTATAAAGGGCTGGTGGGGGTACCACCCGAAAAACATCTAAACATACTACATAACACCCGATACGTAGAGCGACACACAACACCTTGTATACGAGATCAAAGCAATAACAAGCGACCCAACTGGACGTAGGGTTATTACTCGACTGTGTCGAGGGCCTGAACAAGTATAAACCATGTGTCCCTGCGTGTCCAACCACCAAGGTTTCACTATTCGCCGAGGCACGAACTACTATCTCGGGTAACCCCGTGGCAGGCTATCGGTGATAAAACATCGATAGTAATTGAAGTACTTATGTTCTGAAGTTGTATTGGCACTATGTTCTAAACTTATGTAATCGACAAACTTAAGTTGTACCTTAATTACTATGAAATATATATATTTATCGTTTATCTATTTATATGTTGTCCAAACAATGTGAATCCTTTTCATAGGATCAGTGACGCAGCTAGGAATTTAACTTTATGAAAATTAGTAATAATTATTGAGCTATATAAAAGTTTGCCACCTAGAAAATAAAACAAAAAGTCAAAAATGTAAATATACAAAACAAATGGCTCCTGTAAGCTTCGAACTCAGGAGCTGCAGATGAAACTATGTTACCCAAACCATTGCGTCATTGAAGAATTGTCGTAAGGACTCGGGCATGACTTTATATAACCAAATTCCATGGTGCTAGTTACATAAACAGAACCCGCATCCGTGACCCTCCCTCTACCTCCACATCCGCCGTTGTAGCCTCTGCCTGGGGTTTTCCACAACTACCACCGCTGAGGGAGAATGGCTCCTAGGAAACGCAATCTAGAGCAGTCAGAGCATGCGAAATCATAGCAGCGGGATGCAAAGGGCAGGTTCAGTGGTCCGGCGTTGCCGGCCACCGCGCCCATGGCCGCGGCGGAGATGAGTCGTCGTCGCCGGGGAGGAGTACAGGCCCAAAGTCCTGTCTCGACGGTGCAGCATACTCCCTGAGACGCCGTCCATGCGAGGTCCAACCTCGCAGAAGCCTTGGAATGGAGGGGTGTTCCCATTATCGAGATCGATGACTCTGAAATGTCCGGATACTCCACCTCCAACGACTCCGATTGGGAAATGGAGGATGAAGACCACGACTCTAAGGTGAGATTCCCTAGTTCGAGGTCCTGTTCAAGTAATCTATGTAGGATTTGTTGTTGAAATCGTCTATATATGTAGAAGTTGCTGCTAGGATATCAGATAATCAATGTGGTTTGTGCAATCTTCTTGATTTCACATGGTATATGCTTTGTTCCTTTGTGCATCTTATCTATTGTGTTTGTCTCTTAGTGATATACTTGTTGGCATCTCTGTGCAGATTTGCGTGGAATGTCTGCTGGAGGAGTTGAAGGACAAGGACAAGACGATCGAGCGGCTGAAGCGTCGAGTGAAGCAACTGGAGAAGAAGAAGTAGGCCAGGCAAGTCTGGTGGAAGCATCTCAACGCCTAATTGTACATATATGATGCAGACTACTATGAAGCACCTAGATGGCTTTTGCTTGGTTTTTTGGATGTATGAGGAAGTGTTTTGGATGAACCTCGTAGTCCTAGCTCAATATGTGTTGTTGTTATGTAGTCTTTTAGGATATAGTGATGGAAGTATGAATAACTTAGGAATTGGTGTTGGATTTATGAACTTAAGTCTCAGTTGATGATGGATGTAAGAACCTTATAGCAGTAATGTTTATCTAATTTGCCTTGTGTCATAGCAGCCTGATGGTTTTTCCAGTGATCTTATATATAACTATGATGTACAATAATCCGAAGTCATATAATTATGTGATGTAATATAATCTCAACTCATATAATTCTCTACTGTCAAATAATGTCAACTATAATTCTGAGGAAAAAAACTGAACTCAACAAAAAAAACTCTACTAAACTATGTGCATATAGTCCAGCCCAGTATACATACTACAAATCATCATCTTCATCATCTGTGGACATGACATCATTGTTGTCAATGCCACCATCACTATAATATTGCTCCACTGTATCATCCTCATCCTCATTCTCACTCTCTTCAAGATTAATAGCAGCTTCCTTCTTGTTTCTTATAAGTTCCTGTAAATTGCCTTCAATTATAGTGGCTTGTCCACCTTCAATATTGTGCACAATCTCATTATCATCACCTTCTTGCACTACATGCTCAGTATCAGAACAATCATCATCCTAATGCACATCATGACTGCCCTGTTCTGTTTCAACTACATCATAAATATTCCTATGTTCAAATTTCTGCACAACTCGCCAATCTCTACATTGTGGAGTTGTATCTTGCAGGTAAAATACCTTTTTTGCTTGCTCTACCAAGATGAAAGGATCAGTCTTGTACCAAAATGATTGCACATTGATGGATTTGAAATGTTTGTCATCTCGTAGGCCCACGGTCTTGTCTATTTGGTTGTACCAATCGCATCGAAATAGAACCACCAACCGACGAACTTGATAATCTGAGGGATATAGCAACTCAATAACCTCTTTAAGGACACCATAAAAATCTATGCTCTTTCCAACATGTGAACCTTCAGTCATTACACCACTGTTTGTGCCTGCATGAACTTCTCACGATCTACAGTGCTATACCGCACTCCATTAATCTTGCATTCTGCATTAATCTTAACTCGCTGAGCTGGACCACATGACAGTGCCCATAGTCCTTCGCTAACCGATTCTGGATTCTCACTACGCTTCTTTTCAATCTGATGCAACAAAATTACTCAGGCCACCATTTACATATGGATAATAATGCATTTACTATGCCTATAAACAAAATGCTAAATGACTTACATGGGACTTAAACCACTTTGCAAATCCCTGTTCGACCATTTGATCTACTTCATCTGGACGTGCACCTTGCTGCACTACCTCCTCCCTGTACATGCTATAGGAAAAAATCGATTCATAAGAATGATTCCAAATTTAAAAAATAAAACACAAACTAAATCTCAAACATACTTACTCCAAATATTCCTCTGCTTCTTCAGCATTATGTAGCAAATACCAAACTAACTTATTCATGACAGCATGATCAATGTACTCGGTCCTATTAGCTCCAACAAGAGTAGTGCCATGCTTAAAAACAGATATGTCATTAGGCAATGGCATCTCTGTACCACTATTGTCGTCCTGGTTAAATTTAGTGTCAACATCCTCCATGTACCTAGAACAAAAGGTCAAGGTGTCACTTGCCATATATGCCTTAGCAATTGATCCTTCCGGCCTAGCCCTGTTCCTTACAAAATTCTTCAAAGTGCCTATTCACCTTTCTATTGGGTACATCCATCCATACTGAATAGGTCCTCTAAGCAGTGCCTCATCGGGAAGGTGGACACACAGGTGCACCATGACATCAAAGAAGGCAGGTGGAAAGATTTTCTCAAGCTTGCATAGGATCAATGGAATTTCTTCTTTCAGTCGTTTCACAACATCTATCCTTAGATTTCTACTGCATAATTCCCTGAAGAAGGTCCCCAGCTTTGCAATTGCTTCATATACATCCTTCCTCACTAGTCCTCTAAAGCCAGCGGGTATGATTCTTTGCAAGAGTATGTGGCAAGAATGTGTCTTCAGCTTTCCAACCACCCTTAAACCATCTTCACTTATGTATCTTGCTAGGTTAGCCGCATATCCATCAGAAAACTTGATACCTTTGAGAAACTTGCAAAAATCGACTTTATGATCCTTTCCCAACACATATGGAGCAGGTGGAGCCTTGCAGTCAGAGTTTCTATCCTCCTGCAAGTGCAATTCATGTCTTATGCATATATCATACAAATCTAGCCTAGCATTTTATGCGGCCTTGGACTTGCCTACTATATTGAGTAATGTGCCAAGAATATTTTCACATACATTCTTCTCAATGTGCATCACATCGAGATTATGTGGAAGCTTCCAATGTTCCCAATATGGCAATCTCCACAACCCACTTTTGCGGCTATAAATCTTTGGACCGTCACTGCGCTTCCTTTTATTTCCAGTAATAATGTCGTCATGCTTCCTTGGCCTGGCATCTTTCACCCTGTCTAGCTTCCGTCGGACCTCCTCCACAGTAAACTTGCCAGGCTAATCTTTCTTTTCACGCTTGCCATCAAAAGCCAAGCTGTTCTGCCATTCGTGTGTCATTTTAAGGTAACGACGATGTCCAATGTAGCATATCTTGTTCCTTATTCCCCGAGACAACGGATCCTTGTCGCAATGAATACATGCATAATACCCTTTTGTTGTTCGCCCAGATAATGTGCCCAATGCTGGATAATCATGTACACACCACAGCACAGCAGCACAAAGCTTGAACTTCTTACCTGTACATGCATCTAAGGTACTGACACCCTTCCATAGCTCGAGTAGTTCTTCGATTACGGGCTCAAGGAACAAATCAAAATCCTTTCCTAGAGATCTTGGACCTAAGATGAGTAAAGACATAAAGCAGTTTGTTGGATTCACACATTCCCATGGTGGGAGATTCAGCGGTGTTAGAAGCACTGGCCACATACTGTATTGTGTACTCATGTTGCCAAATGGATTGAATCCGTCGGTAGCTAAGGAAAGCCTCAGGTTTCTCGGATCAGCTGCAAAAACTAGTTCCCTCCTGTCAAAGTCCTTCCATGCTTCCCCATCAGCTGGATGGCTCATCACGTTGTCGACTGGCTTCCTCACTTTCTTGTGCCATTGTGTTTCCTCAGAAGTTTGTTTCGAAGCATAAATTCTTTTCAACCTTGGCAAGAGTGGAAAGTGCCTCGAAACCTTATGTGGAACCTGCTTTGTCCTTGTTTCATCTTTCCCTCTGGACTCCTTGCATACTGGGCACGCATTCAAGTTAGCATAATCCTTACGAAACAACACACAATTGTTGGTGCAGACATGGATATTTTCGAATGCAAGGCCCAATTCTTTAAGATATTTCTTGGCCTCATCATATGATTTTGGCAACTCACTCCGAGGGTATCCATCTGACAGCAGCTTCATCATTGCGATAAATGTTGTATTGCTGATTCGATAACGAGACTTCAAATACAACATCCTCACCACAAAGGAAAATTTTGAATGGCTAGAACCCAGGCTAAGCGCCTTCTTCACATCTTCAAGAACTCTTCCAAAACTTGGTTGTTCTCCATCAGCCTCTGCCGCTGCAAACAGTTCTCCTATCATTTCTGGTACTCCATGATCATCATCGTAAACATCATTGTCCCCATCCACATGTATCCCAAAGTCATGATCATGTCCTTCGGCCTCCTGATCTATACCGTCATCATCAATTACAACATCTGCAGGCTCCCCATGATGAATCCACCTGGTGTATGTAGGTGACATTCCATAAATGTGTATATGGGTTTCTACTTGAGTCTGATGCATCAGCCTTCGATTATGAAAATTGATGCACGGACAAACGGATGTGTTCGTCTTTCGGGTATCTTTCACTAACAAATTTCATAAACTCTTCAACTCTCTTCACATATGCAGGAGTGAATTGTTTCTCAAAAACCCAACTTCTATCCATCTGTTGTCACAATAAAAGTAACCTGGCTTGTATTAACTCCCTAACTGTGATTGAAGTAAACACAATTCAAAACCACATCTAACACATGTATATATCAACAAAATTCGAACACAAATCAAACCTTATGTACCCGTGACCAAATCCCCTGCTTTCCCTGCGCAATGAATGCCGGCGTATTCTCCAGTCCTCAGGTCGCCGCGTCGTCGATGGGAGGTTTAGGTCGCGTCGTCGATGATGGCCGATCATGGTCTATCTATGGCCCAGGTCCTGTGATCCATTCAATTGTCATGTTGAAACCTTACAAATGCACAAACTTTCTTTATTTTTTCAAGAGTGGTCGAGTAGCCCAGTGGTAACACTGTTACCCGCCTAGCGCTAGGTCGCGAGTTCAAAGCTCAACTCGCGCAGTTTTTTGCCAAAATTAAAGGTCCAGGCTGCTATTAACCATGATCTGTGACCAATTCGTTTCATCACTACGTGGACCAAACGTGGCAAATTATCTATGACCATATCAAAACATAATCTATGACGACTATTTTCATCATTATAATGAAGCGCACCGACAACATGTTCTATGACGATTCCCATTTGGTAATATATGATGTTCCTATCCCTTTCGTCATTAAAAGTCAAGCCAAAACTTTGTCCCGTGTAACTTGTGACGAAATAGAAAATGTTGTTATAGAAAGATACCATTCTGTGACCAAAGTTACCAGCATCACTAGCAAAAGGTCACCGATGATCATATTTCTACTAGTGAAAGGCATAGGCTACTAAATATAAAGTCTAAGGGACATACAAGGACACCTATTCATGTCCTCAAGGTGTTCCAACACGTTACAAGGCCTAACGGTCCAAAAGACGATGACGTCCCAACACGTTACAAGGCCTAACGGTCCAAAAGACGATGACGCTGCACCTTGATAGATTCTAATGTGGGACTACTTCCATTGGTATCCTTATTAAATTATATTTCCATTCATATGTGTTTGGTCAAAAATGAAGTCTGTATGCAACCTGAACATCAATTTTACTATACACTGGTCCTGGAGTCCGAGATGAACTCAAACTTCATATGGATTGGGCCTCCAACTTGCTTGGATGCCCATGCTGACCACCTAAGGTGGTGACCAAGGGGAGGACGTCCAAGGGCTTTCCACAATGTGTTGTCCATCTCCTCAGAGCGTGCTCCAACTTAGGCCAGGGTCCCAAGGGTGAATAACACACCCATGATGATGACGTAGGTCCCAGTAGAAACAATGACATCATGTACTGATGTTTTGGAGGCCTTGCCAATGTGATATTGAGATGCAACCAGATCTATTTTAAAGCTTATAAAACCAGCTTTCCATAAAGTCTTCATTGACCTTAATCGCACTCTGGATGGATGAGTTATGACCTTCCCAATGAAGCATTGTTGGGCTACCGACAAACTGAATATTGGACTTTGATGAACTTGCACTTCGAGACACACTTGTACCTACAAACGAATAATAACATGTACATGTGGAACCAAATAAATTATATAAAAAATTTCTATGCAAATGTAGAAACGAGCTCGTCTTATAATCAATGATTGTATATGATGGTGTTATGTCCTCATCATCCTTCCCTTCTTGACAACAAACCATCCTTGGTTTGGCCTTAATTGGAGGATTTGTTATAGGCAGTTGTTGACGGTCGTTAGCGTCAACTTTTAATGCAATTATAAATAAAATAAATGGATCAATCATATGTAAAATGTAGAAATATAAGGTTTTATCTAACAAATTCCATGAGTTTTGGTGTTTCATTATTTTCCAGGGACTATTCCAGAAAAGAGCAATAAAGAGAATCAAATCAGAGAAGATATCAAATAAATCCCGCGTAGATATAGTTGCCAATCAACTCACGGAGGATCCCACAGACACTAGAGCGAAGCGAGGCCCCGGACCCCACCATGTGGGGCCGGTCGGCATGGGGTGGGGCTAGGCAGCACCCCCCTAGGCCCACTGGTCGCGGTCTTCTGGAAGCGTCCTCCACCGCCTTTGAGGATTCATCTCAGCCCTACACTAAGTCGGTTTGATCCAATGGCTATCGTGCATCCCTCCGGGCTATAAATAGAGGCCTGTACCCCTGGAGCCAAGCCAGATCAGAGCTCAAGAGCTAAAACCCTAATTCCTATCTAGTAGATCTAGGATAACAATTCAAGAGAGATTAGATCTATGTAGATCTAGCTCTATTTAGAGATTAGAGATATAGAGTTGGAGAGTAGAGTTTTGGAGGAGTTCTGACATGTCGGTTCTTCTTCATCGCTGTATTCTTTGGGATCAGATTCCTCTCGCACAGGATCTGTATTCTGAGATACCCTGGTATTCGACTTCTGGTTCAAGTAAGCATTTACCCTTATTGTTCTTTATGTTTGCAACTCTTCTTGAGTGCTTTGATCTTGATTATTACTTGATTAAAGTAGTAATTCGTAGTGTAGGCGTGGTGCCTAGGCTAAATTTACTTGTGATTGTCCCCTGATTTTCTGAATAACGGTAGCTCGCGTAGGTGACTCTTATAGCTATGTTGATTCCTCTGTAGTCTATTTCCCATAATAGGTTTGGCAGGCATTATAGGTGCTTGGTAGGAGAGAACTCTGTTTTCTACTCTTATTTAAGTCATCGCCCTTAAAGATCATAAAAGATAAAGCTTGCCCAGTGACCAGAACTAGAAAGTCCTTGGTTCTTTCTCCTCTTATCGATAGTTATCTATAATTGGTTGTGAAACGGGTTAAGTTAATATAGACTTAGTCTTCCTCATACACCATTCCTTTGGGTTTGATATTTAAAACTGGGTTATCTCGGTGAAGTACTACATCGTTGTTTATCTGTGCGCTTGCGGATAATTAATTTACTCGTGTGCTCTAAGAAACATCAACAACAGTAATCAAGAGTGTTGTCGTTATTGTGATCTATCATGTTTCTTTATAATAAAAAATAGGAGAACTTGACATGACAAGATTATAGCTATTACAACCCTCTAGTTGATCATACACATTAAAAGGGGATTTCAGATTTGAACAAATATAGGCACGATGCACCATATACTCTCCTTTACAATTATATTTGCCAATAAAGTCATTTGTACATCTGTATAACCATGACATTTTAGTGCATACAAATTTCTTCTCCAAACTACTTAGAGCACACAGAGTATCAAACTCAATATATCCCAAAATATTTAAAGAAGATAACAATTTTAGTTTATCCTTTCCGGTAGTAATCGGAAGCAATTTCTTATTTCAGCATAAATATTGGTAAAATGGAAGAATTGGTTTTCTTCGCAAGTTGTGGCACATGAATAACCATAGCATTATCACACAAGTCTTCTTTATCACAAGGATTAGTAGAACCTTCATCTTGTGACAAAGGGAAATCAATATATGGTACTAGTATAGCATTATTAACATCATTGGTGGAAAAATTCAGCACATCAGGAGAGCTCTTACCTAAGACATGCACCTGTTCTTTCTCTATCACCCTGTTATCAGAATGCAAAGTGGGGGGTGTGAGAGGTGGTGGTGGTAAACATGTTGTTGCGGCGGTAGAAGCGGCAACTTGCATGCTTATCTCGGTCTCGACCATCACAAATGCTTAGTTCACACTTGCTAATATCATGTGGGTGAGGTCATCGCTAATGTTGCTTTGCTTCTTTTGATGATATCCCTACAATTATTTTTTGCAAGCATGGCAAGCTAGAGCAAATGGTTGACAATATAAAATTCATTATGAAAACCAATATCATGTATGTCATGCCTCAAACCACCAAAAAAGTGAATAATTTTATCTTTCGTGTCTTCTACTATCCCACAACATATTTCACACTTTTGAAACTCTATATAGTATTTATGGATAGACATATTACCTTGCTCTAAGAACATCACTTTCTTAAGCAAATCATGTTTATAATAAAAAAGAATAAAATAATCACGCATTTCTTCTTTTAGTTTATCCCATGGTTGAGGTTGTTTATGTAAATTTCCTAGTTCTCGTCACCTAAATTGAGCTAAATCCTTAAATTCATAAGTGCCATATTTAACTCTATGTATCTCAGGAACTAGGTGCAAATTAAACTTTTGTTCTATAGCCATCTCTCAATCCAAATATTCTTCTCCATCATAAGATCCAAGAAAGGATGGTATGGTACGTAAATGTATCTTTCTTACCTTGGTGATAACCGTCTATATGTTTTGGTTGATTCCTTGTAAACATCTGATCCATGATTTCCTTCAATTCACTCTTAAACAGAAACTTGTTATTTGATATTATTAGAAATCAAAAGAAATCCCTATCCACTATTATACATGTCGGTAAAAACATACTCTCACATGCCTTACCAAATTCTTACAAGTGTTCTTACCAAGGCAAAACAATGAACGATAAAACTGGTGGCTGGTCCGTGATACTCGTGAGGATATAGCACCAAGATTGCAAGGATTGCAATGATTTTTTTCTATACTGATCTATAGTATATATGTGAAGCTTGGAAGGCACATAAAGAGAACAAATGTGTGTGTGTGTGTGTGTGTGTGTGTGTGTGTGTGTGTGTGTGTGTGTGTGTGGTATTCAAGTCAGTAACAGATAGCAATATTGAATAAATGTCTAGAGCACTTGTCCTAATAGCTGGCCTATACATGTTCCTAGCATCAGTTGTGACAAACACAAGAATGAAACAAGGATAAAAGAAAACAAATATGATAGGTAGCAATGGATATAAATAAGGCAAAAGGCACCACAAATAACTAGAGCTGCTAGGTGTTCTATGTGCTTCTTTTCTCCTCTTTTTTTCTTTTAATAGTTTTTTATCCAATTTTTTTGCTCTTGCTTTTTTAATATTTTTTCTCAGAAAGGAGCATACAAGAATGAACCAAAAAAATATCTCAATTGGATAAAATATGTGGCCCGCATAAAATTAGGATTGTGCTCTAAAAGGCATGCCAAAACTTGTGGGTCCCAAAACTCAATTTTCCCGATCGAATTTTGCAAATCTAATTTTTGCAAACCTAGCTATGCTATAATAGATATAAATTTTTCTTGTTTTGAGTTTGGACGGAAAAGTTACAATTATTTTAAGAAAGTTGCTCGAATTAGGGTTTTATGTGGACAATAGATATGGATTTTTGGGTAGTGATAGGAAATAATGGGGGATCATAACACGATCTAAACCAACAATAAGAACTTGACCTAGGACATAAACTCAACCCAACAGAATCTGAAACTAAAATATGCAAAACTTCGGTACAGATGGATGTACGATAGGAAACAAATATAGTAGTAGACTATGGGACAAAAGCAAGAACACTTGAACTAAAGTAAGATGTGAACCTGATGGTATATCTGAAGCTCTAATTATCACTTGATGGGTACGTATTTTCCAATCTTCCGTCAGGTTCAAGATAACTTATGATTTTTTTTGGAAAGCGACACACGGATCCAGTTTCAAATCACAAAGACCCAGACCCTCAACCTTAGCACCACATCTCCTCTAGTTATCAACCGTGTCACAATCCGGTTAACCTCGCCCCAAAGGCTAATCCCTATTGTAAATCGAAGAACACAAGCAAGAACAAGATAACACACAACTCAAGTATAGTCACAATTGCATATATATGATTAAGCTCTTAAATGTAGGGTCTCACAAACTGATAACGGCGATTGTTTAATGACAAATTGATCTAAAGCAAAACCCAAACCCTAATGAAAATAGTGGCTATTGAATATATATATATATATATATAGTCTATGGTACATGCAAGGACCCCTATTCACGTCCTCAAGATGTCCCAACATGCATGTTACAAGGCCCAATGGCCCAAAAGATGGCGCCGCAGCCCCTTGATAGATTCTGGACGTCAAATTGTTTCAACAATTCCCATTGCTTCTAAACTAATTTTTTATGTTGGACCACTTTCATTGGTTTCCTTATTAGATTATCTTTCCATCCATATGCGTTTGGTCAAAAATGGAGTCTGTATGCAACCTTGACATCCGTTTTACTATAGGCTGATCTTGGGGTCTGAGATGAACTCACACTTTACACGGATTGGGCCTCCAACTCGTCTTGGACGCCCATGTTGACCTTCTAAGGTGGTGGCCAAGTGGAGGACGTCCAAGGGCTTCCTCGATGTGTTCTCCATCTTCTTGGGGTGCGCTCCAACTTGGGCCAGGTTCCCAAGGGTGAATAACAAGCCCATGATGACGATGTAGGTCCTGACAGATTCAACGACAACATGTTTTGATGTTTTGGAGGTCTTACTAACGTGATATTGAGATGGGACCATATCTATTTGAAATCTTATCAAACAAGCTTTCCATCAAGTTTTCATTGACCTTAATCGCACTCCGGATGGATGAGTTATGTTCTTCCCAATAAAGCATTGTCGGGCTATATATATTGATGAACCGAATGTTGGACTTTGATGAACTTGCACTTTAAGACACACTTGTACCTACAAACGAATAATAACATGTATACGTGGAACCAAGTGAATTATACCAAAAATCTCTATGCAAATGTAGGAACAAACTCGTTGTATAATCCATGGTTGTATCTAATGGTGTTATGTCCTCATCAAATGAGGTTTGGAGGGAGGATTTGGGTGCCAACCAAATATGGGGGCATGTAGTAGGAGTCTTGCTAGAGTGATATTTTTAGCACGTGAACATCTATATTTAGCTATGACGGCTTTTTTCAGTTTTGATGCCTACTACGTATACGCTCGCGCAACAACTTTATGTATGCACGCAAGCAAGTGCATGCAACTCACAACTGAAGCCGGCATTGCATTGCATAAAGGGAAACAATGAAAAGATCCATTTAATGCACCCCCAACTAACCTGAAAGCTACCGCCAGCATTCAGAGGAGCCCAAGGAATCAAAACTGTTTCTTGTTTCTATAAACTCGCACCATCCTGGGCAAAAAGAAAATATCCAAGTTTCCTCTCGTCCCGGTTTAATTTGTACGTACGGCGGTGAAGGTGAGACAGAGTTGCCACCGCACTACCGCAGCACCAGTACGGATTAGCATGGCAAGTTACTGCTACGACCACCGGCCGGGCTCCATGCATGCAGACTACTGGTGGGCCGGGTGGCCTAGTGAGGGGAACAGGAGGAGGGCCACATCAACTGGTGAGGTGAAGGTGAGGTGAGTGAGGATGAGGCAGAGAGAGAGAGAGGCCGATGGCGCCGAAACGAGGGCAAAAACTAGGACCAGCCTCGTCACTCCACCCCCACCCTCCGCACTCGCCTGGGCGCTGGCCACGTGACGGTGGTCCGCCGAGAGCTACTAGCCCTACTACGAGCGCTCGCTGTAGTAAGCGAGTGGCCAGCGATTAATTATTAGCTGCACTGCCCCGAAAACAACTGCTTTCCCATCCCGAATCATTGAGGCTGCACTGCAAATATCTCTGACGCGCGCGCAGCGGCAAAACGTGAAGGTCAGCATCTCAAAAGAGAAAAGCTAAGAGGGGGGTCAAGAACAAGAAGCTGTACGTACTCCTACGCAATAATCGTCATACAATTTGTTTGGCGTTGCTGCCGCTCGCTTCCGTAAGTTTCGTTACGTTATTACGCGTTACATCATCACACAGTGCAGTAAGCAGTAAAATTAAACGAAACGACCGATCGAGGTTAAGACGCCGCATGCATTGCATGATGGCTGGCGCGCGCTAGGCAGGGGCAGGGGCAGGGGCAGGCCCAGCTTGGTTGGAGTAGCTAGCTGCCGATGCACGTCGGCAGGGCGGAGGTATGGAGCGCTGCCCGGCCGCCAACCGACACGTGGCAGAGTACGGCAGGGGCCCTGCGAAAGCAACCGCCACGTGATGCCCTGCAGGCCGGTGTCAGAGGAGAGGCCCCGAACCCGAAAGAGACGCGCCCCCTCTCGCGTCCCCATCCGTCCCAATCCCTCATCAAAACCCACAAGCCTGCCTGCCTTCCTACTGCGCCTTGTTTAGTTCCACCTAAATTCTAAAACTTTATAAGATTCTTCATCACATCGAATCTTTAAATACATGTATGGAGTATTAAATATAGATAAAAAATATAACTAATTATATAATTTATCTGTAAATCTCGAGATGAATCTTTTAAACTTAGTTATTCCACGATTAGATAATAATTACTAACTACAGCTAAAAATACTACAGTGCTAAAATTCCAAATCTTTTTGGAAATAAAAAACAAGGCCTTAGTACGCCGCTGCTGCTGCTGCGACGCACGCTACCTCGCCGCCCGCCTCCTTGCGAAGTTTCCAACCGACACATCGCTTCGCATGCGGTTGGCACCGCGGAGGACCCGGCCCGGACCCCGGGTCGGAGCCGAGCCGAGAGCCCCGATGATGAAGCAACAACAGCGCCATGCATCACGGCCGTCGGCCGGCAACACCCACAGCGTCTGCGGCTCCTCTCTCTCCCCGCGCGCGGCGACGTGTCAGTGTCAGTTTTCCGTGCAGCGCAGCGCAGTGGTTTGCAGGGAACGGAACGACGGATACACACCGTATTGGGAGCGCGCCAGCCGCCAGCGGATTACTTCTACACTTATTTAACTGACCATGCCGAGCTGGCGCCGGGGAGCTGGTTGGCCGGGGGATCAGTTAACTAATCGGGCTCGTGGATTCTGATGGGCTCTAGTTGGGGCGCGGGGTGGCCGGGCGTCACGTGGGCGGGGGACGGAACTGCGTAAGCACGAGTGGGCACGTGCCACGGGGATTCCGGGGACCCCCACCCCCACCCCCACCCCCACCCGCCCGCGCCTCGGGATCCTCGTCGCCCTCACGTGATTCGATGCCGTTGCCGCCGTGCCGCACCACGGTACAGGGCACGCACTCGCCGCGCGCGCATGCTCCCCTCCACACACAGAGCGGCAGCGGCCCACTCGTTGTTTTTGGTTCTTGCTACGGCGTCGCTCGACTGCATGCGTTATTACGCGCGCTGCTTCCCGTTGTTTATATATATTGCCGATTTGGTTGTACTGCATACAGCTTCCTACCTAGTATTTTATTTATATACATACCTGTAGGTGAAACTTCATTCATCTCCGGAAGTCAGTATCATACAAATATACCATATGCATGCATGTTGTACCATGAATGCATGATAGGTGTGACGAACTTTGTACAATGGGATGTCGCAGAAGCTGCACTAACGAGACAGATGCCCATGCACAAGCTAGCCTCGCATACCAGCTGTTAATTTATCGCCGCCCCTATGTCTATATAGGCGCTTGTCTCCCGGTGTACACAATATATGCGCATATATACTGTCTAGCTGATTGAGTGGTGGGTGCAGGACGCAACGTGAAAGAGGGTGCGCGGTCCTTCAAGTTGTACACAATGCAAGTGAACGTACGGAGGAGATGGCACAGCTAGCAAAAGGCACCATCTCGTAAATTTCTCATGTCATGACGACCATACAGCACCACCCCGGCTCCACCACTCCGCCGCGTGGTCCTTCATGTGGTCGCAAAATGGCAACCATCCCATCCATTATGAGCCTGCATCAATATGCATGCATGGTGTCTTTGTTGTGCATGCAATGCGGCTTGGGATTCTAGTTAGTTTGATCACATAGCCCTCATCATCATACTGGGCGAGAACATGCATGTTTTCAGAAATTGGAGATATATCAGGACGCACGGACAAAATCAGTTTGTATCATTAACGATGACAGTCGTCCTGCGATCGTACATGTTAGTTGAGAGAAGAGATATCCGACATGTCGCCCGTATGTGTGCTAATAATTGTCAAGACTCAATGGTGCTACTATACGCTTGTCGCTACTTGAAACAGACCGGCTACTGAAGTGGAGCTAATGTAGTAGCTAGCGACAAACCCTCGACCACATTAAATGAAAAATGTTGTTAGTGTATTTTGTCTTTAATTTCATATATAATTTGGATAGCGCTACTTAATTATTCCTTTTGGTAAGCCATGTATATAAGAGCAAGTATAATAAGGGGTTGTAAACAGGCTAAATGATGATGTGGAGGAGAGAAGAGAGCAAAGGGAGGAGTGAGTTGTATAAGCATTACAGCCAGTTTGAGTATAAGAACCAAGAAAATTCGTGAGATAGATAAGTGAATCACATATTGATTGTAAAGATGTAAATATTATATAAGTGAGCTGAGAGGTTGGCTGTAAAGATCCATACAGCCAGTAGTAGATTGTATTATTAGCCTTGCTCTTAGACCAGTCTCGATAGAGTTTCATCAAAGTTTCACGAGGATTAAATATGCTGATGTGACACTGTATTAATAAAAAGAGAGATGATGAGGGTTTTATGAGAGTAGAGAGAATTTTATGGGGATGAAACTCTTCTGTACTATTTCCAAAATAGGATTGTATTCAAAGCTGACTCTCATTGAAGAACCGTCGAGTGCCATGCACACATTAATAATATATGATCTTTATATCCGAGAGATCATGTATTTTCATCTCCTCACTCGTGCATCTTGTGCCTTCTCCTATTTATCTTTTTCTAATAACAAAAGGAAATTAAACTAGCAGCGAACATATCAGCGCAGGCTGGTAGCGATTAGTGAGGGCGAGAGAGATTAGCTAAGTACTACGGCGGTCCCGAAAATATATAATTCTAGGTTTAGAGTGAGTCAAATTTAACTAAGCTTAACTAAATATATTATTAATAGTTATGACTCAAAATATATTTTACAATTAATCTGTTGGAACTCATTCGATGTCACAAAGGTTAGTCCTTTTTGAAATTAAATAAAACTTAAAACTATCTAAATAAAAAATTGGAATATATATATAGAGAGAGAGGGAGGGAGAGAGAGAGAGAGAGAGAGAGAGAGAGAGAGAGCCAAGAGAGTAGCACACACGCATACCACAGTGGATCAAGGACATGGTACGGAAGCGCGAAAGGGAAGAACGGCCAAACAGGCGTCCACGTCTCGGCCCGGAGGCTGGGGGGTAGCGTGCAGGGAATATGATTGCGGTGGCGCCGGCTTTTCTGGGGCTGAGAGGGAGCGAGTGCGTCGTGAGAGGGCGGAATTTTTCACCGTTTGCAAAGTCCAGCCAAGCCAGTCAGCCACAGCGCACACAGCCAGGGCAGGGTAGTACGGCCATTACGTTGCCAACAAAAGTGCCCGCGCACTAGTACGGAGCACTGCACTGCGGGCTGGTGGTATCTCTTGTCGCTTTCTTTTACGGTTTTTATTTACCACGCACGTGGCAACGGACGGCCCGGGCCGGCGGTGAAAGAGAGGAAACATACAGCTAGCAAGGCACTGTTCATGTCTTGTAAGTACCAGTCCGCTACTACGGCCCCATACATGTGGCCATGTGTGTGGACGGATAACGTGCTCATGGCATGTTATATACTCCGTATGCTTTTGAGCCTCTCTCTTGACCTCACGGAGCTGTGGGAGTGACTGAGTGAGGAGCTAGCCGAGGGCTGAGGTGAGAGGAAAAGGATAGGAGGTGAGCAACAACGGTGAAGAGTTAAGAAAAGGAAAGGGGGTCTGAGGAGAGAAAGTAAACGCGAAGTGGTGGGGACTGGCGCTGGCCGGGCCACACGGGGCCAGAGCCCAGAGGCCCCGCCGGTTGCAAGGGGTCCCCTCCCCCATTGGCGCCGACACTCCACGTTGCCTTGACGTCAACCTGCGCGCCGGCCCTTTACCTGCGGTAACTACCACCGCAACCAGCCAATGCAAATTGCTCTTCCTCAACAGCAGCGCCGCGCCAGGCCGGTCCCACTCGACGTCGTTAAATTCCCTGCGCACACTCACCTCATCATTGATTACTGCATGGAGAGGTAGTGTCAGTGTGTCACACAAGTGAAAGTGACTGATGTCCGGTGTAGATATAGGAGTACAGTACTCTGTTGCAGTAACATTATCTTATCTTATCCGAACTCTGAGCGTAACAAGCGGCGACCTCCGTTCCCGGGACACACGGTACCCATTGGTTCTTCACCTCCTAATCTCCCCAACCCAATTCACTACGTATATATCTATATACTCGTCAGATCGGGAAGCTGACACTGACAAACGGTCCCTTGGCGATGGCTCGATCATGAGAAGTAGTTCAACTTGTCGAAACCCAATAATACTCCACATCAGCCTCACTCGATCATTAAACTGAATTATAATTTGCTTAATTAGCTTGTTATAATAAACAATCATATAGAATTGAAAAACGGAGACGACAAAACTCACTGGAGTGTACACGTAATCTAGCGCGTGGTGCTAGCTAGCTAGCTCTCGTTGCTCACTGCTCACTCTCTTTTCCTCTTTGGAAGCACACACCACACACAGGAGGAAGCGTGCCGGATATAGGTTGGCTAGCTAAGCATGCCTACCTGCCTTTTGACCGGACCCAAAGAGTGTCAGTTAAGCTAGCTGTAGTCAAGTCGAGACAGCTCACTTGAAGGCTGGCTAGCTGTGATGTGCGCGGACCAGACCAACACTGCACCCCCTCGCCCCTTCCAGCACTACGAATTATGCTGCCTGCTGTTACAATATCTTATGTGCCGCGAGCAGCAGCGGGCTTTAATTTAGGCATGTGAGATTTCGGTGTGATCGACGATCACACGATGCGGCCGGCACACCGTTTATTTCTTCCTTGACGATCGACCCAATATATACATACTGATCAGCCGGCCACGCACTCGAGATCATTAATTAGTTTTTGCACAGTTTATTTGACTAGCTAGTAGCTAGCTGATTCCATAAACATCTTTTTAACTTGCTACCATGCAAAGTCCCACAACTCCGTCTAGTACGTGTTAGCAGCGCGCCTTGGGTACGTGTGATGGGAGTAGTACTAACAGTTACTGGAGCTGTGCGTGGTTACAGAGAAATCAAAACTCACGTACGTATACATATATATCCACATGTACTAGGTTAAAAGTTTTATAGGCTCTTTAACTAACTTCCAGTTACTTTAATATCGTGAGAAATCTGAGCAGATCCTGTGGCTTCAGCTAAAATGTTGTTACTACTGTAGCTCGTAGTACTTTCCTCCTAGTACATGACTCATGAGAGAGAGAAGGGGTGGGAGAGAGAGCTACTACTACTAGCGCGTAAAACGACAGCTTCGCATCATTAGCTCACGTATCAATATTCCGTGTGTGTCAGACGCACCATGTGTCAACATGTCTAGTGTCGGGCTTTGTCGCAGTACGTGATGCACAGATGCGTGGAAGCTTTCTTTTCAAACTGCAGCAAGCTAGCAAAAGCTGGCTACCCCCACCCCACCAGTTAATTGTGCAAACTGTGTTACAGCGAGTAATAATAATCAATGAGCTGAGCCTGATCAATTCACCGTACGAGAAGGTACCACACGCCCGGCTGGCCTCTGTCATCGTACGAACCGGCCGGCACCGGTGATCGATCGTTAACCGAAAGGCAGAACATGTCTATCGAAATTTTTAGTACTACTACCTAGCTCGGTCCTTCAAAAAAAATACAATTCTTCATTTAGATAAAATAAAAAACATAGAAAAATATTAACATTTATAACTCGATCTAAATAGATATACCATGAAAATAAATTTGATGATTTTCTTTCAAAAATATATATATTTGATGATTAATCAAATGGTCTCATTTGGCTGCTAGTTTTCATAGCTATAAGTTGTGGCTACCGTAGTTTTTTTTTTCAAATTACACATAAGTACAGACGTAGACACTTAATGCACACGCACACTCACCTCTATGAATATACGTACACAAACCCTACCCCTATGAGCACATCCGAAAGACTGTGCATGCACATCTCGAGATTGACGAAGTCACCATGGACGCCTCGCTGTCGACGGGAACGTTGCCTACCACTAAAGGCACAAACGCCGTTAAATACTGGAATAAATCCAGGAAAATGTGAGCGCCTATGCCAAGTCGAGGACTTGAACCTGGGTGGACATGTTCCACCACAAGGAACCCTACAACATTTTTTTTCTGATAAAAGGAGAATTATATTATATGAAACCTGGGTATATCAATACGTTACAGGCACTTTCTATTATAAAATAGTACTCACTCTGTGAATAGCGTAACTCAAAACATAACATGTTAATCGTTTTGCAGTGTGGATGGCTGCATAGGCAAACACTCAGCAAATGACCTAAGAACAATTGCCCAACGAACAACGGTTAACTTTTCTGTAGGTGGAATTGAGGATCTTTTTCCTCATTCTGGTGTCTTCCTTCTTTTTTTTCTACCACCAAAGAATGAGGAAAACTGATCTAAAAATTATTCTTCCTAGTCTTTCATCATGGCCAGATCTAACCATAACAAAACGGAGAAAAGACTGGAGAAATTTATTCTATGGCGGTGACATCATCTCCGCCTTGATGCCGCCGTCTAGAAAGAAAAATCTCCATGTTGTCGTGTCGATGAAGATGGTGATGTTGAAGTTATCGTCCTCGTCTTCAACGGGGCTGGAGAAGACGATTCCACCATTCTCATTCACCGTTGCCGAAGAGGAGGAGAAGGAGGAGATAAAACTTCGATACCAAGAACTTTGACATAGAGAACCACTAACCCTAATGACTCGATCTACTGGAGAAAACTTATTAAAATCAATAGATCCCCACTCTCTTCAGCACCCGGTGAGATGCCGGAGGGGGACCGGCGGTGGTGAATGCGGACGACGAAGGAAAAACAACAGCCGAACAGAGTGAATATTATTTATTTGATATTACAAATATAGACACATTTTTACATCTATACTTTAATCAAATTTCAATATATTAATATGCATAAATGTGGGTAACATAAAAACATTTATGAAAATTGTTTTCTACTCCCGGTATTTAGTTACTCCCATGTGTATACCCCTAGTTTTTATAGTGCATATGTCCCAAAAAAATGTATGTAAACGGAGAGTATAATCATAGTATTCCATCTAGGGTAGTATGTAATGTTAAGTATACAAGTATGCATAGAGTATATGATATTATACTTATTTTGTATACTATTATAATGGTATTAATAAAGTATAGGCCCTTTAAAATTTTCCAAGTTGTAATGTTTGAAGTATCTGAATGAGTATACATACAAACATACTCAAATTGATAATAAGTATGCACACATACGCAATGTGGTCCATTGAAGATAAAAGTTACTACTCTCGAGAGTAGGAAAAATGGAGTTTTTTTACTCTTAGGGTGTAGCAAACGTACATATATATGGTTATGGTTATATAAACATTTTTTTTTTGTAAAATAAGATGTTGATATGAAGGGGTATATTTTCGAAATGAATGAAATGGTAATTTGGATACAAATTTAAGAGATGACAAAAACTATATGTCATAACAACAGGTGGGTAATCAGATGTAAATTTATGTTTACTTTAGATCATGTTTGTTAATGCCAAAGGCGTGGGGAATTTAAATATAGGTATATGGGTTACTTTATGTTGTTTTACACAACACAAAGATGTGGGTAATTATTTAGGAAATAGTAGAATAGATTCAATGGTTAGTAGATGTTTATATATATTTTTAGAATATTTAGGATTCATCATTTTTTTCTAGTGGTCTTGTTAGTATTTCCTAGAAGGCTTTATCTTTCCTTTTTTTTCTAGTGTGTTAAATAGATACTTAAAACCTAAGCTTAAGTTATATAAGCTCTTTTTATATCACTTCCTATGACATTCATGAATCTATAATTTAGCTTTCAACTTTAAGTCTAGTTGTTGCAAATTTTTATCCACATGTAAAGTGGAAACTCTAGTGCTTTTTGTATCTTTTAATTAAAGGTTGATATTAGTAATAATTACATGTATATTTGAGAGAAATTTTTTTCTATATTATAGAAAATGAGATGAATAATTTAGATACAAACTAAAATATGTTACTTTATATTATCTTTCATAATGCCATAGATAGGTAACTTACAGAAAATAAAACATTTTGAAATATATTTTATAATGGTAAAGGAGGGTGATTTAGATACAAATTTAGGAGATTATTTTAAATTATATTTTATAATGGTAGAAGTTGTCATTTATTTATAAATTTATGGGTTATTTTGAAAAATGTCTTTCATAGTGATTTACATGCAAAATTAAGAGGTTACTTTATATTTTTTTTACAGTGGTAGAGGTGAATAGTTTTTTTATATATAAAATAGAATAGATTCAATGGTTACTACAAAATTCAAAGATATGTTTACCATGAGAATTTCTTAGATTTATATCTTTCTTTTAGCATATCTAGGTGAGAATGAATGTGATGGGAGCCTCTTAGTAATACTGTAGTAAAATAAGATTTAAAATTGTTGGGACTTATCAAAACTCGATAATAGTATTTTTCATTACGATGGGAGCATGATGGTAGGCCCCAGCGCGGTGCGAGAGCATATGCTGTGCTGCGAGTTATGAGCACTGCACTTATCGGAGCCAAGCAATGTGAGATGCGTCGAGAAGGTTTTGCCTTTACGCCAGTGGCGTTGCCCGCGCGTCGACGTACGTAGGAGTACTACATACCCCGCCTTGATGGCACATGCACAGTCGTCGCCGCAAACCGAAGCATGGACGCAGACGGCAGCGGCTGGCCGTGGGCTGCCTGGCCTCCGCGCTCCCCTCTACTACAGATAAAGAAAAGATTCCTTGGGGGCCGGGGTCCGGCGCGGCGAACCCGGCCAGCTCCGCCTCCCGAATCCGTCGAAACGAGAGCAGCTAGTGCGCCCGGGCCGGGGTCGATCGGGTACGTGCTGTGCTCAACGATGAGGCCTGAGGGGGAGGAAGCGACCCTGAGCCAACCGCCGGGTAGGCTAGCTTTATTGCATGCCGAGACCGGCAAAGACGAGCGTCTAGGACGCCGAAGGCGCCAATAAATGGAGGCCGCTCTCCGGAAACGGCAGTCACTTCCGTCGAATGGAGCCGGCCGGGACGGCGGACAGAAGGAAATTGACCGATTAACCATTCTCGGTGCATGCGTGGCAGACTTTTGCCCCTGCCTGCCTGCTGCGTACGAATGCCCCTGCGAGGCGAGCAGCATTGATTTCCGCCAGGATGCTTCGGCATCCACTTCCATGGACACTTGCACAGGCTACAGCTCATGGAGTCACGTGGTCGAGTGCATGCATTGCGGTTAAAGTAACAGGATTCTTTCTTCCCCCTCTCTCTTTCTCCAATTTTTTTTTCCTTTAAAAAATAATACTGGGACTGCTAGCGGTACAGCCAGTAGCTAACGGAATTATGCCAAGGCCCAAGGGAGAGAGAGAGAGAGTGCGTGAATGACTGCGTGTGAGACGACTGGTGGTGGAGCATATGAATGTGGGTGGGCAGAGAGAGAGAAGGGAGAGAGAGAGGGGATGGATGCAGTGCATGGGACGGGGCACGTTGGGGCCTGCTGCCGTGCTGGGCTGCAGCTTCGTCGCCCCTCTGCACTCTAATCCAATTCTATATACCCTCCGTAATCGCACCTCCCTAATGCTATCTTATGCACAGCTTTTGTCAAACATAGTTTTGTGCACACACATGCACTGGTGCCATCTCTCTCTCTCTGTCTCTCTCTCTCTCTCCTCCCATCACCTCTATATTAATTCTTCGCAACAACCCCTTCCTCTGTTACTGGTGATCAAGTGACTGGAGCCCTCTCCAAGAGCTCAGCACTATTTCTTCCCCCTCGTCACACCTCTCCTCCCCCTCTCATCACTCCACTCCATCCCCTCCTCTCTCCTTCACTCTCGTCACTGAGACTACAAAGGCTAGCTACTAGCTCGTACTGGAACGAGCACTGTCACTTGCTCGTTTCAAGGAACTCCCCTGTGCCAATTAAGTAGCTAGTAGTACGTCGTACGGTTAGCTCTTAGCTAGTTCTTGTGTGTTCTCGATGGCGTCCGAGTGGGAAATGGCAGCCATGGGGTGGAGCTCGGCATGGGAATGGGCACGTACCACCACAACGCCTCCAGCCTCACCACCGCGCCCATGAGCAGTCACCACAGCGGCGGCGGTGCCAGCTACTCCACGGCTCACCACCACCATTACTATGGGATGCAGCCCATGGGCGACGCCATGCGCGTGGACGACCTTCTCGACCTCTCCACCGGCGCCGGTGCCCACGAGTTCTTCCCCACCGCGGCAGCGGCCGCGGCCACTGACAAGGGGCACCACCACTCGGGGGCCATGGGTGACGGCTCACCCACCGCCAACTCGTCGGATCACCAGACGTCGCTCCTCTCCTTCGCCGATGAGTTCTACATACCCGTAAGTACTTACTTACCAATTAAGTAAATAAATGATCCCACACACCTATATATATATATATATATATATATATATATATATATAGTACGCATGAAATTTAAATGAATACCTATATATGCCGCTATATATGCATCTATATATGCCACCATATATATGTGAATGTGTTGCCTGCTGTACTTAGAGAGAGAGGTTTCGAACTTTCGATGCATGACATCGCTAGCTAAACAATATAATATAATTGTGATATATATATGATGATTCAGAGCGAGGAAGCTGCCGAGCTGGAGTGGCTATCCAAGTTCGTGGACGACTCCTACTCGGACATGCCGAATTACTCGTCGGCCGCGCATGCCGCAATGGCAGCGGCTGCGGCTGCCAACGCGGCGGCAGGCAATGGAGGAGGCACCTCGGCCGGTCAAGACAGCTGCGTCACCGCGGCGCCCGGCCGCAGCGCGCGTAGCAAGCGGTCCCGCGCGACCGCCGCGGCGGCCGCGGCGTGGCACTCCCTCGTGCCGCGCCCACCGTCGCAGCCGTCGCCATCGTCGTCCTGCTCGTCTTCGGACTTCCCGTCGTCGAACAAGCCCGCACGCCCGAACGGCGGCGCCAACGGAAGCCGCGGCAAGAAGAGCCCGGGCCCCGGCGGTCCCGCTGGGGAGGTGGGCTTGGTGGAGGGCGGCGTGCGTCGGTGCACGCACTGCGCGTCGGAGAAGACGCCGCAGTGGCGAACGGGGCCACTGGGCCCCAAGACCCTGTGCAACGCGTGCGGCGTACGGTTCAAGTCCGGGCGGCTGATGCCTGAGTACCGGCCGGCGGCCAGCCCCACCTTCGTGCTCACGCAGCACTCCAACTCGCACCGCAAGGTCATGGAGCTGCGCCGCCAGAAGGAGCTCATCCTCATCCGCGGAAGCCACCGTGATGCCGCCGCAGCTGCCGCGGCGGCGGCGGCTGCAGGATCCGCCGGGCCGAGGCCGGATCAGCTCATGTTCCGTGACTACGGCGTGTGTTAATTAGCTAGCTGCCCGGCAAGGCAACCGGCCGGCACGGAGGAAGCTCGCGTCGTGCATTGCATGCATGGAGCTTAGATCCTTTTGCGAAATTCTGCCGTTTCTTCCTTTCTTTCCCTGCGTATTCCAGATATTTTCCATTTCTCTTTTTTTTTGTTAATTATTAAATTGTTGGTACCTACCTCCTCCCTGCTGCTTCTAAGTTCTATGAGAGATCAATGAATTCTGTTGGTGATCGTTTGTGAGTAATCACGCTCCTAAAACCGTCATGTATCGAGTACACGAATGGTCATGATTGCGATTTAGCATGCATATTAGTTGTGTGGCACGGCTTCCGTCCGTACTACCCCACTGGTACGACGCGACGTGAGCGCGTGCCGTCTTCTTAGTTGGGTGACAGAACCTCAACAACTTTCAAAGAAAAACGAAACCATGTAAATACTTTGAATAATGTTATTCATGCATCAGTTTGTTCGTCATTCAATCCTTCACTACTACGTACTGTCTGTTATTTTTTTTATCTTTCAGGTCTCAAGCTGCGGCATGCACGAAGTACTTTGCTCATTAGGTTGCAACAGCTTTCTTTGTAGTTATTACTCCTACTCAATGCTTCTTTTTCCTTCACTACTGGTGGTAGGTCTAAGCTTTTTTTAGGGAGGAAACGAGAGATAGAGAGCCGAGAATGCATGGTGGGTGGGCCAGCACGTGACTTGGCCCTATGGTGGCCTTTTTGGCAGGGGAAAGAGTGGGCAACGTTCCGGTCACGTGATAGTGCCTCCCCTGCCACCCTCACCTCACCTCCTCCATATTATTATCATACCATCACCCATCTTTTCCTTCTCTCCTCACTTATTAGCATCATGCAACTGTCTTTCTCCTCGACTTTTCTCGGCGTTTGTTTTCTCCGTGGGGCAACACAAAAGGCAGGCCGAGCAAAGCGGGCTCGGGGCCGACCTCCTTGTGGCCATGGAGTGTGTGTGCATGCGACCTCTGCCGACTTCCATGTGGCCGTGGTCTCCGGATGCCCGTATATTGTGCCGCGTTTGATTGGCCTGCTGCTGTATGCCTGCACTGCCCGCACTAAACAATCATGTTCCGTGTGTGCATAAGGCCATCCTCAGCGGAAGTTTGATGACACAGTTTCATACACAACTATATTTTAGAAACAGTGCAGAAGAGTTTCATCCCCATGAAACTCTCTCTACTCTCATAAAACTTTTATCATCTCTCTCTTCATTAATAAAGTGTCACATCAGCATATTTAATGTTTATGAAACTTTGATGAAACTTCATTGAGACTGGCCTAAGAGTAGTCTCTCTCTCCCTAGAAGAATTAATTCCCAAGATCCGTGTCATTTATTTTTTTTTACTTTGACTAATTTTATAGAAAAAATATAGCATCTATAACTTAAAATGAACACCATGTGAAAATGTGATCTAGGATAAATCTAACGATACTATACCCTAATGGAGCTTTTTGCTAAGTGAGTGTTAGTGTTTCTTATGGAATTAAGTCTTTGATTAGCTAAGCTTTGTTCTTACTTATTTGCGGGATCATTGGTCGTACTTATGATGAGTACTCTAGTAGAGGACCCTGATAAAGACGGATAACCCTACGCACTCTATAGTAGTAGTTGATAACATAGACATGATGCCTAGGCTAGAGGCTACCGTAGTTTGCCTCTTTCCCCATGGTTGAGGGTAGGTGCCAAGTGGTGATTGCGAACACACGGTTGATATGTGCCCATGTGGTTTAGTTGTGTGATGAGTGATTGATCAATTGATCAACATTTGGGTGTTTCAGTTTGAGCGGTTTCACTAACCTTGCTGCGAAAGCAGAAAACATGTGTCTGTCTATCGGATTGTGGTGTACGGGTGCTAGGCCCGGAGACAGTGGTCAATGGCGTGGTGAAGGTCGAGTCACTACTGCAGAAACCGAAATCAGTGCCGGTTCAAAACCCCCCTTCAGTGGCGGTTTTTGAACCGGCACAACCATTTCGGCAGTGATGAGCCCATGACATCACTGCCGGTTATGCCAAACCGGCAGTGATGACACAAGCATCACTGCCGGTTCGTGTTACCAACCGACAGTGATGCTTGAGCCATCACTGTCGGTTTGTTTCACCAACCGATAGTGATGCTTGAGCCATCACTGTCGGTTTTAATTGAACCGACAGTAATATTTTATTTTTAAAATTGTATTTTATTAATTGTTTTATTTTCATTTGGGGTTTAGGGTTTAGGGTTTATGATAGAGGTGGTGGGGTGGGAGGTCGTGGAGGTGTTTGCTATCGAACCATTTGATATCGATGTGAATTGAAGGTGGTTGTGGACCAGCGACAATACAAACCCATCACACATTTATAATTATTATTACAAAACATCGAACCAAAACTTAAAGTATCGAATTAAATGTCACATTACAATAGCCTTTCGAGACGGTCTTTTCCGTAGTTCTTCTTGAAGGTCTTACTCTTCACAATGGCTAGAGATCCTTACCTATACACTATCTCGTCCAGAATAAGAGCCGCTATCTCCTCTTGAAATCCTTTTATCTCAAAATCTAGCAACCTGTTGTGCTTCTGTTCTTTGCGCTGTAAATTGATACAAGATGATATTGAGATGCACATACGTAAGACAAAACAATAGAATTAAAATGAGACGCATATGTACCATATAATCTCCGATTCCTAGTGTTGCACCAAAGTAGCAAAGCGTTGCCCACATCACATAGAACCCACATTCGTTGTTCCCCATTGGTTGATCTAGGGTCCTGGCCCCCTTCATATACTGCACTTTGAATGGGGCTCTCCATTTCTTTTGCATCCTAGGCTCCGCATTTTTCCAATCAGGTAACGCCTTCATTCTATGTGACAATGTAAATGAAGTGTGAAGGCTGAGGACATTAATTACAATATCATATGTGATTGAAAAGTGTTGTGATATTGAGTTCACTTACTTATTTAGCACTGTGACTAGGGGGTCTATAAGATTAAGTGGCTTCTTCTTTGAGTCCCACACCTCGATAGTTGAATCTTTAAGACTTATATCTACGAAGACGTAATGGTTGCTGCAATCACAAAGTCCATGTTATTGAATGACATATCAAGAAAAAAAACACTTAAGTAAGGGTCGAGAACACATACTCGCAGTTGTAGGTTAGCAGTGCGTTTGATTTCTGGACTGAGAACATTCTTTCAAACTCAATCTTCAAACTTTTTGATACATAGGGAGACCGGCTTTGCATGTTGTCTCATTTACCAAGATGGGGTCCAGGAAGTCAAAATGGCTCTTTTGCTATTTAATGCATAATTTTGCCATACACCTGCAAAATAAACATGGATATATTCAAATGCAGATCACGTAGTTTATTATAACGTTGTTAGGGTATGGTACTTACAGAGTCCATAACATCATAATTTGCGCATCCAGCGAGCGTCGTTGAAAGAGTTGAAAGAGGTCTTCATAATAAATAGTATGCACAACTTCTTCAGGATGATTAAAAATCAGACAGGAAGGGATGCATACTTCAAAGGTTGCATTCTTGTCTTTGCTGTTGTTACTATCTATGATATAATAATCATGCAACTGTCGCATGTTTGTCGGTAAATTTCTATACTCTTCTTGGCTGGCGACCATAGGCTTGCCTAGTTCAAACTTGTATACAACTGTGGCGTTTTGAAATTCGGTTTTTCCATAATGGAGATTTTCGGCCTCCTCCATGCTTATATTCAATTCCCTGGACAAGTTCTGTATCTGTAGCAAATCGGCGGTGTGTATTTCTCTAGCTCTTTCTTGATTACCCTTATTTTTGCTTTGCCTTTCAAATTGGCTCTGTGATAAGTACTCGGGTATATAAGCCAATCGTTCAAATAAGGCAAGTTTGGATGCCTTTTCTGCAATCTGAGCTCGTAGAATCTCGTCCTTAGTCGGCGGCGGCTTCCGCCTTTTACTAGTCGTCTTGGGATCTTTATCAACCGAAGCTAATGACCTCTTCTGATGCGAAGTCGAACCTGATCTAGCGCTAGGCCATCGAGATCCCAGTCCTGAGGACTTTGAAGCTGGTGGAGGAGGAGGAGGAGGAGTCTTCTCCTTTGGCAGTGGCGAAGGAGTCTTCTCCTTTGACAGTGGAGGAGGTGTTGGTGGATCTTGACAAGGAGAGAAACCTCTTGGCGGAGGCGACCGGGATGATTCACTGTCATCATCATCATCCGAAGATGGCTGGTCATCTAGCTTGATGAAGCGTTTGCGCCAGGCGACATGAGTGCCCAAGTTGTGAACTAGATGCGGCCTATCTTCCTCCACTGGGAAATCAATATGTATCTTATTGTACTTCTTGTCCAATATCTTATCAATGCTGACCCTGGCATACCTAAGTGGCACTGGCTTACCATGAATGATGTTCTTTCCTCTAGGAAATGCTTGTCCGACCGCCACCTTGTCTTCGGTCCACTGCTGATAGATGTACAACCTGACATTCACAGGTTCTTTGATGTCGTCCACCGGATGAGGAGCATTGACCTCTTCGTCGTCAGGCATAGGGGTTGAGCCACAGCTACTGCGGCCCTTGCCGGGCACTAGGCTATTCAAAGCCGGGATTGCATGCGGCCCTTGACTCGAACACATGGTTTGCATAACGCTCGCCACTTGAGCAGCTATCCGTGCTTCCATGCTCTGTTCTAGCTCCTCTCGCATCCTTTGGAACTCCTCTTCTCTTTGCGTTCTAGCCCTTGCCCAGCTCCTATAGGAAGCGGATTCACCTTCAAATGCTTTCTCCCAAGGAATTACCCTGACTCCTCTAGTGCGACCGGGGTGCTCCTTGTTTCCAAGTGCTTGCGTGAGCATGTCATTTTCTCTATCAGACTTGCGGGCCCCTCTATTCACTTCCTCAGTGATCGTGGAAATCTTCTGTAGGAGATCGGTGACGGGTTCAGCTCTAGAGGAAAGGCTCCCGTCAGCATTGTTTGTGCCCCCCTTGCGAGTAGGTAGTTCACTGATCTGGGCTGCCAATTGCTTGTCTGAGGCGTAATGCCGCTCCGCTCTAGTTCATCGACTCGGGTGTCCCATTCCGGAATCTTCCTTACATACCCACGCGATCCTAGGCGGTGAGGATTATTTGCCCTAAGCGAGTTTTCTTTATTTCTTTCGCTTGCTGCCTTGGCCTCTTCGGATAGCTTGTAAGCCTTGAACTCCTCCCAGAAGTCCCTCTGCTTGCTGAATTCACCTCCCGCAAAATTTGATTCTTTTTTCTTCCTTGATAAGCTTGTGAAACTTTCCCTTGAAATTCTTGAAGGAGTGACCCATGATTTCCTTGGCATTCTTCTTGATTGTCGCCTCATCACAATCATTAGGGAAAGTGAAATACCCTTTGAGCTTGTTCCAAACTAGTTCCTTCTCACTTTCTGGAACCCTCCATGGGTCTTGCTCACTGCCATTCCACTTCCTGTATTTGATTGGGAGAAGTCCCTTACAAGTGCCCAATGGTACTCTTGTATGGGCCCAATACTTTAATAGGCTCCACCGGCTCCCTTACTTGGTCGAACTAAGAGATGTGCCAGCGTCTACTTGTCTGAGGGAGCTTTGTTGCACCACGCTTGGTCCTGCTGGTACCCTCACCAGTACTTGGACCTTCCGGCGGAACCTGCATCAAAATTTATAAATAAGTCCCCATCAAACTTTTTTGGCTAGCTCTACCATGTTTTTAGGTATGACCTAAAGTTATTACCTCGTCTCCTTGTTCTAGGTTCAGCATATGGCTAGGCCTCCATGGTCTTTGATCCCCTTGCTGGTTGTCATCAGCTCCTTGGTCACGTTTAGCACTGCCACCACTAGTTGGATCCTGTGGCGCTTCGGTCGTAGGGCGACGGGTGGTGAATCGGCGCTTAATTGTCATGTTTCTGGACATGAATTTCGATTATTGGTATTAGCTCATAGGTAGATAGGCTCAGACATTTCATTATTTAGACTCATGTCATAAGTCATGCTATACACAAATTGTGCTAAAAGTATATACAAGGATATTGGTATTAGCTCATAGGTACAAATCATGCTATGTCACAATATAAAGCCATGTATATATGATATAAAATTTTGCCATCTATCTATAAGTCATGCTATACATTTATCTATCTATCTCTATCTCTCTATCTCTCTACATCTCTATCTCTCTCATAACAAGAATTATACAAGGATGATACAACATCTCTCTCTCTCTCATAATTAAGGATGAATCAATCTATCTCTTTCTCATAACATCTCTCTATCTCTCTATTTCAAATAAAGAGATGACATATATATATATATCAATATGAATATGAATCATGCTATCAACATCTCTCTATCTTTCTCATAGCATATTGATCTAAGCTATCTCTATCTCTATCTCTCTATACCTCTCTCTCTATCTATTTCTATGGGTAAGTCATGCATCTCCACAAAATGCGCCTCCACAAAATATAGATTAGTCATGAAATTTGCCATCTATCTATAAGTACTATAGATCTCTCTATCTCTCTAATCTCTATCTCTCTATCTCTCTAATCTCTATCTCTCTAATCTCTATCTCTCTAATCTCCATCTCTCTCTATCTCTCCATCTCTCTAATCTATCTCTATCTCTATCTCTCTCTATCTCTCCCTCCTCCTCTCCTCCTCTATCTCTCCCTCCTTCCTCTCCCTCCTTCCCTTTCTCTCCCTCCTTCATCTCCTCATCTATCTTCATGCCAAGCAAGCAAAAGCAGGGCAGATCCATGTACACATTTCGTCGAACACCTTCGGTGCGTGGACATGGAGCTCACCGAGTGGAGGTTAGGGCCGGATTTCGCGCTCCTGTACGTGCTCCTGTGCTCCTGCAGCATGGATGTGGCGGCTAGCGATGTCATGGCGGCCGACGAGGTCCTTGGCGGCGTCGAGCAGAGCGACTACCGGCGTCGAGTAGAGCGGCGTCGAGCAGAGCGGCGCGGCGGCGGCGGCGTGCAGTGGTGGCGGCGTGTAGCGACAGCGACGTGCAGTGGCTGGTGCTCCTCGCGGCGTCGAGGTCCATGGGGCGGCGGCGTGTAGTGGCAAGCTTGGGCTCGAGCAGAATGCCTAAGTGTGGAATGGGAGCGCGTCTGAAATTTTCGGACGCGCGCCAGTTCTTTAAATAGGGTGGCTCATCAGTGCCGATTCTTATTACAAACCGGCAGTGATGTCCCCTATCACTGTCGGTTTGTAATAAGAACCGGCACTGATGACTCCTCATCAGTGCCGGTTGTTTTGAACCGGTAGTGATGACTCCGCATCACTGCTGGTTGGTTATTAGAACCGGCAGTGATAGAGGCACATCACTGCCGGTTCCTTAGTAACCGACAGTGATATGTGATTTTTTAAAAAATTTTCCCTATGCTTTAGCATTCAAATTACTCCTGATGTTTTAATATAACTTGAAAAATTCCAAACATAGAAGTTGCATAATTTTTCATGCTCTACAACTTTCGCTGAAGGAGCATATTCAAATTCTTTATAGTTTTTGAATTCCCTTTTGAATTTGAATAAGGGTTTAAAATTCAATTACCCCCTTTCTAATTACTCCAAAAATTTGAATAGAAGTTGAAAATATTCCAAAATAGCTTTTTCTAGTTTTGAGGAGCTCTACATTATTGCTTATACACTCAAGGTCTAATTCTTTATAGCTTTTGAATTCCCTTTTGAATTTGAATAAGGGTTTAAAATTCAATTACCCCCTTTCTAATTACTCCAAAAATTTGAATAGAAGTTGAAAATCTTCCAAAATAGCTTTTGCTAGTTTTGAGGAGCTCTACATTATTGCTTATACACTCAAGGTCTAATTCTTTATATTTTTGAATTCCCTTTTGACATGGCATACATCAATCAACAACGTGGTACAACTGAACAATCTCTACAAATCCATATGACCTCAAATTACTAAAACAACATTTCATTAAGGATTACATAGATTATGATACTCTAACTATTCACGGTGTAGGCACGATGATGGCCTCATCATGATCACTCCGGAGGTAAGCAGGTTTGTCACCCTCTTCAAGGACATGTAGGGTAACGTCCGCCCCAAAAGGAGCCATTTCTTCATAACCTTTGTACTCTTCTTCGTCTGTCACTCCGTCGACACCGACAATCTTCCTTTTGCCTTGCAATACTATATGTCGTCTTCCATTTGTATTGTTATCCCTTGAATAGAAGATTTGCAAAACATCCTTTGCAAGGACGAAGGGGTCATCTCTATATGCGGTCTTGGATAGATCAACGGTAGTGAACCCATCCTTGTCGGTGTTGATTTCATTCAGCCGGACCCACAGACAATGGAAAAGAGCAACTTTCAACTGATGTCCATAGTCTAGCTCCTATATCTCATCTATGAAACCATAGTATGTTGCCACCATCGTGCCATACTCATCGTGGGCGTCGAAATGAACACCACTGTTTTGGTTGGTGCTCTTGCCGTCCAATTTTTTTGTGTAAAATGTAAAACCATTTATTTGATATCCTTGGTATATCATTATTGTAGTCGAAGGTCCGGGGGCTAAGAGATCGAGCTGACATCCCGTCACCCGTCCTAACCTTTGGCATCGAAACCAGTCACCGAATTCCTCCTTATGTTTTTTCTCAAGCCAAGCCTGTGACCTACCGATGTGCTTATTTTGCAGAAACTGCTTGTGCTCATCAATGTATGCCATCACACCGTCGGCCTACTGGAGAACATCGAAGTGTGCTTGTCTGAAGGAGACCACTTCGTCTATTTTGACAGCTTTCTCACCTATTATTCCTTTGCCCCCTAGACTTCCATCGTGATGAGATACTAGAACTCCGCTTCGCTTGATGTCCAGATAATATGGGGAGAACTCAATAGCCTCCTCTGTTGACCATCCTTCTACCATGCTCCCTTCTGATCTGAATTTATTCCTAACATACCTCCTGAAAACTTTCATCAGCCTCTCGAAAGGAAACATCTGGTGTAGGTACATTGGACCAAGGGCTTTTATTTGATCCACAAGATGAACAAGTAGATGCACTGAAATGTCGAAGTAAGTCAGCGGGAAATGCATCTCAAGCCTGCATAGAATCTCGGCTATCTCCTGCTTCAGGTGGTCTAGCTTGCTCCCTTCAATGACCTTTTCAGAGATCGCGTTGAAAAATGAACACAACTTTATGATTGAAGCGCGGACCTTGTCAGGGAGGATACCTCGTAGGGCAACTGGGAGCAGCTGAGTCATTATGACATGACAGTCATGGTGAAAGGTCCTTGTGTGATTTTGGTAATTGAGTGACAACTTAGGTGGACTAATATGTGTCTAAGTGATATATACACGGGAGATTAGTTCACAGGTGATTGTGTGATGAAGGAGCTTAATTGCACATGAAACATGACATGGAGTCATGTGACCAAGGTGGAGAAGATCAAGATGAGGCTTGGCTTGATGGACCGGTTGCAAGTGTGAAGGACAAGTGGGTGATGCTTGGCGCTGATGGACCAAGGCAACGGTGAAGATCAAGTGAGGTCAAGATCGATGAACCAATACGGTCACGTGATGAGATGAAGTGGATCATATCATTTGGTGATAGGTTGGTGCATGTGTTGCATCAACATTGGAGATGGAGATGGAATGGAATGCGCAAGGCAAAGGTATAACCATAGGGCATTTCCATTTCACCGGTCATTGGTGTGTAGAGAAGTTTATGACCGGGTTTAGGATAGATAGTCGTACTATCAAGAGGGGCAAACTTGTTTGCATATCGGTTATCTAGTGCCACCTTGAGCGATCTAACATTGCGATGAATTAGGATTGAGTGGAGTGGTGACAAGCAAGTGAAAATTCTTTGAAAATGATTGTGAAAATTCTAACACACATGCACAAGGAGGTGATCCAATTTGTGTTGGCACTTGAGAAGCAAGGAAGAAGTTGGAGAAGTGTTTGAGCAGAGACAGGCAGTTCGGACGCTAGGGCATGTGCTGTCCGGACCATGGCGCATGCGTCCGGAATCAAACCCTAGGCAGTTGCCGCTGAGGAGAGGCATCCGGACGCTGTTCGTGGTCCGGACGCAGAGCTCCGGATGCAGGGTCCGGAGTCTGGCGCTCTCTGTAACTCTCTGGAGGAAGAGTCCGGACGCAAGTGTTGGTCCGGACTGAGATCCGGGCGTGCGTCCGGAGGAGAAGCAGCTCCGAGGGAGCTCTCGGGTTCTCTGGAATTTATTTCCAGGCCCTGTGAGCAGTGGAACCGGACCCTGTGAACAGGAGCGTCCGGAGCCACGTGGCACGCGGAGGCGCGTGTGGGAAGAAGGTGTTTGAAAGGGAGGCTCGAACGAACACAGGAGGCATGGTCTGGACGGCGCTTCGCGCGCGTCCGGAGGTCGCGTCCGGTTGGTGACTCAGAGCCGTTGGCGCTCGGCTGGTGGTGGGTCCGGACGCAGTTGATGGTCCGGACCCCCTGTGAAAACAACGTCCAGAGTGCACGCAGAAACTCAGTTTGTGGGGCGAAACGGCTAGTTTCGGTGGTGTGGCTTATAAATAGCCCTTGGCCGGCCCTTGGCTTGGGCTAAGAACCCTTGGGCCTTTGTGGCTTGTGTAGGTGTGCTTGGGAGCCCTCTAACTCTCTTTTGCAAGCAAAGAGAGCAATTATTTTGCGAGTGAGTGATCTCTAGTGCGTTGCTTTGAGAGATAGCTTCGTGTGGCACTAGGTGATCGTGTTGCAAGCTCGTGGTGCTTGTTACTCTTGGAGGTTGCCACCTCCTAGACGACTTGGTGGTTGTGGCTCCGTTGAAGCCCGCGAGAAGATTGTGCGACGCTCCGGAGAAGAGCTTGTGAGGGGCATTGTGCTCGCCCCGTGGGAGATCGCGAAGAGCAACTCTAGTTGAAGGTATCGTTGAATGCCCTCATCTTGTGTTGGTTAGGCGGCAACCCTTGAGGGGGTTAGGCGAGTGAGGCCTATAAAAAGTCGTAAACCTCCAAGTGAGTGAGCCGATACAACGGAGACTAGCTTGGTGGCAACCAAGTGAACCTCGGGAGAAAAATCACCGTGTCAACCTTGTTCTCGATAGTTTGCATTCTCCAAATCACTAGCTTGTATTTACTTGTTCATATCTTGTGCTAGTGAGTAGTTGTTGCTCGTATAACTAGTTTAGCTTGTGTGGCTTACCTAGTTACCTTCTAGCTTGTGTAGCATAGAAGTAGCTCTTGCGTGGCTAATGGGCTTGAGTAGCCTTGTTAGTCATATTGCTTAGTTTGTGTAGCTAAGTAAGTTGAGCTCTCTAGTTGACTTGTGTAGTCTTTCTAGAGAGCATTGCTAGTGAGCTTAGGTTCTTTGTGCTTTGCTTACTAGTATGTGTAGGAGCTCCCTTTGTGCTTAGAGTACTAGTTGCTTAAGTTTGTGTGACCTTGCAACCTAGACTTGTTTAGGTGAGCTTCCTAGCTTTGCACCTTTGTGAGCCCAATTAGTATACTTTGCTAGGTGCTAAAGTTATAGATAGAGGGGTGTAGTCTTGGCTAGACCGATAGTTTTAATTCCACATTTGTTTCGGTTAGCCGTTGCGCGTAAGTTTTAGAAAGGACTATTCACCCCCCCTCTAGTCCGCCATCTCGACCCTACACATGGTATCAGAGGATGGTCTCTCATTTGTGGTCTTTACCGACCCGAGAGGATGGCGACTTATGGGCTAGATGTTGATTGTCCACACATTTTTGATGGCACACACTTTGCACGGTGGAAAAATTGGATGATATGCAATTTTAAATTTATTTGTCCTCAAATGTGGTGGATCGTAGATGTAGGATTTTCTCATGTGTGGGATGAAGAGAACCTAACCCAAGCACAAGAGAAATGCCTAGATCTCGAAAAGCTACTAACATCATGTATAGATCTTTGACTCAATGCATATTTGGAGAGATCATGGACATGAAGACACCTCATGAGATTTGGTCCTATCTCATTGAAAAATATGGGACGGTCTCAAGTGATGGTGATGAGTTAGTGGCGCATGAGGATGTTGAGCATGACCACAACTTGGTGATTGTGGAAGATTGCTCCACCTCATGGTCAAGTGATGATGATGAAGGATCAACTACAAGCTCACTTGACAAGATTGATGATGCCACAAGTGTTGCTATTGATGATGCTACTCCATACACACTTGATGGTGATGAAAATGGTTCATGCTTGGTTGATGATGGTGCTACTACAAGCCCTCCTACATTATCACATTGCTCCATGTCACAAGGTGACACAAAGGTATCAAATAGCAATGTTGTTGATCATGTTGATTCATATGATGAGCTTGTAGATAAACTTGCTAGCATGACCATGTCTTTAGTGAATGAGAAAACTAAAACCTTGTCTTTGGAAAAAGAAATCTCTTCTCTAAAGAAAACTTGTGAACAACAAAAGAAAATAATTCACACGTCTATTTATTCACAAAAAGAGCTTAATGTGACTCATGAGAAACTTGTTGATTCTCATGAAGAATTAATTGAAATGCATGCTTCACTAATCAAAGCTTCTACAAAGAAAATCTCAACTCTAAAATATTCATGTGAAGAACATAAGCACTTACTTGATGTTCTTAAATCTTCACATGAAGAACTAAAGCTAGATCATGAGCATCTTCGGGTATCTCATGAGGCTTTGGTTCACAAACATGGTGATCTAATAAAAGAGTTGATGAATCTTAAAAATGATGAAAGCTCATCACATGGGTAAAATGATCAACTACATATTGTTACTAACTCTTGTGATGTAGGCAAGAAGCATGTATCCATCTCTTGTGACGATCTACTTGATATTCCATGTTCTTCACATATAGATGATTGTTCTACTTCTATGTCTTGTGAGACTAACCTTTTGAAGGAGAATAATAAACTCAAAAGTGAATTGAAGAATATGAGCAACAAATTAGAGAAGTGCTACAACTCAAAAGTCACCTTTGATCACATGTTGACAAACAAGAGAAGCTATGGTGACAAGAGTGGAATCAGTTTCCACAAGAGCAAGGGCAAGAAAGTGAAGAGGCAAGACCAAAAGAATCTATCTCATTTAATGTGCTTCAAGTGCCATGGTATGGGACATCTTGCAAGTGTTTGCCCAACTAAGATTGCTCAAGCTAAGCCACAAGTCAAGCCCCAAGAACATTACAAGATCAATCATCAAGATGGTGATTCGGGGATGACAAAGAAGAAGAAAACAAGAAGAGGTGGCAAAGCAAGAGCAAGGCATCCAACTCCTATCCATGATGCCAACAAGATGATGATGAGCAAAGATCAAGAAAAGAATCATTTGGCTCACATCAAATGCTTCAAGTGTGAAGATATGGGACACTTTGCCTCGAGGTGTCCTACCAAGCTTGAGATGAAGATTCAAGCACAAGAGAAGAGGCAAGACAATGAGAAGCACAACATGAGCAAGGAAGAAAAGGCTCAATCAAAAAGAGTGTGCTACTCATGTCGGGAAAGGGGACACATGGCTAATTCATGTCCCCTAGGTATGACTTCTAAGCCTATTTCCATTGATGATGATATGCGTAGAAAGGATGGTAGTGGTACCTCTATGGTTGCTATTGCAAAACATCCCGCTATTCATACTAAGGCATTGCCTAAGTATGTTGCTCCTAACTTGAGAGGACCCAAACTAGTTTGGGTACCATCAACAAGTGGATGAATGTGTGTAGGTACCATTGGCATTGGAGACTTGATTCAATTGATTGCATATTGTTCATCATATGATTGAGTCAAGTAATTAATCTTAGTGCTATTCTTATCCCAATTCCAAGTCAAAAGAATGAAGTCCAAGTGCTACAACATACAAGTGCATGGTCAAGTTGTGGTGGTTGATTGAATTATTTGATGGCTTGCAAATATTCAAGTTGAAGCTTGCTAATGGATTGATCATGATCTACTAAGGTATATTTCTTGTTGATCAAGTTCATTTGGGTGTGTATACGTCATTTGAATTGGATATACACATAGTGCATATGAGTTGATTGAATTGGATATATATGTGCACTAGTTGCTTGCTATTTGGATGGTTTAATGTTTAGTGATCAAGTTTGTGTTGATTTGAATGGATATGATCATGAGACTACTTTTAGTAAGTGGATTGAATGGATATATGTCTTATGAGAGTGTTCAAACAAGTTAGTATCAAATTTGGTTCAATTTGATTTCAAGTGACAAACATTGGATTGATCTAGAGTCACTAAGATTGCAAGGTCCTCAAGTTGGAACCATATTTATAAGTGATTGAGGAGCCTACGTTTGATTTTGGTTTGAGCTAGAAGCATGAAAAGAAATGAGTACAAGACCATTTGATTGTGGAGTGTATTTGGCACATGTTTGGTACTCAAGTTGAAGATCAAGATCAAACTCAAGATGAAGATGAAGTTTAAGTTCTAAGTGATAATTGGAGATCAATGGATAGAAAGAAAAGGACTTAAACAAGATAAGGTTGAGCTCATAGTGGATTCATAATCATTCATCCAAAGGAGTTCAACAATTGAGTCAATCAAACAAAGCTAATTCAAGTGAGTATCAAGAATGGTTCTTGGAGAAAGGTCACTTCTCCCTTTTGTAGGGACTTGCTGCCTTGTGTAGGTAAACCAAGAACGTTACTTGTAAGGCTAACATGGAAGTGGTGATCTAGGAATCATTTGGAGATGCTTAGTTGAAGCTATCAATAGGATTGTTCAAAAGAAAGCAAGCAACATCCAAAAGAGAGAGATTCATGAATTCAACCTACATGTGTATCATGATATACAAGTAGTATCATCTTCCACAAGTGGTACATCATTTGGTATTCTCTCATGAAAGCATTGATCAAGCAAAGAAGCAAGTCAACCACAACAAGAAAGTGCACTTGATCATCAGTGGGACTAAAATCATATGGGTGAAGATTGGTATTCTAATTGGCATTCTTTGGTCTTCACCATGCTCTTAATTGGACTTCACATTGCTAATTGGAGATAAATCTATATGACTATCCTCTACTCCAACATATCAAAGGTGAAATTATTTGACATATGCATACATACTTGCTTAGGACATGTTTAGTGCATATAGTCATACATAGTGCTCATTCATTGAAAATGAAATGAATTTTATGCTTATAGCCTACTACTATTGCTTGATTGAATTGTTTGTATCTAGTGGTAGTATATGAGTTTGTTCATGAGCTAGTGAACCCAAGTACTTGATCTATTTTGGATTGCAATCAAGTGACAAGTACAACCTCTATAAGATAACCGCTAAATGTGTGTGAACAAGCTTAGAGAGGGTTTAAACTGGACTTGGAAGCTTATATTATTCATTCTAGTTCAAGTCCAACATAGAAGCTCATGAAGAAGAATCTAGTTCAAGCACAAGACAAGAATGCAAATGGATATCAAGATGTAACCTACAAGTGGTATCTAGACTTATGCTAATATTTCAAATAGTATCAACTTTCATATTGGTACTTGCAAAAGATGTCTAGTTCTAGCATACTTGTGATAGCCCACATGTGTCTTCATTCAAGCAATCCTACACGTGGTATGTCACAAGTGATATCCTACAAGTTAACAAGTGATCCTCAACTTTAAGTGATCAAATCAAGAGTTCTCTTGCTAGCAAAGCTTATTTGGATGACATTTGCTTTGACCAAAGGGGAATTGCCCTACTCAATGGTATAATGGTCAATGATCTTCATGAAGAGTCATTCAATACATATATGTTGGTGTCCATAAAAAATGAAACGATACAAGTATCAATCATCTACCCTAGTGCAACCTTTGCATCAATAGAGAAGCATACCTCTTATGGAAATTGATGACAAAGGGGGAGAGATTAGTAAACAAAGATATACTAGTAAATGGACATGCACTAAGGGAAAGAGACATGGACATGAACAAGGGAACAAGATTGAAAGGATCAAAGTCTTGGACTAAGTGATGCACACAAGTAGGGGGAACAATCTCATGAACTTGAGTGATTGCATTTGATATGAGCATATTCATGTGCGTGCTTGCATATTGCATAAGTCTTATATTTATATGCATGCTTGTGTGGTGTGTATGCTAGTTATAGGATTTGAATGATGATTTGATAAACTAACATGCATAGGTTGGTAAGCTAGATATTTTTTGTTCCTACTCGTGGTATCTAGAAACCTTGCTTCTAATGTTGATCTCATGGGGTTTCTAGTGTTGTTTTTGTGGTATCTAGCTAACCATGGTGCTAAGGATGAACTTCAAAAGTGCAACTACATGGTTATCTTCAAAGGTTTATCCTATATCCCTTAGCATCACTTAGTAGTGCTAGCACTCCCACAATGTCTATTCATGCATGTGTGCAAAGCTTGATTCAATCTTTTTGAGCACACATGTAGGGGGAGCTAACACTACCAAGTCGTATTTTGTGGCATTTATCCAATTCTTGGCATAGAGCTTAAATGATGGATAAATGGCATAATGTCCAAATTTGATCTTAATTTCCATATCTTTGTAGAGTTGTCATCAATTACCAAAAAGGGGGAGATTGAAAGGTCCTTGTGTGATTTTGGTAATTGAGTGACAACTTAGGTGGACTAATATGTGTCCAAGTGATATATACACGGGAGATTAGTTCACAGGTGATTGTGTGATGAAGGAGCTTAATTGCACATGAAACATGACATGGAGTCATGTGACCAAGGTGGAGAAGATCAAGATGAGGCTTGGCTTGATGGACCGGTTGCAAGTGTGAAGGACAAGTGGGTGATGCTTGGCGCTGATGGACCAAGGCAACGGTGAAGATCAAGGGAGGTCAAGATCGATGAACCAATACGGTCACGTGATGAGATGAAGTGGATCATATCATTTGGTGATAGGTTGGTGCATGTGTTGCATCAACATTGGAGATGGAGATGGAATGGAATGCGCAAGGCAAAGGTATAACCATAGGGCATTTCCATTTCACCGGTCATTGGTGTGTAGAGAAGTTTATGACCGGGTTTAGGATAGATAGTCGTACTATCAAGAGGGGCAAACTTGTTTGCATATCGGTTATCTAGTGACACCTTGAGCGATCTAACATTGCGATGAATTAGGATTGAGTGGAGTGGTGACAAGCAAGTGAAAATTCTTTGAAAATGATTGTGAAAATTCTAACACACATGCACAAGGAAGTGATCACATTTGTGTTGGCACTTGAGAAGCAAGGAAGAAGTTGGAGAAGTGTTTGAGCAGAGACAGGCAGTTCGGACGCTAGGGCATGTGCTGTCCGGACCATGGCGCATGCGTCCGGAAGCAAACCCTAGGCAGTTGCTGCTGAGGAGAGGCATCCGAACGTTGTTCGCAGTCCGGACGTAGAGCTCCGGACGCAGGGTCCGGAGTCTGGCGCTATCTGTAACTCTCTGGAGGAAGAGTCCGGACGCAAGTGTTGGTCCGGACTGAGATCCGGACGTGCGTCCGGAGGAGAAGCAGCTCCGAGGGAGCTCTCGGGTTCTCTGGAATTTATTTCCGGGCGAGTCCGGACGCAAGTGTTGGTCCGGACTGAGATCCGGGCGTGCGTCCGGAGGAGAAGCAGCTCCGAGGGAGCTCTCGGGTTCTCTGGAATTTATTTCCAGGCCCTGTGAGCAGTGGAACCGGACCCTGTGAACAGGAGCGTCCGGAGCCATGTGGCACGCAGAGGCGTGCGCGGGAAGAAGGTGTTTGAAAGGGAGGGTCGACCGGACGCAGGAGGCATGGTCTGGACGGCGCTTCGCGCGTGTTCGGAGGTCGCGTCCAGTTGGTGACTCAGAGCCATTGGCGCTCGGCTAGTGGTGGGTCCGGACGTAGTTGATGGTCCGGACCCCCTGTGAAAACAGGATCCGGAGTGGACGCAGAAACTCAGTTTGTGGGGCAAAAAGGCTAGTTTCGGTGGTGTGGCTTATAAATAGCCCTTGGCCGGCCCTTGGCTTGGGCTGAGCACCCTTGGGCCTTTGTGGCTTGTGTAGGTGTGCTTGGGATCCCTCTAACTCACTTGTGCAAGCAAAGAGATCAATTCGATTGCGAGTGAGTGATCTCTAGTGCGTTGCTTTGAGAGATAGCTTCGTGTGGCACTAGGTGATTGTGTTGCAAGCTCGTGGTGCTTGTTACTCTTGGAGGTTGCCACCTCCTAGACGGATTGGTGGTTGTGGCTCCGTTGAAGCCCGCGAGAAGATTGTGTGGCGCTCCGGAGAAGAGCTTGTGAGGGGCATTGTGCTTGCCCCGCGGGAGATCGCGAAGAGCAACTCTAGTTGAAGGTATCGTTGAGTGCCGTCATCTTGTGTTGGTTAGGCGGCAACCCTTGAGGGGGTTAGGCGAGTGAGGCCTGTAAAAAGTCGTAAACCTCCAAGTGAGTGAGCCGATACAACGGGGACTAGCTTGGTGGCGACCAAGTGAACCTCGGGAGAAAAATCACCATGTCAACCTTGTCTACTCTTCTTGGTGGTTTGCATTCTCCAAATCACTAGCTTGTATTTACTTGTTAATATCTTGTGCTAGTGAGTAGTTGTTGCTCCTGTAACTAGTTTAGCTTGTGTGGCTTACCTAGTTACCTTCTAGCTTGTGTAGCATAGAAGTAGCTCTTGCGTGGCTAATTGGCTTGAGTAGCCTTGTTAGTCACATTGCTTAGTTTGTGTAGCTAAGTAAGATGAGCTCTCTAGTTGACTTGTGTAGTCTTGCTAGAGAGCATTGCTAGTGAGCTTAGGTGCTTTGTGCTTTGCTTACTAGTATGTGTAGGAGCTCCCTTTGTGCTTAGAGTACTAGGTTCTTAGGTTTGTGTGACCTTGCAACCTAGCTAGACTTGTTTATTGGAGCTTCCTAGCTTTGCACCTTTGTGAGCCCAATTAGTATACTTTGCTAGGTGCTAAAGTTATAGATAGAGGGGTGTAGTCTTGGCTAGACCGATAGTTTTAATTCCACATTTGTTTCGGTTAGCCGCTGCGAATAAGTTTTAGAAAGATGGTAGGGGATAAAGAGGGATGATCAAGTGGATCATTGGGTGGTCGGCCGACCACCCTAGTCCTCCATTTTTTTCTTTTTCTTTTATAAAGGTTCCTACATGCTCCTTAATCAAGTAAGCAAAGATGGGGTATATAGGGTGCTCGGCCGACCACCCTATTGGCCCTACCTTTTGTCAAATTTTAATGCTAATCTAATTCTCAAATTTTATTTAAAGTAACTTTGTTATTTTTAGTTTTTAAGTATGAAAGTAAAGGTTTTAACTAAATGAAAGAAGAAAAATAAAAGATAACTACCGATTTACCTTTCGGCGAAGGCTCCTTGATTTTAAGTCCTCAGAGTAGGACTCCCCTGCTGGTTTATTCTTCGGGTGCACCTGATGGCTCCGGAGACGGAGACCGCGGGGTGTGCACCTCTCTTGCTTTCCACACCTGCCTTGGATTGGTAGGTCCATCCTCCTCGAGTTTGTTGATCTTGGCCTTGGGTATTGCTTCTTTGGGCACGGGGCTCGAACTTTTCTTCTTGGTGGTTGTGCTTGAACCTGTTTGTTAAGTTTATAACCATTGAAAGCACATTTTACCTTATGGCTTGGGAACTGGATGTGGATCTGGCCTGATCCAACGTAAATGACCGCGTTGGTGGTGTTGAGGAAGGGCCGTCCCAAGATGACGGGGACCTCCACATTAGCTCCCATGTCGAGGATGATGAAGTCGGTGGGGATGTACTCGTCTTGGATGTTTACCAAGATATCTCTCACGAGTCCCTCGGGAAACTGTATGGTCTGGTCGGCCATCTGCAGGCGAACACATGTGGGGACCAAAGGTCCTCCTAAGAGATTGTCATATGTTACCTTTGACATGATGTTGACGCCCGATCCGAGATCGCAGAAGGCGGTGTGGAATGTCTGCTGTCCGATTGAGCACTTGATCGTCGGGTGGCCTGGATCTTCCTTCTTCATGATGAAGGGAGGATCGAGAAGATAGCCCCAATTGGAGCGAAGTGGAGGCTTACCGAACTTTGTTGTAACCAAGTTAACATGCTCAATGGAGTCCTCTGGTTTCCCAGGGATCTTACCCTGTTCTAAAGATGGCATAGCTGCTGCTAGCTGAGCTAATTGGGTTTCTAACATTTTATTAAAGCTCAATTGATTCTTCATAGCAGTTGTGAAGCTATCCATTTTCTCACCAAGAGTTTCAAGAACTTTATCAGTGACAATCATTTTCTTATTTATACCATCATTAATCTTAGATTGCCCAAGAACAAGATCTTTTAATGAAGGCTGGTTATTGTAAGAATTGTAATTATTGTAATAACTATTACCTCCATTACCTTGGTAGAAGGGGCGCGAATTCCAGCTTCCTTGTTTTGGGGTCGATACCTGTTGTTGTTGTTGTTGTTGTTGTTATTGCTGATGAAGTTCACGTCCTCCTTCGGTGTCTCGGGGCAACTGTTACCCGAGTGATCATTTCCTCCGCACACCTCATACCATGGATCAGTTTCAATAGCTTGTGCAGCGGCGACGGGGTAGATGGCCTCTCGTTACTTCTTGGAACTCTCATCTATCTTCTTCATTAAGAGGTCCATCTTGGCAGAGAGCATGTCCACCTCACTGACGGTGTGCATACCTCTTTTCTTTGGCTAGAGACATTCCTCACCCCAACCTTGGTTGGTTACCATCTTCTCGATGAGGTCCTTGGCACTTCTCACCGTGTGTTGGAGAAATGCCCCTCCAGCGGCAGCATCAAGGTGACTACGAGCCATGCTGGTCAGCTCGTGGTAGAACCCTTGAATCAGGAGCCAGTGGTCTATCCCATGATGAGGACAGGCTCGAACATACTCCTGGAGACGCTCCCATGCTTTGGGAATCGTCTCGTCAGATTGCTGTTGGAAGCTCGAAATCTTTCCACGAAGGGCATTGGTTTTACCCATCGGGAAGAACTTCTTGAGGAATGCGTTAGCACACCTCTCCCATGTAGTGGCCTCTTCTTTGTGGGCGTAGAACCATTGCTTCGCCTTCCCCAATAGCGAGAATGGGAAAAGGCGAAGACGAATGGCGTCAGACGCCACTCCCTTGATAGTGAATGTGCCACATAACTCCATGAAGTGCTGGAGATGAGCATTGGCATCCTCATGGGGCTTTCCGCATAATGGGTTGGCCTGCACCATGTGGATCAAGGCGGGCTTCAGCTCGAAGGTGGCATCCCCGAAGTTGACCTCGGGGCCCTGAGCTACGTGGGTAGCTGACGGAGCCGAGAAGTCAGAGATCGCCTTCTGGGCCATAGCTTCCTTGAGTGGTGGTGTATAGCCTCCTTCCTTGAATGGATTCAAGTTCGAGATGAACCTCTGAGGTGGGACTTGACAACGTCTAGACCTCCTCAACAGCTGCTCAAGATCCTCTAGGTAGTTTCCCGGCAGTTGGAAACTGCTCATAAACTGTCTGGCTCCACAAGAAAGGAAGACACAGACAGGAGTAAGCCCCTATGACTAATTGATAACTAAGTTAACGATAATTTCCGGATTCAATCTAATTAAAATTTCTAGGCTATGCTTTCCCCGGCAACGGCGCCAGAAATGCTTGTTGACACTTCTTAGCGTCGTACCAAAAATAGAGATAAATCCCTATCCCCGGCAACGGCGCCAGAAATGCTTGTTGACACTTCTTAGCATCGTACCAAATATAGAGATAAATCCCTATCCCCGATAATGGCGCCAGAAATGATTATGGGTATTTCTTATGACTATTGGATAAATCTGCAAGCGCACAGATTATACTGCTGTAGCACTTCACCTAGGAGTATTCCAAGGTATCGTAATTTATTTTATCCCAAGGGAAAGCTGAGCTAGAAATGATAATTAGAGAGAGATCCTAGAAAGTACCTTAACTGAGTACCAACTAGTATAGGGGGGTAAATGATAAATGTGATCGGAAGGGGTTGATGAATGAAAGAGCCTAGGTAAATGATACTTAGAACAGACTAGACAGATTAGCTAGGTGGGAGGACAACGAGAGAGTACAAGGGACCTAAACAATATAGTTTGCCTCCTCAATATACTTAGCTAATTCAATATACTTAGCTAATTAACTAGTCCTAAACACTATAGTTTGCCTCCACAATACAAGTATGCTAGGCGAGGGGATAGATCAGTAGGAGGACAAAACTCCTACCAGACCGCGCCCTCTTCTTATGGGGGCCTTACCTTTTAAGAACTTGCATATAAACACGTGGTGGAATACAACGACTAGACAAGGCTGTCACCTCTTGCTAGCTACCACAAACAATCCGTGCAGCAAGCGATAACCAAGGATAAGTTAATGTATAAGCACCATGCTTACACACAACTTAATACTTTGACTACGATCACTAATAAAAGCACCCTATGACAGGCAATGATCGCATACAGGAAAGGTCACAAGGATCACAGACTATAAATGTAAAGGCTATTAAAGAGCAAAAGCATATAACAATACTATATCTAGTATAGTAATGCTCAAAGTAAATACTAAGTAAAGTAAAGGGAAAGGATAATATATAATAAACATAAAGTCTTACAAAGAAGGAAATATACAAGAGCTATACAAGACTTCCCAGAAGACAACTCCGGAATCCCGAGCAAGCTCGACTCAACTCTAACTCCCACTCTAGACTAACTACTAGAAGAATTCTAAGGAATGGAGCTTGTAGGCTTCTTCACCATGTCTAGAGAGGGGGTACGACCCTCTATTTATAGTGGGGGGTGGAGTAGGGGCTACTCCAGCGCCACGTCAGCGATCCAGAGCCTTCCATCCTCCACCGTTGGATACAACCGACTTAGAAACCGACCAAGGCATGGATGGTGGTGATCCAACACGTGGGGGGAGGAGTATGGCGGTTGGGGAGCCAACCGACCTAGGGGGTGGATCGGCCGATCCCCCCTATGGCCAGTGGGCCCTCTCTTGCCTCCTTGGATGAAGTCCCACTGGTCAGGGACTGAGTGGGTCCTGGTGGGCCCAGGTGTGGATCGGCCGACCCCCCTCTTGGGGGTTCTGGCCCACCTCTGCTATCCTGATGTTGGCCCCACTTTTCATTGATATTAATTGCTGGTTCGGAGGTGGTTGTCATTTTTATCTCCTTGGTGTGGGCCCATGGATCCATGTGCTTTGCTTGTGAGCCATTGAGAGAAAGCACAGAGTGGTCTAAGGGTTGGAAATCACTCTGGGATGCTTCCCTTGGATCATGGCCGAGAGGGGAGCCAAGTGGGCCCATAGGGTGGTCGACCGACCCCCTATGTGGGTCCCACTGGCTCTCACTTGCTTCATTTGTTTATTCCTGCACTCAAACACTCATGGACATGTGGAACCGGTTATTTGATAAAATATGCTCATGATGTGTTTGTTTTATCCTTGATCCAGAGGTTTTGGCAACATTTTAGATATGTAAAAGATAGTCATAACTTGTACCAACAACTATTCGCCCCCCTCTAGTCCGCCATCTCGACCCTACACATGGGCCTTCATAGAACCATAGTTAAACTTAAGTTCTCTCATGTTAACTAGCCTCTTTGGGTTCCCACAGTAGCCACTTGGTACTTTGAGATCATTGAAGAAAGAAATAAGCATTTCTTTTTCCTCCTTTTTCAGTGTCCATGATGCCACCGGAAGTTTCATGTGGCCATCCTCAAGAGTTACTAGGTGCAACTCCTTCCTAAGGCCCAGGTGTTGCATGTCCAAGCGTGTCGCGAGAGAACCCTTGCTTGTTCCCCCGGTGTTCATCAACGTGTTAAGTGTGTTACCGCACATGTTTTTAGTTATGTGCATTGGATCAAGACAGTGACGTACACTCAAAAGTGGTCAATAAGGTAGTTTCCAGAAGATTGATTTTTTCTTCCAAATACTATCGGTTGGCACAGGTACTGCCCCTTCCCCCTTCCCAAGGACAACATTTGTGAGTTTGCTTAATTGTTGAAGCATCCGTTTCCCGTCTCGATACTTTGGAGGTCCATGTTTCTCAGTTGTCCCATTAAAATCTTTTGTATTCCTGCGGTAAGGGTGATCACGACGTAGGAACCTATAGTGTCCCATGTAGACCATCTTCCTGTTTTCTGGTAGATGTGTAGCATCAGTCCCGTCCAAGCACTTGACACACCCAGTGTATCCTTTTGTCTTCTCTCCAGACAAGCAACCTCGCCCTGGTAGGTCGGTGATTGTAACGATAAGTACAACCTTTATCGTGACATGTTCTTTTTTGTACTCATCCCAAACATCCTTCACACCCGTCTCCCACATCTGTAGTAGTTCATCGATCACTGGTTCTAGAAGCACATCGATATCATTACCAGGTTGTCTTGGCCCTTGGATTAGTAGTGGCATCTGGACGTATGACCGTTTCATACATAGCCAGGGTGGAAGGTTGTATATACATAGCGTCACTGGCCAAGTGCTATGATTGGTTCTAACCTGGTCAAATGGATTCATCCCATCTGTGCTCAAAGCTAACCACAGATGCCTTACCACTCCACCGATGTTCTTATAGAACATAGTGTTGATAGTCCTCCAATCCGACCCATCGGCGGGGTGCCTCAACATTGAATCTTTCTTTCGTTTTTCCCCGTGCCAACGCAACAACTTGGCTGACTTTGCATTTGCAAACAAGCTGTGCACTCGTGGAGCTATAGGAAAATACAACACGGACTTGACCGGCCCTCCTCTGGTCTTGCTTCCTTCATTTGATGGCCCTTGCTTGTATCGGGGAGTTTTACACTTGGGACATGCATCCAAGTCTTTGTATTTCTCTCCATAGTACAATATGCATTCGTTGAAACACGCGTGGATTTTCTCAACCTCGAGGCCAATTGGGCAAATCATTTGCTTGGCCAGGTAAGTATTTTCTGCTAACTCGGTACCCTTCGGGAACAGTTTATGAAGTATACCTAACAAGTTATCAAAGCCTTTATCACTCAACCCATTCGTTGATTTGAACTCCAATAGCATGATGTTGGCTTCCAGTTTGCTTATTGGGCAGGTTGGATACAATGGTGTTTTTGCATCCTTTCTCATGGTCTCCAGTTTTTTCAACTGTGAAGCACTAAGGAATCCCCCATGCACGTCATGTAGAAGCTGTGAAATGCCATGATTTTTCCTCTGTGTTGTCAGCTAATGTATTCATAAATACATCATCATTGGTAGGCACATGTTCCTCTGTGTAATCATGAACAAGCAATAATGCATTCAGGGATACACTAGGCATGGGCACATCATCATTGCTTTCTTGTGCAACATTTTGACCAACCTCCCCATGCAAAGTTCAAATCGTGTAGTTCCTCATGAACCCCCTTGTGATCAAGTGCAATTGTATATGCTCCACGTCGCCTCATTTTCTCGTATTCTTGCAGTCTTTGCATGGACAGAATACAAGATGTGAGTCCCCAGCATTGGCTCTAGCTCGCTTGATGAAATCGTCAATTCCCATCAAGTACCGTGGGTCTATACATGACAGATCGTACATCCACCCTCGAGCCATGTCTGCACAGATAAAATGAGCAGAGCAGAGGAAACATAGGAACATATTAATAAGAGCCTTTCTGAAGAATATTCTTCGATAGAATTTGAATTTGGTCGCGCTATAAAAAGTGAGACAACAAATAGATAACAATGGATGCATGGAGTATTAAATGTAAGTATTAAATGCATGCATGGAGTATTAAATGTAAGTAATAAATACCGAATCTATTCCACATCCCATCAAATCTTTAAATGCATGCATGGAGTATTAAATGTAAGTAATAAATATAACTAATTACAATTTTTATCCATAATTTTGAGACGAATCTTTCGAACCTAGCTACTCAATGATTGGACAATAATTACCCAATAAAAACAAAGTGCAACAATTTTTCTAAGTAATTTAGGATCTAAAAGCTACAAAAAATGGACACAAATTGCAACAACCCTCTTCTTGATCATGAAAAATAGCATAGCTCTAAACTATGGATTTACACACAAAAACAATGTAAACCAACAATTCTAAACAAATATGCTTGTTACTAACCAAGAGCAAGAAGATATGAGGATTCAAGAGTGAAGAGGAGCCAACAATGGAGAGCTAAATTCTTTTTCTGGCTTCTACTCTTGGACAGGCTTAACACTACGAATCTTCTCAAGAGAAAGAAATTCAACTTGCCATCTTACAACTGTGTACTTTGTCAAGGTAATGAGGAAGAGACAGTGGAACACTTATTCTTTAAATGTCCATTCAGCGAGTGGTGCTGGCGACAAATGAATATCCAATGGCCTATGAATATATCTACTTTGGATCGTTTGGCTCTAGTGAAAGCCACTTCTAGATCTCCGATTTTTTTGGAACTTGTCATTGTGGCTGCTTGGTGCATTTGGTTGATGCGAAACAGTATTATCTTTGATGGCAAGTCTCCCTCTCTTGGGCGTTGGAAGCTTAGTCTTCGTGAGGAGCTCTCTCTTTGTTCACTTTGTTGTAAGTCCTCTAAGAAATCTCTTCTTAGGGACTGGATTTTTAGTTTTTAGTCTTTTCTCTTTTGTACTTTTCTACCTTTTTGCTATTTTGTACAGACTTATATCTATAAAATGAGTTCAGTAGGGGTGTTCCCCTCCTGGTTTTCTAAAAATAAAAAAATCCACCAGTCGTAACAATGGAGAGAGGGAGCTCCTCACGCATTGTTCTGTACTGTTGGGGCAGAGGTGGGAGAGGAGATCGTGTGCTTTATACTGTACACAACATCACTGTCGGTTCTAGCCACAAACCAGCAATGAAACTCTTCATCACTGCCAGTTGGTGGCTTGAACAGCTTGAACCGGTAGTGATAGGGTCGAGAAGCATCACTGTCAGTTCAAGCCACGAACCGGCAGTGATTATAAGTTTCACTGCCGGTTCAACCCCTGCCCTCAATAATTGGGGGCATGTCAGAGCATGAACCGACAGTGATGAAGCATCACTGTCGGCCCAAACAAAACCGGTAGTGATGGGCCGGCAGTGAATGCCTATTCTGTAGTAGTGAGTAGAGGCTTGCCGTGCTGATGGACTGAGAGCGGTGAAGGGCAGAAGCGGGGCTCGGACCGATGGACCGGGGCGCCGGCAGACTAGCTGTGGTGGCTAGTACTTGGCACCGGCGAGCGCGAGAAGACATGGAGGTAGACCGAGTTGACCGAGTCAATACGGCGGACAAGCGGGTCAAGCAGGAGGCTCATGGGACTCGGAGTCCGACCGGGCGAGGACAAGGTGGCTCGTGTCGAGCGGTTTGATGGTTTGGGCCTCAAAGCCATCGGCGGATGGTTTCCGAGTTTGGCCCCCAAAACTCGGGGTTCGGTAGTTGAGCCCAAAGTTGCCGGTGGCGGGTTTCGCAGGTTTGGGCCTCAAAACCCGGGCAGAGCTTCTGAGGGAGCGGGGGCGGCATGTGGCAGAATCCTGGAGGTTGCGTCGAGGCGATGACAAGTCCAGGCAAGAAGCGGGGATGTCCGATCATTGCGAGGAAAATATCTCTGACTTGGATTACAGTGTCTCAGGACTAGGTAATTCGGTCATGTATCTAGGGGGCGATTTGGGAGATATCCAAAGCGTCGTTAAGTAGGGGATGAAGGGGTATCCGTCATCCCACCTCTTTCACCTCTCTCATTCCTCCCTCTCCACTCTCTAGTCTCCTAACCCTAGTTCTTGCTTGATGAGGTCCTCGAGTCGATTTTGTTAGTCCATTCGTGTAATCACTTTGAACAACTTGTGTTGGAATCAAAGGCCTTACCCTTTGTAAGCCATGGTTAGTTCGATTTCATGATCGTGTCACTTGTTTGCTTGTGTTCTTCGCATTTTGCTTTTTGCTCCTCTCTAATCCCGAGTTGAAATCTTTTGATTGAGAGTGGTTCTTGCAAATCTGTTTGAACCAAGTTGTGCGGGTTCGTGAGGCGCATCTTTGCACCAAAGGGATAACCCTCAAACCTCATGAGCACGCAGATCGAGTAATTTCTTTCCCAAGTTCTTCATTTCTTGAGTTCATTCCGAAATCCTTCGTTTCCTTTTAATCCAAACCAAATTTAGCGATGATTTCTTCGGGATAGCTCCCCAACTGCACTAGGATCATGCCTACAAAGTTTGGTTGCAGTTGGTAGTCATTTGGTTAGGGTTTGGAAAGATTTAGCGGAGAGAAATCGGGTCTCGCGTTCTTACTGTGTTCTGTTCGTGTCCATCGGACGCTCGCAAAGTTTGCATCGGACGCTGATGTCATCCTATGTCAGCGTCCGTCGCTCTCTCTGGTCACTCAAAGCTTTTCCATCAGACGCTCACCAGCGTCCGTCGGCTTCGCATCAGACGCGTCCGACGGATTTTGGCTCTGACAGGTTCTCTGTTCTTTTCGTATCGGACGCTCGCCAGCGTCTGTTGGAGTGCCATCAGACGCGTTCGTCGCTAGTGTGCACTCTCGGGTTGGTCTCTGGTTTTGCATCGGACGCTCGCCAGCGTCCATCGAGCACCCATCAGACGCGTCCGTCACCTGAAGGTGCTCTTGGGTTCAGCTCTGGTTTGGCACCGGACGCTGTCCATCGGAGCGTCCGCTGGCTTGCTTCCAGCGTCCGTTGGCTGCTGTTTCTGCCAGTTTGCTTTGAGTTCTTGCCTCTTTTCCCTAGGGGTTGAGAACTCGTTCTTTGGGGTTTTCGGTGAGATTTTCTCCACTGCCAGTGAGCTCTCAATTCTCTGATTTCGTCTGAATCCCCGCTCACGATGCTCAGGGGAGGTTGAGCACCCATCAATTGGGTTGTGTTTTTGGGAAGAGTGGCCCGAATATTTCCAAGTGAAATTTGAGGCTCCCATTCACCCCCCTTTGGTCACCATTCTCGGTCCTTCAATGATAGTCCTATCCATCCCTCGCACTCCCCCATGTCTAGGTTTGGCATAGATATACAATTAAGCCGGTATCGCTAGGTAGACAAGGTGTGCTCCGGTGCCCGAAGTAAGCAAGTAAAAGTAGATTTTATCTATCCATAGACCATAAACCATAGGAATCTATATTTACCCTTGTCAACTCTACGCTTGTGTTGTCCTTGGACAAATTAGCGAAAAGGGTACCTCTATTCCTTATAGAAAATACGGTACCCTTAATACCACTGGGTGAAGTGCTACAACGGTAATTCCATGCTCTTGAAGATCATTTATGTTTGCGTTAACAAATACCAACAGTAGTCACACTATGCCCATACTTGTCAATAGGGAGAACACTTAAGATCTTTCTCACAACATCGGATGATTGCATTTGTGTGAGTCCAAGCCTAGTGACTTCCTCTACTAGAACATTCAAGCATGAGTGCATGCCATTTGCTTTTTCATTAGGAAACATCTAAAATGAATTTAGATTTTTTAATGACAAGATGATAGCATTCCTCATGCTCACTCTTGATCCTTGATGAAGTGAACAAATATCCATCCAAAGTACATGCATGGGAGTCTTTGTAGTTCCTCACACGGTTAAAAACATCATTGCAAAGGACTCTAAAGAGGATGTTTTTGCCCTTTACATTCCACTTTCCATATCACTGATAATATTTGTAGGGTTCTTAGGTTTTAGGAAGCCTTGTGTGGTGTCTCTAAGCACTCCAATGTCTATAGCCTCTAGGTACGCCTCCATATGAATTTTCCAATAAGGTAAAATATCTCCTTCAAAGAAAGGAGGTGGTCCGTCTCTATGGGACATATTGCTCTAGGCGGTTAAGCCTAATTCAAGGAGTACTCAACTCTGATACCAATTGAAAGGATCAAGATGCCCAAGATGGGGGATGAATTGGGATTTTCTAAAACTTCTTGCAATACTTAAGTCCTAAACTTATCCCACTTTACCCTTAGTGGCTAAAAGTGTGTCTATTAGTTCTATCATACAAGAGTAATTGCCCTAGAGTAGGATTGGAAGTGGGATAAACTTAGCATGGCAATTGTACGAATTTAATGACATGGATTGAATTACTCAAAGTAAAGATACAAAAGGAACATGATGATGTTTTGTCGAGGTATCAAAGAGTCAGCAATCCCCACTAGTCTTTGTTGGAGCACCCGCACAAGGGTATCTCCCCCCTTGATCCATGTAAGGATCAAGCGCTCTGAAAGGTCCAATGCGATGGCTAGAGTGGGGGTGAATAGCCTAATTTAAAAAACTACAAGCCAACTCAACAACAAGTTAGAATAAAACGAAGCGAAGCGAGGTTTGCACTAGCCTAGAGGGGTGTTGCGAGGCCACCTAACCACAATTGCTAGCCTAATAGTTCTAGAAACACACAACTCCTAAACAAGCTACACAAGGCTAGAACTACTAGAGAGCTAAACAACTAGCACACCCTAATATCTCTACTAAGCAAGAAACAAAGAGGATACAAGAGAGAGATAGGGGTGATCGATATACCGTCGTGTAGAGGATTGATCCAATCAAAACAAAATCCTAAGAGTCCAATCAATCACACAAGGGAGACACTCAATTTTTACCGAGGTTCACTAGTTTGCCAACTAGCTAGTCCTCGTTGTGGCGAGTCACTCACTTGGAGGTTCACACACTAATTGGCATCACACGCCAAACCCGTCGTCGGGTGCCGCACAACCAACACAAGATGAGGCTCACACAAGCCACACGCAATCCACTAGAGTTGCCAATTGCGATCTCCCGCGGGGAAGGCACAAGAACCCCTTACAATTCACTTGTGGTCGACGAAGAACAAGCACCAAGCTTCTCGAACCACCTCCGCTGCTCCAAACCGTCTAGGTGATGGCAATCACCAAGAGTAACAATAAATCCGCAGCGAAAATGCCTCCCAATTGCCACTAGATGCAAGCTATATGCAAGATGCACTTGGATCACTCAATCTCTTTTGGAATTTCACTAACCAAGCATGGAGATCAGTGGGAGGGAGAGTGCTCAGCTCTAGAGGGTGTTAAGTTGATCAAATGTGCGAGAGAGAGAACCCCAAGCTGGCCAACACATATTTATAGACATCCCTTAGGCCAACTAGCCGTTAGAGCCATTTTGTGACTGATGGACGCTCTTTAAGTTTGCGACGGATGCGCCGTCGCCAGTGTTCGACGCCTGTCTCCTCAGCATCCGGCACACTGGCTGTTCTCAGTTTCTTTGTAAGGTCACCGTCGCCTGGTCTTCAGCGTCTGTCGCCCTTTTCTTGATCAAAAACTTGTCTCTGATTTCTCGACCCTTGCTCCAATGTGCCAAGCACTAAGTATCCCCTTTAGAGTGCAGGTCTTGGCAGATTTACTTGTCATTTAGCAGGGTGTATGTCACTAGGTCCTTAATGCACATGCAATATAGATAACACCTAGTGGCACTTGACAAACCACAATCACTTTTGCATTTCCCCTCTTAATAGTACGGTTGTCTATCCTAAAAGTGATCACACCCACTTGGTGTCTTGACCACTAAAAGAAAAGCCCTAGCTTATACCTTTGTCTTGATTTGCTTAGGGTCTTTCCACTTTCCTTCTTCTCCAAGTGTGAGCTCTTGCACCATTTAGCTCCCTTGCTTGCTCCACCACTTGTCATCATCTTCCATAAGTGCACTGGACCTACTCAATCACTTAAAGCTAGGTTAGTACTTTTAGGTTTCATCAATTATCCAAAACACTAGAGATCTCTCACGCTCTCTATGGGCCGATTCTTTGCCACTCCAGCAGATGAATCACCCACAACCACTAACAAGATGCATTGAGTCATCCTCAAGCTCCACCGGATGATCACCACACTCTCAATCGGCACCAAAACATCTAGTTGATGTCGATCACCAAGAGTAACAAGCACAAACTCTCACTTGACCCAAACAAGCCTAATGAGACGGTTGGACGCATGCCTGCTACTCTCAAAGCACGAATGAGGTCCTTAACATTGGATTATCAAATCAGAAACTCCACATTAGGCACTTGTTCTCCCTTGGACTCCAAAGGTGTATGCCAACTGATCAAGTGAGCAAGAAAGGTATGTTGGACAAGTAGGAGAAGTATTATACACTCCCCATTTCCAAATATACCTAATTGTGTTCAAACTAGCATTTTAAGAGGTGACCAGACACGTACATATGTCGGGTTGACTGAATGCGTCAGGTCAAGATGCCAGTGCTACCACTCTAACTAGACTCTACCTTGCATTTGGTCAATACTGACTAGATGCAGTCGGTCAAGAAAACACATCTCTAGAACCTTACTAGAACATGACTGGACTCTAGCCTGCTTCGGTCAAGAACTTACCTCTCTAGAACCTCTTTGTAATGTGACCAGACTCTAACTGCAGTGCATCTGGTCACACAGACACATCATCCAATGCAAAGAGGAGAGAAAATCCTAGTCATAGTCAAGTCTAGTGCACATCATGCTAGCATTCGGTGCAACAACCAACTCGTGTTGCACTGACCGACGGGACGCATTGAAAGTCCTTGTATGGTTCTGGTAATCACTACTGCAGAAAACCATATCAGTGCCGGTTCAAAACCCCCCATCACTGGTGGATTTTGAACTGGCACAACCAAATGGGCAGTGATGAGCTCATGACATCACTGTCGATTGTGCCAAACCGGCAGTGATGACTCAAGCATCACTGCCGGTTCGTGTTACAAACCGACAGTGATGTTTGAGCCATCACTGTCGGTTTGTGTCACCAACCGACAATGAAGGTAGGCATATCACTGCTAGTTTTATATGAACCGGCAGTGATATTATTTTTACAATTTGCATTTCATTAATTGTTTTATTTTCATTTGGGGTTTAGGATTTAGGGTTTATGGTAGATGTGATGGTGTGGGAGGTCGTGGAGGTATTTGTTATCGAACCATTTGATATCGATGTGAATTGAAGGTGGTTGTGGACCAGCGACAATACAAACCCATCACACATTTATAATAATTACAAAACATCCAAACAAAACTTAAAGTATTGAATTAATTGTCCCATTACAATAGCCTTTCGAGGCGGTCTTTTCTGTAGTTCTTCTTGAAGTTCTTACTCTTCACTATGGCTAAAGATCCTTCCCTGAACACTATCTCGTCCAGAATAAGAGCCGCTATCTCCTCTTGAAATCCTTTTATCTCAAAATCTAGCAACCTGTTGTGGTTCTGTTCTTTGCGCTGTAAATTGATACAAGATGGTACAGAGATGCACATACGTAAGACAAAATAATAGAATTAATATGAGACTCATGCATACCATAGAATCTCTAATTCCTAATTTTACGCCAAAGTAGTAAAGCATTTCCCACATCACATAGAACCCGCATTCATTGTTCCCCATTGGTTGATCTAGGGTCCTGACCCCCTTCATATACTCCACTTTGAATGGGGCTCTGAAAGGTCCTTGTGTGATTTTGGTAATTGAGTGACAACTTAGGTGAACTAATATGTGTTTAAGTGATATATACACAGGAGATTAGTTCACAGGTGATTGTATGATGAAGGAGCTTAATTGCACATGAGACATGACATGGAGTCATGTGACCAAGGTGGAGAAGATCAAGATGAGGCTTGGTTTGATGGACCGGTTGCAAGTGTGAAGGGCAAGTGAGTGATGCTTGACACCGATGGACCAACGCAACGGTGAAGAGCAAGTGAGGTCAAGATCGATGAACCAATATGGTCACGTGATGATATGGAGTGGATCATATCATTTGGTGATAGGTTGGTGCATGTGTTGCATCAACATTGGAGATGGAGATAGAATGGAATGCGCAAGGCAAAGGTATAATTATAGGGCATTTCCATTTCACTGGTCATAGGTGTGTAGATAAGTTAATGACTGAGTTTAGGATAGATAGCCGTACTATCAAGAGGGACAAACTTGTTTGCATAACGGTTATCTAGTGCCACTTGGAGCGATCTAACTTTGCGATGTATTAGGATCGAGTGGCGTGGTGAGAGCAAGTGAAAATGCTTTGAAAATGATTGTGAAAATGCTAACACACATGCACAAGGTGGTGATCACATTTGTTTTGGCACATGAGAAGCAAGGAAGAAGTTGGGAGGAGTCTCGGCTGAGTTTCGAGCTCCGGACGCTAGGGTGCCTGAGGTCCGGACCATTGGAGAATGCGTCTGGAGACAAACCCTAGGTCCTGCTGCGGTTGTGAGCTCTGGACGGTGGTCCGGATGCTGGGGCTTGGGCGATCCGGACCATTGGTTGTGCGTCCGGTCGCCTGCCCCCTTGACTGTGCAGAGCTAACAGAGGTGGTCCAGACGCCGTTCGTCGTCCAGACGATGAACTCCGGACGCGGGTCCGGAGGATTTGTGCTCTCGGGGAGCTCTCTGCATAGGTACAGACGCGCGTGAGAGTTGGTCCGGACAGGAGTCTGGACGCGTCCGGAGGACACGTGGTGGCGATCGGCGCAAGGCGCCAACGGCCGTTTCAAACGGGTAGGAGTCCGGACGCGCGCGTGATGGTCCGGACCCCCTGTGAAAAGTGCGTCCGGACTGACGCTGGAAGGCCCAATGAGTGGGAAAAATGGCTAGTTTCGTGGGGAGAGCTTATAAATAGCTCATGGCCGGCCCTTGGGGCTGGTTGAGCACCTTGGGCATGTGTTTCCTCTAGTGCGCTTGGTGAAGGAGCCCTCTAACTCACTTATGCAAGCAATAGTGCAATTCTAATTGCGAGTGAGTGATCTCTACTACATTGCTTTGAGAGATTGCATCGTGTGGCACTAGGTGATCGTGTTGCAAGTCGGTGGTGCTTGTTACTCTTGGAGGTTTCCACCTCCTAGACGGCTTGGTGGTTGAGACTCCGTCGAAGCCCGCAAGAAGCTTGTGCGGCGCTCCGGAGAAGTGCTTTGTGAGGGGCATTGTGCTCGCCCCGCGGGAGATCGCGAAGAGCAACTCTAGTTGAAGGTATCATTGAGTGCCCTCATCTTGTGTTGGTTAGGCGGCAACCCTTGCGGGGGTTAGGCGAGTGAGGCCTGTAAAAAGTCGTAAACCTCCAAGTGAGTGAGCCGATACAACGGCGAGTAGCTTGGTGGCGACCAAGTGAACCTCAGGAGAAAAATCACCGTGTCAACTTTGTCTACTCTTCTCGGTGGTTTGCATTCTCTGAATCATTAGCTTGTATTTACTTTCGTATACTTGTGCTAGTGAGTAGTTGTTGCTCTTGTAACTAGTTTAGCTTGTCTAGTTACCTTCTAGCTTGTGTAGCATAGAAGTAGATCTTGAGTGGCTAATTGGCTTGTGTAGCCTTGTTAGTCACATTGCTTAGTTTGTGTAGCTAAGTAAGTTGAGCTCTCTAGTTGACTTATGTAGTCTTGCTAGAGAGCATTGCTAGTAAGCTTAGGTGCTTTGTGCTTTGCTTACTAGTATGTGTAGGAGCTCCCGGTTTTCTTAGAGTACTAGTTGCTTAGGTTTGTGTGACCTTGTAACCTAGACTTGTTTAGGTGAGCTTCCTAGCCCGGCACCTTAGTTAGCTTCTTAGACTTCTTTGCTAGGTGCTAAAGTTATAGATAGAGGGGTGTAGTCTTGGCTAGACCGATAGTTTTAATTCCGTATTTGTTTCGGTTTGTCGCTGCACGTAAGTTTTTAGAAAAGACTATTCACCCCCCTCTAGTCCGCCACCTGGACCCTACAGGATCTCCATTTCTTTTGCATCCTAGGCTCCACATATCTCCAATCAGGTAACACTTTCATTCTATGTGACAATGTAAATGAATTTTGAAGGCTAAGGACATTAAATATAATATCATATGTGATTGAAAAGTGTTGTGATATTGGGTTCACTTACTTATTTAGCACTGTGACTAGGGGGTCGATAAGTTTAAGTGGCTTCTTTCTTGAGTCCCACACCTCGATAGTTGAATCTTTAAGACCTATATCTACGAGGACGTAATGGTTGCTAAAATCACAAAGTCCATGTTATTGAATGACATATCAAGAAAAAACACTTAAGTAAGGGTCGAGAACACATACTCGCAGTTGTAGCAGGTTAGCAGTGCGTTTGATTTCTGGTGTTGGAACATTCTTTCAAACTCAATCTTCAAACTTTGTGATACATAGGGATCTGTGAGACCAGCTTTGCATGTTGTCTCATTTACAAAGATGGGGTCCAAGAAGTCAAAATTGCTCTTTCACTGTTTAAGGCAAAATTTTGCCATACTCCTGCAAAATAAACATGTATATATTCAAATACAGATCATGTAGTTTATTATAATGTTGTTAGGGTATGGTACTTACAGAGTCCATAACATCATAATCTATGCATCCAGCAAGCGCCGTCGAAAGAGTTGAAAGAGGTCTTCATAATAAATAGTATGCACAACTTCTTCAAGATGATTAAAAACCAGATAGGAAGGGATGCATACTTCAAAGGTTGCTATCTTGTCTTTGCTGCTGTTACTATCTATGATGTAATAATGATGCAACTGTCGCATGTTTGTTGGCAAATCTCTATACTCTTGTTGGCTGGCGACCAATGCTTGCCTAGTTCAAACTTGTATACAACCATGCCTTTTTGAACTTCGGTTTTTCCATAATAGATATCTTTGGCCTCCTCCATGCTTATGTTCATGTTCATGGACAAGTTCTGTATCTGTAGCAAATCAGCGATGTGTATTTCTCTAGCTCTTTCTTGATTACCCTTATCTTTGCTTTACCTTTAAAATTGGCTTTGTGATAAGTGCTCAGGTATATAAACCAATCATTCAAACAAGGCAAGTTGGGCGGCCTTTTCTGCAATCTGAGCTCGTAGAATATCGTCCTTAGTCGGCGATGGCTTTCGCCTTTTACTTGTCTCCTTGGGAGCTTTACCAATCGAAGCTGATGACCTCTTTTGTTGCGAAGTCAAACATGATCTAGCACTAGGCGGTCAAGATCCCAGTCCTGAGGACTTTGAAGCTGGTGGAGGAGGAGGAAGAGGAGTCTTCTCCTTTGGTGGTGAAGGAGTCTTCTCCTTTGGCGGTGGAGGAGGAGTCTTCTCCTTTGGCGATGGATCCTGATGAGGAGAGAAACCTCTTGGTGGAGGCGACCGGGATGATTCACTATCATCCTCATCATCTGAAGATGGCTGCTCATCTAGCTTGATGAAGCGTTTGTGCCAGGCGACATGAGTGCCCAAGTTGTGAACTAGACGCGGCCTATCTTCCTCCATTGGGAAATCAATATGTATCTTATTGTACTTCTTGTCCAAGATCTTATCAATGATGACCCTGGCATACCCGAGTGGCACTAGCTTGCCATGAATGATGTTCTCTCCTCTAGGAAATGCTTGTCTGACCGCCACCTTGTCTTTGGTTCACTACTGACGGATGTACAACCTGACATTCACAGGTTCTTTGATGTCGTCCACCGGATGAGGAGCATTGACCTCTTCGTTGTCAGGTATAAGGGTTGAGCCACTGCTACTGCGGCCTTTGGCGGGCACTGGGCTATTCAAAGTCGGGACTGCCTGCGGTTGACTCGAACACATGGTTTGCATAGCGCTCATAACTCGTGCATCGACTTGAGCAACTATCCGTGCTTCCATGCTCTGTTCTATCTCCTGTCGCATCCTTTGGAACTCTTCTTCTCTTTGCGTTCTAGCCCTCGCCCGGCTCCTATAGGAAGCGGATTCACCTTCAAATGCTTTCTCCCAAGGAACTACCCCGGCTCCTCTAGTGCGACCGGGGTGCTCCTTGTTTCCATGTGATTGCATGAGCACGTCATTTTCTCAATCAGACTTGCAGGCCCCTCTATGCACTTCCTCAGTGATCGTGGAAATCTTCTAGAGGAGATCGGTGACGGGTTCAGCGCTGGCGGAAAGGGTCCCGTCAGCATTGTATTCTGACCCCCTTGCGAGTAGGTAGTTCACTGATCTAGGTTGTCCATCGCTTGTCTGAGGCATAACGCCGCTCCGCTCTAGTTGATCGACTCGGTCTTCCCATTCCGGAATCTTCTTTACATACCCACGCGATCCTAGGCGGTGAGGATTATTTGCCTTAAGAGATTTTGCTTTATTTCTTTCGCTTGATGCCTTGGCCTCTTCAGATAGCTTGTAAGCCTTGAACTCCTCCCAGAAGTCCCTCTACTTTCTGAGTTCACCTCCCGCAAAATTCGGTTCTTTTTCCTCCTTGATTAGCTTGTGCAACTTTCCCTTGCAATTCTTGAAGGAGTGACCCATGATTTCCTTGGCCTTCTTCTTGACTGTCGTCTCATCACAATCATTAGGGAAAGTAAAATACCCTCTGATCTTGTTCCAAACTAGTTCCTTCTCACTTTCTGGAACCCTCCACGGGTCTTGCTCACTACCATTCCACTTCCTGTATTTGATCGGGATCAAGCCTCTTACAAGTGCCCCGATGGTACTCTTGTATGGGCCCAATGCTTTAATAGGCTCCATCGGCTCCCCTACTTGGTCGAACTGAGATATGTGCTAGCGACTACTTGTCTGAGGGAGTTTTGTTGCACCACGCTTAGTCCTGCTTGTACCCTCACCAGTACTTGGACCTTCCGGCGGAACCTGCTTCAAAATTTATAAATAAGTCCCCATCAAACTTTTCTGGCTAGCTCTACCGTGTTTTTATGTATGGCCTAAGTTATTACCTCGTCTCCTTGGTCTAGGTCTAACATATGGCTAGGGCTCCATGGTCTTGGATCCCCTTGCTGGTTGTCATCGTCTCCTTGGTCAGTGCCACCGCCACCACTAGTTGGATCCTATGGCGCTTCGGTCGCAGTGCGACGGGTGGTGAATCGGCGCTTAATTGTCATGTTTCTGGACATGCATTTCGATTATTGGTATTAGCTCATAGGTAGATAGATAGACTTTCATTTAAGGAGATGACATATATATTGGTATTAGGTCCTTGGTCATTTCATTTAGCTATACATAAGTCATGCTATACAAGTATATATATATAAGTCATAAGTGATATGGGGGTTTACAAGCTATCTCTCTATAGATATACAAGCATAAGTGAATCATAATAAAATCAATATATACAAGCATAAGTGAATCATATATATACAAGCATAGTTGTGCTATACATGTCTATCCACAAAATTTTAATCATCCTATTCATGTATCTCCATAAGTCATGCTATACAAGTATATAGATAAGCCATGCATCTCCACAAAATGTTCCTCCACAAAATATAGATAAGTATATAGAAAGTATATAGATAAGTCATGTATCTCCACAAAATGTGCCAAGTCATGCTATACATCTATCTATTTATCTCTCTATCTGTCTATATCTCTCTAATCTCTATCTATATCTCTAAAGCCATGTATATATGATATGAAATTTGCCATCTATCTATAAGTACTATACATCTATCTATCTCTCTAATCTCTACCTATCTCTCTAATCTATCTCTATGCAGTTCTCTATATACTCTCTCTCTCTATCTCTATCTCTCTAATCTATCTCTATGTGGTTCTCTATATACTCTCTATCTCTATCTCTATCTCTCTCTATCTCTCCCTCCTCCTATCCTCCTCTATCTCTCTCTATCTCTCCCTCCTTCCCTTTCTCTCCCTCCTTACTCTCCCTCCTTCCCTTTCTCTCCCTCCTTCCTCTCCTCATCTATCTCCGTGCCAATCAAGCAAGCAAAAGCACTTTGAATCCATGTAGACATTTTGTCAAACACCTTCGGTGTGTGGACATGGAGCTCACTGCGTGGAGGTTTGGGCTGGTTTCCGAGCTCCTGCACGTCAGGGATTCCGAGCAGTGCATCTGTGGTGTCGAGCTCCTGCACGTTCGGGTGTCCTTCTGCGGTGTCGAGCGGCGGCGACGTCGAGCGTCCAACGGCACGAATGTACTCTTGGAGACCATGGAGCATCTGTCCAGCAGCATGAATGTCCAGTGTCGGGCCTCCTTAGATCAAGAGCCAATCGTCTATTCCATGATGACAACAGGCACAAATGTACTCTTGGAGACGCTCCCATGCTTCGAGAATCGTCTCGTCAGACTGTTGTTGGAAGCTCGAAATCTTTCCACGAAGGGCATTGGTTTTGCCCGTCGGGAAGAACTTCTTGAGGAATGCGTTGGCACACCTCTCCCATGTAGTGGCTTCTTCTTTGTGGGCGTAGAACCATTGCTTTGCCTTCCCCAATAATGAGAATGGGAAAAGACGAAGGCGAATAGCGTCAGACGCCACTCCCTTGATAGTAAAGGTGCCACACAAGTCCATGAAGTGTTGGAGATGAGCATTGGTATCCTCATGGGGCTTCCCGCAAAATGGATTGGCCTACACCATGTGGATCAAGGCGGGCTTCAGCTCGAAGGTGGCATCCCCAAAGTTGACTTCAGGGCCCTGAGCTATGTGGGTAGCGGACGGAGCTGAGAAGTCAGAGATTGCCTTCTGGGCCATAGCTTCCTTGAGTGGTGGTGTAGAGCCTCCTTCCTCAAATGGATTCAGGATCGAGATGATCCTAAGGGGGAACTTGACAATGTCTAGTCCTCCTCAACAGCTGCTCGGGATCTTCTAGATAATTTCCCGGTAGTTGGAAACTGCTTATACACTGTCTGGCTTCACAACAAAGGAAGACACAGATAGGGGTAAGCCCCTATGACTAATTGATAACTAAATTGACGATAATCTCTGGATTCAATCTAATTAAAATTTCTAGGGTAAGCTCTCCCCGGCAACGGCGCCAGAAATGCTTGTTGGTATTTCTTATGACTATTGGATAAATCCGCAAGCGCACAGATTATACCGGTATAGCACTTCACCTAGGAGTATTCCAAGGTATAGTAATTTATATTTTCCTAAGGGAAAGCTGGGCTAGAAATGATAATCAAAGAGAGATCCTAGAGAGCACCTTAACTTAGTACCAACTAGTATAGGGGGTAAACGATATATGTGATAGGAAGGGTTGATGAATGAATAAGCCAAGGTAAATGATAACTTAGAGATAACTAGATAGTATAGCTAGGTGGGAGGACAACGAGAGAGTATAGGGACTCCTATGTAAGATATACTTAGCCAATTAATTAGTCTAAACACTATAGTTTGTCTCCTCAATACAAGTATGCTTGGCGAGGGGATAGATCAGTAGGAGGACAAAACTCCTACCGGACCGCGCCCTCTTTTTACGGGGGCCTTACCTTTTAAGAACTTGCTAAAGAACACGTGGTGGAATACAAAGACTAGACAAGGCTGTCACTCTCTTGCTAGCTACCACAAACAATCCGTGCAACAAGCGGTAACCAAGGAGAAGATGATATATAAGCACCACGCTTACACACAACTTACTACTTTGACTATGATCTATAACCAGAGCACCCTATAACAGGCAATGATCGCATACGGGAAAGGCCACAAGGATCACCGACTATTGATGTGAAGGCTAGTAATAAGCAAAAGCATATAACAAGACTATACCAAGTATAGTAATGCTCAAAGTAAATACTAAGTAAAGTAGAGGAAAAGTAATATATTGAATAAGGTAAAGTCTTACAAAGAAGGAAAGATACAAGAGCTATACCAAACTTTCCAGAAGACGACTCCGAAAATCCCAAGTGCAGCTCGACTCAACTCTAACTCCCACTCTAGACTAACTGCTAGAACAATCTAAGGAATAGAGCTTGTAGGCTTCTTCACCATGTATGAAGAGGGGGGTATGATCCTCTATTTATAGTGGGAGGTAGAGTAGGGGCTACTCCATCGCCACGTCATCGATCCAGGAGGCTTCAATTCTCCACCCTTGGATCCATCGCCTCTAAACCGTCTTAGAGTGGATGGTCTTGATCTTCAACATGTGCTAAATGAGTGTGACGGTTACCAGGAGCTGCACCGACCTAGGGGGTGGTCGGCTGACCCCCCCTATGGCCTGTGGGCCCTGCCTTCATCTTCTAGAACCAGCCCCACTGGTCAGGGACCAAGTGAAGGGCTGGTGGGCCACGTGGGAGGTTGGCCGACCCCCCTTGGGGTCTCTGGCCCACCTCGACCTTCTATATGCTGGCCCCACTTGTCATGTGGCTGGGTTGGTTCTTCTGAGTTATTTAGTCACATTGATCTCCTTGATGTGGGCCCATGGATCCATGTGAGCTGCATGAGAACCGTTGGGATGAAGCACATTGTGATCTGAGGGATGAGATTCACTCTGGAGTGCTTCTCCTAGATCATGGCCAGAGGGGAGAGCTGGTGGGCCCTATAGGGGGTCGGCTGACCCCCTATGTGGGTCCTACTGGCTCTCTTTTGCTCCATTTCTTCAATCCTGCAATCACATGCTTCATGGACATGTGGAACTTGTTATTTGATAAAGTATGCTCATGATGTGATTGTTTATCCTTGATCCTGAGGTTGTTGACATCATTTTGGTTATATAAAAGTGTATCATTCTTGGTGCCAACAGCGTGCCAGAGCTTATATAGTCGGCAACATCACTGTCGGTTCCGGTTACAAATCGGCAGTGATATCCCCTATCACTGCCGATTTGTATATAGAACCAGCAGTGATGAGGCACATCACTGCCGATTTTTTGAACCGGCAGTGATAGTGGGGGCATCACTGCCAGTTGGTTATTAGAACCAGTAGTGATAGTGGTGCATCACTGCCGGTTTCTTACTAACCAGCAGTGATACGACATTTTTACATATTTGCTCTTTGTCTTAGAATTCAAATTACTCCTGATTGTTCACTAGAACTTGAAAATTTCCAAACATAGAAGTTGCATAATTTTTCATTCTCTACAACTTTTTCTAAAGGAGCATATTCTAATTCTTTATAGTTTTTGAATTACATTTTGAATTTAAATAAGGGTTTAAAATTCAATAACCCCCTTTGTAATTACTCCAAAATTTTCAATAAAAGTTGAAAATCTTCCAAAATAGCTTTTGCTAGTTTTTAGAAGCTCTACATTATTGCTTATACACTCAAAGTCTAATTGTTTATAGTTTTTGAAATCCATTTTGAATTTGAATAAGGGTTTAAAATTCAATAACCCCCTTTGTAATTACTCCAAAATTTTGAATAAAAGTTGAAAATCTTCCAAAATAGCTTTTTCTAGTTTTGAGAAGCTCTACATTATTGCTTATACACTCAAGGTCTAATTCTTTATAGTTTTTGAATTCCATTTTAAATTTGAATAAGGGTTTAAAATTCAATTACCCCCTTTGTAATTACTCCAAAATTTTGAATAAAAGTTGAAAATCTTCCAAAATAGCTTTTGCTAGTTTTGAGAAGCTCTACATTATTGCTTATACACTCAAGGTCTAACTTTTTATATTTTTGAATTCCCTTTTGACATGGCATACATCAATCAACAACGTGGTACAACTCATCAATCTCTACAGCTCCATATGATCTCAAATTCGATGCAAATTACTAAAACAACATTTCATTAAGGATTACATAGTTTATGATACTCTAACTATTCATGGAATCACGGTGCAGGCACGATGATGGCCTCATCGTGATCACTCCGGAGGTAAGCAAGTTCGTCACCCTCTTCAAGTATATGTAGGGTAACGTCTGCCCCAAAAGGAGCCATTTCTTGATAACCTTTGTACTCTTCTTCGTCTATCACTCCATCAACACCGACAATCTTCCTTTTGCCTTGCAATACTACATGTAGTCTTCCATTTGTATTGTTATCCCTTGCATAGAAGATTTGCAAAACATCCTTGGTACATCATTAGCGTAGTCGAAGGTCTGGGGGCTAAGAGATCTAGCTGACATCTCGTCACCATTCCTAGCCTTTGGCGTCGAAACCTCCTTTATTTGATATCCTTTGTAAAACATCCTTGCAAAACATCCTTTGTATTGTTATCATCCTATTTGTTTGTGTAAAATGTAAAACCATTTATTTGATATCCTTGGTACATCATTAGCGTAGTCGAAGGTCCGGGGGCTAAGAGATCTAGCTGACATCCCGTCACCATTCCTAGCCTTTGGCGTCGAAACCAGTCACCGAATTCCTCCTTATGTTTTTTCTCAAGCCAAGCTTGTGACCTACCGATGTGCTTATTTTGTAGTTGTTGATGGTAATTAAGAGCTATCTTGTTACCATCAAAATACCATCAACATCCTCATTCTCTAAGGAAAGCAAGCATAACCTGATCATATTTGTGCCAAATAACTAGTTCCACATGTCCCATGAATATTTGATGCAGGAATGACAAAAGGGGACATTTGGGAGACAGTGGGCCCACACAGGGGGTCGGCCGACCACCTTGTGGGGCCACTTGGCATCCCAAGCTCCCATGATCCAAGATCCACCCTTTGGAACACTGTCTACCCTTGGATCCAAGTGTATATCCTCTCAATGGTCTAGATTCACATCACAAGGATCCATGGGCTCACATCAAGGAGTTTAACGTGACAACTCAACTCAGAATCAACATCCAAGGTAAATGATAGGTGGGACCAGTACCCAGAGAGCATAGGTGGGCCAAAGGCCCCACATGGGGTTCGGCCGACCCCAAGATGGGCCCCACCTGGCCACCACTTGATCCCTGACCAGTGGGCCACCATCTAGAAGGTGCAGAGGGCCCATATGGCAGCAAGGTGGTTTGGCCGAACCACTATATGGCGGTTTCACCTCCCCAACCGACTTACCTGCTCCCCACATCAACACCCTTGATCCTTAGGCGGTTCTGAAGTCAGTTGGATCCAATGGTGCTTGATGAAGGTGACGCGGATCGCTGACGTGGCACCGGAGTAGCCCCTACTCCACCTCTAGCTATAAATAGACCCCTAGAGCTCCCTTCTCATTCATGCCTCATTGGAGAAACACTACTCCTTAGTCTCTTAGCGGAGCTCTCTAGTAGTGCTATGTTGGTTGGAGGAGAGTGAAGGAAGTCTTCTGGAGAAAGCCCCGGGCCTGTCGGGAATCTTCTCCGGAGCTCTTCCTCAGCGGATGCAGGTTTTTTGTACGTTTAGCACTTGTAAGTGACTTCTTCTGAGTTCTTTATAGTATTCAGTATTCTAAGTCTGGGTTAGCTGTTATACACCTTTTCCTACTTGTTCATCGCTTTGCTCTGAGTAAAGTGCTTTAATCTTAGGCCAAGGTTAAAGTAGTAAGAAATAGTGTAGACGTGGTGTCTAGGCTAGATCTTACCTTTGTAAACCGCTTATCGCGTGGATTGTTCATGGATGCTAGTAGAAAGTGACAACTCTATCTAGCCTTTGTATTCCACCACGCGTGTCAGATAAGTTCTTAAAAGGTAGGGCTTCAATACAACTTGACGGCGTGGTCCGGTAGGAGTTTTGTCCTCCTACTGATCTATCCCATCGCCTCCTGCAAGAGAAGGGCTGATAAAGCCAGTATAACCAGCTATACCTTGTTAGTCTACTTTTCTATATCGAACCTCTCTACCCAGTTATCATAGTCTCCCTTGATCCATCATAGGACATACCCACATTCCTAGTTAGATCACTACTCGTTCCCTGTGGATACGATACCTAGAATACTCCTGGTGAAAGCTACCTTGACAACCGTACACTTGCGGTTCTTTTCCGTTTGCCACCTTTGGTGTCAACAAGCTTTCTGGCGCCGTTGTCAGGGAATGGTAGTTGTTTTAACTAGTATCTTTTGGTCCTATTTTTACCTTTGTTTGATTTTACCTTTCATACCACATACACATATGGATCAAACATCCCTTATCAAATACGGTGCTCCAAAGGGCGCTAGCTTGGAGCCACCTAAATCATCTCAGGCCGTTCTGGCCGTTCGTTTTGCCCGAGTCTCATAGCGATGGTTCAGGAAAAACCGTTTTCTGGGGATGAAGACGAAAATCCCTATACTCATATATGTGACTTTGAACAACTCTGTTCATGTGTCCACATACAAGGGATGAGGCCAGGTACCCTTAGGTGGAAGCTATTTACGTTCTCTTTAATGGGAATAGCCAAACGATGGTACACTCGCCATGTAGATGATGCAAAAGGAGATTGGGAAAGATTGATGCCTAAATTCTGTTTAGCCTTGTTCCCTATCCCCTGTGTCATTCGTCTTCGAAAAGAGATCATCAACTTCTCACAAAAAGAGAAGGAATCTCTAGGTGATGCATGGGCCTGTCTGTTAGATCTAGTATCTTCAGGCCCTGATCTTGCTATAAACCGAGCCTACAATGTTACAACATTTTTATGGCGGTCTTAGCAGAGAATCTGCACAACTCCTTGATATATCTTCCGGTGGAGCCTTCCTGTGTTTACCCGTTAGTGCAGGGAAGAGTCTTCTTACGAAGATTCTTGATAACACCCCCTATACTAACGTATATTATGAAGGACCTTCGGAAGAACAAAAACTACCCCCCAGAATAGAAACATCATCGATACCCGAAACTCTTCCTTCTACACCTCAAGATCCTGCTATCGAACATGAACCACCAAGGGAAGAAGAAATTCATCCCTTGGAATTCCCCTTTGATATCGAGGCCAATTTGTTTTCCGATTTTGGAAATGCCTTGAATCAATCTGTGCAAAAGAAGTCATCTGCTCGAAAAGCTCTGAACCTCCACTTCTCTAATCTCATAGAGGAAGCCTATCATCAGGAAACAGTTCAAGAGCTAGCTTCGATTATGTGCAATGAGTGGTTAGAAGAGGCCGAATCTTCATTCGAGCCAATTCAAATTCTTTCTTCCTCTACAACCATTCCTTGTCAAATCAATAGAGTAAGGTTAGACTCTCTCTACGATCATGTCATAGGAGTCAGCATTATGTCTAAGTCTTTAGCTAATGCCCTCCTAGGCAGAGTAAATCTAACTCCAACCAATAAGTTCTTGAAGCTTTATTCGGGACAATTGATTGAGAGTTGTGGTATTGCACAGACCATTCCTACGCTAATTAACAAAGTCAATATCCTCTTGAATTTCTTCATATTTGATATAGAGGAATTTGACTTGTTAATTGGACACCCACTCATGAGATTCCTTGATGGATCACTTGATGGGAGTCTTAAGGGTCATCTTGGGAGTAGCATCAAGCTCTCGATTCCGCTAACCAACTCCACAAACACTATAATAGAATCGCTCCCAGAATCTGACCCCATAGAGGAAGTGATGGTTGCATCCCTTCTAGAATCATCTCATCCTGATCTAGATGAAGAAGCTAAAGATTTCATCCAGGAAGAAGACGATCTAGATGAACCCATAGATCTGGAGAAATCCGAACCCCCATCTAAGCCCTCTATAGAACTTAAACCCCTTCCAGCTGGCTTAAAGTATGCCTTTCTAAATAACGATCGTGAGGCCCCTGTGATCATCAGTGACAAACTCTCTCCTGAAGAGTCCTTCAAACTCCTCACCGTTTTAGAAAAGCATCATACAGTCCTAGGCTATTCTCTTCAAGATCTCAAGGGCATTAGCCCCGCTCTTTGCACACATCGCATTCCCATAGAACCTGAGGCTCTTCCTTCTAGAGAGCCCCAGCGTAGATTGAACAATGCGATGAGAGAAGTAGTAAAGAAGGAGGTCTTAAAACTCTTGCACGCGGGGATCATCTACCCCGTTCCTCACAGCGAATGGGTCAGCCCCGTACAAGTCGTGCCGAAGAAGGGAGGTGTGACGGTCGCTCGAAATGATAAGAACGAGTTGATTCCTCAACGAACCGTCACGGGTTGGAGAATGTGTATAGATTACCGAAAACTTAATAAGGCTACAAAGAAAGATCACTTCCCGCTACCCTTCATTGATGAGATGTTGGAGCGGCTTGCAAAGCATTCTTTCTTTTGTTTCCTTGATGGTTATTCGGGATATCATCAAATACCAATCCACCCCGATGATCAAAGTAAGACTACATTCACATGCCCCTATGGAACTTATGCATACAGGCGAATGTCGTTCGGCCTATGCAATGCTCCTGCCTCTTTCCAGAGGTGCATGATGTCCATTTTCTCCGATATGATCGAAGAAATCATGGAAGTTTTCATGGATGACTTCTCTGTCTATGGAAAAACTTTCGATGATTGTCTTGAGAATTTGGATAGAGTCTTACAGAGATGCGAAGAAAAGGACTTAGTCCTGAACTGGGAGAAATGCCACTTCATGGTTCGCGAAGGCATAGTGTTAGGACATAGAGTGTCCGAACGTGGGATAGAAGTGGATAGAGCTAAAATAGAAGTCATAGAACAACTTCCACCTCCCACGAATATCAAGGGAATCTGTAGCTTCCTTGGCCACGCAGGCTTCTATAGGCGGTTTATCAAAGACTTCTCTCAAATCGCTCATCCTTTAACAAATCTGCTAGCTAAGGATGCACCCTTTGACTTCACTGATGAGTGCCTAGATGCTTTCTACATTCTCAAGAAGGCACTCATCTCAGCTCCAATCATTCAACCCCCTGATTGGACTCTTCCCTTTGAAATAATGTGTGATGCTAGTGATTATGCTGTCGGTGTGGTACTAGGACAAACCAAAGATAAGAAGCATCATGCTATTTCATATGCTAGCAAAACCTTAACAGGGCCTCAGCTAAACTATGCAACAACTGAAAAAGAGTTGTTGGTTGTGGTATTTGTTATAGACAAGTTTAGATCTTACTTAGTAGGAGCAAAAGTCATTGTTTACACAAATCATGCTGCTCTTAAATTTTTGCTCACTAAGAAAGACGCTAAACCACGTTTAATATGATGGATCTTGCTACTCCAAGAATTTGATATTGAAATAAAAGATAAAAAGGGAGTAGAAAATTCTGTGGCCGATCATTTGTCTAGAATGCAATTCAAAGAAGCACAGAATTTGCCCATCGACGACTTCCTCAGAGATGACACACTCCTCAAGGTGATGGACACCAATCCCTGGTATGCAAATATCGTCAACTTTATTGTCGCAGGCCATGTCCCGCCAGGGGCAGATGTGAAGAAACTAGTGCAGGAGAGTCGGGTGCATCTTTGGGATGAGCCATACCTCTATAGAGTATGCAATGATGGATTGTTGAGAAGATGCGTACCTATGGAGGAGGCAATCAAGATCATGGAAAGATGCCATGGGTCAGAGTACGGAGGTCACAATGGAGCATTCAGGACTCATGCTAAGATTTGGCAGAGTGGCTTTTTCTGGCCAACCATGTACAAGGACACCCATGACTATGTCAAAAGGTGTGCAAGGTGTCAGAAGCATGGGAACATCAATGCCCGAGATGCTATGCCACTCACCAACAACCTACAAGTCGAGCTCTTTGATGTATGGGACATCGACTACATGGGGCCCTTTCCTTCATCAAAAGGGTATGAGTATATCTTAGTGGCGGTGGACTATGTGTCCAAATGGGTAGAAGCATTACCCTGCCGCAAAGCCAATGCAGCCAATTCAAAGAGAATGTTCCATGAAGTGATATTCCCCAGATTTGGAACCCCAAGGTTAGTCATAAGTGATGGAGGGTCTCACTTCATTGACAAAGGCTTCCGCCAATTCCTCACTAAACAAAGAATCCAGCACAATGTTGCAACTGCATATCATCCTCAAACAAGTGGTCAAGCAGAAACATCCAACAAACAGATCAAGAACATTCTACAGAAGACCGTGGATGAGATGGGTACAACTTGGTACCACAAGCTGCCAGAGGCATTGTGGGTATATAGGACCGCATACAAAACTCCAATTGGTATGACACCATACCAACTTGTATATGGGAAGACATGCCATTTTCCTGTGGAACTGGAGTTCAAAACACATTGGGCAATCAAGAAATGGAACATGGATCTGCCAGCTGCTAGAAAGTTCAGGAATATGCAAATCTCCAAACTAGAAGAATAGAGAGAAAAAACATATCACAATGCCAGGATATACAAGGAGAGAACCAAGAAATGGCATGATAAGAGAATCAAGGTCAAGGAATTCAAGCCAGGGGACAAGGTTTTATTATTCAATTCAAGAGTCAAGCTCTTCGGTCATGGAAAGCTTAGAAGAAAATGGGAAGGGTCGTACCTCGTCGTCAACACCGCCACTTATGGAGAAATCACACTCCAGGACAACGACGACAACATCTTTAAGGTAAATGGCCAACGTCTCAAAATTTTCTATGAGCATCAAATTTCTGAACATGGAATTGATATGCTAGATTTTGTTCTTAATCCAAATTAGAACTAAAATCTACATGTTTTAACTTTTTTGTTCAAATTCCAACAATGACCCTAGAATTAGCCTAGACTTAGCCTTAACTCCCCCCTCGTGAAAGCTCGGCCCTTTTTGCCACTAATGTGGTTCGCCCGAACCAGCTTTTGGGCCAAACGGCCCAAAACTTCACGAGCTGACTCACCTAACCCGAACAAGTTCGAAACCGGGCTCGGTCGTTCAAAAACTTTCAAAAAGTGTTCGGCCGAACGTGTTTTGAACTAGTTCAAAATCCTCGCTGCACAGGAGCGTCAGGCCAACGTTCTCCCTCAGTTTCCATCGCGATTTGAGTGAAAACGAAGGCCCTGAACGTTGTTTCTCTTCTTCTTAACCCCCTCTCCTTCTCCTTCCTCCTTCCACCTTTTGCACTACCAGCAGCACTACCAGCAGCACTACCATCACCTTTTGCACCTCCTTGATCACCACCAATGGCTCCACCACGCAGCAATGGCAAGGCTCCGCTCGTTCCTTTCGACGGAAGCCCGTCCAAGGCTCAAGAAGACATCAATGTCGACACCATGGCCATCGAGGTGCTCGACGTCACTCCCCTGGCCATGGCACCACCGTCGGCGCAGCTGAACTCCCCTAGGGGGGGTCGGCTGACCAGGCAGTGGAGCTCGGAGCGGATGCGGACCATCGCTTGATCTATGTCTCTGCGTCACAACCTCAGCAAGCTTGCTGCGCGGCCTGTGACGCCCAAAAGGCCGACCACCGGCCAGATAGGGGTGAAGAAGACCCCTGTCTCCTCCTCCACCGACGGCGACACAAGCACCGGCTACACCCACTCCTACTCGCCGTCAACACCGCCATGGATGCGCCCCCAGAGGGCCAATTGTGGACCAGGAAGAGGCAAGGTGCTCGTTCCCCCTCTCACCTCCGAGGAGCGGAGGGAGGGGGTGCGCAGATCACTGGAGACAGAGGAGTCTCACAAGTCCGTTCGGTGGACTAGCAATCCGCCGTAAATCTCTGGCCCTCCTGGCCAATTCGAAGATGAAGAGGAAGAGAGTGACATAGAGAAACTGTTGTGCGTAGTCGCTAGGCTTAGAGAAAATAACACCAAGTTAGCAGAGCGTGCAGCAGAGGGAGGATGGCACGCCTTGATCTTGAGGATAATTTTAAGGCCCTTCGCATTAGCACCAATGCGAAGATCAAGCCATCGAGAGAGAGGATCTCTTTGCCCCTCCCTCTCCATAGATCACTAATTCCACCAATAAGATAGGCACTTAGGTTTAATTTCTAGTTTGTTTCATGCATTTCCCTTTTCAACAATGTAGTGTGTGCCTATAAACAAGTTTGAATTGAATAAAATGTTCGGTTCTGCTGGTATTTTGCCCAGCAGAACCCCTGCATTTGACGTTTCTCTATCACTGAATTCAGCATGCTCCGAAACAAGTATGGGGGAGCTCGGTCGAGACTCCAACTTGTCCAAACACCAAAATGATCACTAAATGATGCTGAACACATCCATAGCACGCACCAGAAAAAAATTGGACTGAAATGGACACTTTCTTGGATCGGCCAAACCACGTTAAAGGCCAAAATTCAGAAAATTCAGAGAACATCAACATTCAGAGGTAAGGGATCCAAATTCAGAATTCGAAGTGACCAAACGGCTCCAAGGAGCATTCGGCCGACCATACTTCTAGGGCCTGGACCCACCAGCCAGAGTCCCCTCGACGTCAAACACCTATCCTGACTGGTTTGCGACGTCTCTCCCTTTTTCCTCTATGTTTTTATATTTATTTACTCATTCTCTCCTTCAATAATAAAGATAAAATTAAAAATAATTCCTTTATGAAATTTACCACTTAGTTCAAAACCCTTTTAATATTGAATAATACAAGAGATCACATCCAAATTAAAATTTTGAAAAGTGACATTTTGAAGGGTGAAAGCGTCATAAAGACAAATTCTTTATGAAATTTTGAACGGTGAAAGCGTCATAAAGACAAATTCTTGTTTTTTACTTATGCTAGTGGGAAAATACTTTGATAGGAAGATCATATGGACTAAGTTGTTGTTCAATGTGGTATAGTCTCGGCTCATGATTCATACCCTTTCTATTTAAAGTTCTTGGAGATTAATTTTTGAAAATGTCATAAACCCATAATGTCACTACTCCTCTATAGTAAGAAAAATCCTACCAAAGCCATAAACGTTTATACAAGTTCAAAACCTTCCTCATATGCTTCTTGTTTTTACTTTGAGTTTGGTCAAACCATGTGACCCTTGTTAAGAATTATATCATAGTTCAAAGATCAAGATCACGTACACGCCACATACTTGTCGCTGCTTCTACACTGGAAGTACGCAAAAATATGCCTTTCATTTTCATTATCCATGTTCATCCAATAAATACTCTAGAAATAAATGTTATGATCGCTCTCAAAATTCTTCAAAAGAGATATGGCTATCATGAAAAATGATGAGCAAAGCTCTTTGTTCTAAAAAAAATGATGATGATAGCCATATCTCAAGTTATCTTAAGATAGAGAGATCATATACATAGTTAAGGAGTACATGTTAGCCATATAACATTTTTCCACACACATGCACATCTTGATCTAGGATTATGACATTCTTCTCCTTGGATCCTTGTTTTGACTTTACAAAATAATTGATGCAAGTTTGCTATACTGTTCATCCCTACCTAAGTTCCAGATAAGCCTTTTAGAAATAGGGAGATACAAAGAAGGCAACCTCTTTATGCCTTGGTAAGGAGACATACACTTTGAGTGACTTAGAGTACTATATGAGGAGTAAGATGACTTACGAGATTTCTTTTGAAAAAATTATCAAAAACTCCAAGTACTAATATGTGAAATGGGAAGATGACTTTGCCTTGAGAACTGTTCCATTTCTCAACTCCTCAAGGATATATGTTAGCCAGTACCACATATCCCATTAGTATGAAAAAATGTCTTGAGTGAATCTTTATGCTTGCTTTATACTTTGAATAGCATAGACTTGTTGAATTTTAACCTTTACTCGAGGACGAGCAAAGAGGTAAGTATGTGGGATCTTGTTGACAGTAATTAAGAGTTATCTTGTTACCATCAAAATACCGTCAACATCCTCCTTCTCCAAGGAAAGCAAGCATAACCTGATCATATTTGTGCCAAATAACTAGTTCCACATGTCCCATGAATATTTGATGCAGGAATGACAAAAGGGGACATTTGGGAGCCAACGGGCCCACACAGGGGGTCGGCCGACCACCTTGTGGGGCCACTTGGCATCCCAAGCTCCCATGATCCAAGATCCACCCTTTGGAACACTCTCTACCCTTGGATCAAAGTGTATATCCTCTCAATGGTCCAGATTCACATCACAAGGATCCATGGGCCCACATCAAGGAGTTTATCATGACAACTCAATTCAGAATCAACATCCAAGGTAAATGACAGGTGGGACCAGTACCCAGAGAGCAGAGGTGGGCCAAAGTCCCCACATGGGGTTCGGCCGACCCCAAGATGGGCCCCACCTGGACACCACTTGGTCCCTGACCAGTGGGCCACCATCTAGAAGGTGCAGAGGGCCCATATGGCAGCAAGGTGGTTCAGCCGAACCACTATATGGCGGTTTCACCTCCCCAACCGACTTACCTGCTCCCCACATCAACACCCTTGATCCTTTGGCGGTTCTGAAGTCGGTTGGATCCAACGGTGCTTGATGAAGGTGACGCGGATCCCTGACGTGGCACCGGAGTATCCCCTACTCCACCTCTAGCTATAAATAGACCCCTAGAGCTCCCTTCTCATTCATGCCTCATTGGAGAAACACTACTCCTTAGTCTCTTAGCGGAGCTCTCTAGTAGTGCTATACTGGTTGGAGGGGAGTGAAGGAAGTCTTCTGGAGAAAGCCCTGGGCCTGTCGGGAATCTTCTCAAGAGCTCTTCCTCAGCGGATGTAGGTTTCTTGTAAGTTTAGCACTTGTAAGTGACTTCTTCTGAGTTCTTTATAGTATTCAGTATTCTAAGTCTGGGTTAGCTGTTATACACCTTTTCCTGTTTGTTCATCGCTTTGCTCTAAGTAAAGTGCTTTAATCTTAGGCCAAGGTTAAAGTAGTAAGAAATAGTGTAGACGTGGTGTTTAGGCTAGATCTTACCTTTGTAAACCGCTTATCGTGTGGATTGTTCGTGGATGCTAGTAGAAAGTGACAGCTCTATCCAGCCTTTGTATTCCACCACGCGTGTCAGATAAGTTCTTAAAAGGTAGGGCTTCAATACAACTTGACGGCGCGGTCCGGTAGGAGTTTTGTCCTCCTACTGATCTATCCCGTCGCCTCCTGCAAGAGAAGGGCTGATAAAGCCAATATAACCAGCTATACCTTGTTAGTCTAGTTTTCTATATTGAACCTCTCTACCTAGTTATCATAGTATCCCTTGATCCATCATAAGACATACCCGCATTCCTAGTTAGATCACTACTCATTCCTTGTGGATACAATACCTGGAATACTCCTAGTGAAAGCTACCTTGACAACAGTACGCTTGCGGTTCTTTTCCGTTTGCCACCTTTGGTGTCAACAGTAGTAACTGCTTGTGCTCATCAATGTATGTCATCATACCATCGGCCTGCTGGATAACAGCGAAGTGTGATTGTCTGAAGGAGACCACTTCATCTATTTTGACAGCTTTCTAACCTATTGTTCCTTTGCCCCCTAGTCTTCCATCGTGATGAGATACTGGAACTCCGACCCGCTTGATGTCTAGATAATATGTGGAGAACTCAATAGCCTCCTATGTTGACCATCCTTCTACCATGCTCCCTTCTGGTCTGAATTTATTCCTAACATACCGCATGAAAACTTTTATCAGCCTCTCGAAAGGAAACATCTGGTGTAGGTACATTGGGCCAAGGGCTTTTATTTGATCCACAAGATGAACAAGTAGATGAACTAATATGTTGAAGTAAGTCGGTGGGAAATGCATCTCAAGCCTACATAGAATCTCGGCTATCTCCTTCTTTAGCTAGTCTAGCTTGGCCCCTTCAATGACCTTTTCAGAGATTGCATTGAAGAACGAACACAACTTTATGATTGGAGCATGGACCTTGTCAGGGAGGATACCTCGTAGGGCAACTGGGAGCAGCTGAGTCATAATGACATGACAGTCAAGGGCCTTCATAGAACCATAGTTAAACTTAAGTTCTCTCATGTTAACTAGCCTCTTCGGGTTCCCACAGTAGCCACTCGGTACTTTGAGATCATTGAAGAAAGAAATAAGCATTTCCTTTTCCTCCTTTTTCAGTGTCCATGATGCCACCGGAAGTTTCCAGAAGATTGATTTTTTTCTTCCAGATACTATCGGTTGGCACTGGTACTACCCCTTCCCCTTCCCAAGGACAACATCTGTGAGTTTGCTTAATTGTTGAAGCATCTGTTTCCCGTCTCGATACTTTGGAGGTCCACGTTTCTCAATAGTCACATTAAAATCTTTTCTATTCCTGCGGTAAGGGTGATCCCGATGTAGGAACCTACGGTGTCCCACGTAGACAATCTTCTTGTTTTCAGGTAGATGTGTAGCATCAGTCCCGTCCAAGCACTTGACACACCCAGTGTATCCTTTTGTCTTCTCTCCAGACAAGCAACCTCGCCCTGGCAGGTCGGTGATTGTAGCGATAAGTACAGCCTTTATCGTGACATGTTCTTTTTTGTACTCATCCCAAACATCCTTCACACCCGTCTCCCACATCTATAGTAGTTCATCGATCACTGGTTCTAGAAGCACATCAATATCATTACCAGGTTGTTTTGGCCCTTGGATTAGTAATGGCATCTGGATGTATGACTGTTTCATACAAAGCCAGGGTGGAAGGTTGTATATACATAGCGTCACTGGCCAAGTGCTATGATTGGTTCTAACCTGGTCAAACGGATTCATCCCATTCGTGCTCAAAGCTAACCACAGATGCCTTACCTCTTCACCGATGTTCTTATAGAACATAGTGTTGATAGTCCTCTAGTTCGACCCATCGGTGGGATGCCTCAACATTGAATCTTTCTTTCGCTCTTCGCCGTGCCAACGCAATAGCTTGGCTGACTTTGCATTTGCAAACAACCTATGCACTCGTGGAGCTATAGGAAAATACCACACAGACTTGACGGGCCCTCATCTGGTCTTGCTTTCTTCATTTGATGGCCCTTGCTTGTATCTGGGAGCTTTACACTTGGGACATGCATCCAAGTCTTTTTATTTCTCTCCACGGTACAATATGCAGTCGTTGAAACACGCGTGGATTTTCTCAACCTCGAGGCCAATTGGGAAAAATCATTTGCTTGGCTAGGTAAGTCTTTTCTACTAACTCGGTACCCTTCGGGAATAGTTTATGTAGTATACCTAACAAGTTGTCGAAGCCTTTATCACTCAACCCATTTGTTGATTTGAACTCCAATAGAATGATGTTGGCTTCTAGTTTTCTTATTGGGCAGGTCGGATTCAATGGTGTTTTTGCATCCTTTCTCATGATCTCCAGTTTTTTCAACTGTGAAGCACTAAGGAATCCCCCATGCACATCATGTAGAAGCTGTGAAATGCCATCATTTTCCTTTGTGTCATCAACTAATGTATTCATAAATACATCATCATTGGTAGGCACATGTTCCTCTGTGTAATCATGAACATGCCATAATGCATTCAGGGATACACTAGGCATGGGCACATCATCATTGCTTTCTTATGCAACATTTTGACCAACCTCCCCATGCAAAGTCCAAATCGTGTAGTTTCTCATGAAGCCCCTTGTGATCAAGTGCAATCGTATATGCTCCACGTCGCCCCATTTTCTCGTATTCTTGCAGTCTTTGCATGGATAGAATACAAGATGTGAGCCCCCAGCATTGGCTCTAGCCCGTTTGATGAAATCATCGATGCCCGTCAAGTACTGTGGGTCTGTACATGACTGATCGTACATCCACTCTCAAGCCATGTCTGCACAGATAAAATGGGCAGAGCAGAGGAGACATAGGAACATATTAATAAGAGCCTTTCTGAACAATATTAATAGATGAAACACATAAACATAATGTATGATCTGTCGCAGACATTTAGGGTTTAGGGTTTCAATAGGAGCATGTTTGAATAATATTATTTGAAGCACATAAGCATATATAATGTATTCTTCGATATAATTTGAATTTGGTCACGCTATAAAAAGTGAGACAACAAATAGATAACAATGGATGCTTCATTGTAAACAACATTAATTGCATACTCTTTTTGAACAACAATGTAGGCACTTGTTTAATTCCCTTCCAAATTCCAAAACACCGACAATATTCCACATCCCATCAAATCTTTAAATGCATGCATGGAGTATTTAATAATGTAAGTAAAAAATATAACTACTTACAAATTTTATCCATAATTTTCGAGACGAATTTTTCCAACCTAGCTACTCAATGATTGGACAATAATTTTTTTTAGATAAAGGAAATTATATTTCCGGCTTCAGTCATCCTCTCACGAGAATGCATCAGGCCAAATTATTACAATAGGAAATTAAAAAAAACAAAAACTAACGGAAGAGAATTACATCTCCAACAAGGGGCTCGACTAGTCCTACGCGACACATGATTTGCTATGTGATGTCCACTCGTCAAGAATAAGACCACCAACGTCGATAAACTGTCGCCAAACGTCTGTCAGACCAAGAAAAGGTACTGAGAGATCGTCGTACATGGCAACAACACGAAACCTCTGGTTGAACTGCAGGGGAGCGACCATTCAAGGGGTCTTCCAAAAGCGACGTCTCCAACGAGAAAACTGACATCCATAGACGCCATCATCGCCCCACCTGAAACACTGGAGATGGGTTTTCACCCGAAGATCCCCCAAACATGGAAGACAGTCACTGCTCGCCATTAGCTGAACTGTTACGCCTTGATTGGCACCTCCGTCTTGAAACTTCACCGTCCCCTGCCCAAATGGTGGCACGATCGGACCCCGATTGCTGCCCCGGCAATCCATTGATAGACTATGAAGACGACGCCTCCAGGGAGGTGATGAAGCGGGTACGCCACCGCCGTCAGCCCAAAGGGTAGGGTTTTCACCCCCTGTCCGTCGCAGGACCAGAGCCACCGTCAGGTAGCAGACCGCCCAGCCAGGGGCAACGGCAACCTCCCCGAGATCGACCTGCCGCCGCCGCCAATCCGGAAGTATAGCCGGTGGAGCAAGATTTGGCCTCGGCACCCCAGATCCGATCCCAAGAGGGCGAATCCAATTGGCCACCACTGCCTCCCGCTGCCGACCACCTCCGAACTCGCCGCGCACACCAGAGCCGAGGCCGGCCAGGGCCTCACCGCCGCCTGATCTGATCCTCTGGCCTGCCGCCGACCTGCGCCTTGGAGTGCCACGCCACCCCACCGCATCCACCACTGGAGAAGCCACGCCCCCGCCATCCCGGTATGCCGCGCAGCCATGTTGGCGATCCACTCCGGCGGAGGCGCGGCGTGAGAAGGGATGGAGAAGAGGTGGCGGCGGTAGGGTTTGTCGCCACCCGTGTCGCCCAGCGTGGGGAGCGACGCCAATGATTGGAAAATAATTACCCAATAAAAACAAAGTGCTACAATTTTTCCAAATAATTTTAGATCTAAAAGCAACAAAAAAATGGACACAAATTGCAACAACCCTTTTCTTGATCATGAACAATAGTATAGCTCCAAACTATGGATTTGCACACAAAAGCAATGTAAACCTACAATTCTAAAGAAATATGCTTGTTACTAACCTTGAGCTAGAAGATGTGAGCATCCAAGAGCATCCAAGAGTGAAGAGGAGCTGCAACAATGGAGGTCAAGAGATCCAGCAGCTGCAACAATGGATGAGAGGAGCTCACTGTTCTGTTTCCGTTGGGACAGAGGAGGGAGAGGGATCAAGATATTTATACTGTAGATGCATCACTGCCGCTTCCAGCCACGAACCGGCAGTGCAACACCACATCACTGCCGGTTCGTGGCTTGAACCGGCAGTGATATGGCAGAGAGGCATCATTGCCGGTTCTGCCCCTGCCCCCAATCATTGGGGGCATGTTAGAGCTTGAATCGGCAGTGAAGCGGCATCACCGCCGGCCCAAACAAAACCGGCAGTGATGGGCCGACAGTGATACCCTATTCTGTAGTAGTGAATTGAGTGACAACCTAGGTGAACTAATATGTGGTTATGTGAGATACACGAGAGATTAGTCCACATATGATTATGTGATGAAGGAGCTCATTGCATATAAGACATGACATGGATTCATGTGAATAAGATGGAGAAGTAAAAGATGAGGCTTGGCTTGATGGACCTATTTCAAGCATGATGGGAAAATTAGAAGCTTTGAAGCGATGGACTACGTGGAGATGAATCTTAAGTAAGACTTGGCACCGATGGACAAAGGCAACAGTGAAGAGCAAGTGAGGTCAAGATTGATGAACCAATAAGGTCACATGATATGAAGTGGATCATATCATTTGATGATAGGTTGGTGCATATGTTGCATCAACATTGGAGAAGATGGAATGGAATGCGCAAGGCAAAGGTATAATTTGTAGGGCATTTCATTTCACTAGTCATAGGTGTGTACATAAGTTTATGATTGGGTTCAGGACAGATGGTCATACTATCAAGAGGGGCAAACTTGTTTCCATATTTGTCATCTAGTGCCCGTTGAATGATCTAACAATGCGATATGCTAGGATCAAGTGGCATGGTGAGTGCAAGTGAAAATGCTTTGAAAAATGTTTTTTGAAAATTCTAACACACATTCACGTGGTGGTGTTGGCACATTTACAAAGGAGTTGTTGGACTTGAATTGGATCAACTTGGAGAAGAGAAAAAAGTTTTTTGGTGTGCTCCAAACTATAGGATGGCTCTTGGATTGAAATTGTGTATTGATACTTTATGCTTTGGAGCAATTATGCTAGTGGGTTGTGTAGTCCTCAGAATAAGCTTTGCAAAATGTCCAAGATCAACGAAATTGTACTTCAGAGTCAAGACCTATGATCAATTCATTGAATGAACATATCTGACCGGACTCTACAACTGGATGCATTCGAGCAATAGTGTCAAGTCTAATCAGCGAGTCTGGTTGATGTTTTTGTGAGTGTCGAACTAGACTGAACGCTAGGAAGAGTTGACCAGATGCATTTGGTCAATGAATAACATCTCTAGAGCCTCTTTGTAGTTCACTAGACTCTAGGAAGAGTTGTGTCGGGACATGTGACCGCTCATGGAGTACATTTGCGTAGGTTGGGAGTCATTGGGCACCACTTGTAACATTCAAACGGTTGAAACACATGGCGCTTGGAGCACGACCGAAAGAATCTTCTACAATGTGACTGGACTATGCTACAAGGGCGTCCGGTCACTACTACAGTACAACCAAACTTTGCTACAGGAGCATTCGGTATAGGCTGCAACGCGTCTGGTACACTTTGTAGTGCACAAAAATTAGGATGAAGGGGGTAACGCCTATTTTAGACCTTGGGTTTATATAAGGAGTGTGTGGCTATCCTTGGTTGATGTTGGGCACCCTTGAGCCTTGGTGGCTTGTGTAGGTGTGCTTGGAAGCCCTCCAACTCACATATGCTTGATAGTAATCATCCTATTGTATGAGTGGGCAATTTGTAGTGCGATGCATTGTGAGTTTGCATCGAGTGGCAGTAGGTGTTCATGTTGCAAGCCGGTGGTACTTGTTACTCTTTAGCTTTCCACCTCTTAAATGGCTTGGTGGCATTTCTCCGTTGTGAAGCCGGCAAGAAGATTGTGCTCTGTCCGCGGGAGCCACGAAGAGAAACTCTAGTAAAGCGTGTATTGAGCTACCCTCACTTGTGGTTGGGTTCTTGTAGCACCCAATGTGTGGTCTAGGTTTGTAAAACACCTATTAGCCACCAAACCACCAAGTATAGGTCAACGCAACAGGGACTAGCTTGGTGGCAACCAAGTGAACCTCATGAGAAAAACCACCGTGTCGACTTAGTCATAATCTCTTCGATGGTTTGCTTTCTCCATTCACTAGATCGTATTCACATATTAATACTTGTGCTAGTGAGTAGTTATTGCTCTTGTAATTAGTTAGCTTGTGTAACTTGCTAGTTCACTTCTTGCTTGTGTAGCATAGAAGTAGTTCTTGTAAGTAACTAGATGACCTCCTTAGCCTGGTACCTTATTTACATAATCTATATATTTGTTAGGTGCTTAAGTTATAGATAGAGAGATGTAGTTTTGGCTAACACCGAACAGTTTAATTCCTTATTTGTTTCGATTAGCCAATGCAATTAATTATTATAGAAGACTATTCACCCCCTCAAATCAGCCACCTCGACCCTTCATGCGTTCGGTCCGACAAGTACCAGCGTCCAGTCACACTGAAAACCCTTTATTCACTTGCATATTGAATTCCTTTGTGAATGAAAGGATCAAGATGCCCAAGAGGGGGGGTGAATTGGGCTTGTTTTAATTTTCTATCGCAAATATGAAAACCTATCAAATCCCAATCACCCCCTAGTGCCTACCGTCCGTGTGTCCTAGCTAGAAAGCGGTAGCAATTCATGGAATTTAAGAACAGCCTAAGCAATTCTAGTAGAAAAGATAAGAACAAGGCGGAATGTAATGCGGAAATGTAAAGAGCTAGGGAAAAGAGATTCTCAGTGACGCAGCGATGTTTTCCCGAGGTATCGAGGTGTCGACACACCCCCCTAGTCCTCGTTGGAGCACCTCGCAAGGTATCGCTCCCCCTCTACCCGCGCAAGGGTAGAGTGCTCTCTACGGGCTGATTCTTCGCCACTCCGGCTCGGTGAATCGCCCACAACCGATCACAGAAGCTTGGAGAAGAGCCGCCGACAATCTTCCGGCGATCACTTCCTCCGAACACCACCAAACTGTCTAGGTGCTGTTGAACACCAAGAGTAACAAGCACAAGACCTTCACTAGACCAACTCAAGGCTAGGAAGGTGGATGGATGCACACAAGTCACTCCTAATCACTCTAGGAGGGAAGAACAAGATGAACTCTCTCTAATGTCTCCCTCACTAGGCACTTGACTCTCCAAAGGTTCTCTCAAGGTGTCACCAGCGGAAACAATGGCCAAGAGACCTCCTAAGGACGAAGGGGGCAACTATAAATAGTCCCCACCTCCAAAACTAGCCGTTTTTTGCTTTTTCTTTTCTCTGCGAAGCCACCGGACTAGTCCGGAGCTCACACTACTGGACCAAGCACACTGGTCCGGAGCTCACTCTGAAACCAGACTCAGGCACCGTCGGACTACTCTGCTTGGTCCGATGCCCTGGTCCGACGCACTGGTCCGGAGCCAGGGTGCTCACTGAGTGAAAACATTTTCTCTTCTTCGAACCACTGGACCACTCTCCTTGGTCCGGAGCCCTGGTCCGACGCTCTGGTCCGGAGCCAGGGAGCTTACTGTATGAAAACAACCTCCTGTCTTGAAGCATCGGACTAGCCGTCGGACTAGTCCGGAGCCTTCTTTCAGGCTCTCTTTCTCTGACACTAGCCATCGGACCACTCTCCTATGGTCCGACGCCCTCTAGATAGGTGGCCCGGAGCTTCTCGATCTGGACTTTTGCCTAAGTCAGGGACCATTGGACCACTCTCCTTGGTCCGACGCCTACTTGGCAGACTGGTCCGGAGCCTCTTTCTCCCCCTATTTCAACTGATTTCGTTGAGATCTCTCAAGGGATTTTGCTCCTACCATTTCTAGGGTTAACCAAGGGCTGAAAGCAAGGTCTCTAGGACTAGTTGTGACAAGTGTGCATATACCCACTCTCCTAAACTCTCCTAGGTCAAGCTACTAATCTCATACCCCCCTTTATAGTACGGTCAAAGGAAAAACAAAACCCTAGCTATACTTAGTGCCCTTCTCAACCTTATGGCACTAAGAACTAGCCTAGTCTTCAACTTGTATCATCATCCTTTGCAACCAAAACGATTACCATCTCGGGGCATGAATATCCATTAAGCCCATTCAAATTGTATCACTAATGACCTAACACAAATGACTTTGCCTCTGCAAAACACACGTTAGTCATGGTGACCTAGCATTGTCGTTAATCGCCTAAACACAAGGGTCCATGATTCTTCAGTCTCCCCCTTTTAGGTGATTGATGGCAATACAAGCTCGAGTAGAGAATAATTAGTGAATTTTGATAAAAGAAAACATGACTTGACATGAGATAGGCATGGGTTAGTGATAAGAAAGACAAAAACATGCCTAACCATTCAAGCCATGACAAGCACACTAGATATGAATTGAGCATAGTACTTGATTTCATAAAGGATATGCTATAGCCAAACGATCAGAGATTAGCGCGGAAGCAATATAGCATAACCAAGTGACATGATATATATAGATGAAGGTCCACACATGTCACACAACCATCAAGCCTCAAACATCACACATATCATACAATGCATAAAGACGGTAAACGTGATGCATGATGCGATAGAGTTAATACACATCAAAAGAACGAATCCTACTAGCTCCCCCTGAAACTAGCCCATCTACTCAACTTTCCCTCTCCCCCTTTGGCATCGAAGCACCAAAACTAAGCGTCTGGAGGCGGAGTGGAAGCAGCCGTGGAGCGGTCGAGCACCCTGAACGCTGCCAAGTAGGTCTCATCATCTCAGTCCTCCCCCCGAGTGTCTGACGCTGGAAGTGAAGCGGTCTGGGCGTCAGAAGCTGACAGGCCTGCGATCTCTGTTGTCGAGGACTCTGGAGCAGTAGCTGGGGTAGGAGTAGGAGCAGAATCCAGTGCTAGTGTCGCTGCTAGAGCCTCAGGAGCTGCGGTATCCGGTTGTGCCTCATGCACGGACTCGACTGGAGTCGGAAGGACCAGAGACTGCGGAGGCTGTACTGGAGTCGTAGTAACCACAGTGGCATCGGTAGCAACTGCAGCTGTGGGTGGAGTGGATACGGCTGGAGCCCGACTGTCGTGTGTAGCCTCTGAGGAAGCTACTGAAGAGCGGTGCTGATCAGCTGTCGATGCAACCATTTCTGCCTCAACCTCTGCTGCTATCTGCTAACCAGTGGGGGACGGCTGCCCTGTAATGTCGTTGAACGACACGGAGAGATCTTTGGCAGTAGCACCCATCGTAACAGAGAGCGGCGTGAAACCGGTAGTGAGAGGGGTGAACTGCTGAGTCGGGCCGAAGGTGTCCAACCACTGTGTGACCTGAGTCGCCGGGACTGGAACGGGGTGGTCAATCCGGCACCCTGAAGTCCACTGGACTGTACGGCTGGGGTGGGAGTGACGGTCTGTCCGGCGGAACTCAAAGGGGCCACTGAAGGGCCAACTGAGTGTTGTGGTCCTGCTAGCTGCCCAACTGACTGAGATGGCTGTGACGAGCTCATCATCTGGATCTGGGGTGCAGCTGGAAACTCAAGAGGCGGGGCGCCAGTCCACTTCATCATGTGGGCCATAAAGGCCATGTTCTGCTGCTGAAGCTGCTGAGACTGTAGCTGTAAGCGCTGTGACTCCAACTGCATGGCAAGCATCTGTCGCTGCATCTCAAAATGGCGCTCCTTAGACTGCCTTTGCATCTCATCCTGTCTCTGCTAGACCTGAGTAACTGCAGTGACTAAGGAGCTCTGCTGCTCATTGAGACGATCAAGTATCTTCAGCATCATAGTCTCTGTAGCAGAGCCAGAGCCGCCAGCCTCAGTGTCGTGAGCCCATGGGGGCATAGGAGGAATTGGCTGGAAGTCAGCGTCTGAGCTGTCGGAAGAAGTATCCTCAGGAGTCACATCAGCTCCAGTATCCAAGCCATGAAGCTCCTGCTGCTCAACACCTCGGATCGCCTCATCCTGAGTATCAACATCATCTATGTCGGCTGGAACAGTTCTCTCCCTGACAAGACGAAGCACCCGGTTCCTGAACTGGCTGTCAAAAGAACCAAGAACCCTGTAGGCTGGGAAGGAAGTCGGTGACTGATCCAGCAAGGCACGGAGTATGGGGTTGGCTCCCTAGAGCTCAATAGCTATGATAGAAGAAATCCAGTGAGCATATGGAAACTGACGTCGTGCCCTCATACCATCAGCGATCACATCCTCAATCTCTGACACAAGGAAGTCGGCTATGTCGAACGGTGTCTGAGAGACGAGGGCCTGAAGAAGTAGCTGCTGCATGTTGGTCAATCCTTCCTTGTAACCGGTGTGAGGTAGCAAGGTACGCCGAAGTACCTCGTTCAAACGATGAACGGTAGGACAGAGCTCTGCCGGGGTACGACGTGAACCCTCTGAGAATGGTGGCTTGAAGAGAGGAGCAACCTCCTGAACTGTCAACGTACGGCCACCTCGAGCTCGGCGAGGCACAGAGGCTCCTCTGTAGCAGTCATAGTGAAGGTCGAGCTCTCCAGCTGTCTGAGTGAGGTGAAGGATCTCTCTGAGCCGAGTCATATAGAGCCTGTATCGCTCTCCTCTGAAGGTATACTGAAGGAAGTGATGCTCCGGATCAACCCATACTGAGGCATAGAACTCGCGAACCCATCTCTCAATATAGTTCCCAGAACGACCAAGTAGATCGGCGAGTCCCGGAAGATATGTGATAAATGGTCGAATCTCCTCACCAGCCAACTCAACAATGCTCTCCAAGGAGCAAACTCTGTGAGGTCTGATCTGGATGCTGGTAAGCTGAGCTGCTCTATAGAAATCCTCCATGAGAGGTGTGTGATATCCTGGTGAGGCTCTAGGTTCACGCTGATCAGGGCACCACTTCTCAAGTGCCACAAAGAGAAGCTTCTTCACTTGCTTCGCAGTAAGATTTCTCAAATCAAGATGAACTAGCGTTGAGGCTGCCGTAGGAGCTGCTGAGGCACTCTGAGGTGACTGAGCTGCCTGAGAACGAGTAGCTCGCCCCCAGGAACGGGGTGCCAACGGTGTACCGAGAGCTTCTGTGACAAGCTCTTGCTCCTCTAGAGCTTCCTCTGTCTGTGACTGAGTAGGAGGAGTAGACAGTAAATCTCGCGGAGGGGTGCCAAGTCTGACTGAACCTCGGCGACCACCTCGCTTTGCGCGGTCTGCTGCATCTGCCACTGCCTCTGCTTTCTCAGCCTCTGTAAGCTTTCGCTTCTTTTTCTTTGGCTTCTCAACAACTTGCTTCTTGACCTTGTCTCTTGAAGGACGTGGAGGAGGAGGAGTGTCATACCTGAGCCACTAGCGCGAGCACGAGAACCATGAGCCATAATTGATCAATAAGAGAGTCACTGCCCACTGACAAGAATCACTAACCACTGTCACAAACCAACTGCAAGAACCACTGACCAGAGTCAACTATCACAAGCACCATGGTCACTGATCAAACACAACTGATAAGAGGGGCTTGCCAAGCGACTGACCCTTCTGAGGCTTTGCCTCAATCCATACTCGCGGCTTTGCCCCTAGTTTAAACTACCACTGACTGCTGCTAGATAGAATAGACATGGTATATATAAGCATATATAAAATCTAGAGATAAGAACTCGTATGGAAGCAAGCATCTAGATAAGAGATAGAATGAAACACTGTCAATGTACCTGAGGTAAGGGAGCGTATCTAATCAGAGCAAATCAGGGTCCAAACCATACTCCTCAAGGATGAATTACCAACTGAGAGATTACAGATGACATTTTAGTTAGAAAAAAAGGAGTTGATATGGATTTGCAAAGAATCATCCTAGGACATGACTTTATCCATGATACGACAAAACGCGTAATCAAAGATTGAAACCATACCCTAGAATCGAGGAGGCGAAGTCGATGACGACGAATCGAATTCGGTTAAGGACGAGCACGTTGAAAACCCATCTAGGGTTATGCCAAACCCTAAGGGTTGTGCACTGGCAGAAGGAGAGAGCAGAAGGGGTGTAACCCTAGCGTTGCACTAGCTTTGGGAGGGAGCTGGTGGCGGAGCAGGACAGGGTCAAGATCGCCGGCGAGAGGAACGTCGGCGACGAGTGGTGGAGGAGGTGGCAGACGGTGGTGAGCGAGCTGGGGCTGCTGCTGCTCGGCTAGGAGGGAAAGCAGAGCAGTGAAGCGAGGAGGCGTGATGGCGGCGCTCCGGTGAGGTGCTCACCGGTGGCGAGAAGGGCGTAGGCGAGCGGGCGGCGATGCTAGGGCAAGCGGCGGTGCGGCGTATGGATTGACGGAGGAGAAGGAACTGACGGAACAGTGCTCACGCGGGGGTTAAGCGCAAAAATGCCGAGCGTCGGACGACTATGCATGGTCCGGAGGTTGGTCTGACGGTACCAGAGAAGAAAAAGAAACCATGCAGGGAGCACCCGACCACCGGACCAAGGCGTCGGACTACTCACCGGACTGGTTCGACAGTGCTTTAGACTGAACTGGGGGGCACTGATAGAGGCACCAGACCACTTGCCTATGGTCCGGAGGAGCGTCGGACGGAGGTCCGACGGTTTCTATGACTGGAGAATTTTTATACAGAGAGGGACAGGGCATCGGACCACTGAGCGTCGGACCATGCAGAGTGGTCCGGAGGGTGGTCCGGTGCTTGATTTTGCTCTGAATTTTCCTGTTTTTCTCTCCAATCTTTTCTCTTGGCCAAGTACCAACACAAAAGAGCAAAGAGAAGCACTTGTTGGACTTAGTATAAGAACCATCTCTCAAACCCTCAATTTAGAAATAGTTTGCCATAGGCTAGGATTAGTTTTCATAAAAAAATAGTTCAATAAACCTCCAAGGGTCACCATAGGAGCACAAGAGGGGTATTAGCTGAAGCTAGAGCGTTGAATTGCTCCCCCTAAGTGATGAACCTAGAGGATGACCAAAAACTTAACCGAAAAGAAACGAAGAAGCAACACTCATGCATATGCAATGCAAAACGGAATTTGAATCTAGGTTGCTTGCAAGTTTAAACCACAGTTAAGCTTTGTCACACGCTTTGAGGGCGATTATCTCAACCGCGTTAGCCAAGCCTATGTGCATTACCAAATTAAACATGATATATTACAAATGAATGCAAGGTTCACACAAGCTCATCTTTTAGTGAAGTTAGAGTGATCAAGCACATTCAACTCGCTTCTCAACCTACAAAAGGTTGTTTCATCAAGTGGTTTTGTGAAGATATCCGCCAATTGATCTTCGCTCTTAACTCCAACTAGTGTGATGTCTTTCCTAGCCACATGATCTCTAAGAAAGTGATGGCGAATATCTATGTGCTTGGTGCGAGAGTGTTGAAGCGGGTTGTTAGCAAGCTTTACGGCGCTTTCATTATGACACAAAAGTGGAACCTCTTTTAAAACAACGCCGTAATCAAGAAGTGTTTGGGTCATGTATAAGATTTGTGCACAACTTGCTCCCATGGCAATATATTCCGCCTCAGCGGTTGACAATGCCACACTGTTTTGCTTCTTTGAGGACCAAGAGACAAGTGATCTTCCTAGCATGTGGCACCCGCCGGAGGTACTCTTCCTATCAACCTTACACCCGGCATAATCCGAATCGGAATAGCCAACTAGTTGGAAAGGAGCTCCTTTGGGATACCAAAGACCCATGCTAAGGGTGTGCCTTATGTACCTAAGGATTCTTTTAACCGCACAGAGATGCGACTCCTTAGGGCTTGCTTGAATCCTAGCACACATACACACACTAAACATGATATCCGGCCTAGATGCGGTTAGGTAAAGTAAACTACCGATCATAGAACGATAAAGAGTTTGGTCAATCGGTTTACCTTCCTCATCGAGATCGAGATGCCCATTAGTAGGCATTGGGGTCTTGATTGGCTTGCAATCCTCCATCTTGAACTTCTTAAGTAGATCATAAGTGTACTTTTCTTGAGAGATGAAGGTCCCTTCTCTCATTTGCTTCACTTGAAAGCCAAGGAAGAAGGTTAGCTCGCCAATCATTGACATCTCGAACTCCTTGGACATCAAGTCACCAAACTCCTTGCAATGGTCTTGGTTTGTTGATCCAACTATAATGTCATCGACATATACTTGGCAAACGAAGATCTCTCCATTTAGCTTCTTGGTGAATAGTGTTGTGTCGACGATCCCGATCTTGAAGCCCTTCTTGATTAGGAAGTCCCTTAGCCTCTCATACCAAGCTCTTGGAGCTTGCTTCAATCCGTAGAGTGCCTTGGATAACCTATACACATGATTAGGTAAGTTTGGGTCTTCAAATACGGGAGGTTGTGAGACATAGACAAGTTCATTGATGAAACCATTTAAGAAACCATTTAAGAAGACATAGACAAGTTCATAGACAAGTTCGGGTCTTCACATCCATTTGAAAAGGTTTCATTTTGTGATGTGAGGCATACGCCAAAAGGATACGGATGGCTTCAAGTCTTGCAACCAGAGCAAAAGTCTCTCCAAAATCGAGTCCTTCTACTTGAGAGAACCCCTTTGCCACCAATCTTGCTTTGTTCCTCACAACCACGCCTTGATCATCTTGCTTGTTCCTAAACACCCACTTGGTGCCAATGATTCTTGCATCCTTTGGCTTCTCTTCAAGTGTCCACACTTGGTTCCGGGTGAAGTTGTTGAGTTCTTCATGCATGGCATTCACCCAATCCGGATCCGCAAGTGCTTCTTCAACACTGGTAGGCTCAACAAAGGAAACAAACGAGTGATGTTCAACATAAGATGCAAGTCTAGAGCGAGTCATTACTCCCTTTGATGGACTCCCTATAATTTGATCATGGGGGTGAGATTGAAGGATAGGTGTTGATATTCTATTTGTCTCTTGAGGAGGGGGATGCGGTGCTTCAACATTGCTTGCTTTGTCCTCGGCTTGATCTTGAGGAATGTGAGTGTCTTCTTGAGCTTCCCTCACTTGATCTTCTTCATCAACTTGAGGCGTGTGAGGTGGAGAAGGATCTTGATTTGCTTCATCTTCAACTTCTTCCACCTCTTGCGGGTTGATAGCACCAATTGGCATATTCTTCATTGCCTCCCTCAAGGGTTCATCACCTACATCAATATCCTCAAGCGCTCCTTGGGAGCCATTAGTTTCATCAAACTCCAAGTCATACGTTTCTTCAACTAAGCCGGTGGCTTTGTTAAATACACGGTATTCCTTGGATTTAAGTGAATATCCAACAAGGAAACCAATGTCACACCGCCGTTGGAATTTACCCAAGTGTTGGCGCTTCTTGTAGATGTACACCTTGCAACCAAACACCCGAAAGAATGAAATATCCGGCTTCTTCCCATTGACAAGCTCATAGGGGGTCTTCTTTAATAGCCTTTGGACGAAGAGACGGTTTGCCGCATAGCAAGCGGTGTTGATTGCCTCCGCCCAAAACTTCTCCGGAGTGTTGTACTCATCAAGCATAGACCTTGCTAGAGTTATGAGCGTCCGGTTCTTCCTCTCTACAACACCATTTTGTTGTGGAGTATATGTGGCGGACACCTCATGCTTGATCCCCACTTCATCACAATAATCTTCAATATTTGTGTTCACAAATTCGGTGCCATTGTCACTTCTAATCTTCTTGATCTTCACATCAAATTCATTTTGAGCTCTTGTAGCAAACTTCTTGAAGATGCCTTGTGTCTCTCCCTTGTCTTGAAGAAAGAACACCAAGTGTATCGAGAGTAGTCATCCACTACCACCAAGCAATAGAGATTTCCTCCAAGACTAGCATAGGTGGTAGGGCCAAATAGACCCATGTGTAGCAACTCTAGGACTCTTGAGGTTGACATGAAAGCTTTGGTTGGATGAGTGTTTGCCGCTTGCTTGCCGGCTTGACATGCACTACAAAGTTTGTCCTTCTCAAACACCACATCCTTGATTCCTCTAACCATTTCCTTCTTGACAAGCTTTTTCAAGGTTGACATGCCCACATGTGCTAATCTTCTATGCCATAGCCAACCCAAAGAATTCTTGGAGAATAGACAAGTTTTCAAGTTAGCTTCATTTGAAGTGAAGTCCACTAAGTAGAGGTTGTTGTGCCGGAACCCTTTGAATATCATCGATGAATCTTCAATCTTGGTCACAATCACCTCATTTGGAGTGAAGAGACATTGAAACCCGAGATCACAAAGTTGACCGACCGATAGCAAATTGAAGCTCAAAGATTGTACTAGCAAGACATTGGAAATTGATTGATCTTGAGAGATAGCCACTTTGCCTAAGCCTTGAACTTTGCCCTTTGAATTATCCCCAAAAGTAATCTTGTCTTGATTTGCACAATCCTCATCAAGTGTGGTGAACATCCGGGGGTCGTCGGTCATGTGTTGAGTGCAACCACTATCAATTACCCAATGGCTCCCACCGGTCTTGTAGTTCACCTACACACAAGCAACTTGGAGTTAAGCTTGTTGTTTGGGAACCCCCTTAGTGCGGGGCCCCATTGCCTTGTCAACCAACTCCTTAGCAACCTAAAGAACCCTAGACTTGTTCTTCATTGGTGGTCCAAGGAACACCACAAGTGGTCTACCCTTGGAATCTTTGTTGATGACATAGTGAGCATCATGAGCAAATGGCCTAGTGTGCTTGGGCAAGGTCTTGGGAAGTGGAGTCTTGCATTGAAACTCGAAGTGACCAATTTGTCCACATCCAAAACACCTCTTAGGATTGGGCTTTGGCTTCTCTTGATTGTAGCCATTGTACTTGTTCTTGTAGTAGTTCTTGGCTTCAATCTTGACCTTGGCCTTCATCACTTGGTTTTCCTTGAACCCAATACCGGTCTTGTCATTCTTCATGACGGTGCTCATTAGAAGCTCACTTTGGAGATTGTGGCCCTTGCTGAATTTTTCAAGGCCACTTGTAAGCTTGGTCTTGTCATTCTTGAGCTTGGCAATTTCTTCTCTAAGAGAGTTGATCAAAGTGATAGCATCTTTGTCTTCTTCTTGAGCCGGCTTGATGGTGAAGTGCTTGTTTGCCTTGAGGTTGATTAGCTCTTCCTTGAGCTTTGAGTTCTCTTCCCTCATCTTCATATAATCATCATACTTGTCGGCTTCTACAACTCTCTTGCCCTTGCACTTAGCACTTTGCTCAAGAGCCACATCATCAAGCTCGATTTCACAAGAGGTAGCACTTGCACACTTAGCACACGGGTTAGTAGCAACATGTGTAAGATCTTGAGTAAGCAATTCATTTGCTACCACTAGTGTGCCATGATCACTTTTCACTTGGTTGTAGTCATTTTTTAGCAAGTTATACCTTGTGTGAAGCTCTTGGGATGACCTCTCAAGCTTATCATGTTTCTCATTGGCTTTCTTAAGAGAGGCTTTGAGGTCCCTAGTGCTAGATGTGAGAGAATTAATCTCAAGCTTCAAATCATCATTAGCACTAGACAAGGTGTCAAGCTTATCATGCAAGTTTTCTTTGATTTCAAGAAGTTTGTCACTTTTACTCTTGTACTTCCTTATGATGCTAGCGTACTTGTTGCAAATTTTAATTAGTTCATCATAGGAAGGTGCTTCTTCATCGTCACTATCATCACTAGAGAGGTCATCAACATCATCCTCTTTTTGTACCTTCTTATCACCTTTAGCCATAAGGCATAGGTGTGTAGAGGATGAGCCCGGCGATGAAGGAGGATGTGGCGGTGGAATAGAAGAACCAATCACCAATGCGGCCACCTTCTCTTCTTCACTCTCATCATCGGAGGAGTCACTTGAATCTCAATATCGGTGAGCCAATCACCCACAATGTAAGCCTTGCCATCTTTCTTCTTCTTGTGGAAGTTGAAGTTCTTCTTCTTCTTGTATGGCTTGTCTTGCTTCTTGTCATCATCACTTGAGTCATCATTGCCGCCCTTGTTCTTCTTGAAGTTCTTGAACTTGTTGTTCTTGAACTTGTCTTTCTTCTCTTCGGGACACGCATGAGCTAGATGACCAGAGTGCCGCAATTGTAGCACTTCATTTGGGAGATTGGCTTCGTTGAAGAGCTTGTGAAGAATTTCTTCTTCTTTGAGTCAAACTTGACTCCATTCTTGTTTAGCCTCTTCAACATCTTGGTGGTCTTCTTCACCATAAGAGCGATGTTGTCTTCATCATCATCATCACTTGCACTCTCAATGACATATTGAATCTTGCACTTCTCCTTAGAAGATGCCTTGAGAGCCAAGTCCTTCTTCTCCTCCTTCCCTTTATTCTTGGAGGAGGATGGACTTCCATCATTGATCTTCATGTACATCTCATAAGCATTGATCTTGCCCAACACTTGTGTTGGTGTAGTTGCGGAGAGATCGCCTTGATGAAGGACTGTGACGATGTGGCTATACTTGTCTATTGGTAGGACACAAAGTATCTTGCGCACCACATCGGCTGGTGTCATTTGGGAGAGCCCAAGGCCATTCAACTCCTCTACAAGCACATTCAAGCGAGAGTACATTTCATTAGCATTTTCATGAGATAGCATGGTGAAAGCATTTAACTTAGCAATGATGAGGTGATAATGCTCTTCTCTTTCACATTTGGTGCCCTCGTGTAGAGCGCAAATGTTTGTCCAAATTTCATGCGCGGTTTTGCAATTTCGCACACGGTTGAACACATCCTTGCAAATGCCACGGAAAAGAATGTTCTTTGCCTTGGCATTGTTCTTCTCAAAGTAGGGATCCTCAGCGAACACCGTTCCGCCTATGGTGGCGGCTTTGTGAACGCCGACATCCACGGCCTCAAGGTAGGCCTCCATCTGCACTTTCCAATAAGGAAAGTCATCCCCATCGAACATGGGTGGCGGTCCATCCCCATGGGACATCTTGCTCTAGGCGGTGAAGCCTAATTTAGAGCAACAAGGCTCTGATACCAATTGAAAGGATCAAGATGCCCAAGAGGCGGGGTGAATTGGGCTTGTTTTAAATTTGTAACGCAAATATGAAAACCTATTAAATGCCAATCACCCCCTAGTGCCTACCATCCGTGTGTCCTAGCTAGAAAGCGGTAGCAGTTCATGGAATTTAAGAACAACCTAAGCAATTCTAGTAGGAAAGATAAGAACAAGGCTGAATGTAATGCAGAAATGTAAAGAGCTAGGGAAAAGAGATTCTCAGTGACACAGCGATGTTTTCCCGAGGTATCGAGGTGTCGACACACCCCCCTAGTCCTCGTTGGAGCACCTCGCAAGGTATCGCTCCCCTCTACCCGCGCAAGGGTAGAGTGCTCTCTACGGGCTGATTCTTCGCCACTCCGGCTCGGTGAATCGCCCACAACCGTTCACAGAAGCTTGGAGAAGAGCCGCCGACAATCTTCCGGCGATCACTTCCTCCGAACACCACCAAACCGTCTAGGTGCTGTCGAACACTAAGAGTAACAAGCACAAGACCTTCACTTGACCAACTCAAGGCTAGGAAAGTGGATGGATGCACACAAGTCACTCCTAATCACTCTAGGAGGGAAGAACAAGATGAACTCTCTCTAATCTCTCCCTCACTAGGCACTTGACTCTCCAAAGGTTCTCTCAAGGTGTCACCAGCTGAAACAATGGCCAAGAGACCTCCTAAGGACGAAGGGGGCAACTATAAATAATCCCCACCTCCAAAACTAGCCGTTTTCTGCTTTTTCTTTTCTCTGCGAAGCCACCGGACTAGTCCGGAGCTCACACCACTGGACCAAGCACACTGGTCCGGAGCTCACTCTGAAACCAGACTCAGGCACCGTCGGACTACTCTGCTTGGTCCGACGCCCTGGTCCGACGCACTGGTCCGGAGCCAGGGTGCTCACTGAGTGAAAACATTTTCTCTTCTTCGAACCACCGGACCACTCTCCTTGGTCCAGAGCCCTGGTCCGAGGCTCTGGTCCGGAACCAAGGAGCTTACTGTATGAAAACAACCTCCTGTCTTGAAGCGTCGGACTAGTCCGGAGCCTTCTTTCAGGCTCTCTTTTTGTGACACTAGCCATCGGACCACTCTCCTATGGTCCGACGCTCTCTAGACAGGTGGTCCGGAGCTTCTTGATCTGGACTTTTGCCTAAGTCAGGGACCGTCGGACCACTCTCCTTGGTCTGACGCCTACTTGGCAGACTGGTCCGGAGCCTCTTTCTCCCCCTATTTCAACTGATTTCGTTGAGATCTCTCAAGGGATTTTGCTCCTACCATTTCTAGGGTTAACCAAGGGCTGAAAGCAAGGTCTCTAGGACTAGTTGTGACAAGTGTGCATATACCCACTCTCCTAAACTCTCCTAGGTCAAGCTACTAATCTCATACCCCCCCTTTATAGTACGGTCAAAGGAAAAACAAAACCCTAGCTATACTTAGTGCCCTTCTCAACCTTATGGCACTAAGAACTAGCCTAGTCTTCAACTTATATCATCATCCTTTGCAACCGAAATGATTACGATCTCGGGGGCATGAATATCCATTAAGCCCATTCAAATTGTATCACTAATGACCTAACACAAATGACTTTGCCTCTGCAAAACACACGTTAGTCATGGTGACCTAGCATTGTCGTTAATCGCCTAAACACAAGGGTCCATGATTCTTCAGTGAATGGGAGTTGATCCATTTGATCTTTGGGCCTTCAATGTGATACCAATATATTTAAAGGAAAAAAAAGAACTAATCAATTCTAAGTGTCTTAACACTAAAAGATACTTAGAACCATGGTTTTAAATGGCGGGCTATAGAAATTAGCGGAACCTTGGCCAAAATGCTATAGCAGCGCTATTAGCGTGCTATTTGGCTCTATAGCGCGCTAATGAGCATTGCGGTAGCTGATTCTGGACGCTATTAGCGCGCTATTTCGGCGCTATAGCGCGCTATTTTTTTCAGTGCTTAGAACTAGATCATCCTTAACTTTGTCATCCCTCCTTTAAAAACTAAATCGATTGGGGCATGAAAACCATTGTTTGTCTAATCAATCATCATTTTCATGACATAACTCAATTTGTCTCTACAAAATACATGTTAGTCATAATAATCTTAATTTTACACCGTCATTAGTTACCAAAATCCACTAGGGGTCTAGATGCTTTCCCGTGCATTTGCCCAAAAGCGGCTTTTAAGGTAGTACGAATCCAAATGCACCTATTCCCCCTGCTTTCACTAGCTTTTAAAGAAAAAAATTACACTAGTTGTGTAGATAACTATTCATTCTTTTATTTCCCCAAGCGTCCTTTTCCCTTCTTTCCCGTTGCAGTCACATCCGTGAGCGAGCCCTAGCGCAGTATGGCTCCGACATGACCCTCATGCCTCTACTCTAGCCCCGATCACTGACCACGGGCCTCAATCCCGCACCTATTCCCCCTGCTTTCACTAGCTTTTAGAGAAAAAAAATTACACTAGTTGTGTAGATAACTATTCATTCTTTTATTTCCCCAAGCGCCCTTTTCCCTTCTTTCCCGTTGCAGTCACATCCGTGAGCGAGCCCTAGCGTAGTATGGCTCCGACACGACCCTCATGCCTCTACTCTAGCCCCGATCACTGACCACGGGCCTCAATCCCTGCTCTGGCATGACTTGGGCTCATGGGCCCGTGTGCAGGAAGCTCCACCGCTGTCGAGATCTACAGGCCCAAGCACATGTGGGAAGCTTTGTCACCGTTAGCTCTAACCTGCGTGCGGGAAGCACCACTGTTTAGCACACGCAAGAGCTTTGCCGCTGCCACCTCACCAAGAATGACCATCCATCATGGCAAGCTCTAACGAGTGGAAGAAGATGGTCCAGTCTATGTGAGACCATTCGTATGTGCCAATCAAACGGGTTTTCAACCTTCCTACAATAGCTTTTATAAAAATCACCTCACAACAGCTTTTACAAAAGATACAGCTCAACCAAACAAAGGCTAAGGTCACACCCTGTTTGGCAGGGCTTCTGCCGGCTCCAGCTTCTATGACACATTCACTATTCAAGCACAGTTCACATGAGTCATTTTTATCAAGCCAGATTTTTCGGCTTCACCTGCTCTCACCAGCTTTGTGACACAAGAAGAGAGGAGAGATGAAAACGACTCATGTGAATAGTGTAGGAATACTAAATGCATGAGATGCTTGAGTAGGCAGGAGCCATGCCAAATGGGGCCTAAGGGGGTATTTAGTTCCACCCCAAAGTCCAAAATATTTCAAAATTTCTCATCACATTGAATCTTTGGACACATGCATGGACGATTAAATGTAGATTAAAATAATAATTAATTACACAGTTCATTTGGAATTGGAGAGACGAATCTTTTAAGCCTAGTTACTTCATGATTGGATAATAATTACCAAATACAAACGAAAATACTACAGTGCCATTTTGCATTTTGGTTTTGGATCTAAACACCCCCTAAGTCCCATCTTATTTGTACATCTAGGTTTCAAAGGTGAAACCTAGTACATATGAAAAATTACGTCACTACGCCTATAAAAAACTAAAATCCAACCGTTAATTGGAAGGAAGCTTCTAAAGTCGGGTAGTCTTCGTTGTTTCGCCTTCCTTTAGGATTTTTTTTCTTGATTCCATGCTGGCGCTGATAAATGTGCTGCAGTCCCAAAATAAGGGCCCCCCTTAGAACGCATGACTTTCACAAGATCGAGTTGACTTACAGGGAAAATTGTAGGAATGAAAAAAAGGCGTTCCAAAGTTGGCCTAAAAATACATCTAGCATTTGAAAGAGCAGATTAGCGTCGGTGGAAAATTACAATACCCACAAAAATCATCATTCCACAGTAGCATGTGAGCTAGGCAATAGCCAGCAGCCTCCACAATACAGACCTAGAAGCAATCCATAACCACGCGTTAGGCCAGCCATTTGCTCCCTCGCTGTAGGAGACAGCTGGGTGTTAAACCCATGATTACCCAAATCGAAGAGCCTTCTGGAATTCAACCATCCTCGGATTTCGCAGCTAAAATGCCGCCAACTCATCTTCTTCGAGCACAGCGAGCTCGCGACGGCCCTATGCCCGGCTTCCTACCCATGCCGAGCCTACCTCCCCTCCCCCACGCCCATTGCCCCCATGCCCACAGCCTGCCTCTCCACTTCCCCACGCCCAGCGTCTCGCCTGCCTGCCCTGCTCGCCATGGCCGGCCCCAGCTTGCCTTGGCTACAGCAGCCCCACACCCCTCTGAGCTTCCTCAGTTCCATCCCGTGAGCAGGCCGTGAAACAAAAAGGAAAGAGGCATGGGTAGAAGAGGGAAAAAAAATGGTGCCAAGCGGGTTGATCATGATTCATAATGGCAAGCTGACGAAACCGTTACCGGATGGCAAATCAGCGAAGGTCATTTCCAATAATGGTCGAATTCCAAAAAGCTCCAAATCGAACGGTTGATATTGTGAGCTTGCAGAATCTAACAATTATAGCAGGCTAACGGACTATGTTGCCTGATCCATTGGCCGAGGTTTCTTCTGCAGATTGTGTTATAGAGATGGAAGATGGGCTCAAATTCCAGCATAGCACAAGCTCCACTTCATTCCAAAGCAAGCCACCCAGTCTACTCTAACTATACAATATCAGGAAAACTACATCTGATGTTTTCAGAATTCAGTCGATGCTAGGCATTTCCCCCTAGTGGCCTCCGTCCACTAGACCCATTCCATCGTCGGCGCCTTTACCTCCACAGGACCTTGCAACCGACTCGAAAAGCTTCTCTATCTCAGGAGCACAGCGTGTAAAGGACCGAGTCCAGAAGCTGTAGCGTGGGTTCTGCAAAAAAAAACACTCTCCTTTTTATTCAAGTCACTTGTGTTTATGCGTTTCGAATAGTCAAGGTAGCATACCTTTATCAGCTCAATGAAAGTAATGAGTAATCCCCAAGGATGAGGCCGGTTGACAATTAACCTTTCCAGAAGAACCCTTGTTATCTGCTCTTGGACAATTTCCTGTGTTTCAATTGAGTACTTGGTCAAAAGGAGACAAATGACGCTGAAAATTTTCAATTGAAAAAGAGCGAAGGGTCTGGGGGCTTAATTACCTGGGTTGCCTCGGCAAACAAGTACAGAATGATGAAGGAAAAGTAGTGGGTATGGCTATTTGGATAGCGAAGCTGGTTAGCAATCGCATTGAGAATAAGGTAGCGGCCTTCTGTGTCCATAGTCATTACAAGGTTTCTGAACATATCAGTAGCTGTTTCAATTTGGAATATATCCATTTGACTTTGGCTAATTTGTGCTGGTGCTGATGCATTCACCTTGTTTTGCTGCAACTGTTGCACAGCCTGCATTTATAAATTCTACCAGGTTATAGTCTTGAAATATGCTTAAGTGGCACTCAACTACGTGAAACAAAATATTCTCTGTCCAGAACGGTAAGCACATTTTGCACAGGAAAGTCAAGTTTTATAAACTTTTACCAACAGATATTCAAATTACATACAAATTTAGGAAAAAAAAAAGCTTACTTCCTCCGTTTCAAATTGCAAGTCATTTTTGGCTTTTCGAGATACGTATCCCATCCATTCTAAATTGTAAGTGATCTGGTTATTCTAATACATAGCTTTTACTATGTATCTAGAAAAGTCAACTTACAATTGGAAATGGATAGGATAATTTTTACTATGTATCTAGACATACGATACATCTACCTGCATAGCAAAAGCTATGTATCTAGAAAAAACAAAATGTCTTGTAATTTGGAACAAAGAGAGTATATCGATAGATTTGTACTTGAAGTGACTCTCATATGATATTGATTATTTAACAAATGACAATATATAATAAGAGAAATTAGTGGCCCAAAATTATTTCATGAATTTTTCCTGAACAAAATATGCTCATCATTTCGGGGTGGAGGGGGTAGTACAATTTTGGCAAGTCATAACACAAAATGTAAATGGACAGATTATTGTACTTTCAAAATAGAGAAAGTTCAGATATGAACCAAAAAAATAATAACAGGAACAAATTAATCATAACCCAGAATCACTGCTAAATTAACTAATCATTGCACTTGACAAGAAATACGGAAAAATGGGAATATGTGCATAGTTTGTATAATACCAAGAGTGACATGATATATGGTAAAGTTCAATTTGTTTACTTGCTTGTAAAAGTAACTATTCCTACAACAAAATATATTATAAGCAAACATAGGCTTTCACAGCTGACCTGCATGCCAACGTAAAGGACAAGTGAATTAACTAGAGGAACATTGTAACGAGTCCCAGCAATGTTTGCTTCATTTTGTGTTAACAGCAACTTCTGCTTTAGATCAGTTAAAAAGAGGGAACCTTCTGGTCTCTGCATGGAGGCAAATGAGAAAACACAATGTTATCTACTGCATCCTTTTAATTAGAAAAATAAACATCCTGATTAATGCTGATCAGTTTAGGGAAGGCTTCTAGCACTATCCACTAGAATTAGATAATTTTGAAGGTGTCTTTATCAGCCTTGCACCAGTGAGATACAGAAGCATGATAAGCACATATAAAACACAAAAGTACATCCGTGCCATTCACCTTTAGGTATTCGTCAATCTGAGCCTTCATTTGCTTTGCCTTCAAAGCACCATCCACATCAGTCGTGATTCGAGGAACTATTGAAATTTCCGCTAGCAGATCAATCTACGTTACAAGAAAGAATTGGATTGATCAGACATCTATAAGCAAATGATTAGAGGAATTGGAGCATAAAATCTTCACAACTGGCAAATACCTTTAGGTTAGGAGTGGACGGATCCGGAAGTCTCATATTGCGTGGGAAAGCACTAAGAATAACATTACGCATTTGAATGCAGCTTGGGGGAATCACATCACAGAAGCTGAAGTGGTAGTCACAAAGAAATTCAGGGAAGTCATGCAATAGCACGAGTAGCACTCTTAATGTTCCTTTGTACAAAAGGAAAATCTGCAAAAGAACAAAGAAAATTAGACTGCAACAAATAATAGTCGGACATGTATAACTAAAAATGCAGGAACAAAACTTACAGGTTGTCCCAATTCAGCATTTCTAAGGTATGGCTCCATGAATTTGAACAAAGCAACAAGCAACCTATGAAAAACTGGCCAGCCTTTTTGCGAATTGCACATCAATAACTTTGGCATGAAGCATCGGTGACTCACCAATTCAAGCCAGGCAAAACTATATGGAAAATGTAATTAGTAAACAAGCAATAAAACAGTATAGTGATGTATCATGCAACGCAGTTCTCATGCGTTGTTCAAGAAAAAATGTATCATGCAACCATGTAATTTCTTCAAAAACTAATTGGCATTTCTTCAAGACCAGAGCGCAAAGAAATAGATGTTGAAGTGATATTGCACATTTTAAAAAAATCTGAGATTAGGCATTGGAAAATATTAGTGCCAATGAAACATCACAGCAAGTAGGAAGTAGATTTCAGGAAATTGCCAAGTGGGATCAAAACAATATACAGACCTCCAAGCAGGAACTCTCAAGGGTTGCAGAATATGAAGTACATTTGCGAATGTACTCAAAACCTGGAAAACATGTGTCAGATACCAGATAAGTAGTCCAAGAAGTTTTCGATATGTGAAACTTCTTTAACATATATAAAATTACGACATGTACGTCAGTACGTGCCAATTTAACACACCTGAAAATTAGCACCATCATGGTGAAAGTCAGAAGAAGTAAGCTCACTTAACCAATTTATAAACAAACGGAAATATGGCCGAGGATTGAAAGAAAGTTTCTTTTCTTCAGCATCTTTCTGAATGACCCTAGCTGTCACAGAGAAAATCTGCACACAGCAATTAAGGGAGCCTTTTAAAGAAATACCAAACATATATCCTCAAAGCATTCTGAATTCAGGTAACCACTAACCTTATGGAGAAGACTGCCTTTATTTTGTCCCAAATCCACTGACTGCAGAAAGAACACAAACTATTAACAGGAAGTACCATTAGCAATAAAATTATGTTTTCCACATCAAATTTACCCTTCCTCAGCGATTAAAAAAAACTTTTTCTGTAAAATCAACTATAAAACATGTTCTGTGCAATTATTTAGTGAACAAAATAACTCAAAACAGAAATGAACAGATTTCTACTCTAATGCAATATATTTGAAGAAAAAAGTTCAGCAACAGCACTGGTTAATGTTTTATGCTGACATAGGTTTATAGTCATTTAATCTATAAAGAAATTACAAGATGCAACTAAAACAAAAACAACCTAATCCAGGAAGGCAGTTAAGTACAGAGGAAGGGATGTCCTATGACCCCACAACCAGACTTGAATAGTTCACAGTCCATTTTCTCCAAATAAGTCAAGATTAAACATGAAATCCAGCAGGCCAGGTTTGAATCCCCACGGGGATGAATTTCTGGGCTTGGTTAAAGAAAAAAAAAAAAGAGGTAGGTGGCTCCCTTGCCGCAGTTCAAAAAAGATTAAACATAAAATTTTGTGGAGTCTTTCCAAAAGAAAAAGGAATTCACATGATAACTTTTCCCATATGTCCACACTTCACTAGTTCATATGAAATTTGAGTTCACATGTGATATTTTGACTGTTAAAAAAATATTTTTAGCAGTGGTCCATTTAACTGTTTTTTACAGTTCACACTAACAGTTTAGCTGTTCAAAACAGTATTAAATTTCACATGCTGCTAGCAAGGCTCGACAAATCAAACAGAATGTTCAAGCTGACTGCTGACTGGACTCTAATAGTGAACTCGACATATATACAGATGAACTTAAATTGACCATAACTGTGAGCTTCGTTCAAGCTTCCTAAAAGGAAATGAAAGGCCTTAACCCTCAACAGGTTCCCCAGGACTCTCAGCAAAACACACACAAATAGTAGTTGGTGCTACCAAATGGTTGCAGGTTTTTGCTGATTTTTCTTCATTATTTAGACAGCCGAGAGCTACAAATAAAGGCTGAGAATCTCCTATTAATGGACAAATTAACTACTATAATCTGCCTACTGATCTCATTACTCTATGATAAAATTTAGCTACTACTAAAGACTATGCACCTAGACACAGGATTATTTCCAATAGGAAATATTATGCACAGGAAGTCTTACTTGCCTATATAATCAAGGATAACCAATGCACAGAAACATACACTCCAAAAGTTATCAGCACACAAATTGACAAATAGAACAGAGTTGAATGTACCTTGATAACTGAAGTCACAAGTTTTGAATATGAATCAATTGAAAAATAAGAAATCTGATGTTTCTGGGATGACTGTAGAGATAGTCCACTAGGAGCAATGGCTTGCTCAGACACTACAGCATGTGCGATAGCAAGTTCCTGGACAATTTTATAACATCAGACATCAATATCATGTGGATCAGTAAAACATAGAACAAGAGTAAAAGAATTACCGTGAGACTAAAGAAAAAACGGTCAGTTAAATCATCTCCCTTCAGCAAGCCATTCTGTTGCAACTGCGCAATGTGATGACTATATACTGAATCACTGGTAGAGGGATGGTCACATATTTGACACCATTCAGAAAACAAGATCGCAACCTGTGCACCAATGAATTATCATATTAGCTCTCCAGTATAGTAAAAGAACTAGGTTCAGTGGAGAGTACTGTAGGGAGTATCCTAATTAAACCTGTGTCAGGCAACCAGAACTAGAATTGTTACACAGCAGAACATCAAAATAATTCTGAAGGATACATACACCAATATATTTATGGTATTTATCATCTTGATTACAAAACAGTACAATAATACACAATGAACTATTAAATTTTTTTTATGTACTTGAAAAATACCACAAAGGCTCACTAAGGATTCAGTGTATCCTTGCAACACCATTAATAAAAGCAAGACACTTATTGATACAACAACATAAACAAAGTCATGGGAAACAAATGAATTTTGCCTGATTTTCAAAGAAAAGATAGTTAAAAGTGTTTCATAAACCTTGTCCTGAAAATCAGCAGCATTAGCAAAAGTAATGCCATCAGCATTGTCTTCTTCATTATTCATCGAAGGTTGACCAGATACAACCTGTCACCATCAGGAGCAATTTACCAAAGTGAGAAAGGGCATACATTCTATGGGCATCAGTAACCATTGATCAGTAATCAGAACTTTTTATCTCTTGATTGAACAACCTTTTCATCCTTTGAAGCAGTGTAATTAGTACTGCTGTTCAAGGTACTCCTTGCAATTTCAACCAATTGCTGCAATGAATCAGGTGACCCAGGCCTGATTGCAAGCTGTAACACAGCAAGCATTACCATTACTCGCAAGTCAACTAGGAGACGAGAAAAAAATTATAATATACACTCCAAATACCTTTGATAAGACATCAGAAAGCTCAGAGACGCTACTGGATTCTTGGGTAACCAATGTCTTGATGAGTGACATAGAGAATTCTGTTGCCGCCTCTGAGGACAAGCAAATGCAGCACACACACTCAGTCAGCAGAATATTAAAAAGTATGCAGTAGCATATACATAGCTTAATGAGTTTAGAGGTGAAAGCAGGAAGGATTAGGTATAATGCATTTATCTATTGCAATCAGCCCTTGAGCGGTACAAATAGAGTACAAGACTTGTGGGGCAAGACAACTCCCCGATACGCACAGCAATACGGGATTACAATATCCCTAGCTACCAAATATACTCTAACATCCTATAGGATCGAGATGGTTGACTAGAAGGGAGTGAATTGTCATTTCTAAAACTTGATCGCGAAGGCTAGGCAAAGTAAATGCGGACTTAAACAAAAGGTCTAGCCACGACTACACCGCTCTAACTAAGTTCACCGGCGTCCTAACAAGTGACTAAACAAGAGAGCAAATAAAGTGCCAAGCTACTGAGAGCTCACCTAAAGAAGTCCACTATGCAAGGTCAATCAACCTAAGGAAATACTCCCTCCATCCCAAATTATAAGACATTACAAGAATATTGGAGAGTCAAAGCATCTTAAGTTTGACCAAACTTATATGATAATATAATAACATTTATGATGTCAACTAAGTATCATTAGATTCTTCATCAATCATATTTTTATAGTCTATATATTTGATATCATAAATCTTTATGATTTCTCTATAATTTTGGTCAAACTTGAGATGCTTTGACTCTCCAAGATTCTTGGGATGTCTTATAATTTGGGATGGAGGGAGTAGAACTCAAGCAAGCACAAAGGAGCTCCTACATATACTAGTGACCAAAAGACACTAACTACAAGCTACAATAGCACAAGAACAACTAAACTTGCTAAAGGTGTTGATGGTCTAATGTGACACCACTTGGGAGTTAGCCTTTTGTGGAAATTGATGACAAAGGGGGAGAAGATGGACACAAAGATATAATGAAGAGCAAGATTAGAGAATAGGAGATCATTTTTTTGGGAAGCACACAAGTAGGGGGGGGGGGGGGGGGGGGGGGGGGGGGGGGGAGTTCATGAACCTTTGTTTGTTGCATTTGAGATGTGCATACATATGTTTGCTTGCATGTGTATGCTTGCGTGAAATGGTTGCTAGACAGACTTGATTTATGACTTGTCTCTAAGTGGTATCTAGAGCTTAGTTTGTTAATCAATTGTTTTTTATCTCATGCGGTCTAGCGTTTGTTGCCGGAGCGAGTTGGGAGAAGCCAACTCGATGGAAGAGTGAATACCAGAATTGCCTTGCGACCACACACTCAAAGAGTAAGTGCTGTTCTCTTTCTCTTGGTCACAGAAAAGACATTTGTCAAGGTGTGGAAGGCCTCGCCGTGCTAGCCGATCCGCTGTCTAGCACCTATTGTGGGCGACCAGCCACATAAAGAAGCGGCATTTGGCTGGAGCCCAAGACTTCCAAATCCTTTCATAAGGCCCTGTTTGGTTCCCATAAGTCACCTGACTTATAAGTCCAAAAGTGAAAAAAGTGACTTATTTTGCCAAACACCCCAACTTATAAGTCCATAAGTTGCTCCACCCCAACTTATGGACTTATAAGTCACCCCTTTTCAAATAGGACCACACCTTTTTTCTTGGGGACCACACTCCAACCCATTTCCTGCATGACTTATAAGTCATTGTAAACCAAACAAACATGACTTATAAGTCACTGATTTTAAGTCACATGACTTATAAGTCACCTGACTTATGGGAACCAAACAGGGCCTAAGACCTGAACAGGATGGTTTTCTTGCTTGGATAGGTAGCACAAAGTCAAAACCAAGTTAGCAATTTACACTTGTGTGAAGTGCAAGCTTGGAATTTCAATTAATTCCATATAAGGTTCTCATCAACCAAAAAGGGGGAAATTGATAGTCCTAGCTTGGTTTTGGTAATTGAGTGATAACTAGTGAACTAATGCTTTTAATGGAGATGATTGAGCTAGGTCCACATGAAGGGAGTTGAAAAAGGCAAGATGGTGGAGATGATGCTCATCACCTAAAGAATAAGTGCTCAACCATGGAGAGAAGAGATGGAGTTAGGAGCAAGCCTGAACGCAAAAGTATATCAATAGGGCTTTGCTTTTGCCAGCCAAGGTGCAATAGAGTGCACGATCCGGTTTAGGATAGATAGTCGCACTATTAAGAGGAGCCAGGCCTTTTACCTGTATACCCCTGAAAAAGATGGCGGTCTCCTACATACCCTGAAAAGTTTGTTCTCACCTATATACCCTTGCGCCAACTTTTTGTTACCCACATGCCCTTCTGTCGGTATGTAGCTATGTTTTGGACGTTAAGCATGGGACCGGGGTAGAAAATTGACCTTTTTGCCCTCCGGGTCAATGAAACTTTTAAAATTCATAGTAATTCATAGAAAAATCATAAAATAAAAAATGAAGATGTTTTGGAATCCTTGTGAGCATATCTATGCAGTAGGTATGTAATATTCATGTATTTTTACCGCAGAAACTTTCTATATAAACATACAATATTACATACCTAATGCATAGATATACTCACAAGGATTCCAAAACATCTTCATTTTTTATTTTATGATTTTTCTATGAATTATTATGAATTTTAGAAGTTTCATTGACCTGGAGGGCAAAAAGGTCATTTTTCCACCCCGGTCCCACACGTCCAAAACATAACAGAATACAGACGGAAGGGCATGTGGGTAACGAAAAGTTGCCGCGAGGGTATACATGTGAGAACAAACTTTTCAGGGGTATGTAGGAGACCGCCATCTTTTTCAGGGTATACAGGTAAAAGGCCCCGCCTCAACCCTGGTGGTGCCCGAGTCTCAACACTAGAGCTTAGGCTCCCAAGGAGGTGACATTGCTGAGGTGGGAGAATTCAAATGCTTGTGCTGGATTCTCCAGCACAACATCCTCAACCACGGCTCCTCCGCCCTCATGCTCGGCTACCTCGACATTAGTACAAAGGGCTACCACCTTACATTAGGACTCATCAGCTTCTTCTCCAGCCACAGCATACACAACACATCAACCATTATGACTGGGGAATTGTTAGCTTGTTAGCTTCTTCAGTCTCACCATCCGCAGCGCTCAAGAATAGTACCACATTGTCTATCCATGTGGGATGTCAGTTCTATGTACTCTATACAATCAGCCCATGATACCCAATGCAATACAACAAATATTCCACCAATTCTAAATCTCTTACAGTCCATATTCCTTAGTATCATGCAGCATAAGAGATCACACAACTTGTCTTTGGTTGACGTACGAATATTGCCCAATTACAAGGATACACAAGAATCTAGCAACTGTTTAGGTGATAAGTAGTGAAAGCCTTTCTCTTGCTAATGTTAGTACTACACATCAGATAATGGTATCAGGACTATCAGCTACGGTAATGGTAAAGACCAGGATAAGGGTGAGTCCTTTATATATAGGGATGACAGGCATGATGATAGCATACCAATATCTGCTTTTATAGAAATCAACCTGATGTATCTCTATTTCCTAACTAGGTAATCTACCACTTCATTTGAGTTATTCCAAATCCGTGACTTATTCTGAACAAAACTTGTTAGAAGGGCCTGGCCAATGAGCCTAGCACTGCCCATAATAGCTACTCATTATGCAAGGTGTTTTTGTTTTCATTCTTGAGTTCTACATACCGAAGGAATAAGTTATGTTTTGACTTACTGTTTCTTCCACCATCTATAAGCTTTGCCAAATGAACATTATACTCCCCAAGATCAAGCAGATCATAACAAATAAGTCCATTAACAATCTCCAAGTTAAAATTCTTCTCTCCATGTGAATATATTACCTGCACAGGAAGCCCAATTAATAAACACAAAATACATAAATAAATTGCAACAAATGTAAATAAACATGCCACTAGACAATTCTACTTTGCAGGACAAGAAAAGAGTGCTCTAAAAGTCACTAGATATATAGAAACATGCCACTTGGTCACTGATCCATAGATGTCATGTGTGTTGGTATGATCATGTATGCAAGATTGCAACTATAAACTGAAAGTGTGTGCGTGTTGTGTTGTATGGGTTCTTATACCATTTTATTATCTTCTTAATATAGTGATGCGTTTTCGAGGAAAAAAAAAAACTATAAACTGAAAGTGTCTAGAAGGTGATTGTGGATGGCACATGGATCATCTTAGTTATCCAGAGCAGAAATTTGGATTCACAGTGCTGACGCCTAGGCATCCATAATTCGCTATAAAACCGAAAAGGGCAAAATGACTAGCTTGCACATTTAGGGACTTAGGGTTCTGCTAGTTAATATGTTCAATTCTTTAATGTTGGCTAAAAACAGCATTTTTAGGTCTAATTGCTGGATGTTGGCCTAGGATGTACTAGAACATTGTAGATCTTGTTGTTCTGTAGAACTCACCTCTTAGCTTCTGTAGTTACCTCCAACCACAGAAAATTCCAGATAGTTAGCACCCTTTCGCCCACCCCACTTTAATCTACGCTAACATCTTCATCGATTACCCCACCTTTCTGTAGCATCAGCCCCAAATATCAAAAGGTATCTTGCTTGGGCACTACCTGACCCTCCAAACTAATGCCTCCCTCATGTCTAGTATCAATGATGTGGAAACTAATGCCACAAAAAGTGTCCACCATTGACATATGACCGCCGCCACCTCCATCTCAGCTTCAAGATCCAGTACAGGTCGGCTCCAAGATCCAGTACAGGTCGGCTCCAAGATCCAGTTTACTTTCCTCCTAAATCTGCTGATTCTTATCTGAGGCCATTGTGTCAGTTCTATCGTACTTGTTTTCTTAGATGAGATGGCAGTAGTATGTTATCAAGATGAATTGGCCTGAACAGCACAAGAAAAAATGTTTCTATAAGAGGTACTGGAGCTGAAAAATTGTTTATGTTGACTTAAATGTGCACATCTCAGTGTCTATTCGTCTTTGTGTGTTCTTGGATCAACTAGGATCTCCTGGGCACTCAAACCTGTTGGATTTTGGTGTAGAATTGAATCTGAATTTCTGATAATATTGTCACAAAATTGCACATCTTAGCTGCATCTACTGGGTTCTACAGGTCTGTCTTTTTGGACAAACTCTTGAGCTAATAAGTACACAGCTGTATTATTGTCAAGCAGCCTTTGTTTTTGTTGTTATTGACTTTATACCTAAGAGAATGCTCTGCAATATAGATTGTCATCATAGATGTGTGAGGACTTCTTTTTACATTTACCAATGCTTATGTTTTAGGTCCATTTTTGTTCAACAGTTGGGTTTCTTGTTTTTGGGTGGTGGGCTAGCCATGATTCACCCTTGTGCAGATCCTCTACTGAACCTATTTCCTGATTTATCTAAATAAATTACTGGAGTTCCATGTACATTCACAGTTTTCCAGGTGAATGTATGAGTTGGGTAATAATATCTTGATTGTCTTGCTTCTTTCCTAGAACAAGAACTTAGCTTGTACTAGTTATGCACATAGCTTGTTTCTTGTCTGTCCATGCTCATGCTTCTGGACGTCGCTGTGTGCATAGCTTGTACTGTAATAACATTGGCTAGACAGATTAAGCATATTCACATATGCTGGACATTAAATATAACAGTTATTTACATTTCATTACCTTTCCTGTATAAATCATGTTAGTCCTCGGATCACAGTTAATTGGTAACTGAATGTGCTTTCTATTGACACTCAACTGGCTGTGCTTTCTTTTGACAGTCAACACCACAACAACTCTACTCTCACCGTCAGACAGCGAGGTCAGACCATGTCCCTCTATTTGATCTTGGCAATTTGTAGCATGACAATGAGCCTGCCTGTAGCAGCACTAACAGTTACTGGTAGTAAAAGACAAGCATAGGATAGGATGTCTATCTCAGCTGCATGCATATGATTTGTTTCTGCAGTCCAGGTTCAATATTATTAGTTCCTGTTAATTTAATGTTCCATTTGCTACAGTCCATGCTTAATACTTTAGTGTTTGTTTATGGAAAGGTACTTACAGTCTACTTCTACAGAGTTCCATTTTTATAAAGAGCTAGAGGGTCTTTGGTCAGGTCTTTCATCTCTGTCATAGCGATTAGTTTCAGTCAGTAAGTGGGTGTGTGTGTGTGTTTGGGTCTCTGTATGACTCCTTTCTCAACTATTATTAATACAATGATACACAGTTCTCCTGCGTATTGGAGAAAAAAATATAAAGAGCAGAATATCTAAGTATGTTTTTGTTTTTGTATGTGTATCCTAAGCATCGAGCTATGCTGTTATGGTTATGTCGGGAAACTGGAGGTGGAGTCAGCTAACACCCAAAAGGAGATGGAGGACCGTGCTGGGTAAACATTGTATCCATAGTTAATTTACTCATATATACTGTGATGACCATGACCTGTCTCCTTAAGCAATTTGTTAGTTTGTCCTGTGCTCTCCTTGAGGAGAGGCTTCAGGAGTAATAGAACATCATGATTTCATTGTTCAGAAGGAAACTGAAGAATGCCATGTTGAGACTAATGTTCAGAACAAAGTACTGTAGGAGTACTGAGTTTTTAGCTATTGATTTATTTATGTATGTAATTATGATGATGCAGAGCATGTAATTATATCAAGTAACTGATGTTTTTATCTTTCTTATGATCTTTAGATTTTCATTTTTTTCTTGATTTTAGCATGTCTATAACTGACTTTTTATCTCTTTTGGTTCACATGTATGATCTTCCCTGGAGTCAGATGCTCCCAAACAGCAGCAGGGAATAGGGTTGATCTCCCCTGCCGTGGAGGGTGGCCCGAGTCACAAAAATCCCCCTATGAGCTGCTGTTCCCAGGGCGGACCTGCCCTCTCCTCCCAAACGAAGCCTTAGTGGAGTTAGAGTGGTTCTTTGTAAGGGTCTTTTAAAGGACCATCTCTTCTCTCTTCAATACAAGATATGCAGCTCTCCCGTGTGTTTCAAAGAAAAAAAAAGTCTCTCCCCACTAAATTCAAATATAATGCATAGAGAGAAAACTATCCCGATTCCTACAGCAGTAAGTAGATTAGCACAAAAAGAAAAGACCATAGAATCAGATCTTCACCAAAAAAAACTAGAAGTGACATTGATCAAATTATACTTTAGAATAAAAGGAGATGACTACTGTGGAGAAATATACCCAGCTTGTTAACTCTTTCACGATAAGTTTGCAAACATCACGCACTGCAACAAGGGTTGCTAGAAGCCATGTGACAAAAGTGCTCTTTGACGCATTTTCATACAAACTTTTGAAAACCTGGAACAAAAACAGCAAAGGGGAAAAAACTCAAGGAAAGAGAAAATAAATGGAACAGAACGTGTAACATAACTGATGACAAACCTTCTGTGCAACTGCTAATGCGGCTTCATCCTGACTCACACATCTGCACAAGATATCAGGAACTTCGGCGATAACAGACTAAACACAACAACAGTCATAGATGCCACTTTGTCAAGAAAGGATTAATTTATGAGAAAATGTATCTAGCCTACCAATAGAAGAAATTATTAAAATATAAAAAACATGAAACCCCAAGTAGGAAATATTCAAATATGTAGCCAGCAGGCTGACCTGAATTTCCACATCTTTTCCATTGTTCGCAATCAAGGTTTCGAGCTGAAAGATACAGAGAATAGGGAACTTGATCAACAATACAGTTGCCCAAAATGTGCACAAGACATTAACACAGATGGCATCTAGAGCAGAAACAAATAAAGCAAATTAACAAGATCTAATAGTATTGTGATTTGCAATTGAAGATTATTTGCATATGCCAAAAAAGAAATGACACAAATCCACATGCAAGGTTTCAAACTATAGCAGATAACATCGACAAACATTACATGAAGTTACTCCAATTTTATGTTAATTTAGTGCCTGGCATACTGGCATAGATCATGATGTTCCTCTATGAAGCTACTGGATCCAATATAGTTATTTCACAATGTACAAAATAATATTACCTTCTGCCAAACATGTTGATATCTGTCCAATGCATCATCAGTATTCAGCAGTTCTGGAAAAGCAGATCCTAGGCGACTGATAGCAACTGCGGGTGAAGGTGGTACTGCAGAACCTACATCCTGGGAGCATAGTCGTGCAAAGTTTAATCAAGAGTACCCTTTAATCAAACACTCTTCAGTTTTACTTCATGTGAGCAGAAGACTATGAGCTACTAACTTTAGTTGCAGTTGCTAGTTCACCCACTAGAAGGTCACCAGAGGCCATAGGAGGAAAAATCGATGCGACATTTGTGATTCCACAAGCTTGGCCAGAACTGTCAGTCATACTAATTTGAGCAGAAATACTGTCATGGAAAAATATAATACATCCGAACAAGGTGCTTCAATCAATGTACAAGTAAGACAAAAGAGGGAAGTCCACATCCTTACCTTAAAAGTTGTGTAGCACCAGTATCTACCTTGTCAGGTCTTAGTTCTGTTGAATGATTTGCAGATGTGAATGCAGCAAATTGGAGAGTTGAGAAACTACTGGAGGCTGATGCTGCTAAAATTGGTCCATGAACTGAAGCAGTACTGGATTCGGTTGGGGCAATGACCACTGATGTAGCAGAAGTTGTTGCACCAGCATTTTGACTACTCTGGCTATGCCACACAGTGATGAAGTCCTGAAATTGACATCAAAATAAGATGCAGGTGTTGGAAATGAAAATTAACTGAAAATGAAGAAATTCATAATGCTATTTCACCTCGTATACTCGTCGTTGGACAGAAGACAAATTACCAGAAGGCTTAGGACAAAGTACATCGGGGACACGTGTAAGACCTTGAGTGTAAGGAGAAACATCATAATAAGCGGAGCCTTGTAGTTCCTTTTGTCTCCTGAGTTGTGCAAAAGGTTGCTTTATGTCTCCATCAATCATCTCAACAGCCTGCAATAATACCACTGGCACTGTGATTCTGCAAATCTCATAGTTTGCCCTATGCCACTATTACCATCATAGAATATAATATATGTAACAAATTGTTAGATAATCACATTATGGGCATTGTGGGCTGCTACATGGGCTGAGGTGCCATGGCCTTGAGCTGTGCTGCGATGGCACCCTTAGGGGTTTATGGTAGTTGATTCTAGGTTAGGCAAGGATCTCTGTTGGTTAGGCAAGGAATCAACTACCGGATTTCACCCTATTTGGAGTCGAAGAACACCGGATCTTGAAGAGGTCACGCCACATATGGCTAGTGAACCCGATCCTACCGCAGCTGCGAAGAGCGTAGGGATAGGAGATTGGAGGGCGGGGGCGAGATTGACGACGCCGGGGCGCCGTGGCTGAGCAGGGAGGCGGTGGCTGAATGCGTGGCTGCTGCCCTAGATGTGACTTGCTTAATTAATTCCTAGATTGTTAAGGGGTATTTATTCCCTTCCAATACAAACTTGATTACAACTCTATAATAACTTAATAAGAATACCAAATATGAAAAGGACTCTAGTTAGGGGGTGTCCAGCCCCCCTCCCCTATGCGCCGACCAGGATGCTGCGCCAGCCAACTAGCCTGCGGCTCGGGCCCGGTGCTGATAGGCAAAGACGATCATAACAAATAAATAGAATTTATAGAAAGTTTTTTTAAAAAAGAATATGCACATTCCTAAAAGGCCCAAAAAATGTGAAAGAGGCACCTTGCGTGTTGCCACAGTCTCTGTAAGAGCACATCCAAGATCCAGATTATCATTAACAAGAATGTGACTAATTTGTTCAGAGGTTTCACTATTGCTAATCAGGTTCTGAACAAGACTTCGAAGATGAGACAACAAAGCAACACGAAGAGGCTCCTGCATCAGAAACAAAAGAATTGAATTTAATCCTTTGTAGATGCTATCCAACCAAAACATACTAATCTAGTTGAAAATACGACTAAAAGAGTTGAACTTAAGCATGGCTTGGATGTCCTATTATTCCAAAAAGATATGTGACCAAATCAAATAAGAATTTATTAAGAATATATACCTTGGAAGTAACATGGGCTAAACTTCCTGCTAATGTACCAACCATCAAATGTGCAGAGCGAGAAATGATTCCATCATCAGATTCCATTGCATAATCCTACAGTAAAGTAAATGCAGTCTGTTACAAATAAATCCACCAATAATACAAATATCTATGCCAATTGCTGATCGACGATTACTGAAATATTACAATATGTTTACCTTTAGAATAAGTTCCTTAGTGGTTCGGCTAGCTATTGTAACACTTCTTTGAATAACAGGACCTATAATCTCCTTAATAGCCTTATCTAATGCCACATCCATGATTCTATGAAGATCAACAGTGTTGTCAGATGATTAAAAGAAACTGTAGTGTAAGGTAAGCTTATATAGAGAAACATACTTGTTATACTGCAATTGTGGGCCAAGTGAGTTAAGCTTTTCATTAATTCTGAAATATATATCAGCACGTGGAATTGCTGCCATAAGCTGTAAAGAATCCATTAATGGATAAGTATAGAAATATTGAAATTAAAGAAACGGAGAAGGGCATGGGGATAGAAAAGCAATGAGTCTCCACCTGACTCAAAGAAAATGGGGACGGTGATTGTGTTTGAGGTGGTGGTGCAACCTGGGTCAGGCTGTGAGAGCTAACTTGTTCAGGCATGATTAAAGCAACCTTATCATCCTCAACCATACTGTTTGGAGGTAGGCGAATAGGTGCTGCATACTGCACAACAGAAGTACTCTAGGTGAATTGAAATATTAGAAAAATACAAAATGCAAAAAGCTGAAATCTTCACTGACTGAGAGAAGTGAACCGACCTGACTAAGCATATTTGGAAGGCTTGTAGCACGTGAAGTGCTATTAATTTCAGGTTGTAGTTCTACATGGTTCAGTGAAGGAACGATACCGGAAGAGGCCTCCGCTGCTGCAGGTGTTTGAGATGCAATAACATCTTTATTTGAAAAATCTGGATTTCCGACAACCTGCCGAACCCGGTCTTTAAGAAGAGAAGATGGTTTTACATCTTTCATGTCTACACTAAGATTCTTAAACAAGACCTATGACAACAAATAATCACAATTAGATATCATTCTTTTAAGCAGAACATATCCCTATTACCACAACTTTGAATATGCACAGACCTCAATGTCAAACTTGAGGTTCATTTTGAGATTAGGTAGATTGTATATCTCAACAAGAAGACTAAGAATACCCATCGTCCAGGGATTTGGAGGACGATATGCTATACTTGATTGGCAAGGTTCAAGAATCTGAAAAATCAACAGTATCACATGACAAGCACAATAATGGTTATGTTTCTTTTTCCTTAATACAAAATAAGATAAGATAAGATAAAGATAAAGAGCAGCACCTTTGAAGTAAACGGAATGACCGCAATCATCAACCCCCTTTCATAAGCCTGAAAAGGGGAAATCAAAATTGAATGTCAGGTCAGGAAGAAGCATCATGGCTAAAGCTTCATCTGCTTGAACTGCTTGACAAGCCTCATTGCACCACTACTTAATTCAGCATTCAATCAAGATTCCAAAAGCGAAATGCAGCGAGAGATGCACAGAATTAACAAAGTTTAGAAGTTAGAAGATTGGAAGAAGCTACTAACAGCAAAATATACAGGTTACGAGAACAAGAATGACACAAAATTATAGAATGAACAAAGAAAAGAAACTGATGTAAACACAAGTATTTACCTGAACTATTAAGATTTTGGGGTCAATTTCCTTTGCTCTCAATGTTTGATTCCTACCTATAGTGCATTTTCCAAGCCAGCTACCAAGATTTTTTAGCAACGAACGCTCTTCAGAACTAGATTTGATAAGATCCGACCGTAACAAGACCTGTTGGGGAGAAAAAAGTCTCAAGCAGAGCATGACCAAAAAAAAAAAAGATAAATATGAGTGGACATGACCTTGCAGTTCTCGTATGTAGCTTTCATTATTTCCTTATTCAATGATTTTGAATTAACCTTGTCAAAGAATTTCAAATACAAGTCATGGAAATTCGGTTCAATGCTTGCCCTGCGAAGACATGCGCACAATCCTAAAATTGAACATATTTTGCTGCATTGAAATAAAAGAAAGTACAATTGTATCATCAATGTCTACCTTTTCATGACCATGTATTGTGCAAACCAAGGATAATAATGCTCCTGTAAAACCTCATTAAACTCTTTTGCCTTGGCCTCCATATTAGAAATGGAAATATTATTGATCATGAAGAAAATTTTGTCTTGAACTTCAGGTGGTGGAGCCTAGGTGGCAACAGAAAAGTTAGTCTAAAATAAAACTTATGCACTATCTTACAGAATAAGGATCCAAATAAAATAATAAAAACTATACTCGATGCCCTCAAAACCTGATCTATTGTGTCCTATAGGTCTTCAAATTAGATTCTAGTCTTTAGGGTTCCCACACAAGTTTACAAAGACTTCTGGTGTTAATTCGCCCTAAAAACTAAACAAATATAGTGTATATCTACATTCAGATTTGTGCAAGCCATTTTCAGAGGAACTGGCTACTTATGAATAGGCAATGCTCTTTTCCAGATAGGGCCCTTAAAGGCACCAGGCCCAGATGGTTTTCCGGGCCATTTTCTTCCAAAGGAACTGGCTACTTATGAAGGAAGATATTATACCGGCTGTGCAAAAGTTTTTTGACACCGGCGAAATGCCTGAAGGGGTTAATGACACCTGCATAGTTTTGATTCCTAAAATATCTAATCCAGACACGTTGAATGACTTTAGGCCAATAAGTCTGTGCAATGTCCTTTATAAAATTGTTTCTAAATGTAGAATATTATTTCCCCAAGCCAAAGTGCATTCATCCCGGGGCGCATGATCACAGATAACACCCTCATCGCCTTTGAGGGCTTGCATGCTATATACTCAAGCAATGATGCCCGGAGTGAATTAGTTCGCTTCAACAGCGTTTTATCAGCGCTGTATGCTTCAACACGCGATCTACGCCAAAGGTGATCCGTTGTCGCCCTACTTATTTCTCTGTTTCTGACGGTCTATCGAAATTGATTAACACAGAGGTTCAACAAAATTTGCTAAGAGAGTTGAAAAATTGTCGGGGGCACCTAGTATTTCACACATATTATTTGCAGATGATATGCTTATGTTTTTTAAAGCAAACATGGAACAGGCACAGAAGGTCAAGGAGATCATTGAGACATATGAAAGGAGCACCGGACAGTTGATAAATCCTTCCAAATGTTCGATAATGTTTAAAGGTGATGAGACTCAGATCAGCAGGTGCTTAGTGAAGAACCTGCTTGGCGTCCAATCAACAGCCTTCGAAGCCAAGTACTTGGGCCTTCCCACGCTGGCAGGGAGGATGAAAAGCGCTTTCAACCCTAAAGGAGAGGTTGACCAAGCGCATGAATGACTTTACGGAGAAATACATGTCGGCGGCGGCGAAAGATGTGTTGATCAAAGCAGTGGCACAGGTGCTGCCTACGTACATTATGAGTGTATTCAAGCTGCCACTGCTATTATGCGACAACTTGACGTCCATCATCAGGGATTTCTGGTGGAGCACAGAGAAAGGATGAAATAAGACTGCTTGGATAGCCTGGACGGAGCTGACCAACTGGAAAAATCAAGGCGGGCTGGGCTTCAAGGACCTAAGAATTTTTAACCAGGCCTTACTTGCTAGGCAAGCATGGCAGCTCCTTGAAAATCCTGATAGCTTATGTGCCAGGCTTTTGAAAGCATGGTATTATCCAAGAAGCCTGCTGGTGGACGCAATAATATTTGTGAACAAGAGGAAGAAACAATCAGTCACCTCCTAACAGCATGTGTGTTTGCCCAGCAGTTTTGGCATCGATTATTACGAAAGATGGGTCTTCAGGAACTCACTCCTACACTAGACAATGTTGATTTTTACTCTTGGTGGCGGCGGGGATGTGAGAGAATTAGCACAGTCACAAAACGTGGTTTTAATACCTTGGTTGTGTTGGGAGCATGGACCATTTGGAAGGCAAGGAACGATGCCGTGTTCAATAGGGTCACCCCAAGGTTGGACAGAGCTATCCTACTTGCCCAGGAAGCTGACCTCTGGATGCTTGCAGGTGCAAAGGACCTAGGTGCATTGGTCGCTTCTGGACTCCCTAGATAGGCTGGTCCTAGTGTGTGGACATTTCAAGAATGCTTTGACGCGTGTGTGCACGCATCTTGAGTATTCGTGTGTGTGTGAGTTGTACGGCCATTTTGGCCTTTCCTTACTTCTATTAATGAAATGATATGCAGCTCTCCTGCATATTCGAGAAAAATAACACTGGCGAATTCGTCACAGACCTGCAGGCCATGATGCATTGCCTTGAGCTCCTGAAACAAGGTTTGGTTTGGAGAATAGGACATGGCAAAAGCGTGCAGATTTGGTGCGATCCTTGGCTTCTAAGGCAATTTACTTGCAAGGTCACGTCGAGACATGGAAGATGCCGAATGCATTGGGTGGCAGACTTGCTGAACGTGGAAGGGACTGGTTGGGGCTATAACAGAATTACGAAGATCTTCAACGCTGTGGATGCCGAAGCGATCACGCGTATCAGACTGTCGGAGAGAAGGTCTGGAGACGTGCTGGCCTGGCATCTGGAAAAATCGGTGTTTTTTCTGTTAGAAGTGCTTAACAGCTCGGCTGGGTATGAAGGGACTATGGTCGCTTGCGGTACCTCTGAAGGCACACATGTTTGCCTGGAAGCTGAGCAGAGATATTCTCCCAACCAAGAAGAATAAGCACATCAGAAGAATTGAGCGTGAAGCACGCTGCTCACTCTGCGGTAGCTCAGTGGAGGATAGTTTTCATGCAGTAGTTGAATGCCCTCAGGCCAGATGCTTGAGATTGGCTATGAGAAACCACTGGCCACTACCTGATGAACGCCTCCGAGCAACTCCAGTGGAGCCCCTAAATAGGCCCCTATTCTAGATCTAGGGACTTGGTCAAAAAAAATTCACTCCAATGCACCTCCTATTTGGGCTCCCATTTTAGAAGGGCCCTCAAAGTTTAGTTTTGGGTCCCCAGGAATGAGGCCCTCCTATTCCTCTCCCCCAAATTAGGGACTATGGCTGGAGTTGGACTTTGAATTTGGCCCTCAAATTTTACAAGCCACCTCCCAAATGAAAATATAGGGACTTGATTTGGGGGCTATGGCTGGAGATGCTCTCAGAACAGGCCCGGATTGGTTACTCCTGCTGTATAGCTGCACTAAGGAGGAGGGTGAATTATTGATTCTAATTGTCTGGCAGGCATGGACAACACATAACAACATGACACATAATGCCGATAATCTAAAAATAGCTGACTCTGTTTATTTCTTACTTAATTATCGGGAATCCCTGTTGCAGGTCCGACAACAGGTTCAGTTAGAGGATGCGAAAGCGAAAGGAAAAAGGTAGGTCTGAACATCTAGCCAGACACCGTGTGCAAAACCAGCAGTGAAAGTGCATTGGGAGTCGCCACCGGAGGGATGGACGAAACAGAATGTTGATGGTTCGTTCATTGAGCAGACAGGAGAAGCTGGTGTGGGTGTGATCATTAGGAACCATAAAGGGAGGTGCTCCTAACTGCATGGAGGGCTCTATTCCACTGCGCCTCAGCGGACGAAGCAGAAGCAATGGCTTGTGCGGAAGGCCTCCGGCTAGCCTAACAATGGTACCCGGAGCCAGTTAGTGTGGAGTCCGATAGTGCAAGGATTCTAAAAGCTATGATTCTAAGTGCTGATAGATCGGAAAACAGAGGCACTATCATGGAGGCCAAGGAATATTTGCAGCTGCTGGTGGATTGGAAGTTTCAGAAGGTAAAGCGAGAAGGCAACAAGGTGGCCCATGAGTTGGCACATTTAGCTAGACGGGATACACATACTGCAACATGGTGGGGGCAGGCGCTTGCATGCATTCTAGACCTCATCAATTCTGATTGTAACTCTTCGTCTAGTTAATAAAGCTCGCTTTTACCCCACAAAAAAAAAAACAAACCTCAATGGGTGTATCCCTTTGTTCAGCTGCAGCAACAAGAGTCTCGATATTTAAAGCTGATCCAAATCCTGTAGAGTAGGAAGGTTGTCGAAGAATGCCTGCAATACAATGGGACATATCACAAATCTAGCCATGCCTATATTAAGAGCAGAAATAACTACAGTTAGCTACCACCTTCCTGGTTAGTATTTACTCTATGTGAGCGTGAAAATAACCTGATGGAGCTGAACTTCTAGGTCGTAGAAAACCAGAAGGTTGTGAAAGAGCTGATACGCTGCTAGAATGATGGGGTGAAGCTTGAGACGACAGTGATACAGTAGCCTGCACATGTTCAGATTTTGCAACAATTAATGAAAACATAGTGTTAAACTGAATATTCAAGAGATGCAAAAGTACAGAATACAGCTTTCTACATTTGTCAAGCATCACACGACATGGAAATGTAATATCATACAGTACCTTTGAATTGACACCCAAATCACTAGTTGAAGTGAGAGGAGGTTGACCAATAGCCATGATGGTTTTTGTTTGACTGGTATTTGTAGAGCCTTTGGACATCTCCCCGAGAAATCCCTGATTCCTCTGTTGCAATGCAAAGGAAGAAATTGTCCTATCTAGTTGTGTTGGAGTTGAATTTATGAACTGCCATGATGCTTCAGAAGACTACATACACGAAGCATTTGTTCAGAAAAAAGAAATAGGTGATGATGTACATGAATAACCTTCTTAGAAAAGTGGCAAAAAAAACATGCACAAACAAGCTTCTGTTACTACAACCAGTTGAATGTTTCCTTCTTGACCTAATGGATGTGAGTGTACCTCTATGTTTTCAATAGATTGTGAACCAGAACCTCGCTGATCCACAGGAAGCATGGGGTTCAAATTGGGCTCATTTTGACTCAACGATATCTTGGCAAGTGCTTGCTCGATAGCAGAAACTAACTCAGCATGTGTCCCACGAAGATGTGAAATCTGCAGTATATGATTGCAATATTGTGGCCATTCAATTACTCGATCCATAAACTGCTCCAACGCTGTTGTACCAAACATAAACATCTGCGACCATCATGCAATCAGATGTAGAGGTTTCATAAATAAGTTTGTGATGGAGGAGAGTAGATACAACTGAAAGAAAACAACCATAGATCATAGACAGACCTTTGAATCAATGGATTTACGCAGGGCATCAAGAACACCCCGTAGAGCAGTTCCAAGTGCCAGGTGGGCCACAAGTTGATGTTTTATGACAGAGCCTATATCCAAACAGAAAAACAGAATCAACTTCCTTAAACAGATAATAACTCTAGATACTCAGACATGGTAAACAAAAATACATAGCAAAACATAATCAAAGAACATGGTAGCTTGGTCATTTGAACAATGCTGCCAAGTATTTTTAACTTAGACAACCCAGATACAAGCAAAGCATGTGTGTGGGACACAAATATTTCTTCCGCAAGACCAAAATGAGTATTGAAAAGAAACCAGAATCATGAAAAAAAAAATTGAAACCACCTAACTCGTGTATCTCTCATAAGTCAAAACTGCCACACTATTTTCCAAATATTAAACCAAAAAAGAGTCACAATGAACCAAGACCAAACTACATATTTGCATAAAAAAACAAGGGAAGATGTCAGACGGCTTGGTAAGCAAAAGCAAAGCTCTAGTAGACAATAACATGCTGAAATACATTGCAACTGTTAGTAAATAATGTATTGTCCAGTGCAAATGTGTTTCTGTATAAATTTAGGAACACAAAGCAAGAAAAGCCAACACTTACCAAAAAGCACAGCAGCTAATTTAAGTTGTGCATCTGGATACTTCGGGAAGAACTTGTATTCTTCAAACAAATTTGAGATCATGCAGTTGAAAATTGATTGCTCCCTGTTTACCCATAATATTATCAAATAAAGACATCAGCAAGTGAACAAACAGAATAGACAGAATTCAACATTAAAACAAGTCATCGCAGACAAAAAGTGAAAGAAACAAAAGATGTTGACAGTTGTTACCAGAATATAACTCAAACAGCTAATTTACATGACTCTGTATGCAAATAAAAGAAGTCACTTGATACATGCCGTTGCACCAAGGTCATGATTTTTTGAACTGAAATTCAATAATTGGGTGCGTGAGCTTCGAAGACTTCGTATCGGACGCAGACACGTGGATCCGGTCTTCGTATCGAAACCAGGTAGGCCGCGGACGCGTGAGCTCCGAGTGGAGGATGATTTGTATCGTGCACAAACGCGTGAGCAGGGATTAAGATTTGGTATTACCGGGTAGATGATGGCATTAGAGTATTTTTAGGTATAGAGGTATAGATAATGGAAAGGGCACTAGTGTACTAGGCCACCAGCTCCCTCACTCACATGCGGAACCCAGGCATATGCCAATGAGGACACAATGGCTAAACCAACTATTCCCTCCATTCCAAATTATAAGACATTTTGATTTTGGCTTTTCTAGATACGTAATTTTTGTTTGCACCTAGAGATACATTATGTTTAGATACGTATCAAAAGCAATATATCTAGAAAAGCCAAAATGTTTTATATTTTGGAACGGAGGGAGTACAAAGCCCTTAGGAAAAATGAACTACATATATAGCAGCACCATGTCGAAAATAGAAGATCGTGGTAACATTAATTAGTACAGATACAAAAGGCCTGAAAACCAAAAAGAATCAATTTAAAGCCACAGGCCCACAACATAGTATGCATATAGTACAATATTTTTATATAAAGAAATAGTCGCACAGCGCCTCACTATGTGTCATTTTATTAGCTAACTAGTTTTGCAGTTTGATATGATACACACATTTGAGTCAGATAGGCAACAGATTAAGCGGAACAAAGATCAAGTATGGAAAATTGAAAAATACCTCTTGTCTTTTGATTCTTTGAAGCGTGCAAGCATCTGTATCATAGCTTCAATGCTTATCTGTCCAGCAAACATCTGTTGAAAATAAATATTTGCCTGAGCTTCAATGTCTTCAGAACCTCCATCAGAAGAAGGCATGTCCCTTCCTATATCACCACGAATACTTGATTCATACACTGATTCAACTCTCCTTAGTTCATCCACCAGTTGGTTAGACAGCAGCTGCCCCGAGTGAGAACGAAGAACCTGTAAATGTACATCATTTGCTCATATGTTTACTCATTTGATTTGAAAAGTAAGTCCATAGAACATAACAAAAGCACAAATGAGAATAAGATAACTGAAACCTTTATAAATATAGGGCAAGAGTCCCAGCAGATATTTGAAAGAGTAGCTTGAAGATGTTGTGTGGCACCTTCCACAGCATTATAATTTGTGCTTATCATAATTTCTTTCAAGAACTGAACACATTCCTGGGAGCGTAGTAATAGCATGTAAATCATAATGCCAAGAAGAACTCGCAGTACATATAAAAAATGGAAACATCTTCATGACTATGTAGCATGATTGGTGAAGTCATGTGTATTACCTCAAGAAAGATTTCTCTTTGTGCACTCAACTTTTCAGTCAGCCATTTTTCAAGATGGCTATGGTCCTTCCTAAAGGCAGCTGTAGCAAGTCTAATGCTAAATGCAAACGGGGTGGAATCAAGGACAGTAGCCAAGATCTGTTTCAGGAGGAAAATGAAATTTGGTTATGGTTCAAGCAGTAACTAAATCCGTTAATATCAGAAGAAACTATTATTGCACTGCCAATCCACCTACAAAAATTTTGTAATTAAGGCTAGTGTAAAAAAATTCTTCAAAGTTCAAACAGAGCAGCACATAATTGGCCAATTGCAATTATGCAATAGATGTCTAGGACTTAAATCTACAACAAAACTGAAATACAACCCAAGGTTGCTTCTGTGAAGTGTTTAATTTTATGAGCTGATCCAATGTGGACTAAGCATCTTCTTTCAATCTTTCAAAGCTCATATATACTCCCTCCGTCCACGAATATAAGGCCTGCACGTATTTCAAAATTCAAACTTCGTTATCTTTGACTAACAATTAGCCTAATTATATTAAAAGTTTGTATTACAAAAGTAGTCACGTTAGATTTGTATTTAGAAATACTTTCTAATGATCAAACTTTTCAACATCAACATCAACAACATCAACAAAGCCTGTAGTCCCAAGCAAGTTGGGGTATATATTCTAAGAGAAATTATATATTCTAAGAGAAATTATAGGTCAAAATATGTTTTTGAAGACCGCACCAAATCAAATCACGCCTTATATTCGGAGACGGAGGGAGTATTATCAATTCATATGCCATGTTGGAGCCTCCGGTGTGAAATGTATTATCAAATCCATTCTTGTGTTAATGCATGTTATCCACAGTTTAAACATTAAGAATTGTATAGTACCCTCAGTCCTCACCATCACTTTAGCTAGTTTATAGTTTATATTTTGCTTCTCCATGTGCAACCATTGCTTAGAAACACCCCGCCCCCCCCCCCAAACTTAACTTTCTATTCAGTTTTTTCCTGTAGTGTTAACAGACTAGTTTAGCAGTCAAGAGTTGCCATTAGCATATATCCAACTTAAACGGTCAATGTGGCAAGTACAAGTTTGAAGTTTTCCATGACAATATTCACATGCATACAATAAGAATCAGCTTACCCAGTTAGAACTTACTACGTCACATGAATAACAAGGACAATTCAACTTGCAAAAGAGAATTGTAATAAGTTTGTTCAGTAGCCAACTCCTACATAAGTGTCGTCTACTGTACTACCTTTAGGTCTTCACATATCTCAACAGTTCGCAGAAGACAACTTATGTCAGAATGAGCATTAACAAATCCTCGAAGAGTAAGGTAAGGATTGATATGCCAGAGATAATTCATAAGACTGCTGTGCATGGTGTTCTTCACCACAGAAGGAAAAACACAAGACAACACTTCATGCTGGATGAGATTATATGTAGTCTGCAAAAGATGATTACAGTTCATGATAGTTAACAAATATGAACTACTCAAGGATGCAGCAAACAAATATGATTAATTCTGAGACACTACGGACTAAAAACATACATTGATATGGCTAACGCCAAGAAGTAACACTTCAGGACAATTGATCAGAGGATAATCAAGAATTGCTTGCACTGGCTTTGCATAGCCAAGTTCGGCAAGCTGACATAACACCTCAAGAAGGTCAAGACAGTACCAAGCCTGGTTGCCTTGGTTACGATTTCCCAAGTCTGGAAAAGACTAAAGAATACGACAAAGGTTATATGTGTGTTTGTTTATTAAGAAGCAAAAGTTGACAATATACTAGGATGAGATACCATCTTCCTGGTACAATGTGCGAAAGTAAATGCATCATTTGGCAAAGCCACTGCATGTTTCAAGAATGATAGCTGTCCTTCTGTATTATTCCACAGTGACCCACAGATGGCATGAAGTGGGAATGGATCCTACATGATTCCATGAACAAGTCAGCTGAACAGTTCAGAAATCTAGTATCCAGAACAAGAAATGATGGTAAATACCTTGCAGGCTCTAGAATATATAGACATCAATGAACGAAAAGCTGCTTCATCAGGGATAATGAAACCCTCATGGTCAAGATTTTCTATTACATGCGTCCAGTTAGTTCCAGGTGCCTGCATTTTGCAAGTACTGTAAGAGAAAGAAATGGAAAAAAAACAAATGAACAGCAAAAACAAAGATAGTTAAGTCTCACAATTTCATTGATTGAATCCACAAGGACATCAATGTTCCACGCAGTCAACTGAGATGAGTCAATTGTTTGGTTGTTCCCAAAAGCTGAAAGGAATATTGAATATGTATTTTGAGCTTCTCCAACACCAATACGAGTGCAAGCCACCGCCCCTAGTAACTTAGAGATTCCCATATCATCAAGATGCTCAAGGAGTGATAACATTTCTTTACAATGAGTAGTATCAGAAGTACATCCATATCCTAGTTCACTGATGATATCCGGCAAGCTTATTTGTTTTCCAATTTCAGATAGAAGGGAGTCAAAATCATCATCTGAGCTACCAATGCACATCTCTGTATATCTGTAAAACACAAAGAAAGCAAAGAAAAATTTGTGAATAAGGCATCCTGATAAATGGAACAAACATATATATACATGAGACAACTCTGAAAACCTCAAAGAATTTGCTCGATCACTATTGGCTTGCTGAAGTGGGACAGGAAAATAGAATGGCCCCTCTTCGACTTTTAATAGGGAAACAATGTTAGTAAAAGAGTCCATATGCTTTGAGAGGCCTTCAGTCTGGAGAAGAAACATAACAATCTCCTGGATCCGTTCATTTGATACAGAATGAGTTGAGCATAACTCCTCAATTTGAGCAATTGTAAATTTTCTCCCTGCATAGAAAGAATCAGATAAGCATATAAAGGAAGTGAACTAAGTTCACAAAGCAGATCAATTTCTAATAAAAATAAGGTTTCCGAAATCCAACTATTTACCTTCCAGGTTCAAGTCTGGATTCTCAGAATCTGAGAGAGCAAGTCCAACTCCAACCCTCTCAGCTGCAGATAACTCAAGTTCATTGGACAGTGTTTCAAGGAACCCATCGCTGACAGGTATTGCCCTCAGTGCTTCACAGAAACTGGTGCTAAAGTAGGGTTTTTCCACACAATATCTGAAGATGATGGCTACAAGATCATGTTTCAATTGGTGGTTCTTTGCCCCACCAATATTCAAGAGCATTTCATCCACACAAACTTGAAGCAACAAAACGCACCCATCAGGGCTACAATCCACAAGCTGAAACAATAATAATTAGTACGAAACATGCTAAGAGTGTCTTCAGAGGTAAAGCAAACAAGGATACATGTTCATGTTAAAAAGGAGATTATGGCAGCTAAACCCTCAAACACCATACATTACCCTATATTACCATAACACTAATGGTGTTTCTAAACATGGGATCGACAGTGGACAGATTGTACAGAAACCCTAGATTAATCCTGACACTGGAGTTAATTCTAAGCACGGGATCAACCATGCGCAGATCGTTTGCTGGATCGTGACAAGCAAATTGCGAATCAGTCGTGCAACGCGCTCGACCTAAGCACGGACTCTACGGTTGGGATAGGCAACTGATGCTGGAGTAGTACCTGGGAGAGCTCGCGATATATGGGGTCGAAGGTGGAGTCCTCGGCGCTCTGGATCAGGGCGCGCACCTCCGCGGCGACCGCGGGGCTGAACGGGATCATCCCGCCGGCAGTAAGCGGTGAACAAGGGCGGCGATGCCAACTAGGGCGGGATCGCTGCTGGTTTCTGCTTCTCTCCAAGCACCAGGCGGAGAGAGCGGAGGCGAGGCGAGGCCGCGAGGGTGTCGCTGAGTCGTTGTGTCAGGCCGTGAGACGTCGTGACGATGACTGCAGGGGACGCAAAAACTGAGAAATGCAAGTGCCAGTGTGGGGCGTAGGCCCGGACGGGCCACGTTTCACTGATGTTGCTTGTTCGCTTGCAGATTTTACGTTATCTTCGGGATATTTCTTGTTTTTTTAAGAGGAATAGGACACTTCTTAATTTTTTTTCCGAGAAACAACCCTCCCTCAAACTTTATTCATTAGGGCTAATTTGAAAGAAGGGGGAGCAAAACCATGGGATAGAATGCTAAAAAAAAGCTATTCATAATTAACTAAATTGGTATTCAAATAATATCTCCATGGATTTCCTGAGAAAAGCCAGGGAATCTAGGGGATTTAAGTTTCCAAATTAGCCTTTAGGGAATTGTCTGAAAAAACTAGTTTCTCCTGCTCTCACTGGTTAAAAGAAGGACATTAAATACGTCAGACAAGCTGGAGCCGGTAGAAGCCCTACCAAACCGGACCTATATTACAAACTCATTGAGGAGGAAAGAACCAAACATGTTTTAACAGAAAAAACTAACAGTACTCGTAGCCAAAGTATGAGCTGAGCAATGAGCATCCCATCCCCTACGGTCAAAGTATGGGCATCCCGATTAGATTACTTGGTGAGCTAACTCAATGTTGTCAAAAAGCTTTACCTTTTAAACTCGATCTCCAAGATGATTGGTTCATATCTCCCAAAGCCATCGCCCTAGATACTTCGTCAACTTGAAGGTCATGTCACGAATCCGCTGATGAATTCGGACGGAATAACTAGAACAGAGTCGGGATTTGGGAAAAGCACAGGAGTTTGGGTAGAATAGCAAGAACAGTATAGGTTCAGGAACTCAAAGGAGTTCAGAGTTATGTTCATTCATAGGCCCTCTAGCGATTACAAGGCGTTGTATATATACGCCGGAACAATCAACTCCTTCCGCAAGACACTACGCTAAGACAGTTGTTGCCAGAGCTTTCGACGAGGCCCGTTCATCAGACGGCGTTAGCACAGAGGCATTGTCGGACGATCAACAGTGTTCCCTTCAGTAAACGGCTACTTGGCGTTCTTGTCTGACGGCCGCTTCTTATCCATGACAGGTCCACAAACCTATATTGCTAGAAAGTGTTAGCTTTCGATTTATGGTTTCTAGGCTCTTGGGATGCGTTCAACACTAACTATACGAATGCAACTCATTTGGTGGTGAACAAAGGCAATGCCACATTGCTAAAAAAATATTTTACACTATTAGAGATTTGCACATCTATAACAAAAATCTTAATGACAAATTAAACATGGTCATAGAAGGATGATTTCTATGACAAATTTTTGTTTTGTCATGGATGACTGTTGACATTTATTAGCATTGCTACTAATATGATGTTAGTGTTTGATGATTATTTTTTGTTAATAAGAATAATAATGAGTGCCAAGATTAATATACACAACTGTATATCTGTCGATGTTTTACCACCGATAGCCTGCCACGAGGTTACCTGAGATAGTTGTTCGTGCTTCGGCGAATAGTGAAACCTTGGTGGTTGGACACGCAGGGACACACGGTTTATACTGGTTCAGGCCCTCGATATAGTCGAGTAATAACCCTACGTCTAGTTAGGTCGCTTGTTATTGCTCTGATCTCGTAATACAAGGTGTTGTGTATCGCTCTACGTATCGGGTCTTGCGTAGTATGTTCAGATGTTTTTTGGATGATACCCTCACAAGCCCTTTATAGTCCAGGACTGGCCGAGGGTTGGTCTAATCCTACTCGGTTACAAACTTAGAGTCCTAAGCTATGCTTCGATCTTGTCGTCGTATCCGAGTAGAATTCTGATTTGTTTGCTTGCCTCCCTCTGTGGGCCGAGTGATAGAGGCCCAAAACTCCGGCAAGCCGACCTATAGGTACCCTATAGGATATCCCATCGACAAGCCCCCGAGCATCTCATGATTTTTTTTCAAAGTGTCGGGTTGTTTTGAAAGTAAGCCGAGTTCGTTTTGAAGCAAAATCATGGGATGATCTCCTGTGTCTTCGTCTTGTAGTCTTCTTGCACCTTTTGTTTTTCGATAAAAGGTGCACTCATTGACTGTAGCCCCCGAGCTTTTGATTACTTGGTATAAGTATTCGGAGGATCCGAGAAGAAAGTTTGTGTGGTATGTATTTCCAACACCCGAGCCTTCTCCGAGTTCTTTTAGCGAAAAAGAACTCGGCAGAAGGGTCTGAAATACTCTGCTTCTATCGGGTGGGTACTGTGCATTCACGGATGTGTGGAATCTTGCTTTCACTGTTTGCTTCGGTCAGTTTTTGTTGTTTTCTTACTTTTCTTTCTCGTGACTTTTAGCTTTTGGTGGTCGTTCCTTGTTATATATTTTCTTGTGCTTTCACTGGTAGTTTGATCTCTAGAGTTCTCTTCTTTCTTTTTGACGATCATGCTGCTGAGTGAAACTGAGCAGCCCCCGGACTTATGTCCGCCTTCTGGTATTTGAGTGGCTAGAAGAATTCTTGTGAAAGGAGTTGGAGGTAGACTAACTCCTCGGTTAGATTTTCCTGGGAAGTTTGTTGTAACAGGTAGAAGAATTCTTGTGATGCGGCTTCCATGCCTTCTCTATCTGTCTGCCGAACTTCGGGCTGTAACCGTTGACGCTCCCGAGTTGGTTGAAGTTGTACGTTCCATCTGCCTTGTCGTACATGCTTGCACCGAACTCCTGCTGGAAAGGCTAGAGTTGGAGCTGTCTAATCTCATTTGTTGGGAGTGGTTTTCTGCTTAAGATCCAACACTTCTTCATGTTGTGTGGAGGTTCTGTGTTGTCTTGACTTGTAAGGTTTTTATCCGGGTATTAGGCCTTCTTTGGTGGTAGACCTGATATAAGCCTGGCTGTAGCCTTTTTATTTTGTCACTTGTGATCTTTGTTTTAGGTGAGTCTTATATTGGCCTTGTATTGGTAGCTCCTTGTTGTTGTATTTGTAAGATTAATGACCGAGTTGTTTTCGGTATCCAATGAGTGTTACTGGTTGTATGATTGTCCTTAGAATATTCTTCTAGATATTCTATATAGTACCCTGATGTACTGCTTTTATTGTAGTCGTTTGCATCTCATCAATGTAGTCCTTGTAGAATCTTTTGCCTTTACTGCTCTCTTTATGTACTATTGTTGTTATTGTCTTTTCTTCATGAACCTGATGTATGTGCACCCGTTGTTCTTCTATAAATAGCTGTAGTATGGTTCCCTTGTCACATATCTTCTGCTTTCCCTTGTAAAAGGTCCTTGTTGTATCATGGATATTGTAGTTGGCGAGCTTGACGAGCCCCCAGGCTTCTTTCTTTCTTTTCTAGGTTGTAATTTGGTGAATGGTGTAGTTCTTGTGATAGAAACTAGTAAACAACTAGTTTCAAGGTAGCATCAAGCTGTGGGCGGTTTTGAGGCAAATGGTGTAGGTCTTGTGATGAGGTTGTCGCATGTTGTGTTGTCTGATCTACCAGTGTCCTAACTCCATGCCTCTGACTGACCTTGCGGTCTTGGTTGAAGAAGCGTTCCTTGGTCAATCCTGTGTCGTGTCATTTCGGTACGTGCTGATGCTGATCCATCTGATTTGAATTTGTCCATTCCTGTTTTGCTGCGTCTCTCGCTGCCAATCTTGAATGGCTTCCGGGTTCTGCTTCTACTACCTTTGGCAGCTTGGGTATGCATTGCTCCGTTGGGTATGACACACATCCGAGTTGTTTGGCTCTGTCTAATAATACTGAATCTTGGTTCGGGTTAGCCTAACCTCGAATTCGACTGGGTTCCTTGATGTCATTATGTATAAGTGGGTTGTGTTGCTCCATATTCTTGTTGTAACCACACTTTGTATGAAGAAACACAGGATGATCCATCAACTGTTGTATTATCTTTCCGAGTTCTTTGTACTTTTGTATGTTGATATCCAAGTTCTTTATTTCGCGGACTGTTTGTTCCCTTTGTGAACGATGTACTCTGTCTGATTGCTTTACTTTGGCGTCCATTCCGTAATTCTTGGTGGCCTTTTGTAACCGTTGCATAATTGATGAAACTTGCGGTTTTTTACCCCTTTATAAATCTGTCTTTCCTTCTTCCTTTCTTTTTTACCTTACGGTAAAAAACTTTTTCCTCTGCTTGCAAACCCTAGCCACCACCGCTGCTTTGCTCATCTTTGATTTGCCTCGGATGGTGAAGAAGAACAAGAACAAAGCTGAATTTGTTGACGAAGACACTATGTTGGATTTCATTGACAATGCTAAGTTTGTTGAAATGTCTCGTCAGATGAAGCGGTCTCCCAAACCTACGACTCAGGAGGCGGATTTAGATCTGCTAGTTGCCCATGGTCTGCTTCGGGCGTGGATTTTTTCTGAATATTCTCTTTCTGGTGAGCATGTGATCCCGAGTCTCTGCCCGATCAGACAATGCTCTTTGTTTCTTTCGTTCGTGCTGGACTTTGCTTTCCTCCTTCTGACTTCTTGATAGAGTTCATCCGTTTCTATGGTATCCAGCTCCATCATTTGTCCCCTAATGGGATTCTTTTTCTTGCTTCGTTTGCGCACTTGTGTGAGGCATTCATTGGTATCCCTCCTTGTCTTCTTCTCCTCCGGCATTTCTTTCGCCTTCGCTTTCATGAGAGTAAGCCAACTCGTTCTTTTGGGTGTTGCGCCCTTCAGTTCCGTCAGGGAATGAAGGCCAACTATTTCTCATTTACTCTTTATGAGTCAGTCAAAGATTGGGCAGATAAGTGGTTTTACGTTTCTAAGCCCGATGCTTACTTTTCTTCCAATCTTGCTGCCCTTCCAACCTCTCTTCCTATTTGGAATGATGTTTTATCTTCTTCTGAATCCTCGGCTATAAAGCCTTTGCTGACTTCGATAAATTTCTTGAAACAATCCGGGTTGACTGGTAATGGGTTGGTTGCTAGTTTCTATCGTCGTCGGGTTCAACCTCTCATGCAGAGGGAGCATCTTGGCTTCGAATATACTGGTTCTTCTAACCCCTCTCGAATTATTCTTGATTCCGAGTTGTCTGAAGATGATGTATTCGATCGTTTGGGGAGGGTTTTGAGTAATGTGTCTACCCTTCCTCCCTAGATTCCAGAATATGATGCCGAAAATCCTCCTCCTCAGGTTAGTGATCTTCAGTTCATTCCGATTTCTTTTTCCTGAGGTTTTGTTCATTGATAACTTTCCTTGTGTTTTTAGGAATATGGTCACTCTTTTAGGCTTGAGTTGCCTTTCTGGCCCATTGCTTCTGCTCCTGCTGAAACTGTTGTCGAGGTCACCATAGCTTCGAGTTCTTCTTTCAGGTTGATCCTTGGATTTTGTAATACAGATGGGTATGTACCATATACTCCTGATCCCCGGATTGCTCAGCTTCTGTTATTTTCTAGGAAGAGGAAGCTTGAGTCTTCTGCTCAACCTCCTCCACTTGCCGCTGTTACTCGTCGTCGTACTTCTCGGTCGCGTACTCCCACAGGTAACATTATTGTAGGTGAGCGTTTTTGCTTTTAGCCGAGTTGTTTTGTTTACTATTTTTCTTTACTTTTGTACTTGCTTTTCATCAGGTGGCCAGTCTATCCCTCTTGGTGAAGAGTATTCTGATGATGATCCTCCTCTTATTCCTCCTCCGTAAGTTCCTTTCTTGATGCCTTTGTGCTTTCTTTCTAGGTTTTTTCCTTATTGTAGAGTTGTTTCAGTCATAGGTCGTCTGTTGGTCAATCTTCTGGAGAAGCTGCCTCAATCCCCACGGCTGTTCCGATCTCTTCTTCTTCATTGCTTGATGATGATTTTTCTTTTGATATTCCTAAGTTTTCATTTGCTCAAGTTGTTGCTTCCTTCAGCAAGTCTGTCAAGTAAGTTAAATTTGCTGTGTAATGTTTGGATCTTAGTTGTCTTTGCCAAATATCCTTGCTTTCACTTTCTTTAGGTCTTCTTCTGATGCTCCTGCTTCATCTCCTGGCGGTAGGGTTCTTTTGTCTTGCTGATGGTGATTTTTTTGTCTTTTGTTTTTCTTTTGATTTTTCTCTGTTTTGTCTCTTGTAGGACTTTGTGATCATGATGTTGCAAATGTGGTTGGTGCCTATCCTCCTGCTGGCGCACACCTTCTCGAAATACCTGAGTTGAGTATCTCGGGTAAAGCTCTGACTTCTTCTCCAGTGGCACCTTTGTGCCTTCAAGGGCCGAAAGTTCAGCTTAGTCGAGTTGATCGAGTCCAGAAGCTTGTTTCTTCATGGAATGATCTGTCCATGTCTTTTGGTGCTGAGCTAAAGGTATTTCCTTATGTTTTTCTTCTTTAGTTTATTTGTTTGTGCTTTATTTCAATCTTTATCTCTTGTCGGAGGTCTGTCAGGAATTGACTGCTTCTTCTTCAGAGGATCAATCATCTACCGCTCTTCAAGCTGATCTAGATAGGGTTAAGCTTGAGCTATCTTAGGCTCATGCTGCTTTGGAGCATGAGAAACGTCTTCGAGAAGCTGTTGACGCTTCCTCGTCTGCTACCCTTGCTGATTTAAAGATAAAACTGGCTGGTAAGTGTTTTTGTATTTTCCCTTATTTTTGTGACTCTTTTTTCTGTCTATTCTTGTTTGATTTTTTATTCAATTTTGTAGATGTTGATCGTGCTTCGATGACTTGGAATGAAGAAAAGAAAGACTTGTCTCTTCGCCTTGAATCTTCAGAGAAGAGAGCTGAAACTGTGAGTTTGATGAATGCTTGTTGACTTTTGGCCTACTTTCTATTTTTATTCTTGGTTTTCTGAGTTCTTTGTCTTTTTTCAGTCATTGAAATCAGAGCAGGCTTTACAAGCTCAACTTTCGGAGGTTCATGATAGATATAAGTCTTTGTATGCTGCTGCGAAGCCTATCATTGTTGTTGTATGTCATGAAGAGGATGCTAATGAAGGTTTGAAGAGCTTAGTTCCTGCACTGCCTCTCCGGTTTTGAGAATTCGTGGAGAAGGGTTTTGAGCGTTGTATAAACAATGTTGTTTCTTTCGCTCATGCCCTTGCTCCTGAGGTGCCTTTGGACCGAATTATTGAAGATCCAATGGATGCTGATCTCTTGGCGAAGTGGGAGCAATCAAAGTCTGAAGTCAAGGAACTTTGTAGCAAGATAATTGGTCAGATGAAAGTGTTGCCCCCTTCTTCTTGATAAAAAAACATTTATTTGTCCTTGAATGATGGTCTTGTAATATACTTTGGATGATACTTTTGCTTAATATATTATCAGGCTTCGTCTTGATATTGTGATCTCTTAATTTTGAGATATGTACTTGTATTTTCTATGTAGGTTGCCTTCTGATCGACTTACTTGTCAATCTAATGAATACTTTGTTTTCCAAACTTTGTGAGCCATGTCGAGTTCTTCTGACTGATATTTGTAGTATTGTGCCTCTGTATTAGGCTTTGTAGATTCGTCTGTATTCCCTGAGTTCTTTCTGAGTAGTATTATCGGTCTTCATGTCTTGATGACTATACTGAAAATACTGTTGCCTGTAGAGATTCATCCTTGCACTTTATTTGTCTTTCGCATAGTAACTTCCGAGTTGTTTCGGGGTAGTACTGTTGACTTTGTCGAGTAGTTTCCAATTATGGAGTATTCAATGTCACTTTATGACGTGGTAGTGTTCGGCTTGTAGTTGTTGTTGCGCCGAGTTGTGCTTTTCTTCAAGCAATTGCTTATATGTGTTGTGCCCCTTTGCACCATTTTTGTCTTTGACGTCGTTGAGGTAGACTGATCTTTCTTATTATGCCGAGTAGTTTGCTGTTTGTCACGCCGTCTCACGAAACGGTTGACTTGTAAATATGAACCAGACTGTGCCGCTCATAGTGCAAAACAGTCGGTTTGTCATGTAACTTCACGAAGCAATTGACTTAGAATGCCAGACAGTGCCGCTCATGGTGCAAAGCTGTCGGCTTGTCATGCCGTCTCACGAAATGATAGACTTATATATATGAACCAGACTGTGCCGCTCATGGTGCAAAGCAGTCGGTTTGTCAAGTTGCTTCACGAAGCAATTGACTTAGAATGACAGACAGTGTCGCCCATGGTGCAAAGCTGTCGGCTTGTCATGTCGTCTCACGAAACGGTTGACTTGTAGATCGTTTGTTCTTGAAGTCTTGTATCTTTTTTGTATCTTCAGTTGTAGAATTTCTTGAGTTGACTGATGTGCCTAGTGTTGCTTAATTGTATCCCGTCTTCTGTCATTAGCTCATAAGTTCCGAGTTGTATTGCTGTCTTGATGATAAAAGGGCCCTCTCATGGGCTGAGTAGTTTGTGTCTTCCTTCTTTCTTTTGAATTAGTCATAGTACCATGTCTCCTGGTTTTAGTGTTCTTGGGTGCATGTTTCTGTCGTAATGTCTTCATAGGCCTTGTAGGTATCTTGCATTTTATAGTACTGAACCGTCTCTTATTTCTTCAATTGTGTCAATCTCTAGTCGTCTTGTTTCTTTGGCTTCTCCTTCGTCATATTGTTCTATTATTGGTGACTGTCATATTAAGTCGACTGGTAATACTACTTCTGATCCGTATACCAAGAAGAACGTTGAATATCCTATTTCTCTGCTGATTTGGGTTCTTAGACCCCATACTACTTTTGATAATTCTTCTATCCATTTTCCTCCATAATCTTTTAGGTCTTCATATAGTCTTGGTTTTAGTCCTTGTAGTAATAACCCATTGGCTCTTTCGACTTATCCATTTGCTTGGGGATGAGCTACTAATGCATAATCTATCTCTATTCCGCAATCTCTTGTCCAATATTGGAATTCTTTTGCTGTAAATGGTGATCCCAGATATGTGATTATTTGGTTGGGCATCCCAAATCTGTGCATGATGTCTTGTATGAATTCTGTTGCTTTTTCTGCGCTGTATTTGACTAATGGTTTGTATTCGATTCATTTGGTAAATTTGTCTACTGCCACAAATATGTATTCAAATCCTTCTTTTGCTTTTTTGAGAGGTCCGACTTGATCTAGCCCCCAGCATGAAAAGGTCAGGCTGGTGGTATGCAGATTAGATTGTGTGCTGGAACATGTGATTGTCTTGCAAACATTTGGCAGCTTTTGCATGTCTTGACTAGTTGTTCTGCATCTTTGAGGGTTGTTGGCCAATAGAATCCGCTTCTGAATGCTTTACCGATTAGTGTTCTAGATGCTGCATGATTTCCACAGCATCCCGAGTGGATTTCTTCCAATATCTATTTTCCTTCTTGCATCGATACACATTTCAATAATACCCCAAAAGATGCTGCTCTTTTGTATAGTTTGTCTTTTATGAGAACGTATGCTTTGGTTTTCCTTATAACCCTTGTTGCTTCTGCTTTGTCTCCAGGTAGTTTATTTTCGCTTTTGTAGTCGATGTATGGTTGTCTCCAATCACTTTCTATGCTTAGGATCTATCTTGAAGCATCCGGTTCTTTTATTTTTTCTATGTCCATCGAGTCTTCTTTTTGTTTGCTAATTTCTTGGATTGATGGCTTTGCAAGTTCTTCTACGAATATTCCAGGTGGTACCTTTGCTCTGTCCGATCCCAATTTTGATAGGATATCTGTTGCCACATTTGAATCTCTTAGAACATGATGGATTTCCAGTCCTTCAAAGTTCTTCTCGAGTTTTCTTATTTCTGCAGAGTATGCATCCATGTTGTTCTTTGTACAATCCCTTTCTTTGTTTACTTGGTTGATTACCACTGCTGAATCTCCGTAGGCGAGTACTCTTTTGATTCCCAAAGTAGTCGCTATTTTTAATCCGTGTAAGAGTGCTTCATATTTTGCCTCATTGTTTGTTGCTTGCCATAATATTTGTAATACATATTTTAATTGTCGTCCCTCTAGAGAGATTAGTAGCACACCTGCTCCTACCCCTCCAAGCTTTAGAGAACCATCGAAATACATTTTCCAATGGTCTCGTATTGGTTTGGGTTCTTTCTGTGTGATTTCTGTCCATTCTGCGATAAAGTCGGGTAGTATCTATGATTTGATTGCTGTTCTTGGTTTGAAGTCCAAGTTTAAAGCTCCGAGTTCTACTGCCCATTTTGATATTCGGCCTGTGGCATCTTTGTTTCTGAGAATGTCTTGTAATGGGAAGTTTGTCACGATTGTTACTTTGTGCTCGTGAAAATAATGTCTCAACTTTCTTGACGATATGAGCACTGCGTAGAGTAGTTTTTGTACGTGTGGGTATCTGACTTTTGATTCTGTAAGTACTTCATTGATGTAGTATACTGGCCTTTGTACTTTGTAGGTATGTCCGGGTTCTTCTCTTTCTACTATGACTGTTGTGCTTACCACATTCTTTGTGGCGGTGATATATAACATCATATCTTCTTTGTTTCTTGGTGGTGTCATTACTGGGGATGATGATATATATTCTTTTAACTTGATGAAAGCTTGGTTGGCTTCCTTTGTCCACTCGAAGTTTTCTTTCTTTTTCAGAAGCTTGAAGAAAGGTAGTCCATTTTCTCCCAATTTTGATATGAATCTGTTAAGAGCTGCCATACATCCTGTTAGTTTTTGTATGTCCCTGATCTTTTTTGGTGGTTTCATATCCATAATTGACTTGTTTTTTACTTGCTTCGATCCCTCTATTGCTGACCAAGAAACCGAGTAGATGTCCTAATGGTATGTCAAAAACGCACTTTGTGGGGTTGAGTTTCCACTTCCAAGCTTTTAGATTTTTGAAGGTCTCTTCTAAGTCTTCCAACAATGATTCTGGTTCCTTTGTTTTGACTACCACATCATCGATGTAGGCTTTAGCATTTCTTCCGATTTGATCTCCCAAGCAGGTTTGTATTGCTCTTTGATATGTTGCTCCTGCGTTTTTAGTCCGAACGACATTGACTTGTAGCAATATGCCCCGAAGGGTGTTATAAAAGATGTTTTGCTTTGATCTTCTTCTCTTAGTGATATTTGGTGGTATCCCGAGTAGCAGTCTAGGAAAGATAGTAATGACGATCCAGCTGTTGAATCTATGACTTGGTCAATTCTTGGCGGTACGTATGGGTCCTTTGAGCAGTGTTTGTTAAGATCCGTGTAGTCAACACACATGCGCCATTCTTTCGAGTTCTTTTTCTCCGCTAAGACTGGGTTTGCTAACCAGTCTGGGTTGATTATCTCTCTGATGAATCCTGCTGCCAATAGCTTTGTTATTTCCTTTTTGATTGTTGTTTTCCTGTCTGGAGCAAATCTGCGTAGCTTTTGTTTTACTGGTCTGGATCCTTTGTCTATGTCAATTTTGTGCTCAGCAAACTCCTCTAGGACTCCTAGCATGTCTGCTGGTTTCCATGCAAATATGTCTTTGTTGTCCCTTAGAAAGTTGGTGAGCGTGAGTTTCAATTTGTGGTCTAGATTTGCGCTGATTATTGCCGTCTTCTTTGCATCTCCTGTCAATAAGTGTCACACCCTAAAATTTCCATTTTGGGATGTGGCTTAGAAAACATAAAAGATAATCAATGATTTCAATAGTTACTAAAACTTTCCAACATTTATTTAGTTGTTGACAATTTATATAGTGGAAAAATGTGAGTTACCAAAATGTTTTAAGAATCTAATTCTATGGTTTGATGCATTTCATGCCTTTGCATAGTGTTTATGTATGAAAAATGAATTTAAAGTTTTCAAATGCGCTTAGGGCTTGAACCAAAACAAAACCTCTCTTAGTCTTTGATCAAGTTTTCATGACCTCTAAATCCTTTGAGAATTTCTTGGAAACCATATACCTTGATCCTTGTTCTAAAAACCTTGATGGATCTTCTATCTTTCATGTTGTCAAAACCCTCTCTAGTCATATCTTGTTTTGCTCTCTTTTATCTTTTCTTTATCCTCCTTATATTTGATCTCCTAATTATTTTTGGTTGAGTCTTCTCCAACTATCAAAGTCTATCCTAGATGACCAATCATTGTATATCTTCTATCTCTCCCAATGCTACCATCACTTTGTACAAGTCAAATCAATCACATGTCTTGTATCAATGTTAATCTCAGTTCTGATTTTTTATTTTTTCCTCACCTTGGGAAACATTCACATGGGATGATCTTTACCCTCCACCCTTTTCCACTCTTAATTAAAGTCAACATGTTTTTGAACCATCTTTGAAAACTATACGACCTTGATCCCACCTTTTGATCTAAGTTTTCCGCAAAACCCTAATCTTGTCTTTCTGAGAGTTTATCAGGCCGAGCCCAACCACTTGCCTTCCATCTTCTCTTGTCTTGGGACAACTTTATATGCTTAGTCCATTAGTAAAACATCTCCCATATATCTCTCTTATACTATTAGGTCAAGTCCAACCCTTTCCATCTCCGACGTCACTTTGGGCCGAACCCGGTCCAAATTTTGCATTTGTCCTCGCCTTCGGTCAAAGCCCAACCGTCCTCCTCTTCCTTGTGGACCAAGATCAAGCCCAACCAGCCCTCTAACTCTTCCTCTCCCCTCTCCCACGTCAACCCCCTGGCCCCTCTCCTTTTTGCACAAAAATAATCAAAAGGCAAGGATAATATCAACTCATGACCCTTTGCCTCCCACCCCTTCACCTCCCAACCTTACCCCTTTATATCCCAACCCCCTCATGCCTCCCCTTCAGTTTCCCACGCCTCCTCCTTCCTCTCTCACTCCAAGAACAGAAGGGATATACCCCAGCACCTCCTCCATCTCCCTCATGGCGTCCCCAATCAATCAGAACGCAAGAATGGCGCTCCACCACACCGAATCGTCGTCCCCGGCCGTCACAATGCATCCCTTGATCTGCCACGCCTTCTCCATGGTGAAGAACACTCCATCATATCCCCCATACTTCTTTCATGATCCCCTATGCAATTCATGTACCTTGGATGACGTTTGGTTGATCCCCGGCGATGTTTACCCGTTGTAGATGTTGCTGCCAACAGGGACAAAATCGCTGTTATTGAAGGATTCGACGTTCCCCGCTGTTTTGTGACTCCAGTGACGAAACCCTTTGGTGGAGTTGTTGTTTACATCCTTGAACACGCTCCTATAAATTGGTTTGGTCATAGGACTTGTGAATTTTGATATATGATTATTCTCGTGTTGTTGTTCCTGCTGATTCAGCAGATTATAACTCTCTGTGTTTTTGGCGTTCCCCACAAATACACTGTCCAAATCACCATGCCCTTTTTTGTACATGTTAATAACATCCCTGCACATGATCCCACCAATTGGTTTGGCTATTCAATCCCATATGACTGAGATATAGTGTTTGATGTCTCTGTTACCCCTGCTGTCCAACAGCAGACCACCCTGTTTTTGTCAATCGCGTTCCCGTTGATCCATTGACCCCATGGATGCCCTTTGGCTAGAATATCTTATATATACTTGCACATGTCTCTGCAAAGTTTCATGGTCATAGGATTAAATATGAAAGAGTTATGTTCCTATCTTGTGCTTGCTGTCCTGCTGTCCTGCAACCGCGCTGATGCCGGTTGGCATGACCGTTCCCGTTGATTCACCGCTACGGTGGTCAAGCCATTCAACCAAAATATATATGATATACCTGTACACATCTCTGCAAGTTGCCTTTGTCATATGAACTACAACATTGGAGTTATAAAAATTACCATGCCATTGCTCTTGTCATGCCAACAATCGAGCAATGTAATCTTGTAATCTTGTTCCCTAGCTATCCGATGGTTGCAACATCACATCCTTTTTGTCACCACATGATTCATACAGTACCTAGAAACCACACATAATGTATCACCTTTTGTCTCTTTTATAACCTTGCAATTGATCATCATACCACCGCTATCCATCACTCGGTACGGTGACCCGATGCACAAATCACTACAATCGTGTTTCCCTTTGATCTATCATCCACCTTATTGCATTGTTTGATCATGATATGTTCCAAAGTACATATTTACATATCCAATCCTTTTTGTTCTGATGGATATGTTTATGCTAGTCCATGCTCCACCTTGCTCTTTTGAATCCAATCATTTCCATGTGTATCTTCCAATTCTCACATCTTTTGATCATGGCTCCCGTTTTGGTTAGTTTTTGTGCTCATACGTTAGTAGTAGAAGCTCTACCTTTTCAAAACCTTTATGTATGTTGTTTTAATGTTTGGTGTATTGTTCTTAGGTTCAAATGTGATGCTTGTTCAAGTTATTTTCCGCCATTAGAAGTGGAGCTATGCAAGGATGATCCAACAGAAGAAAAAGTTCAAGAGTTTGGAAAGCTTTTGGAGGAAAGTATAGCCTATGGTTTCCTTGTTATCTAGAAACTCAATTCACTTATATATGCATGTGTCTATTTTACTCAAACCCTAGTGATATACCTGGAAATACTTGTACCACACATCCTTGTCACCTATGGGGGGTTTAAGCATGATAAGTTTATTTAATAGCTATGCTACGCTCAACTTCACTATATGAACTTGTATAATGGAAGGTTGGAACCTGTGATCAAATGATAATGTTTTTACTAAAACTTGACAAGGAGGGGGCTGGAGATGCATTTTATTCCTATATGCTCCAGTACCTCTCTATAAAGTTTGTATTTGGGACAGACAACCCAGGAAGTCCGTACAACCTTGAGGATCACATGGCTCTGATCTTAGTCGTAAAACTAGTTTGCTCTAGCTTGTTAGTGGTTACTGTAACAGAACCGCCCAAATTATAAAAACTTAAGTCCAAAAACCCACCGCCAATGCGATAAATTTTCGTCCTCAGGCTTCCATAATCCCGGTAGTCCGTGAAACCACGGCAGATTTCATTCCTTGCTCAATCTTAGCTGAGAATCGCTTTAGTTCAACAGACCATTCATACGTTACATAAAGTTCAAATACGAATACATCAGAGTACGAATTTTTAAAAGTTATTACATAACCAAATCTCTTGCAGCGTAAATAGTTTTGAAACCAACTCACACACACTTAGCTCATTACAGTGCCAGTAATAAGTCGTTTCTCACAAAAGCATAGATGAGACTTCAGAAGTGACCATCGCCCATGGTCCTAGTTGTCGCCCATAGTAGGGTATAGACAGTTGATGCAGTACCCATAGTACATCTGTCCATCTGCAACAACATTGGGAACAGAGCCCTGAGTACTCGAGTGTACTCAGCTAGACTTACCCGTCTTAAACTAAAATAAAGACACCAAGGATAATGCAGGCTTTTGTAGTGGTATAAGGTCGAACTCTCTTTTGCGGAAAAGCATCTACTATTGAGTACTTAAGAATGAAGCCACATTTTATAAATATTACCTGTCTTCTAAATTAGTACCTGTACTAAACAATACACTTGATTAAGCATAGAATGACCAGTTTGCCCTTCTGGTCTCATCATATCATTTCATCGGAACCATTCAAGTAATTAATTGTTCCCACGTCAATGTAGCAATTGTCAAGTTCTCACTAACTGGGAGAGACCGCGATTCGAATCGACTTCCTATCCAGCTGGAGGGTTTATTCCTCACCCAAACTTCGCATCCCTTGAACGGGGGCGCGACAGTCGCCTATTCTACCATTCAAACCAAGAACACTTCCCATAACCCTTGAACAAAATCGAGGACCATCCGGCACCCGGTAAATCCTCTGACTAGGGATTAGCTAGCCGGTCCGGCCTTACTCTCCGCGTCCCCGTCAACCCGCACCGAATTGCGGTTATGTTCGTCCTTGGTTCAACCAGTAGGTAGGTTTTGTGGCTCGAACGAGTTATCTTGCCAGCTAAAGGTTGAGTCATGCATTCAACATGAAAAGAGGGACACCACCCGATCGGCCTGCCAAAAGGCAGACACGCACGCAAAATACTAGCCTAGGCCGCACAACTCTCCTAGATGTTGCCAGTATCAGACGTACGGACAATTTATCAACCTTCCCGGTTGCCTTTCCATTTCATGATATCGTTCGTACCCCGGCTTCGCCACGTAGAGCAATACGTGACTTGTGTTACCGAGGGAGTCATATTTATTTAGTAGGGCTAAGCATCTATCTTTACTATGCTAACAGATTAACAAGGATATAAGCATACCAAAAGCAAGGAGGGTAATATGCAACAATTAGGTTCACCCAACTCCTATACTTAATGCAATAAGTATATATATAACTTAGTAAATTGGATATCATAAAATACGGTTAAGATGCACCGGGGCTTGCCTTTCTCGAAAGAGCTAGGCTGGTGATCGGGACACTCCTAGAGTTCCTCTTCTGGTTCTTCGTTCATGTGCCCTTCGTTGGCTCCGTGCTGACTGGCTTCGTCCTGCTCCTGGGGAAGGTCGTACTGTGCTTCCTCCTGCGATTCTGTATGATGTGTATATGCAAATGGTATGAGACAAGGTATATTATTAACTTGTGCAAGACGATGAATATGCTAAAACGTGATATGCTCATGATGTTCCTTTCTTTAGTATTTTCCGAGTAGGTGCAAATCTCTTTGCTTGTAGTTCTTTATTATAACTTTAAATAAGCAAATAAACTTCTCACACAAGAGACTAATACTAGCAGCAGGGTGAAGTTTTAGATTAGTAACTCAGCTGGTTAATTAATGCTTCAAAGATACACCAATTAACTAATTAACCTTTCATCTTAGTAATTTAGTTGACTAGAAAATAGCACAAAACTACATACCCTACAGAAACAGTTTATTAAATTCTACAAAAATTACAGCAGGTTTCTGAGAGGCAACTTAGCATACTCAAATTTTTCCAAGTTAAAAGGGACAATACTTTATTTTGTACAAAATTAACAATTTTAAAGCTAATTAATACTTAAAAATACTTAGTACACTGAAAGTGGTGAATTAACTAACTTAGCATGTTTTCCAGTTACTATACCTTACTGGAAAGCTACACAAAAAGTTACAACTCTTTTTATAAATCCACCTATTTACTAAAAATCTTACAAGATTATAGCCAAAACACATTTTAAATGCTAAATAATTTTTTTTCCATAGAAACTATTCAGGTTATAATTTTTCTAGATTTTAACAACCATTTAAGACTTACTGTAACAGGAACCACATTTTTAACTCTTACCTAAAATAGCTTAATTGATTTATGTAGTTTTAATCAGTTTTAGGATTTATTTAATCCTACACAGAAAAGTACCACAAAACACACATGCAATATTTTTCCAGGGTAGATCTACTTATAACAAGTACTCACAATTAATTTCATGATTTTAGATCATTATTCAGTGAGATATGATTTTACAAGCCTTTTTACAATTTCTGAAAATCGAAAAACAAAAAGGCTTAGGCCTTTTGGCCCAACAGGCCATTCAGGCCCATTCGGCAGAGGCGGCCCACTCCCTACGGAAGCCGGCGCCTGACAGCGGGGGCCCATGCGAGGGGGACCCCATGCGTCGGTGACACAGGGCGGAGCCGGAGCTTTCGCCGGCGATTTCTCGCCGACGGCGAAGTCTACGGCGGTGCGGTTTGGCCCTACGGATGCGGCTACGTGAGACGGACCCAGCGCAACCCTAATCGCGCGCAATGGTGGCCGGAGTGAAGCTCACCGGCGTCCATGGCGGAGCGGTGGCGCAGTCACACGGCAACCGGCCGAAACAGGCCACGGTGGCTTCGATTAAACGGGGCTAGGGCTTCGTGGTGCTACGGCGAGCACGATGCTCGCGCTAACGCGAGCCAACGGCGGCCAGATGGGTGTGGTCCACGGCACGGTGCGCGGCGAAGCCGACGCAGAGCTCGGGCTCGCGCGGTGGGGCACGGAGGGGTCTCACCGTAAAATTCAAAACCAAGCTTTGGTGCGAATACCAAAGTTGTTCCAAATATTTTTAAACTAACTTTTTGCTTGAGAGGTCAAGGTCAAATTCTTTATAGTTTTTGTATTAGGATTTAAAACCAATTGGAAGCCTTTCTTTTAAAATTAGGATCTGATTTTCAAAATGACTTTTAAACTTTATTTCTCATATTAAACCTAGGGTTAAAAGCAAGATTAATTAAGTGCAGTGTTTTCAAGACTTGATTCAAACACCAACAATTTATGAACTCATCTTAGTTCAAACATTTTAATCAAAGTTAACTTAAACTTGGTTTCAATATTATGAGATGCCATGATGCTTCATAATGATGCTTATGCAATGAATGATTTGCAATGATCATGTGGATTATGCAATGCTTAACACTAGGGTGTTACAGTTACCAACTCGTGGCGCTAGAGGGGCGCTTCAGTTTAAGGATGGTTCTCTTACCTGTCTTGATGAGCCCTAGGGCTGCGGTCTTTTGAGAGTGCCATCTTGAAGGGGGGCCCCATTCGCCTAAGTGGAAACCTCGCGGCTACTAACTTGTTAGAGTGGCTAGTGTAAGGCTTCGTAGTGAACCCTGCCGGCTTACCTTGGTTGTGAGCTAAGAGGCTAGCTACCTCGGGCGAAAGGGTAAATCATGACTCAGGGGTAAAGTTGTACAAACTCTGCAGAGTTCTAAAATATATCATGATAGCCGTGCTCATAGTCACGAGCGGTCTAGATCTTTCCAACTATATTACCTATTTTTACAATAAAAAGGAGATGATGTTAACTTGGAACTTTGAGGCTACATGCTTAATCATGGGAATGGGTTTAAACCTATATTTCTATTGTTATGTATTAATAAAACTTTACCAACTAAAATTGCTTATCGCTTAAACCAGTGTCAGCCTTTTGAGCTTGCATCCCCATAGTTATACTTGCTGAGCATGGTGAGCTGACGCTTGTTGTCACCACCTTTATATAAAAATCCCGGATGGGTACCAGATGGAGTTACAAGTGAAGACTTTCTTGTGGAGTTCCAAGAGTACTAGGTGAGTGCTCCCCCAGTCAACCGTCACTGTGGAGTATGGAGGCCCAAGGACAGAAGTCTAAGAATAGTTTCCATGATGCTTTGATATAGATGTAAGTCTTTTTGTAACTATGTTTCGATATATAATAAAGCATTGTCTTTGATAATCTCCATTTTGTTGCTATATGTGGCGTGTGGACATCCTGAGCACACATATAGTTAGCATTCGGTATTCTTTGGAAAACCGGGTGTGACAATAAGTCAATTGTCTTTGTGGCGGCTTCTTTTGGAGGTGTAAAGTTGTTAGGCTTCTTTGCCGGTATTTGAATTTCATTCGGATTCATTTCCTCGACCTTCTTTGCAATGTCTTTTTTTTCCTGGTAGTCTTGCAACTTTTCTGATATTTATATGGCTTGTACATCACAGTCATAAGCTTTCTTTAGATCTCCTTTTAGTGATAGGACTCCTTTGGTTGTCGGCATCTTGAGTAATAGGTATGGATAGTGGGGTACTGCCATGTATCTCGTGAGTGCTGGTCTTCCGAGGATTGCATGATAGCATGATTCGAAGTCGGCTACTTCGAATTTAATGAACTCAGTTCGATATTTGTCAGGTGTTCCAAAGGTGACTGGTAAGGTAATCTGCCCCAATGGTATAGAAGCTCTTCCGGGTACTATCCCATAGAAGGGAATAGTTGTTGGTATGATCATGCCTTCATAGTCTAAATTCATCTTTCTTAAGGTCTCTCCGAAGATTATGTTTAGTCCTGCTTCCCCATCAATGAGCACTTTGGATACTTCCACTCCTGCTATTGTTGGTCCCATTACTAGGGGATAATAACCAGCATTTGCTGTACTTGTCCATTGATCTTCTCTTATGAACTGAATTGGGTATTCTGACTAATCTAAGTATCTTGGGGTAGCTACTTCTGCTGCCATGATGGTTCTGTGTGCTAGCTTTTCCTGTCTTTTACTTCTTGTATATGATGCTCCGGAAAAGATTACTACTATCTGTCGTTGGGGTTCTTGATAGTTTCCTTCTGCCTTCTTTGCATCTTTTTCGAGTTCTTCTATTCTTTGTTCTGAATTGTTTGCTCGCGTCTCTTCCCTTTATGTGAATCTCCGTTGGAAGATGTCACATTCGACTAGCTTGTGTGCTGCATGAGGGTGTATATGGCAGGGTAGGTTTTCTATCCTTTCCGCTGGCTTTCTCACATAGTTGTTTCCCTGGTAGTTGTTATTTGAGTATCTATTATTTTGGTTTGCGTTTCTGTTGTTGTTGTAGTTGTTGTTGTATCCTCCTCTATCATTGTCATTGTATCTTCTTTTGTTGTCTGTTGTTGCTACTATGTTGTCTTGTCTTGGTCTTTTGTCTTGTGGTCTAAAATCTGCTCTTCTATTTTTATGAAACTCTCGGGTGAATCTATGCCGAGTTCTTTCTTCTGACGATATCATTTTCTCTACAACTCTTTTGAAATCTTCATTGGATCTTGGATTTTCATTGAAATAATCCTTAAATTGCTAATTTGCTAGGATTCCATCCGCAAATGTCTCTATTACTTCTCTGTCATTGATGTCATGTATCTGAGCTCTGAGTTCTCCGAACCTTCGATAATATTCCCTTAGGGTCTCTCCTTTTCTTTGCTTCACGTTTTTCAATTCTACCGCTGTCATTGGATATGTTATTATTCCTGCAAAGTTGTTGCAAAAAGCTTCTTGCAAGTCTTCCCAATATTTGATCGATCGTGGTTTCAGCTTGTCAAACCCTTATAGAGGCATGGCTTCAAGTGCCATTGGAAAGTACAGGGCTTTAATGTCATTGTTTCCTCCCGCGAGTTCAATGGATTGGGAATAAACTCTTATCCATTGTCTAGGTTCTACTTTTCCATTGTATTTGGAGTGATTTGCTGGTTTGAATTTGTGTGGTAATTTCAATGTCTGTAATCTTCGTGCAAAACATGGGAACATGTCGTATTGTTCTGGTCTGTTGAAGTCGGGTGACCAATCTCTTCTGTAATATTCCTTGTCCTCTCTGTATTTGGATTCTTCGTAGTCTTCTGGGTAGCGCTGGCACCAATCTGGGCCGTTTTGTTTTATTAGTCCGAGGTGTTGTTCTTGTCTTTCCGAAGGTTGTGGTACCTCTGTTCTTCCCAATCTGTAGAATATTGACTTCTTGGGGGTTGTTCCTCTTGTTTTTCCCCTTGTCCTTCCTATGGCGTATTGTCTTCGGGTTGTTTATTGGGGTCTCCATCTTCTTTATTCGGCTCATCTGTGATTCTTTCCTCTTTGGTAAGGATATTTAGCTCTTTTGTCAGTTCTTCAATTCTTTCTCTCTTTGTGTTTTTCATGGATTCTCTTTCCGCCTTCTTTCTGTTGTACTCTGTCAATTCTGCTTTATATTTGTTCTAGATTTGCTTTCTCTGGGCGGCTCGGTTTCTTCTTCCTGCTCTAGCTTTGTTCTTCTTTAGCCTTGCAGCTTTGTGGTCGTTGGTTTCATTGTCGTCTCCTTCCTCGTTGTCTGAGATATCTCCTTCCGATTCATCTGATGATTTCAAGTCGGGTATTTGTGGTGGTTCTAAATAAGGTTCTAGCTCTGCCATGTAGATAGTGTGTATTCTCCGAGTTCTTTTTCTTCGTTGGTTTCTCTTCCTTGGCTTGCATGACATTCCCTGATAAAGTCCGAGTTCTTTTCCTTCTTGGAATGGTAGTTCTCTATCCTGATCTTGCGTTCTCGGGGATTGGTTTGGCTAGTGTACGATGCATCATTCTGGAGTTGTTGACATTATCATCCCCTCTTGAGCGCCTCTCAGAGCTATGCTCTTTGTCATCGTCTTCCGAAGAAAATCTCTGTGCGTATATGCGGAGTTGTGTAGTCCGAACGGGCCCGAGTAACTGACTGTTTCCGAGTTGTTTCTGTTTCCGACTGAGGTTCGGTTGTATGTATTGACTCGGGCTATGTTTAGTCCTTCCGTGCTCGATTTGGAGTCAGTGTGCGGTGGCATCTCCTTTTCCGAGTTTGTTTCGTATCCATCTTCTTCTGCTGCTCTGATCGGTTTCGAAATCGTGAGATTTTTGGTCTTTTGATTCAGTTCTTGAAGGTCTTGTTCAATCTTTTTGTTTACTCCTTCTTCTCGGAGTCGGCTTCGAAGCTTTCCGTCGTTGTCGATCTCGCAGATCCATGATCCGAAGAAAAATGTTGATTTCGTCGATTGCATCATCTTGAGGTCGTGGTCCACCAAACTTTCAAGAAAAAATTTGCCGAAAGCCCCTACCTAGTGCGTCAGTTGTCGATGTTTTACCACCGATAGCCTGCCACAGGGTTACCCGAGATAGTTGTTCGTGCTTTGGTGAATAGTGAAACCTTGGTGGTTGGACACGTAGGGACACACGGTTTATACTGGTTCAGGCCCTCGACACAGTCGAGTAATAATCCTACGTCCAGTTAGGTCGCTTGTTATTGCTCTGATCTCGTAATACAAGGTGTTGTGTATCGCTCTACGTATCGGGTCTTGCGTAGTATGTTCAGATGTTTTTTGGATGATACCCTCACCAGCCCTTTATAGTCCAGGGACTGGCCGAGGGTTGATCTAATCCTACTCGGTTACAAACTTAGAGTCCTAAGCTATGCTTCGGTCTTGTCGTCGTATCCGAGTAGAATTCTGATTTGTTTGCTTGCCTCCCTCCGTGGGCCGAGTGATAAAGGCCCAAAACTCCGGCAAGCCGGCCTATGGGTACCCTATAGGATATCCCATCGACAACATCAGCACTAATTATTTTGATGTAATGTACAATTATATAATATTCAATCGTGGTTGAGCTCATGATCTATATATCGAACCCTATTGTTCAGATATTCCTTGTTTAGGAGATTAAAATGAGTCCAATATTTGATTTGAGATTATTAGAACGTATAATTGAGATTTTGATATATTAATAATTATTGAAATGATTATGCCAAGAAGAGTTAGTTAGCCATGTGGAATACTAAACCAGTACATATGTGGCTCAAAGTTCACATGCTAAAGCTGGCCTGATTGGATAAGTTGTAAGGTTGCAAATATCCATGCTCATAGGCTGTTAGTTAGAGATAGATTTTTTTTCTTTTTTATCTAATCTAAGCATCTTTCCCTATATAAAGAGGTCACGTAAGCAGCCGCCAGGACTCTCGCTAGCAGCATCCCCACCCTCCTAGGCAACCCAGTATTGGAAACTTAAAATTCCATGACCAACGTTAGTCAAAACTAGAATTACCCTGTCGAGCCAGCCCGGATGGTATTTTTATTTTCCTTGACGATAAATGCATCGTAAGAAATTTCATGACGATGTTTTTATTCTTTATGATGATACATACATTTTCATGACGATATTTTTATTTTCCCTGACGATAGTGCACCGTAAGGGAATTTCAAGCTTCCAGTAGTGACCATAAGAGCATCTCCAAGAGTTTGATATATTTTACTTGGAAAAACTTGTGTTTTATCAACTTTTCACTAGTAGAAAACAGGGCTTTGTTGACGCCCCACAAAACACACCACAGACGGTTTTGGTTATCACGCGCCTATGGTGTGAAATGGCCCGTACAGAGCTACCAACCGCCAGTGGAGATGGATTACCACTGGCGGTTGGCATAACTCAACCGTCTATGTAAATGGATGATTTACACAGGAGGTTGAGTTATGCCAACCGCCTATGGTATACCGTGTATAAATACCTCCTTCTTCCTCCTGACTAGCAGTCTTTCCTCCCGACCAGAGCTACTGTTCTCGCAGCTACCTTCCATTGGAGATGATTTTGGAGGTCCAGATCTTTCAAAATACAGGGGGAGGTTTTGCTCTTCATTTCTTGGAAGGAGATTGCTAAAAAGGTTAGTTTATGTCATTTGCCTCATTTAGCTCAATTTTGCTCAATTTGAGCCACATTTTGGATCTAGGGTTTCACCATGAGTGAGAGAGAAGAATACCTAGGTTATTTTCTTTGTTTCTTCAAGTGAGGTTGATTAAATTGATTATATAATATCTCTCCTCTCTCCTTTTTTTATGTTTTCTTTTTAATTTAGTTTATGCTAGATATATTTGCTTGTTTTCATGAATCAATGTTGTGTTAAAGAGAATTTTTGTGTAGAAAACAATGTAGTTTTTTGTTAGTTTTTTTAATTATTGTACTTAGGTTTTTATTATGTTTTTTATTTCTCAATTTATTTCATCCACTATATGCACTTATGTTTCATGAATTTTGTGTTTTAATAATGATACTTATGTTTTTTTAATTATGCTACTTAGTTTTTTACTTTAATCCCCAGCTAAAAAATCCCTAGACCCTAGTTAATAATTCCTAGCTAAATCCTAAATCCTTAGCTAAATAACCCTAGACCCTAGCTAATAAATACCCTTTCTTCTCCCTTGACCAGCACTGTTTCTCGCCACCACCTTTCATTGGAGGTGATTTTGAAGGGCCACATTTGTCAAAATACAAGGGGGAGGTTTTGATCTTCATTTCTTGGAAGGAGATTGCTAAGAAAGGTTAGTTTTTATCCATTTTGCTCATTTTGCTCATTTTGAGCAACTTTTTGGATCTAGGGTTTCACCATGAGTGAGAGATAAGAATACCTAGGTTATTTTCTTTATTTTCTGCAAGTTAGGTTGATTAAGATGGTTGCATAATGTTTGTTTTTTACAGGTAATGATGGAGAGGTCATTCTGGGTGTATAAGTTATCAAGGATAGATCCATCATACATACCCGAGGTTCATAGGTTTATTGATGCCGCTAAGAACCATGCTTTGAGAACAAAGAAGACGCACATATATTGTCCATGCATGGACTGCAAGAATGTTGTTGTATTTGATGACCATCAACAAATCCTTTCTCATCTTGTGCGCCAATGATTTATGAAGGGTTAGTTGATTTGGACAAAGCATGGAGAGGGTAGCTCTGCGTCTTATACAACTGAAAGCCATGCAAATATTGACGCCGATGGTCCAGAGATATGCTTGTTGATGATGAGTTTCAGTTCGGACACGAGACACAACAACCTGACACCGATGGTCCTGATCATGGTTTCGCTGGAGGAATTGATGTGCATGGGGGATTCCTTAGTGCTTCACAGTTGAAAAAACTGGAGATCATAAGAAAGGATGCAAAAACACCATTGTATCCGACATGCCCAATAAGCAAACTGAAAGTCAACATCATGCTATTGGAGTTCAAATCAACGAATGGGTTGAGTGATAAAGGCTTCGATAACTTGTTAGGTATACTACATAAATTATTCCTGAAGGGTAGCGAGTTAGCAGAAAAGACTTACCTGGCCAAGCAAATGATTTGCCCAATGGGCCTCGAGGTTGAGAAAATCCACGCGTGTCAACAATTGCATATTGTACCGTGGAGAAAAATACAAAGACTTGGATGCATGTCCCAAGTGTAAAGCTCTCCGATACAATCAAGGGCCATCAAATGAAGGAAGCAAGACTAGAGGAGGGCCCGTAAAGTCCGTGTGGTATTTTCCCATAGCTCCACGAGTGCATAGGTTGTTTGCAAATACAAAGTCAGCCAAGTTGTTGCGTAGGCACGATGAAGAGCGTAAGAAAGATTCAATGTTGAGGCACCCCGCCGATGGGTCGGACTGGAGGACTATCAACACTATATTCTATAAGAACTTCGGTGGAAAGGTAAGACATCTGTGGTTAGCTTTGAGCATAGATGGGATGAATCCATTTGTCCAGGTTAGAACCAATCATAGCACTTGGCCAGTGACGCTATGTATATACAACCTTCCACCCTGGCTTTGTATGAAACGGTCATACATCCAGATGCCATTACTAATCCAAGGGCCAAAACAACCTGGTAATGATGTTGATGTGCTTCTAGAACCAGTGATTGATGAACTATTATGATGAGGGACGGTCCTGATCTTTACGACGTAGGATCTTGATCTTGATAACTAGCCAAAGATTGGCCGATAACTTGCTGCAAGCAGCGATAACTAGTGCAACCTGACGACACGCACAAGGAGCCAACCACCGTCTCTATATGGTAGCCGGAACCAAGGATTCGCCAACCACACTCTCAAAGAAACCAACCTACACAACCTGAACTCGAAGACCAGGAGCACGGATTGGGTGCCGATGATGCGGCCGCTTCTGTAATCTCCGCGAAGGAAACCACAAGAGCAAAGGGTAGAGAATCTCTCTCTGGGGTTTGTTAGGACACAGCTGAACAAAGGTTCGATATTTCGATTATCAAAAGTCTGAGTTTGCAAGGATGCAAAGGGGTATATATACTAGCAACAACCCTGCTAGATAGGTGTAAACACGAGATGGAAATGAAAAGACTAAGAATGTGAAAAGGCCTCCACGAAATGGGTTTCTGAAGTGGCTTCGCGAGCCTGTGGGTGTTCTGCGCAGTCTTCAGTAAATTGGCAATATCTCCATCTTGGGAAGTCCAAATGACACACTGTTAAATGCGTTGGAAATTAGACTTAACCATCTTTCCAACCACGACACGAAACATTATAGAATGATACAGTTTTGAATGGGAACTTAACCATCAGGCTGGCTGTTGACCTTCAAAGCAATCTTCACTAATCTGTTCGTATCTCAATATTGGCACGTTCACAAGTGGTGAGGTTTGCTGCATTGTAAAGTAGACTTGAAGAGCTTTCCAAAATGTCCTCATTGACCTCAAAAGCTTCTCGGAGTAGAGAGATATGATCATTTTTTTTAACTGGTCCGTTTTGGACTCCACTGGTCCAAACTGGTCCGTTTTGGACAACTGGTCTGTTGCTTTTCTGGACTGGTCTGAACTGATCTGTTGCTTTTCTTCTTCCTGAGAGAACTGGTCCATTTCTTCTACTGGTCCGTTTTTGGTCTGTAGCTTTTCTTCATGTAGAGTAACATCCTCCTCTTGATGTGTATACCTAAGTACAACCAAAGTAGAACACTTAGGTAGTATAACATTCTTAGAATTATCAAGATTAAAATCAATAAGGAATGAATTCACCTGCTCTTGGAGTTTCTTAGCGCGACTTCTTGTGAGTGGACCTTGAATTGTATTATTTATGTTTGATGATGGCTACTTAGTACTTGAAGTAGCATGCATGGTTGAGATGTCCTCATCATATTACAGATGTGGGAGACGGGTGTGAAGGATGTTTGGGATGGGTACAAAAAAGAACATGTCACGATAAAGGTTGTACTTATGGCTACAATCACCGACCTGCCAGGGCGAGGTTGCTTGTCTGGAGAGAAGACAAAAGGATACACTGGGTGTGTCGAGTGCTTGGACGGGACTGATGCTACACATCTACCAGAAAACAAGAAGATGGTCTACATGGGACACCGTAGGTTCCTACGCCGGGATCACCCTTACCGCAGGAATAGAAAAGATTTTAATGGGACTACTGAGAAACGTGGACCTCCAAAGTATCGAGACGGGAAATAGATGCTTCAACAAGTAAGCATACTCACTGATGTTGTCCTTGGGAAGGGGGAAGTGGCAGTACCAGCGCCAACTGGTAGTAGCTGGAAGAAAAAAATCAATATTCTGGAATCTACCTTATTGGCCACTTTTGAGTGTACGTCACTGTCTTGATCCAATGCACATAACTAAAAACGTGTGCGGTAACACACTTAACATGTTGATGAACACCGAGGGAACAAGCAAGGATTCTCTCACGACACGCTTGGACATGCAACACCTGGGCCTCAGGAAGGAGTTGCACCCAATAACTCTTGAGGCTGGCCACTTGAAACTTACGGTGGCATCATGGACACTGAAAAAGGAGGAAAAGGAAATGCTTATTTCTTTCTTCAATTATCTCAAAGTGCTGCTAGTTAACATGAGAGAACTTAAGTTTAACTATGGTTCTATGAAGGCCCATGACTGTCATGTTATTATGACTCAGCTGCTCATAGTTGCACTGCGAGGTATCCTCCCTGACAAGGTCCGCGCCCCAATCATAAAGTTGTGTTCGTTCTTCAATGCGATCTCTGAAAAGGTCATTGAAGGGGCCAAGTTAGACCAGCTGAAGCAGGAGATAGCCGAGATTCTATGTAGGCTTGAGATGCATTTCCCACCAACTTACTTCGACATATCAGTGCATGTACAGTGTATAAGCAATAATGTAGAGCTTCTCAAAACTAGCAAAAGTTATTTTGGAAGATTTTCAACTTTTATTCAAATTTTTGGAGTAATTAGAAAGGGGGTTATTGAATTTTAAACCCTTATTCAAATTCAAAATGGAATTCAAAAACTAAAAAGATTTTGAATATGCTCCTTTAGCAAAATTTGTAGAGAATGAAAAATTATGCAACTTCTATGTATGGAATTTTTCAAGTTCTAGTAAAAAATCCGGAGTAATTTGAATTCTAAGACAAAGGGCAAATATGTAAAAATGACCATATCACTGCCGGTCGGTAAGAAACTTGCAGTGATGCAACACTATCACTACCGATTCTAATAACCAACCAATAGTGCTGCCCCCACTGTCATTGTCGGTTCAAAAAAATCGGCAGTGATGTGCCTCATCACTGCCGGTTCTATATACAAACCGACAGTCCGGTTTGTAACAAGAACCGATAGTGATGTGGCCGAGTTTATAAGCGCTAGCACGCGTCCGAAATTTTCAGACGAGCGCTAGTTCCTCACTTAGCCGCTTTGCTCGACGTCGCCCGAGCTCGCCACTGCACGCCGCCGCCGCCCCCTCGACCTCGATGACCTTGACGGCGGCAAGAGCCTCCTCCACGACCTTGATGCCGCCAGTGCCTCCCTCCATGACGCCGCGAGGAGCTCGAGCGGCTCTACTCGATGCCGCTAGGATCCGCTCTGCTCGACGCCAGTAGAGCTCCAGTGCACGACGCAGGACTCGCCAGCGACCTCACGGTCACCCAGGACCTCCCAGGAGCGCAAAATCCGGCCAAAGCCTCTCCACGCGGTGAGCTCCATGTGCATGCACTAGAGGTGTTCGACGAAATGCCTAGGTGGGTTTCTTCAAGCTAGGAGTGTCTTGCTGGACATGGAGGGAGAGGGAGAGGGAATAAGGAGGGGAGAGGGAGAAAACTATAGCAATCACTCTTCATGCTAGGTACATAGATAGATAGAGAGAGGGAGATAGAGAGATAGATAGACAGAGGGAGATAGAGAGCTTGTCTTGGCCCTTAGCAATATGATAGATAGATAGAGAGCTTGTCTTGGTCCTTAGCAATATGATAGATAGTAGATAGATAGATAGAGAGAGGGAGATAGAGAGACAGAGAGAGATAGATAGATAGGTAGGTAGTTAGAGAGAAAGATAGATAGATATATTCATATTGATAGCACGATTCATATTAATTCATGATATGTCAAAGGATTTATATATGTCAAAGGCTAGATCAAAGTCTTTATATATACATGGCACATATTGATTCATATATACATGTCACATATTGATTCATATTGATAACATGATTGATATTGATGCTTGTAAACTCCTTGGTCACTTATAGATATATTGATAGATAGAGATAGAGAGATAGAGAGTTAGATAGATAGCGATACAGAGTTAGAGAGATCGATAGAAATAGAGAGTTAGAGAGATAGAGATAGAGATAGAGATAGAGAGCTTGTAAACTCCTTGGTCACTTATAGATACAATCATATATATGTCATCTCTTTATTTCATGATATATGGTATGTTGCCTGAGTCTATCTATCTACCTATGATCTGATACCAATAATTGAAATGCATCTCTAGAAACATGACAATTCACCGCCGATTCACCACCCGTCGCACAAAGACAGAAGCACCGTAGGATCCAACTAGTGGTGGCGGAGGCAGTGACCAAGGAGACGATGACAACCTACAAGGGGATCCAAGATGGAGCCCTAGTCATGTTCTGGACCTAGACCAAGGAGACGAGGTAATAACTTAGGTCATACCTAAAAACATGGTAGAGCTAGCCAGATAAGTTTGATGGGGGCTTAATTGCGAATTTTGAAGCAGGTTTCGCCAAAAGATCCAAGTGGTGAGGGTACAAGCAGGACTAAGCGTGGTGCAACGAAGCTCCCTCAGACAAGTAGACATTGGCACATCTCTCAGTTCGACCAAGTAGGGGAGCTGGTGGAGCCTCTTAAAGCATTGGGCCCATACAAGAGTATCATCGGGGCACTTGTAAGAGACTTCATCTCGATCAAATATAGGAAGTGGAATGACAGTGAGCAAGACCCTTGGAGGGTTCTAGAAAGTGAGAAGGAACTAGTTTGGAACAAGCTCAGAGGGTATTTCACTTTCCCTAAAGACTGTGATGAGGCGACAGTCAAGAAGAAGGCCAAGGAAATTATGGGTTGCTCCTTCAAGACTTTCCAAGGAAAGTTGCACAAGCTAATCAAGGAGGACAAAGAACCGAATTTTGAGGGAAGTGAACTCAGCAAGCAGAAGGACTTTTGGGAGGAGTTCAAGGCTTACAAGCTATCCGAAGAGGCCAAGGCATCAAGCGAAAGAAATAAAGCAAACTCGCTTAAGGCAAATAATCCTCATCGCCTAGGATCGCATGGGTATGTAAGGAGGATTCCGAAATGGGAAAACCGAGTCCAACAACTAGAGCGGAGCGGTGTTACGCCTCAGACAAGCGATTGGTAGCCTAGATTAGTGAACTACCTACTCACAAAGGGGCACAATACAATGCTAACGGGAGCCTTTCCGCCAACACTGAACCCGTCACCGATCTCCTCCAGAAGATTTCCACGATCACTGAGGAAGTGCATAGAGGTAACTGCAAGTTTGATAGAGAAAATGACGTGCTCACGCAAGCACATGGAACCAAGGAGCACCCCAGTCACACTAGAGGAGCCGGGATAGCTTCTTGGGAGAAAGCATTCGAAGATGAATCCTCTTCCTATAGGAGCCGAGCGAGGGCTAGACGCAAAGAGAAGAAGAGTTCCAAAGGATGCGCCGGGAGATCGAAGAGAGCATGGAAGCACGGATAGCTGCTCAAGTCGAAGCTCGAGTTATGACAGCTATGCAATCCATGTGTTCGAGTTAACCGCAGGCAGTCATGGCTTTGAATAGCCCAGTGCCTACCAAGGGCCACAGTAGCTGTGGCTCAACCCCTATGCTTGACGACGAATAGATCAATGCTCCTCATCCGGTGAACGACATAAAAGAACCTGTGATTGTTAGGTTGTACATCCGTCAACAGTGGACAAAAGACAAGGAGGTGGTCGGACAAGCATTTCCAAGAGGAGACAACATCATTCATGGCAAGCCAGGCCACTCAGGTATGCCAGGGTCAGCATTTGTAAGATCTTGGACAAGAAGTACAATAAGATACACATTGATTTCCCTATGGAGGAAGATAGGCCATGTTTAGTTCAAAACTTGGGCACTCATGTCACCTGGCGCAAATGCTACATCAAGCTAGATGAGCAACCATCTTCGGATGATGAGGATGATAGTGAATCATCCCGGTCGCCTCCGCCCAGAGGTTTCTCTCCTTGTTAAGATCCACCGACACCTCCTCCACCGTCAAAGGAGAAGACTCCTCCTCCTCCTCCTTCTCCTCCACCAGCTTCAAAGTCCAAAGGACTAGGATCTCGACCTAGCGCTAGATTAGGTTTGACCTCGCAATAGAAGAGGTCATCGGCTTTGGTTGGTAAAGCTCCCAAGACGACAAGTAAAGGCAAAAGTTACCCCCGACTAAGGACGAGATTATACAAGCGAAGCTTGTAGAAAAGGCAGCCCAACTTGACTTGTTTGAACAATTGGCTTATAGACCTAAGTGCTACACACATACCCAATTTGAAAGGCAAAGCGAAAGTAGGTGTAATCAAGAAAGAGCTAGAGAAATACACACCAAAGAATTGCTAGAGATAGAGAACTTGGCCAACACCATGGGCATAAGCATGGAGAGTGTAACAGATCTCTATTACAAAACAAGTGAATTTGAAAAAGCCACGGTCGTATACCAGTTTGAACTAGGCAAGCCTACGGTCACCACCTATTGACGGTCCTTCGCGTCAACTTTTTAAGCAATTATAAATTGAATATATGGATCAATCAAATATAATATCTAGAACTATAGGGCTTTAATTAACAATTTCCATGAGTTTTGGTGTTTCATTATTTTCCAGGACCTATTCCAGAAAAGAGGAGAAACGAGAAACAAATCAGAGAAGATATCGAATAAATCCCGTGGAGAAACACCTGCCAAAATACTCACGAAGGATCCCGCAGACACCGGAGCGAAGTGGGACACCAACCCCTGCCAGGTGGGGCCAGCCGGCATGGGGTGGGGCCGGGCGGCACCCTTCTGGGCCTGCTGCCCGCCGTCTTCTGGAAGCTTCCTCCACCTCCTATGGGGAGTCATCTCAGCCCTACGTGAAGTCGGTTTGATCCAACGGCTATCGTGCATCCTACCAGACTATAAATAGGAGGGCATACCCCCCTGGAGGCAATCCCAGATCATTCAATCCTTTGGAGATCCATTCAGTTTAAGTCATAGGAGATCTAGTCATCCAGAGCCATAAACCCTATTTCATCTAGAGCACTTTCTAGTTTATAGCATAGCCTAGTTAGATTCAAGAGTAGAGGAAGTCAAGATTTGATCTAGGACTCCCGATGTTGTCAAGAGATTGGAGTCTGGTATAGTTCTTATTCTCTTATTCTCTTTTAGTATTTATCTGCAGTTGTATGATATTTATAGGCAGCACTATTCTTCATTAATATGTTCTTGTTTACTTTGTTCATTGTCTACGTTAATATATCTAGTATAGTTAGTTTGCTATTGAGTTCATGCACATGCTCGTATAACGCTCGTCTATTTGATCATATGGCGAGTGGTAGGCAATATGTAGGCGTGGTGCTTAGATACTTTGCTTATCTACGAATACCACCAATTGTGCCGGGTCGTGAAGTAGATCGTGGACGTGACAGATCCATTCAGTCCTTTGTAGGATTCCCCCCGTACGATGGTTTGGTAGCGAGGAATTGTCAGGTTGAGGATATCTTGTTATATCTGAGGTTTTTGAACTCAACTCATCCTGTTCATGGCCCTATTGTGGTTGGGAATATTGGTAGTATTATTTAACAATGATTACTAGATGTACTTGCACTAATTAGCGTAGCTTTGACGGTAGCTAGAATACTTAGGATGTTATTTATTTATTACTTGTATTAGACGATGCTTGTGTAGTGACTAGAATGCTCTAGATAACTTTATCCTTATTATTATTATGATGATGACTGATCAATTTACCGTTATCATTTATATATATTTATCATGTGACTTACCCCTGTTTAAGAGTAGAGATCATTGACGGTTAAATCCCTTCATTCATTTCATATGATTGTTATCAATACTATAGATTATCAGTTTTAACTAGACCTTCCCAGTGGTAGAATATAAATGACAACCTAGTAATACTCTAGGTAAAATGCTACAATGGTATATTTAATCTGTCCGCTTGCAGAATCATTATCCTTTGACATTTCATATCTAATATTTATTTCTTCCTAGTCATACATAAAATATAGAATAACTCATAAGTACCATAAAATATTCCTAGCTTTATAATTAGGGATGACAACCTAGTTCCATGCTTAGGAGTATAAGGTAAAAGATAAGTGGCTAGTTGCTAAAGACAAGTTAATTACATACCATGCATTTTTGGCACCATTGCTAAGAACTATGTTCTTGGTGATGTCGTTAAGAAATGTCAACACGGAGCAGTGGCAAACGAGGTGAGAGAGGATTGAATAGGTTTCTAGATGACATATATGCCATCTTAGAAGTTATCTCGATCGAACAACCCATAGCCCATAGGAGGCCCTACCCAAGTACCAGAACGTAATTGGCTTCTGTGTTAGGGACATTCTTGACATCACTATTCCGCAGTGGTCTAGTGTGTTGGAGGATGACAAGACCGGAATTTGGGATAAAATGAAGATGAGGTTTCAGTTTCCTCGAAGCATACCAGAGGCACTGATAAAAGACTTTACGTTGAAGCAGTGTGCGATCAGTTTCCGAAACTGGGGGTCTGAGTTGAATATCAAGTTTGCAAAGCAAGGGTTGGACCCTACAACAAAGTACAAGTTTTATAAAGGGCAGTGGGCGGTCTTTCTAGAGAAGAAGAGAGGCGCAAACTTCTTAGCTCTGAGCAAAGCCAAGTCTGCTCTCGCTAAAAAGAATAAGTACCACCACCATCTAGGCACAGGTGGTTATCAACGCCAGGCTCCCAAATGGTAGCAAGAAGAGGCTGCGTAGAAGGTGAAAGGGTTGCCGGTACTATCCGAGCAAGTTGGTGAAAGGTCCATGAATTGGATTCGGGCTAAAAAACCAAAGGAAACCGAGAGTGGTTTGTCCTTCGATGACCCTCATGTTGAAATAGCAAAGAGCATCTTTGCGGTGGCAGCCAAGTAGTAGGAAGGTAAATTCAAGCCACGAAGAGAGAGGGACCTCCTTAGTGAGGGCCTAGGTAACCCTGAGCATCCTGGCCGTGTTGGAGGCGTTTCATCCAAAGAAGGATGAAAGGATGGATTCAGCCCTCAGTGGGAAGATGAGTACAAGAAACATGATCAATACAAGGAAGAAATGACAAGTTATTTAAAGGAGGAGGCTAAGAAAGAGTTCACATAGTTTATGCAGAAATTGCTACAAGATCCTCATGCTGAGTTGATGCAGAAACTAGTGAGTGCGGTGTCAAATCAACAAATGAGCACTTAGGCACCCCAAATGGAGCTAGTCCCAGTGGTGTCCCAGCAGATACCAACCGAGGTTCCAAGTAGTGTCGCGTCTATAGGGAATAAGGTTCAATATCCGGTTGATGACATTGTTACTCCCGTGGCTTGCTCCCTAGTCATAAGATATGGCATTAACAATCATTGTACAAGGGAAGTAGCCATGGGCAAAGTGATCCCAGGACGCAAATACCACAGTGCTGACATTCTTGAAGACTACTGTAGAGTACAAGTATCGACTGTAGTCCAAGGATATGAGAACAAGATTTTAGACATCCCCGACCCCGAGGACATTGAGAAACTCGCACATGCTATAAACAATTTCATCCTTTGGCCTGGCGGGACGTCCAACTGAGGGAGCCGCCACCATCCTCGCAAGAGATAGTAGTTGGGGAGTCATCAAGACCTGCTGATCCGCTTCCGAACCCACCACCATCACCACTCCATTCTCTTCCGAGCCCACCTCCATCACCTCCGCCACAGTCATCACCTTCGCCATAGTCATCACCTCCGCCACAGTTAGCACCATCTTCGCCATAGTCATCACCTCCGCCACCTCCGCCACAGTCATCACTTTGGCCACAGTTAGCACCATCTTCGCAACCATTAAAATCCATACCTTCCCCACAACCCAAAGATCCTAAACAAACACCGGAGCCACCAACGCCACCAAAGAAGAAGTTTGCGGTGCACAAGTTGGTTTCCCCCTTCGAGCCAAAGAAGAAAACAACTGGCATGACCAGATTTTTGAAAGGACTTGGGAGAAAACGCACTAGTGAAGTCCTCGAGTTGTCTGAGCTCAAGAAGTCAGCGCAACCGGTGCCTAAGGTAATTCCTTGCAAATTCAAGGTGCCACTTTTGAAGACTACAAGTCTGTCCCTAAGAACTATGTGGTGGGAAGGCCTCTACTGAAGTGGGATAAACTCAAAAAGGTCCCAAACAATGTAAAAAGGTTTCATGACTGGTACATGAGAGTCTCTTCTGCTGGCATTGACACCATCAACGTGTGTATACCACATAAGGCATTTCTCAGTGATCATGATATATGCGTGATTAGCTTTGAAGACATTTGGTTAATGATGAACCTCGAGAGACTAGATGTACAGATCATAATGAGATTTGAATTGTAAGTGTTACATAGTTCAATATCTGACAAATGTCCAATATCTTACATATTGCAAATGTTCAATATCTGACATGCATGTGCCTTGTAGAATGCTATATGATGAGCAGCAACAGACTTACGATCTGGATTTCGATTTTTGTGTCGGTGAAAGGATTGGCTATCTGAACCCAATTGATATATCCGAAGACTGGCACACCTTCAGAATCGTGGAAGACAACATAGAGTTATTAGGCTTAGAAGGTGAAGCACGGGCCGAGAAAAAGAAAAATTTGAAGTTTCAATTTGAAGCCAAGTACGCCTTCTACATTGCAAAGTGTTTGGCGAAGTATCAAGATAGGTTATTGGTAGTGGCACTGTTGACGGTCCTTAAATACCAAATTGCTAGAAATAGGGTTCATACTGACAGAATTCCGTGAGTTTTGGTGAATGTCTATTTCTGCAGGGGGACATCAGGAAATACGGAGGAAAGGCCCACATGTAAGGTTTACATAGAGATAATTATCATCCGCAGGAAAAAGAACAATCTAGAAGGGTCAAGAAGGCGCGGGAAAAAATGAGAGGCTGAGCGGGCCCAGGGGTAGGGCGCTCGCCCTACCCCCTGGGGCGGCCGCCCTAGGGCAAGGCCCAATCAGGGTCTGCCTTGTGGACCCCCTCTCCACCGCCTTTGAGGTTGCATCTAAGCCCTCCATTAAGGTCAGTTTGATTCGACGACCGACGTTCATTTGAGGAGGCTATATAAGGAAGCCCCCTTGACCCTGAGGAGGAGACCCCCGGGAATACCTAATTCTCATTATTCATTATCCATCTCAAGAGGAGAGGTCTCTGATCAAGCCCCAGAGCCACCACATCAACTAGATCTCTAGTTTAGCAAAGCTATATAGGATTAGAACTAGGAGGAGTCAATCTTCGATTGGTTTCCGGATCTGTCAAGAGGATTATTGGTAATTCTCTCTAGTTCTTCATTGTTCATCATTTGTTCTTCAATATTATGAATATGACTATGCTCTACTTCATTATATTGTTTATGACTTTACTCTATTCGATTATGTTCTCAATTATATTGTTCTTAGTTTATTATGATTATATGATTGGCTTAGTTAGATCTAAATCATATTCATGTTTAGGATCGTATAGCGTTTATCCATCAGTACTATGGGTAAATGATAGATATTGTGTAGGCGTGGTGCCTAGACCGTATTTATCTACCATTGTACCCTATATTCCGGATCGTGAGGTAGATCACAGGAGTGACAATCCTATTGAGTCCTTTGTAGTCATCCTCCCATTTATAGGGCAGGCAGAGCAGAACCATTACGTGGAAATGATTGCTATGTTTCTCATCTTCCCTTAGTAATCTCACTATGCATGATTATCTTCTTGTCTCACCATTATTGCCAAGTATAATTGCACTAATCATAATATGCTAGACTGTATAGTTAAGAATGACTTAGGGAATTTCTTTGTAGTTCGTCCTAATTCCATGCTAATGACTTGCTAGAGTATATGTTGAGGTGCTTATCATTATCTTATGTGGTTATATATGTTGATCAGTATTTATCTTTTGTAACTATTCATTCATTATCTATATCTTATGTGACATTTATCCTGTATTGAGAGAGATAGATGAAAACTCTCCATTATACATGCAGTGATACTCATGCCTCATTTATTCCTTAGCATCCCTTCCCAGTGGTAAAAGTATAAATAACGATATCTGAAATACTCCTAGTTAAAATGCTACATAGGTATAATCTGTGCGCTTGCAAAAACACATTTATATTTATTAGAAGAGCAAATGCATATTTCAATACCGCATCTCTCTGCCATGCTGGGGATGAAAACTTGGCTTAAGTGGCATGAGAGGAGGTTAACTAACTTTGGCGCCGTTATCAGGAATAGATATTAATCTACTTTTGGTAATGACGTTAAGAGATGTCAACAGGCATCTTACAACTTTGGGTAAATATGAGTTTGGGTAGTGGCACCGTACAACTTCGGGTGATCAAATTAAATAATTTCAATGCACAAATGTATCATGAATTTGATTCATGCAGGGACCACAGGATTTGCATCGTCATTTATCCTAGACAAGGAAGGGTGGTGGTACTAGACTCCATAGATTACCCGTCATAGAGCTATGCACATTTCATTGAGCTATTAGAGCTGTATGTCGAGATATGCATGTATACTTTTGCATTATGAGATTTTGAGAATAACATGGTGATTGTATTCGAGTTCATAGGGAATATAGGTTTTGTAAAATCAATGGTGGCCGGCTATTGCAAGTTATATATGACTGGCCGGTAAGGAGGAAAACTTACTCTTATTAATACAGATTGTTGACATTTCTAACGTCATCACCAAGAACCGAGGTTCCTAGCAATGGCGCCAAAAATGTATGGTATGTAATTAACTTGTCTTTAGCAACCAGCTACTATCTTTTACCTTATACTCCTAAGAATGGAACTAGTTTGTCATCCCTAATTATAGAGCTAGGAATAATTAATGGTATTTATGAAATATTCTATTTTATGTGTGACTAGACAGAAATAAATAATGATAGATATGAAATTATAAATAACAAATGATTCTGTGTAACACTCTAATTTTAACTTTTGCAAATAGAAGTTAATATTGAGCTTTTTATTCAATTTATACTCATGATAACATAGGGGGAAATTAAAACTTTTTGAATAAAAGCAAATAACCTAGAGCATAGTAAGACGTTTGTTGCATTCATGCTGAACTTTGTGGCTTTTGGTTGTGTGTAGGTTAGATTGGGTGTGCTCAAATTGAAAACTCTTTTGAATTTGACCTTGTTTACAAAAACCAGAAAAAGAAAATGTTTTCTTTCTTTCTTTCTCTCTCTCCCTTTCTCACCCTTCTGGCCCAAAACCAGAGCCAGCCCAAGCTCACCCGCACACCCTCCCTCATCCCTCAGCCCAGCTGACCGGCCCAACACTTGGCCCATGCAGGAGACCTCCCTGACCCGCAACCCCTCTTGCTCCCACTGCCATGCGGGCCTGGCATGTCAGCACCGTTTCTAGCAAACGCGCACATGCGCTACCACCCTCTCTCTCGCTGACCCGTGGGTCCGCCCTCTCGGTGCCAAGCAGCAGCACCGCACACTGTCACTCTCTCTAGCCACCGGGACCCGCCTGTCACTCTCTCTCCCTTTCTTCCTCAGCGCGCGAAGATGTCGTGCAGCATCACTCCCTCCCTTCACTCCAGAGCTTGAAAGCTCTTGACGCCAGGCCATCAAGGGCCTTCATTGCCGCCTTGATGTCCTAGTCACGGACGTGCCCGCATCTACCGCCCCGTCGTCCTATAAAGCCAACCGCGGAACCTTCTTCCCCACTTACTCACTCTCTCTGTTCGCGCTCCAGCACGCTGTTGGTATTTTTTATGACTATTGGATAAATCCGCAAGCACACAGATTATACCGTTGTAGCACTTCACCTAGGAGTATTCCAAGGTATCATAATTTATATTTTCCCAAGAGAAAGCTGGGCTAGAAATGATAATTAGATAGAGATCCTAGAGAGTACCTCAACTTAGTACCAACTAGTATAGGGGGGTAAACGATATATATGATAGGAAGGGTTGATGAATGAATAAGCCAAGGTAAATGATACTTAGAACGGACTAGATAGAATAGCTAGGTCGGAGGACAACGAGAGAGTAAAGGGACTCCTATGCAATTCACTCTACTTCAATATACTTAGCCAATTAACTAGTCTAAACACTATAGTTGTTTGCCTCCTCAATACAAGTATGCTAGATGAGGGGATAGATTAGTAGGAGGACAAAACTCCTACCAGACCGCACCCTCTTCTTACGGGGGCCTTACCTTTTAAGAACTTGCCTAAAAACACGTGGTGGAATACAAAGACTAGACAAGGCTGTCACTCTCTTGCTGTCTACCACAAACAATCCGCGCAACAAGTGGTAACCAAGGATAAGATGATGTATAAGCACCATGCTTACACACAACTTATTACTTTGACTATGATCTATAATCAAAGCACCCTATGAGAGGCAATGATCGCATATAGGAAAGGCCACAAGGATCACAGACTATGAATGTAAAGGCTATTAAAGAGCAAAAGCATATAACAATACTATATCTAGTATAGTAATGCTCAAAGTAAATACTAAGTAAAGTAGAGAGAAAGGATAATATATTGAATAAGATAGTCTTAGAAAGAAGGAAAGATACAAGAGCTATACCAGACTTTCCAGAAGACAACTCCGGAAATCCTGAGCGCAGCTCGACACAACTCTAACTCCCACTCTAGACTAAACTACTGGAACAATCTAAGGAATAGAGCTTGTAGGCTTCTTCACCATGTGTAGATAGGGGGGGTATGAGCCTCTATTTATAGTGGGAGGTGGAGTAGGGGCTACTCCAGCGCCACGTCAGCGATCCAGGGGGCTTCAATCCTCCACCCTTGGATCCAACCGACCTTGAACCGCCTTTGGATGGATGGTTATGACTTCTAGCATGTGTGAGTGAGGATGGCGGTTGCTGGGAGGTGAACCGACCTAGGGGGTGGTCGGCCGACCTCGATCTCCCAGGTGCTAGTCTGACTTGTCATAGATGTTGGATGTTGGTTCTGAGGTGGTTGTCACGTTTATCTCCTTGGTGTGGGCCCATGGATCCATGTGCTTTGCTTGTGAGCTGTTGAGAGAAAACACAGAGTGATCCAAAGGTTGGAAATCACTCTGAGGTGCTTCTCCTGGATCTTGGCCGATGGAGGAGAGCTGGTGGGCCCATAGGGTGGTCGGCCGACCCCCTGTGTGGGTCCCACTGGCTCTCCTTTGCTCCATTTCTTCATTCCTGCATTCAAACACTCCATGGACATGTGGAACTTGTTATTTGATAAAGTATGCTCATGATGTGTTTGTTTATCCTTGATCCTAAGGTTGTTGGTAGCATTTTGGTTAAGTAAAAGTATAGCATTTTTAGTGCCAACACACGCCTCTGCCGCGCTCGCGTTCATGCCATTTTAGAGCCCCTATGCCATCCTCGAGCACCCGAGAAGCTCTACCGTGGTACCACACGTCTGTAACGCTCCTCACCGATCTCCCTCATCTCTTGTATTGCCGAATCGGCGCTCACCGTACCCTTTCTCGTGAACCAGCCACCGCGGAACGTTGTCGGCCCGCTTGGAGCACACACGGACCTCGCGAACCTCTCCGTCGACTTCGCGGTGACTCCCTCTCCCTTCCCGTATCTCCAATTCACTCAATTTGGCATCATAGCCATGTAATCGATGCACTCAGTGGCCGCCGTCAATGGCGCCACCGCGGCCACCTCGCTTCGGCGGGATTCGGCCTCAACTAAGCACTCAACTACACTTGCACGGTCACGCCGCACCTCATCGTGCCTTTAATTCCATTTCTAGCACCTTGAATCGCCATGTCCCCACGACATAGGGTGCTCCGGCCATGGCGCCGCCGCGGACGCACTGTCCCAGTGACCTAGAGCCTCACCCGACCTCACTCACGCACCCGCACGAGCACGCTGAACACTCTGGTGGTCTCGGTTGTTGGGGGGGTGTCGGAAATGCTTTTACCGCGCTCTCCAGCGAGCTTGTGCCGCCGGGATCCATGGCACCGCCGCGCGCCGAGGGGAGCTCTTCCCCCTTTTATCTCCACCGCCCGATCTGCTTTGCACGACCGAGATTACACCATACCGGTTCGGTGTATAACCGGCGCACCGTGGACCCGTGGACCGGCTGGTCCCACGTTGCGTCAGCGCATCTACGCATGCGTGGTGCACCGTACCAGCCATTCCCTGACACGTGGCGCACACGCCCGCGAAGACTCGGTCAGCGCCGACCAGCTCTGTACGTTTTGCACTTTAGCCCCTCGGGTTCTTTAAATTAACCCGCACTCCACTCCTGTTCTAATCCCTTTAATTCTAGTCCTGTTTTCTTCTATTTTAGCCCCTCTACTTTTACAAAATTACACCCGCAGTCCGTAGCTCGGTTTAATTCCAGAATTTAATTGTTTTAATTCAAAAATACTTCGGTCTAATTACCAGATTGCCATTCAAACCTTAAAACATGCATATCTTGCTCAATTTAAATCTGATTTGAGTGAATTTTGCGTCCACATGATCATAGCAACATGTAGAATAATTTCAAAAGCTTTTATCCTCTATTCATACTGTTTGGTGTATTGTTCTAATTAAACTCTATTTGCTTGCATGTATTGGATGTTTTGGTATGCGTGTATGGTGTTTGCTTCATGTTTAAAAGAGGATGAGCAAGTTCAGTTTGAGAATCAGAGCTTTGACCAGCAGGACCAGCAAAAACCTTTAGAGGAAGGCAAGTGCGACTAAGGCCTCTGTTGATGTTTTACCACCGATACCCTGCCATGGGGTTACCCGAGACAGTAGTTCGTGCCTCGGCGAATAGTGAAACCTTGGTGGTTGGACACACAGGGACACACGATTTATACTGGTTCAGGCCCTCGACAAGGTCGAGTAATAACCTTACGTCCAGTTGAGTCGCTTGTTATTGCTCTTGATCGTAATACAAAGTGTTATGCGCTGCTCTGCGTATCGGGTGTTGTGTAGTATGTTCAGGTTATTTTTGGGTGATACCCTCACCAGCCCTTTATACTCCAGGAACTGGTTAAGGGTTTCTCTAATCCTACTTGGTTATGAACTTAGAGTCCTAAGCTACGCTTCGGTCTTGTCGTCCATACCGAGTAGAATTCGGTTTCTTCTGCCCGTCTTCCTTCGTGGGCCAAGGAAGAGAGGACCAAAGCTTAGGTAAGCCGGTCCTTGGGTACCCTATAGGATATCCCATCGACAAGCCCCCGAGCATTTGATGATTTTTCTTCAATATGTCGGGTTGCTTTGAAAGCGAGCCGGGTTCTTTTTGAAGCAAAATCATGAAATGGTCTTCTGTTGTTCTCCATCTTGTGGTTTTTTGTGCACCTTTGGTGCACTCATTGAGTGTAGCCCCCGAGCCTCTGGATACTTGGTACAAGTATTCGGAGGATCTAAGAAAAAAGTCTTGTAAGGTAGGTATTTCCAGCCCCCGAGCCTTCTTCGAGTTCTTTTATATCGGAAAAGAGCTCGGTGGAAGGGTCTGAAATAGTATGTTCTTGTCTTCTTTTTATTCACGGGTGAGTACTATGTCTTCATGAGTATGTAGAATCTTGCTTTCACTATTTGCTTTGGTCAGCTTTTGTCTTTTTCTCTTTTTTCTTTCTCGTGACTTTTTGGCTCTTGGTGGTCCTTCTCTGCTATATATTCTGTTGTGCTTGTACTGATAGCTTCATCCTTAGGTTTCGGTGATCATGCTGCTGAGTGAAACTGAGTAGCCCCCGGGCTTATGCTCTCCTTCTGGTAGTTGAGTGGGTAGGAGAATTCTTGTGAATGGAGTTAGAGGTAGACTAACTCTTCGGTTAGATTTTCCTGGGAATTTTGGCGTGGTAGGCAGAAGAAGTCTTGTGATGTGGCTTCCATGCCTTCTCTGTCTAACTGCTGGACCTCGGGCTGTAACCGTTGCCGCTCCTGAATTGATTGAAGTTGTACACTCCCTCTTTCTGTCCGTGCATGCTTGCACCAAACTCCTACTGGAAAGGCTAGAGTTGGAGTTGTCCAATCTCATTTGTTGGGAGTGGTTTTCTGCCTATGATCTGGCACTTCTTCATGCTCTGTGAGGATTCCGGGTTGTTTTGACTTGTAAGGTTTCTATTCGGGTATCGGGCCTTCTTTGGTGGTAGATCTAGTATAATCCTGTCTATGGCCTTTATATTTTGTCACTTGTGGTCTTTTGTTGTAGATGTGGCTTAGTCTGGTCTTGTAAGTTTATCGGCCAAATTGTTTGCATGACCTCCAGAATTGTTGCTGGTTGTATGATTGTCCTTGGAATATTCTTCTGAATATTCTGTATAGTACCTTGGTTGTATGATTGGCCTTTATTGTAACCGTATTTCTTTCATCAATGTGGTCCTTGTAGAATCTTTTGCTTTTACTTCTTCCTTTATGTACTGTGGCTATTGTAATCTTCTCTTCATGAACTTGGTGTATGTGCACCCGTTATTTTTCTATAAATAGCTATAGTATGACTCCTTTGCCATATAACTTTTGTTTTCCTTTGTAAAGGTCCTTGCTGTATCATGGATATTGTTGTTGGCGAGCTTGATGAGCCCCCGGGCTTCTTTCTTCTCTTTCTTGGTTGTAATCTGGTGAATGGTGTAGTTCTTGTGATAGAAACTAGCAGGTGGCTAGTTTCCAGGTAGTACCATGCTGTGGGTAGCTTTGAGGCAAATGGTGTAGTTCTTGTGATGAGGCTGTCGCATGTTGTGTTGCCTCATCTTCCAACATCCTAGTTCCATGCCTTTGACTGATCTCACGGTCTTGGTTGAGGAAGCATTCCTGAGTTGATCCTGTGCAGTGTCATTTTGGCGCCTGCTGGTGTTGATCCGCCTTCTCTCTGTTGAGGACCTGGCGGAACTGTGAATCTTGAATGTCTTCTGGGCTCTCCTTCTACTACCTTTGGCAAACAGGTGTGCCTTGTCTTGTTGGGTGTCTAGCACATCTGAGTTATTTGGCTCAATTTGTCAATGATGTATCTTGATTCTCGAGGTTTTAACCTCGAATTCAACTGGGTTCCTTGTTACTGACTTGTACTAGTTCCTTTCGGCAATGTAACTTTCTATCTGGCCTGTACTTAAAAAATGTGTATGATGAAGAACCAAAGACTTATTGTTTATATTTTCTGAGTTCTTGTATATGTTTTGCTTGTAATGCCCGAGTTCTTTTGTTCCGCGAGTTGTCTGTATTCTTTGAAAAAAGATGTGGTCTATCTGGCTGCTTTGTGTTTTGTTCCGTGATTGGTGGAATTTTTTCACTTTCTGTATTTTTCGCTGTGGGTAATATCTCCTTATAAATTTTTCTTTCCATTATCTCTTCTCTTTTACCTTGCGGTAAGAAACTCTTTCCCTTGCTTGCAAACCCTAGCTGCCGCCGCTGCTTTGATTGTCTTTGATTTTCCTCGGATGGTGAAGAAAAACAAGAACAAGAGTAAGGGCAAGGCTGAATTTGTGGATGAAGATACCATCTTGGATTGTACAGAGAATCCTGAGTTCATCGACATGTCTCGTCAGATGAAGCAGTCTCCTAAGCCATCGACTCAGGAGGCGGATTTGGATCTGCTTGTTGCGCATGGGTTGCTTCAAGGGCGGGTGTATTCTAGCTATTCCGATCCTGGTGAGCATATGATTCCCAGTCCTTCTCCTGATCAATACATTCTTTTTATTTCCTTTGTCCATGCTGGACTCTGCTTCTCTCCATCGACCTTCTTGATGGAGTTTCTTCGTTTCTACTGTATCCAACTTCATCATCTGACCCCTAACGGGGTTCTTTTTCTTGCTTCATTTTCTCATCTGTGCGAGTCGTTTATCGGCATCCCGCCTTGTCTTCTCCTTCTTCGGCACTTCTTCCGCCTTCAATTTCATGAAAAGACTCCTAGTCGTTTTGGCTGTTGTGCTTTTCAATTTCGTTAGGGGATGAAGAGCAGCTATTTTTCCTTTACACTTTATGATTCAGTTAAAGATTGGGCAGATAAATGGTTCTATATTTCCAAGCCTGATGCTTATTTCTCTTCTGATCTTGCTGCTCTTCCCACTTCTTTACCTTGCTGGTGCGACCCTTTGTCTCCTTCTGAATCCTTGGCAATCAAGCCTTTGTTGACTCGGATAAGTTTCTTAAAACAATCTGGGTTGACTGGCAATGGGTTGGTTGCCAGTTATTATCGTCGTCGAGTTCAACCTCTTATGCAAAGGGAAAACCTTGGCTTTGAGTATATTGGTCCTTCTGATCCTTCTTGGATTATTCCTGAGTCTGAGTTGTCTGAAGATGACATATTTGATCGTCTGGAGAGGGTCCTGAGTGGTGTGTCTGCCATTCCTCCCCAGATTCCTGAGTACCATGCTGGAAATCCACCTCCTCCGGTTAGTAATCTATTTCAGCTTGTTCTGATTTCTTTTTCTCTGAGTTCTTGTTTGTTGATGGTTTGTTTTGTGTTTCAGGATCATGGTCATTCTTTTAGGCTAAATTTGCCTTTTGGGCCGGATGCTTTGTCTCTGAGGAGACCGCTGTTGAAGTCACTGTGGCTTCAACCTCTTCTTCCAGGTTTATCTCTGGATTTTGTATTACTGATGGGTATGTGCCTTATACCCTGGATCCTCGTGTTGCTCAACTTATGATGTTTTCTAGGAAGCGGAAGCTTGAGTCTTCTGCTCAACCTTCTTCACTTGCTCCTGCTACTCGTCGTCGATCTCCTCGGCCGCATGCTCCCACAGGTAACATTATTGTAGGCGAGCGTGGTGTTTGTCATTCGAGTTGTTTTGTCTACAACTCTTTTTTATTCTTCTGTTTTGTTCCTTTTCAGATGGCCAGTCCATTCTTCTAAATGAAGAGTATTCGGATGATGATCCTCCTCTTACTCGTCCTTCGTGAGTTGTTTTCTCGTTGTCTTTGTAATTTCTATCTAGAGATCCTTTCCTTATTGTATTTTTATTTAGTCGTAGGTCATCTGTTGGTCAGTCTTCTGGTGAAGCTGTTCCAATTCCTTCTGCTTTTCCGGTTTCTTCCTCTTCATTGCGTGATGATGATTTCTTTTTTGACATCCCCGATCTTTCCTTTGCTTCTGTTGCCGCTTCCTTCAACAAGCCAGCCAAGTAAGTTTAAATTCATTGCCTAATGCTTATACTTTTTGATAGCCTCTGCCTAATATTCTTTTTTATTTTCCTTAGGCCTCCTTCTGATGTTCCTGCTCCACCCCAAGATAGTAGGGTTCCTTTTGCCTGATTGACGAAGATTCTTTTGCTTCTTGTATTCTCTTAATTGTTCTTATTTTTGTCTTTTTGCATATTCTCTTAGTGTTGCAAATGTTGCAGGCACTTCTGAGTTGGTTGGTGCTTGTCCTCCTGTTGGTGTGCCTCTTCTTGAGGTACCTGAGTTGAACATCTTGGCCAAAGCTCCGACTTCTTCTTCAGCAAAGCCTTTACTCATTCAAGGGCCAGAGGTTCAACTTAGCCGAGTTGAGCGAGTTCAAAAACTTGTTTCTTCTTGGACAGATTTATCAGTGTCATTTGGAACTGAATTGAAGGTATTTATTCATGTCTCTCTTCTTTGGTCTATTCGTTTGTGCTTTATCTTGATTCTTGTCTTTTCCAGGATATCTGTCGGGAGTTGACTGCCTCTTCCTCGGAAACTCAGTCGACTGCCACTCTTCAAGCTGAACTCGACATGGTTCATCTTGAGTTGTCTCAGACTCGTGCTGCTTTGGAGCAAGAAAAGGATCTCCGAGGAGTTGCTGATGCTTCTTTGTCTGCTTTGAAAGAAAAGATGGCTGGTAACTATCTATTGTTTCCTTTGTTGTGGTTTTCTTGTTTGATATCTGACATATTTGCTTTTATTGTAGCTGCTGATTAGGCTTCCATTACTTGGAATGAGGAGAAAAAAGATTTATCTCTTCGTCTTGAATCATCGGAGAAAAGAGCTGAAACTGTAAGTTGACTATTTTTTGTCTTCTAACTTTCTTTGCTCTTTTCAGTTATTGAAATCGGAGGGAGTTTTGAAAACTCAGCTTTCGGAGGTTCATGATCGATATAAGATTTTGTATGCTGCTATGAAGCCTGTCGTGGTTGTTGTTTGTCATAAAGAGGACGTAAAGGAAGGCCTGAAGACCCTGATTCTTGCACTGCCTATTTGGTTTAAAGAGTTTGTTGAAAATGGCTTTGAGCGCTGTATAAACAATATTGTTTCTTTTGTTCGAGCTCTTGCTCCTGATGTGCCTTTGGACCGAATTCTTGAAGATCCGATGGACGTCGATCTCTTGACAAGGTGGGAGCAATCGAAACCCGAGGTCCAAGATCTTTGTTGCCAGATATTTGGTCAGATGAAAGTGTTGCCATCTCCTTGATGAACACATTTATTTTTCTTTGGGTGATGATCTTGTAATATATTCTGAATGATACTCTTGCTTGTTACTTTTGCTTAATATATTGTCAGGCTCCGTCCTGATGTCGTAATGCCTTTGTCTTTGTTTTGATGATGAATATTCTCTGGTTGATACGTTTATCCTTCTGATGAATGCCTTACTTTACTTGACATTTGTGAGCTATGTCGAGTTCTTTTGTGCCTCTGTATTAGGCTTTGTAGGTGCTTCTGAGTTCCCGAATTCTTTTTGGGTGATATTATCGGCCTTCGGGCCTTGATGATTATACTGATAGTGTTGCCTATAGAATGACTTGTGCCTCTGAGTTTAGGCGTTTGTAGATCTCCTCCTTTGTGTCTTGTATAGTGACCTCCGAGTAGTTTCAGAGTAATACTATTGTTTTTTATGAGTAGTTCTTGCTGTTGGGATGTCACTTCTTGATGTGAGAACATTTGGCTTGCAGTCCTTTGCGCCGAGTTCACGCTGCTCTTCAAGCAGTTTGATGTATTGTGTCACTTTGTACGAGTGATTGATTTCGGTGTCGTTGAGGTAGACTATTCTTCTTTATTGCGCCGAGTAGTTTGGTATTTGCTATGCCGCCTCTTGAAACGGTAGACTTGTAAATGTATGAACTAGACTGTGTCACTCATGGTATAGAGTAGTCGGTTTGTCGTCGAGGTAGACTGATGCTTTTTGTTGCGCCGAGTAGTTTGATGTCATGCCGGTAGACTTGTAGATATGTGAACCAGACTGTGCCGCTCATGGTGCAAAGCAGTCGGTTTGTCGTCGATGTAGATTGATGCTTTTAGTTGCGCCGAGTAGTTTGTCATGCCGCCTCTTGAAACGGTAGACATGTAGGTGTATGAACCAGACTGTGCCGCTCATGGTGCAAAGCAGTAGGTTTGTCAGGTTGCCTCACGAAACAACTGACTGAAAGATGCTAGACAGTACCGCTCATGGTGCAAAGCTGTCAGCTTGTCATGCCGCCTCACGAAACGGTATACTTATATATGAACCAGATTGTGCCGCTCATGGTGCAAAGCAGTCGGTTTGTTGAGTTGCCTCACGAAATAATTGACTTAAAAATGCTAGACAGTGCCGCTCATGGTGCAAAGCTTTCAACTTGTCATACCGCCTCACGAAATGGTAGACTTATATATGAACCAGACTGTGTCGCTCATGGTGCAAAGCAATCGGTTTGTCGGGTTGCCTCACGAAACAACCGACTTAAAAATGCTAGACAGTGCCGCTCATGGTGCAAAGCTGTCAGCTTGTCATGCTGCCTCACGAAACGGTAGACTTATATATGAACTAGACTGTGCCGCTCATGGTGCAAAGCAATCGGTTTGTCAAGTTGCCTCACGAAACAACTGACTCTAGACAGTGCCTCTCATTGTGTAAATTGCCGGTTTGTTCTTGATGTCTTGTATCTTATGTCTTCAGTTGTAGAATTTCTTGAGTTGGCTGATATGCCAGGTATTTCTTAGTTGAATTCCATCTTATGTCATTAGCTCGTAAGTTTCGGATTGTATTGCTGTCTTGATGATAAAAAGACCCTCCCATGGGCAGAGTAGTTTATGTCTTCCATCTTTCTTTTGAATTAGTCGTAGCACCAGATCTCCTGGTTTTAATGTTCTTGGATGCATATTTCTGTCGTAGTGTCTTTGCAAGCCTTGTAGGTATCTTGCATTTTGTATCACTGAACTGTCTCTTATTTCTTCGATTGAGTCAATCTCTAGTCGTCTTGTTTCTTCGGCTTTACCTTCATCGTATTGTTCGATTCTTGGTGATTGCCATATCAAGTCAATTGGTAATACGGCTTTTGATCCATATACCAGGAAGAAGGGTGAGTAGACTATTGCTCTGCTGATTTGGGTTCTTAAGCCCCAAACCACTTTTGGTAGTTCTTCTATCCACTTGCTTCCGTAGTCTTTTAGGTCTTCGTATAGCCTTGGTTTTAAGCCTTGTAGTAGTAGCCCGTTGGCTCTTTCCAATTGTCCGTTTGCTTGGGGGTGAGCCACTGATGCATAGTCTGTTTCTATTCCGCAATCTCTTGCCCAATATTGGAATTCCTTTGTTGTAAATGGTGATCCGAGATATGTGATTATTCTGTTGGGCATCCCAAATCTGTGCATGATGTCTTGTATGAACTCTGTTGCTTTTTCTGCACTGTATTTGACGAGTGGTTTGTATTCAATCCACTTGGTGAATTTGTCTACTGACACAAATATGTATTCAAATCCTCCTTTTGCTTTTTTGAGAGGTCCGACTTGATCCAGCCCCCAGCATGAAAAAGGCCAGGCTGGTGGTATGCAGATTAAATTGTGTGCTGGAACATGTGATTGTCTTGCAAATATTTGACAAATTTTGCATGTCTTGACTAATTGTTCTGCGTCTTTGAGTGTTGTTGGCCAACAAAATCCACTTCTGAATGCTTTGTCGATTAATGTTCTGGATGCTGCATGATTTCCACAGCAGCCCGAGTGGATTTCATCCAATATCTCTTTTCCTTCCTGTGTAGATATGCATTTCAATAATACTCTAGAAGATGCTGCTCTTTTGTATAATTTATCCTTTACGAGGACGTAGGCTTTGCTTTTTCTTATAACCCTTGTTGCTTCTGCTTTGTCTCCGGGTAGTTTGTTTTCCTTCTTATAATCTATGAATGGTTGTCTCCAATTGCTTTCTATGTTGAGGATCTGTCTTGAGGTGTCGGGTTCTTTTGTCTTGTCTATGTCCATTGGGTCTTCTTTTTGTTTACTGATTTCTTGGATTGATGGCTTTACGAGTTCTTCTACAAATATTCCCGGTGGTACTTTTTCTCTATCTGATCCCAACTTTGACAAGATATCTGCTGCCACATTTGAATCTCTCAAGACGTGGTGGATTTCTAATCCTTCGAAGTTCTTTTCGAGTTTCCTTACTTCTGCATAGTATGCATCCATGTTGTTTTTTGAGCAGTCTCACTCTTTGTTTACTTGATTGATTACTACTGCTGAATCTCCATAAGCGAGAACTCTTTTCATTCCCAGGGTGGCTGCTACTTTTAATCCGTGTATGAGTGCTTCGTATTCTGCTTCATTATTTGTTGCTTGCCATAATATTTGTAGTACGTATTTTAATTGTCTTCCTTCTGGGGAAATCAGTAGTACACCTGCTCCAGCCCCTAAGTTTCACAGAACCATCAAAGTACATCTTCCAATGGTCTCTTATTGGTTCGGATTCTTTTTGTGCAATTTCTGTCCATTCTGCAATGAAGTCGGGTAATATCTGTGACTTGATTGTTGTCCTTGGTTTGAAATCTATATTTAGAGATCCGAGTTCCACTGCCCATTTAGATATTCGGCCTGTGGCGTCTTTGTTTCTGAGTATGTCTTGTAACGCAAAGTTGGTTGCTACTGTTACTTTGTGCTCGTGGAAATAATGCCTCAACTTTCTTGATGATATGAGTACTACATATAGTAGTTTCTGTACGTGTGGGTATTTGACTTTTGATTCTGTGAGTACTTCGTTGATATAGTATACCGGTCTTTGCACTTTGTAAGTGCGTCCGGGTTCTTCTCTTTCCACGATGATTGCTGCACTTACTACGTTTTTTGTTGCCATGATATACAACATCATGTCCTCCTTATTTCTTGGTGGTGTCATCGCTGGAGATGATGACAAGTATTCTTTTAGCTTGATGAAAGCTTGATTTGCCTCTTCTGTCCACTCGAAGTTTTCTTTCCTCTTTAGGAGTTTGAAGAAGGGTAGTCCTTTTTCTCCCAATTTTGATATGAATCTGTTGAGCGTTGCCATACAACCTGTTAGCTTTTGTATGTCTTTGATCTTTTTAGGTGGCTTCATATCCATTATTGCTTTGACTTGTTTTGTGTTGGCTTCAATCCCTCTGTTGCTGACTAAAAAACCGAGTAGTTATCCTGATGGTACACCAAAAATGCTTTTTGTTGGATTGAGCTTCCACTTCCATGCTTTTAGATTCTTGAAGGTTTCTTCTAAGTCTTCCAATAGTGATTCAGGTTCTTTTGTTTTGACTACTACGTCGTCGATGTATCTCCTAGGCAAGTTTGTATTGCTCTTTGATATGTTGCTCCTGCATTTTTCAATCCGAACGACATTGACTTGTAACAGTATGCCCCGAAAGGTGTTATAAAAGATGTTTTGCTTTGATCTTCTTCCCTTAATGATATTTGATGGTATCCTGAGTAGCAGTCTAGAAATGATAGTAGCGATGATCCCGCTATTAAGTCTATGAGTTGATCAATTCTTGGTGGCCCATATGGGTCCTTTGAACAGTGTTTGTTGAGGTCTGTGTAGTCCACACACATACGCCATTCTTTTGAGTTCTTCTTCTCCACCAAAACTGGATTAGCCAACCAATCCAGGTTGATTATTTCTCTGATGAACCCTGCTGCCAGTAATTTTGTAATTTCCTTTTTGATTGCTGCTTTCCTGTCTAGTGTAAATCTACGTAGCTTCTGTTTTATTGGTCTTGAACCTTTATTTGTGTCAATTTTGTGCTCAGCCAACTCCTTTGGGACTCCTGGCATATCTGTTGGCTTCCATGCAAATATGTCTTTGTTGTCCCTTAGAAAGTTGGTGAGCGCGAGTTCCTATTTAGGATCCAAACTCGCTCTGATTATTGCTATTTTTTTCTGGATCTCCGGTTAATAGATCAATCATCTTTGTGGCTGCTTCTTTAGGAGGTGTGAAGGTGCTTGGCTTCTTTGCCGGTATTTGGATTTCATCCGAGTTCATTTTCTCAACTTTCTTCGCAATGTCTTCTTTTTCCTGATAGTCTTGTAGTTTTTCTGATATTTGTACGGCTTGTACATCACAATCGTATGCTCTCTTTAGATCTCCTTTTAATGAAAGAACTCCTTTTGTTATCGGCATCTTGAGCAGTAGATACGGTAGTGAGGTATTGCCATGTATCTTGTTAATGCTGGTCTTCCAAGGATTGCATGATAACATGATTCAAAGTCGGCTACTTCGAATTTGATGAACTCGGTCCGATATTTGTCAGGTGTTCCAAAGGTGACTGGTAAAGTGATTTGTCCCAATGGTATGGAAGCTTTTTCAGGTACTATTCCATAAAAAGGGATACTCGTTGGTTTGATCATGCCTTCATAGTCCAAGTTCATCTTCCTTAGGGTGTCTGCGAAGATTATGTTTAATCCTGCTCCTCCGTCGATGAGTACTTTGGAGACTGCCACTCCTGCTATTGTTGGTCCCATTACTAGGGGATAGTAGCCTGCATTTGCTGAGCTTGTCCATTGATCCTCTCTTGTGAATTGAATTGGGTACTCTGACCAGTCTAGATATCTTGGATAGTTGGTTCTGCTGCCATGATGGTTCTGTGTGCTAGCTTTTCCTGCCTTTTATTTCTTGTGTATGATGCTCCAGAAAAGATTACTGCTATTTGTCATTGGGGTTCTTGATAATTCCCCTCTGCTTTCTTGGTATCCTTCCCTGATCCTTCTGTTCTTTGTTCCGAGTTGTTTGCTCGTGTATCCTCTTTCTTTGTGAATCTTCGTTGGAATACGTCACATTCAACTAGCTTGTGGCTTGCGTTAGGATGTATGTAGCTTTGTAGGTCTTCTATCCTTTCTGTTGGCATTCTTGTGTAGTTGTTGCCTTGGTAGTTGTTATTCGAGTACCTGTTATTCTGGTCTATGTTTCTGTTGTTATTGTAGTTGTTGTTGTATCCTTCTTTGTCATTGTCGTTGAATCTTCTTTTGTTGTCTGTTGCTGCTACAATGTTGTCTTATCTTGGTATTTTGTCATTGGGTCTGAAATCTGGTCTTTTATTTTCATGAAAATCTCGGGTGAATCTGTGCCGAGTTGCTTCTTCCGATGATATCATCTTTTCGACAGCTCTTTTGAAGTCTTCATTGGATCTCGGATTTTCGTTAAAGTAGTCTTTGAACTGCCAATTTGCTATGATTCCATCTGCAAATATTTCTATTACTTCTCTGTCGGTAATGTCATGTATTTGGGCTCTGAGTTCTCCAAATATCCTATAATATTCCCTCAGGGTTTCTCCTCTTCTTTGCTTTACATTCTTCAATTCTGCCGCCGTCATGGGATGTGTTATTATTCCCATGAAGTTGTTGCAGAACGCTTCTTTCAAATCCTCCCAATATTTAATTGACCTTGGCTTTAGTTTATCGAACCATTGTAAAGGCATGGCTTCGAGTGCCATTGGAAAGTATAGGGCCTTGATGTCATTGTTTCCTCCTGCGAGTTCAATGGATTGAGAATATACTCTTATCCATTGTCTAGGTTCTACTTTTCTGTTATACTTGGAATGATTTGCTGGCTTGAATTTGTGTGGTAATTTCAACATCTGCAGTCTCCCTGCAAAGCATGGGAATCTGTTGTATTGTTCTGCTCTGTTGAAGTCTGGTGACCAATCTCTTTGGTAATAGTCCATGTCCCCCATGTATTCGGATTCACCATAATCTTCAAGATAGCATTGATCCCAATCCGTGTTGTTTTGTTTTACTAGCCCGAGATGTTGTTCCTGTCTTTCCGATGGTTGTGGTATCCCTGACTTCCCTAGTCTGTGGAATATCGACTTCTTGGGCGGTTGTTCTTGCTTCTCTCCTTGTCCTTCTTGAGGTGTGTTGTCATCGGGTTGTTTATTGGGGTCTCCGTCTTCCTTGATTGGTTCGTATGTGATTCTTTCCTCTTTAGTAAGAATATTTAATTCTTTCGTCAATTCTTCGATTCTTTCTCTCTTTGTATTCCTCATGGATTCTCTTTCCGCCTTCTTCTTGTTGTATTCTGTCAATTCCACCTTGTATTTGATCCAGATTTGTTTTCTCTGAGAAGCTCGATTTCTCCTTCCTGCTCTAGCTTTGTTCTTTTTTAGCCTTGCAGTTTTGTGATCGTTGGTTTCATTGTCATCGCCTTCTTCGTCGTCTGAGATATCCCCTTCTGATTCGTCTGATGATTTCAAGTCGGGTATTTGTGGTGGTTCTAGATAAGGTTCTAGTTCTGCCATGTATATGGTATGTATCTTCCGAGTTCTTCTCGCTTGTTGGCTTCTTGTCTTGTATGATGATCCTTGGTAAAGTCCGAGTTCTTTTCCTACTTGAAACAGTAGTTCTGTATCCTGGTCTTCCGTCCTTGAGGATTGGTTTGGCCAATGCACGATATATCCTTCTGGAGTTGTTTACATGATCATTCCCTCTTGGGCGCCTTTCAAAGTTATGCTTCTCGTCATCTTTTTCTGGAGAAAATTTTCATATGTATATGGAGAATTGTGTAGCCCATATAAACTCGAGTTCTTGATTGCTTCCGAGTTGTTCTTGTCTTTGACTGGAGTTCGGTTACGTGTTCCGACTCGATTTGTGATTGGTTTTCTCTTGAAAGCCTTGGAATCGTCATACGGTGATGTCTCCTTTTCTGAGTTGGTTTCATATCCCTCCTCGTCTGCTGGTCTGGTTGGTTTTGAAATTGTGAGATTTCGCGTCTTTTGAATCAGTCCTTGAAGATCTTGATCAACTCCTTCTTCTTCTCGGAGTCGGCCTTGAATCTTTCCATCATCGCAGATCTTGCAGATCCATGATCCGAAGATCAATGTTGATTGCATCGACTTCGTCATCTTGAGGTCGTGGTCTACCAAGCTTTCGAGAAATTTTTTGCCAAAAGCCCCTACCTGGCGCGCCAGCTGTCGATGTTTTACCACCAATAGCCTGCCACGGGGTTACCCGAGATAGTAGTTCATGCCTCGGCAAATAGTGAAACCTTGGTGGTTGGACACGCAGGGACACACAATTTATACTGGTTCAGGCCCTCGACAAGGTCGAGTAATAACCTTACGTCCAGTTGAGTCGCTTGTTATTGCTCTTGATCATAATACAAAGTGTTATGCACCGCTCTGCGTATCGGGTGTTGTGTAGTATGTTCAGGTTGTTTTTGGGTGATACCCTCACCAGCCCTTTATAGTCCAGGAACTGGTCGAGGGTTGCTCTAATCCTACTCGGTTATGAACGTAGAGTCCTAAGCTACGCTTCGGTCTTGTCGTCCATACCGAGTAGAATTCGGTTTCTTCTGTCCGTCTTCCTTCGTGGGCCGAGGAAGAGAGGCCCAAAGCTTAGGTAAGCCGGTCCCTGGGTACCCTATAGGATATCCCATCGACAGCCCCTTGCACCTATATAACTATAATTCACATTTTACTTATGCATGAGTCCATTCAATTTGATGAACCATAGGCTTTCATATACCAGAACTCTGATCCTCATACCTTGTTTACCTATGGGATTTAATTGCATTATGTTAGATGTGCTATGCCTATCAATGACAAATGCTTAAACTTGACTAATGAACTTATGGAACAAAAGTAAAATTATGCCTTTTAGCAACATGATAAAGGGGGCTAAAGCACCGGGTTTGTTGCGTTAGTACCTCTCCATAGGAACTCCCCTGAAGCGGCCACCCAGGATGGCTGTGCAACCCCGAGTGTTATATGGCTCTGACTTTAACTAATTACCTAGTATGTCTCTAGCGGGGAGTCTACCTAGTGGTTACCATTTATTGGCGCAAGAGGGGAGTGCCGAGGGATGTATGGCGATTCTCCTACCTTGTAGGCGAACATAGTGCAGTGACCACATGTGACGCGACTCGAAGGAGTTTACCCATGCGTACTTGTCACTGAAACCTCGCGGCCACTAACTTGTTAGGGTATCTAGCAAAAGGTTATGTAGTGAAACCCTGCCACGCCTCCTAGGTAGAGGTATTGTGGGTCTAGATAACCCCAACAAATGGGAATTACGGCTCGAGGGTAAAGATGTACAACCTCTGCAGAGTGTAAAACTGTTATAACAGTCGTGCTCATGGATACTAGCGGCCTGGATCTTTCTTGATAGCTGATACTTGGGTTATATGGATGATTGGGAATGTTTCTAATATTGCTTAATATCTTAACCACTTGGGTTGGGTTTTTCTCACTAAAGTAGTATACTTATTTAATAAAACTTGACCAACTAAAATTACTAACCGCAGTCAAATAGAGTCAAGCCTTTTGAGCCTTTAGAACCCTGGTTATACTTGTTAAGCTGTGGTATGCTTACACTTGTTTTATACAATGAAAATCCCAGATGGGTACCAGATGGTGGCTTTGAGGACTTTCCAGAGGATGTCTAGGACTTCTAGATGATGTCTCCCAGTCAATGTCCCTATGGCTAGTTTACTTTTATGTTGAACTCTATGATATGATGTAATAATGTGATGCATATCATTGTAATAAAGTACTTTGCTTTGATATTCTTCAATTTGTGAGTATATGTGTGTTTGGACATCTTGGGCACACATGTATGATGTACTTAGTTTTGCTATGCAAAACTGGGTGCTACAAATTGGTATCAAACCTATCTTGACTGTAGGATGATCAGCCTAGATAGAAATGGACACATTCTTAGGATCATACCTATTTTACTGTCTTACTTTATTATAAAAATTCTGCTTATACTTCTATCTGTTATCTGTTACAAACTATCTTGTTCTGATCAAAACATATTTAATCTTATAGATGGCTCGCACAAAGAAGACTGCCCGGAAGAGCACTAGAGCCTACCTTCGACCCCGCTTTCTTATCACCTATGGCAAGACCGTGCCGCAGGAGATGGTTCAGAACCTTCAGGACACGGAGGATGACATGGAGGACAAGCCCATGGAGAACAGACTCATCGAGTTGGAGGACTCGGTGGGTCATGCCATGAATGGAGCTGAAGATCCCGATGATGGTGGTGACGACTCCGACGACGCCAGAGATGAGATTCATGACTCTCATGATGGAGGCAATGGTGGAGATGGCAGCGACAACTTGTCCCGTCATGCTGCCCTTCGGAAGGAAGGGTGGACGGTGATCCTACACTTCGACCTCCACGGGGACGACTACTACCACCCTCAGCTTCTTCCTTTGGTGCGCCGATTCCTCGGAAGGAAGGGTGGACGGTGATCCTACACTTCGACCTCCACGGGGACGACTACTACCACCCTCAGCTTCTTCATTTGGTGCGCAGATTCCACCCCAGGTGCACCGTACAGTACAAGACATCACAGTGGACCCACCCCACCCACAACGACTTCTTCAAGACGGAGGCCTTCATCCGCGAGGGCAGCCGGGTGCACTTCATCGACCATGGCATTACCAGCAGAAGCACGCATGGGGCTGCTGTTGAGGATGTTGCTAGGCAAGCTTTTCTGGTTCATTGCCATCGCCACTTCGACATCATCAAGTGGGATGCAGACCGCTATCTTCCATGACGTCCTAGCGGGCAGTCTTGCTGCATCATCGCCTCTCCTCCTGAAGGGGAGAGCATCAGAGTTCGCCTCGTACTAGAGTGTTTAGCTCGAGTTCACACGAGCTTGGATCAGACTTTGGACGAGCTTGACACCATGGCTAGAGCTTACATAGAGCTTACCCATGAGAATGCCTTGCTCAAGAGGCGTTTGGGAGAAGTTGACATCGCCCCACCTATCTTGCTAGCTGAGTCACCTGCTAGGCAGAGTGGTGACTATGGAGACCCCAATATCAGCACCAACATAGATTTCTAGATGCCCACCTTCTGTAATAAACACACGTAGTCTAGGCGAGAGTGTGTTTACTTTCATGTTTGAACAATTGCCTTTAAGTGTTTAGATGTTTATCATAATGACTTAATGTTTGATTTGGTTCTTTCTATGATTGTGAGAGTTGTGGGCATGTCTACAAACTCTCTAGCATAAGTCTAGGTTGTAACAAATGCATAAATAAAATGGGGGTTCAATCTCTTTCTTGATGTCCTTCGCTGAAATCCAGAGCAATCTGTTCTTCTCTGTTCATATCTCAGTCATCTCCTGTTAACCAAAAGAAAGCTCTCTAGTTGAACATGTGAAACTTATACAAGTTATATGCTATAGATGGTGAACACCCGGAGGAATGCCACTAGCAACGAGAACCTGCCACCACCACCCCCTGTTAGCATGGAGTAGTTGATCATGGTGCAAACCCAGCTCATGCAACAGATGGCGTGGAACTAGAGAGGCTCTAGATGAACTAGGATTTGTGGCTCTGGATGACTAGATTTCGAATGACTTAGACTGAATGGAACGTTGAGCTGAGTTGCCCCAAATGGTGGGATCTGCACTCTATTTATAGCCCGGTGAGGATGAGTCCTTAGAGACGGTGGAGGAACACTCCAGAAGGTCGTAGAAGGTGGGCCCATAGGGTGGTCGGCCAGCTAGGGTTGGGGTTGGCTGGCCCCACCTGGCGGCGCCACGTGGTCGGCTTCGCTCCAGTGTCTTCTGGATCCTTATTGAGTTAAATGGTAACTATATCTCCCTGAGATTTCTTCGATATTTATTCTGATTTGATTCCCTTTATTACTCTTTTTTGGAATAGTCTATGGAAAATAATACAATACCAAAACTCATGGAAATTGTTAGATAAAGCCCTATACTTTTCTATTTTCCATATGGTTGATCCATTTATCATGTTTATAATTATATTAAATGTTGACGTTAACGACCGTCAACACAGATCATACATGTCCTCTGTGGATATAATATGTGTGCGAGCATCTATAAATAACCACTTTTCTGTTTTATAGTGCCACAAGCAACCACCAGGATCTGTCCTCTGTGGATACTACGTGTGCAAGCACATGAGAGGAGACAACGCACAATACATGAAGAATCCTTCCAAGCAAGCCAAGGCGACGACCATCAACGAAAAGACATTGTACAACATAGTTGATGACGTGTGCCTTTTCCTCATAAAACATGTCATCTCAAGTGAAGGGAAATATCATGATCATGAAAGTAAATTAGCCAAGCCAGAGTATCGAGCGCTAACAGAGGTTTATAGCCTAATTCTTGGGGCGGTTTTTAGAGGACATGTGTAAACTTTTGGTGAATATAATGTGTGATATACTTGTAACTTTATGTGTGTTACTGTGTGAGCATGAGACTCATGTATATAATGTACCATACACTTGTAACTTTATGGCGAGCATGAAACTTTGAAGTAATAAATGTATGTATGAAATATTTAAATTACATGTTGCTATATTTGAACACCATCCAATAGGGTTTAGTAGTTTCAATAACAATATATATTTATATATTAAATAATACAATATATAAATATCAAAAATATAAAACTGGAAAAACATTTCCACAGGCGGTTCTTTCTACAGGCGGTTCTCAAGCAACTGCCTGTGCTATGGTCCCATTTCCACTGACCCCAGTGCAGGTGGTGCTGAAAACGCCTGTAGAAATGACTTATGAACCGCATGTATAGTAGTCTTTTGTACTAGTGTTTAAAACAATATGTCAAGTAAAAAAATAGTCCCTCTCTAATAGTTTTCTATTTTGAAGTTGAAAAAAAATGAAAAAAGCACACAAAACTTTTTTCTAGAAGAAGAGGTGGAAGCTAGAGAAGAGACGATGTCAAGCCTCCGGTTGGCATATTTGCCAAGTGAGGAGGAGAGATATGCCTAGTTATTATTGATGCCTAGTTTTTTTGCCAAACTGTCTTATTTTGCCATTAATAGATGGATGACAAATTGAGATAGCAAACTTTTGGATATGTTCTAACTAGACGCCCTGTGCATGCCGCCCCCTAGCTACTTAAAGGAGAGGATCCCCGCAAGACAATAGCGCAGACTTCTGTACTAAGCTATACACCCGTTTAGGAGGGAAACAAACTAGGTACGGATCATTCGCACAGTGTTTTGGTGCGGATTTATAGCTGACATTTGGTCCTAAGAGGGGGAGTAGAATACCATGGAGAAGGTGAAATTAAATTAATGGTCCAAGGTCAGTAGCATAGACCATACGAAGTATGGGTACAAACGGTCCGTATCCAAGTTTTTTCCTTCGGCAGGCCCTACTGTTGTTGATCTGCTTCAAGCCGCATAAGTTCATATCATCTACACCGACAATCATGTTTCCTGGTGAGCATCCAGTCTATCTTGAGATGCATCTACTATGTTTCCAATTTAGTGTAATGCACAAAGTAACACGAGTGATGCTGGAAATCGAGATGTGTGAGACGGGAAACTATCGACGAAATATGCGTTGTAGTCTACCTAGGGGATGCCCTACGGTAGTAGATTGTAGGCGGAGGTGTGGCGACGACGATCAAGTGTAACACAGAGAGCATACACACGGCGGTTTATACAGGTTCAGTCCGGCAAATCACCGTAATACCCTATGTCCTGTGTTCTGGTGGCTGGATGGATATGAGTATTAGGTTACACAAGGTATAGATGGATCTTTTCGAGGGGGGCCCTGCTCACCTTATATAGATGGGGAGCAGAGTTACAGTTTCCATATCCTAACAAATCACGATCGATCTCTTAAGGCAAGGGATCCGAGCCTATCTACTAGGATCTTCCTTGGCGAGTAAGGCTCTTCGGAGCCCCTGGCGAGCACAGCGGCCTAGTCGCGTGCCGTAGGGGCTCGCGGGTTGGGCCGTCTTCTGGTCGATAGGCCCATATAGGTCCCTAGGGGTATACCGAGGTAATATCCCCAACAAGTCCTCGAGCACGTTGCATTCTTCTGGCGAGCCCGCGACGTCGTCCTTCGAGGAGGCGTTCGGCTGGTCGCCTTCATATGTCAACGTCTTTGCAGAGTCTAGACCAGTCTGCCTGGTCAAGGCGCTGCTTGGAAACGCCTCCTAACTAGGTCGGACTGGTCGAGAACGTCTTAGCGTGACCTGCGAACAGGTCGCCTCGTCGGAGGCTATGGCTACTTGTTGGAAGAATGTGACGTGCTGAAGAAGAAAATTTTGAAAGTCCTTTCCTAGTGAAGTGTACCCACTTAGACTCTGCAAAACATCACGGAGACAGTAGAGTTTGTCAAGAAAGAAATTAGTACATTCACCGCAAGGTGAAGTGTACCCACTTAGTCCCCGAGCTTTGTAGTAGGTGAAGTATGCACGTGGTGCCAAGCCTTATACAGGGTATAAGATTCAAGAAGATTAAACATAAGTTTTGTAAAAAACAACTGCGAATACCCGTAGTCCCCGAGCCTAATGCAAGGAGCATGATGATTCTTGTATCGGGATCATAGCTTTCTGTAGTTTTCGCAGTCCCCAAGCTTCCAGTCCCCAAGTATTTGCCGTCGGAGGCTGCCGTATTGGTGTCGAGGACATGGACACTGAGGTCGCATATCGCATAGTCCCCGAGCTTTGTTCGGGTCTTGTAGCCGGCTGTTGACACAAAAAGCGTCAGATCCGTGAACACCTCGGGCTATTACCTAAAGCTCGATGTCGAGGGCGTGCCAGTCGATTTGACCAATCAATCGACAAGGATGATAACTATGACAAACTGAACGAGACGACAGCGATGCGCCCGGACGTCAAAGCTCAGATTGATCACGGATAACTAGAGCAGAGCTAGATGAGGCAAACAGCGATGCGCCCGGATTGCCAAAGCCTAGAGGTACTCCCACGCGGAACTAGCAAGGATTTTGACGGAGATCAAGGTGATGCAGCCCGTCGAAAGCTTGAAGAACTCGTTGATAGCTATGACTAATGCATAAAAGGGTAAATTGCGGTAAAAGTAGGATAAAAAGTAGAATTGGTTTGTTTTGAATTGGATTGATTCTTTATTCCATAGCCCTCGGGCACATATTTATACTCCCGCATGGAGAGTTGTACAATGACACGACACATATTTTTCCTAAAACAAACTCCTACTTTAAAGGAAACTGACTCGCGCAGGAGACGGATAATAATATTTATTTCCTAAACAAACACACCTACTTTAATGGAAAATAAATGACTCACGCAAGAGTCAGACTCAAATTACTATAATAATACTGGCACAGAACACCAGCTTCCTTATACTTCTTCTCGATGGAAACTTTCCATCGGTAGATCCCTTTAATCCGCACCTTCCTTCTTTGACCACTCGTAATCCTCCGCTACCGCCAAGTGCTAAGTTACGCCCATCGGCATCGGTAATATTTTCCCGATCAGCAATCGGCAGCATCTCTTCGTCGGCAATCGGCAGTGAGTTTTACTGGTAATCGGCAACTATCTTTCATCGGCAATCGGCAACGATCCTTTATCGGCAATTGTTAAGGCCCCTTCATCGGCAATCGACAATAGTAGCTCATCGGCAATCGGCAAGATCACCAACATCCAGCCTCCATCGGCAACACGCTTGGCCTTTTGCAACATTCGTTCATCGGCAATATTGGCTCATATTTTACCGATGCCGATGGAGAACAGTCATTAACCAGCCAAGCTTCAACCTATTTGACACGTGTTGAAAAACGGTGTCAACACATGCCCCCCAGTTTCGGAGCGTATAAGTTTACGTGCCGAAATTCTCTCCACTGTAGCCGTTGTTGTAGCCGTTGCTGTAGCCGTTACTCCCGAGATAGGCGTACGGTTTCCTCGATCCCCGCATGTGGAACTGCAATTAAATAATAAAATCCCTCAATTGTAGCATGAACAATTACAGACCACCTCGATTACCGCGCGTATCTACCGCGGGCCTCCCCACATTCTTGCACGGCGTGGAACAGAACCCCAAAATGCCCCTGAACAGGATTATAAAAGTTACCGGGATCCACACTGCCTTTTTACCCGAGCCCATTTTCACTTTCACCTTCTTGCCTTCGTCTTCAACCTCCGTCTGCCTTGAAGAACACAGGCCTGAGCAACAGTACCTCTTCGCACTCCAAGGACGAATCAAGCATCTCTCCGGCTCCAAATGGCGATCCAAGTTGACATCCCGAAGGAAAGATCCATTCCTCATCCAACCCAACCTCTCTTTTCTCCGCAAAAAACCTGATTTCATCCCTGTTCTTCCTTCTGATTCGTCCCCTTCTCAAACCCTAGGAGCTGTACAACAAAGTCATCATCCCTCTTGCTGGTTCCAATCTTAGCTGCCTAGGCCCAATGGGCAATCCAGACCCCACCTCCATCATCAACGCAGAAACCAACCGGATACCGCTTAGATCCGAAAGCTTTGGTCTGGGATTGTGGAAAGATACATTCCGCTCATGGCCCAAGCACACCAAAGGATGGAAAAACTAGTACTTGAGGTTAGCCAGGTCATAGCAGGTGTACTGGCAAGAGCGTAACTTAGATCAATGCATTAGGCTCTCAATTGCCGATGCAGAGAGGAATGAGAACTTGATGATAGCAGCGTCATATTTCTGGTCCGACAACATGAACGCCTTCCTCTTCAGGCATGGACCGGCTACTCCCACCCTTGCCGATGTTTACATGCTAACTGGCTTGGACATCACTTCTGCCGATACACTTAGCCTCTTCAACAGAAAAGCTGAGCACAAAGTGAACACCCGTAGTATCGGCGACTGGACAGGTTACATTCAGGAACATCAGAAAACCGGATCGGTAAGCCAACGGGAGCATGCCATCTTCTTAAACATGTGGTTAGAAAAGTTTGTCTTCTGTGGCAAAACCATCGGCCCGACCACCATGCATCTCCCTACGGCTGAACTGCTTGCCAATGGCACAAGGCTCCCTTTAGGCAGGTACCTCCTCGGGTCAGTTTACCGATTGCTGCACCAAGTATCCAATAATCTGCTGCTAGGAGAGCCTATCGGCAATCTCGGAGGCCCCTGGTGGTTTGTCAACCTATGGCTAAACGCCCATATGCACAAGGCTCTCGGGTTTGATCTGTTTGCCAAACAATTCCCGAGGGACATATCAGAAGATTACCGATATGATGATGATGAATCGGCAACTCAGCCTCCGCTTAACTTTGGAGAAGCTGTTATAATGCTGCCAGGTACCGATGCCGATGTAGAGCACTTCAGTTACTATTTCCAGAGGTTCTACAATGGAATCCCCTCATCAGAACGGGCTTGGTGGCCGTATCTTAATGAACATAACCAGTTTCCACTGCTGTTCAACTTGGCGGATATGAACCTGCCCGAAAATCAAGCAATTATGAGGGCCAGCATCACTCCCCGAGCTCTCCCAGTAAACATCTTTGGATCTGGGAAGAATGCTCCACCGTCGTATGAGTTTTACTATCCATCGGCAGCGGTAAGACAACTGGCATTTGGCCAACTGCCGATCAAGCTGTGCTATTCTAAGGTAGTAAGACCCAGACAGACAATCTCCAGCAATCTGGATTGGAACAAAGTCATCAGCCTCCCTGCCGATGCCGATCTGTCAGACCTCGACTTGTCCTCCTGGTCGCCAACCTCCTTCATCACGAATGAGTTCAAATCTTGGTGGCAAGAATGGAAGTGCCAACTACTCGCCAAGTCTTCGCACTATTATCGACACTTGATCGACGCTGATTACCTCATTCCCGACGATGCAGTAAGTCTTCCATCCAATGTACTTATTATTTTATTTCATTTGTCATCGGTATCACCATTTAACTCTCTTGCCCCTTTGCACCCGACAGGCCGATGATCCAGTCCCTACAATGAGCAACAGCGGTAGACCCTTCAATCTTCGGATGATGGGCCCTATATCGATCATCGGCAACAAAGCTCCGTCGTTGGCCGCCTTCACGCCCCAACAGGTACCCTCGCCGATGCCTACAACAGCCCAGGCTACATCGGCTGCCGCTGTTGCCTTCACGCAAACTTATGCAGTAAACTCTTTACTTGTATCGATCACATACTGTTTCATCGGCAACATTTATTTTGTATAACTCGCTTTGTATTTTCAGGCATTATGGTCATCGGCATCTGCTTCCAGAATACAACTGACTTCTAGTCCTGTTGCCGATGCCCCCCAGTCTTCATCCAAGCGGATTGGCTCCCCTACTGCTGCGCCGACAAAGAAAAGGCGCTTGAGGCTGGCTTCCCCTCCGCCATCAGCTCCAACTGCACCACCAGCTGCCGATGCGCCGCCAGTAAGACTGCTTCTGGCTCCAGTCGCACCACCTACCGACAGGTCGTCGGTAGAACCTCCATCGGCTTCCGTACCTGAACAACCGATAGATGACGCCCCCGTCCAGGAGATAGTGGTTGCTGCGACGATCGAAACGGCATCGGCATCGGCACCAGCTATGCTGACCGAAGAAACAACTCCCGCCGTAGCAGCGGAGGTAACACCGGCATCGGCATCGCCAACCAGATTATCTGGTGAAGGAACCACTCAAGCTCCCGCGACAGCAACGACGTCGGCATCGGCACCGTCGACCCAAGTCCCCGATGACAGAGTACCACCACAAGAAACTGCCACTACATCGGAGGCGACATCAGCAACAACTACGCCAAGACTAGCGGCGTCGGCTGCCTCCCCAACACGGGCTCAGTCATCGGCATCTGCCGCCGATGTTCAAGATGAAGCCGGACCGTCTGGCATGCCAAGCCCTAGGCAAGAGATCCGCTTCAAGACGGTAAGTAGATTACCTTAAAGCTCATAGTATAGTTTTACAATCAGCATATTTTAACTTCTATTTTCAGGCCCAAGACTCTCCAGACAGCCTCTTCTCCTACAGCCTGAACCTTCAGAACAAAGATCAGCGCCCAAGCCGCCTCCGAGCAGACAGTCTGTTCTCCTTCGCCGTCGACATCCCCGATGACGATGAAGAGGAAAGATCCAACCCGGCTCTATCGGCAGAAGTCAAGTCCAAACTTGAGGAGTTGCTTTCCCTGCTGCTGCAAGACACCTCCCGACTTGTCCAGGACTCATCGGCGGCAAGGATTATATTCAAAGATATCCAAAGCCATCTTTCCGCCGATGCCGCAGAAATCCTCCTCCAGGCAGCTTCTATTGATGTCAAACAGATCCAATACCAAAGGCTTGCTCGCCGCATTGCCGATAGAGCTGCCCAAGCCAAGAGCGAGGAAGAGAAGCTCAAATTCAAGTGCCTTGCCGATGAAAAGCACAGAAGCATTGGTCAAGCCAAAGTTTCCATCGGCAACCTTGACCAGGAAATTTCTCGACTGTCGGCAAGGAAGGAGGAGTTGCTGGCAGAGCTGCAAAAGGTTGAAGAGGGTCTAACGGCAGCCAATCAACAAAAGACCCAACTGTCCGACTCCATCGGGGCTTTACAACAAGAAAGGGATCAGTACACCCGACAAGCTATGTCGTGGAAGAAGAAAATCAAGCCGTTGAGGGCAATGCCGATGCTGACGCCAAGGAGTTAGACGAAATAGACCAAATTCGCCTGCGTGCGATAAATGTTATCCACTCCTTGTTCTAATGCCTGTTGTATCGGCAAGAATGTAGCCTGATACTTGATTTTGTCTTGTAATATAACGCCAGTTTGTTTTTACCGATGTTTTTATAAGTTTACTTTTCATCGGCATTCGACTGAGCATTATGCATCTACCCATATGCTAGGGTAATATCTCTTCAGGTATTTGCCGTTGATCGCCCTAGAAAATGTCACTCCCTCGAGGGTTTCCAAAATGTATGCATTACCAGGAGCAGATTGTTTTACCCGATAAGGACCTTCCCAATTAGGGGACCACTTTCCAAATTTAGAGCTCTTAGTCCCAATAGGTAAAATCAACTTCCAAACCAAATCACCGTCGGCAAATTCCTTTACCTTTACTTTCTTATCATACCATCGGGCAACCCTCTTCTTGTTCTCTTCAATACTAATTAACGCTCTCAACCGATGACCTGCCAAATCTTCTAACTCATCCTTCATCAAAGTAATATAATCATCGGTCGTCAACTGATCCTGAAAAGATAATCGCCTAGAACCAGTTTTAATTTCCCAAGGTAGGACAGCATCGTGTCCATAAACCAACTGATACGGCGAGACTTTGGTTGCACCATGACAAGCCATCCGATATGACCATAAAGCTTCGTTTAATACCATGTGCCATCTCCTAGGGTTTTCTTCAATCTTGCGCTTTATAAGCTTAATGACTCCTTTATTAGTTGCTTCGGCTTGACCATTAGCTTGAGCGTAATAAGGAGAAGAATTTAACACCTTGAAACCCATGCTAGTAGCAAAGTCATCAAACTCTCCCGATGTAAACATGGTCCCTTTATCGGTAGTAATGGTCTGAGGAATACCAAATCGGTAAACAATGTGTTCCTTAACGAAATCCACCATGTTTGCCGATGTCACCTTCTTCAACGGAATTGCCTCAACCCATTTGGTGAAGTAATCGGTAGCAACAAGTATGAACTTGTGCCCTTTACTCGACGGCGGATAAATCTGGCCAATGAGATCAATAGCCCATCCTCTGAACGGCCAAGGTTTGATTATAGGATTCATTGCCGATGCAGGCGCCCTTTGCACATTACCAAACTTCTGATAGTCTTGGCACCCTTTGAAATAATTGAAGCAATCTTCCAGGATTGTCGGCCAATAATACCCATTCCGCCTAATCATCCACTTCATCTTGAATGCCGATTGATGCGCTCCACATACACCTTCATGGATCTCACCCATCAACTCTTTTGATTCCTCTTTGCCAAGACATCTAAGCAAAACTCCATCAATTGTCCGATAATACAACTCATTATCAAGGAGCACATACTTAGTGGCTTGGAACCTTATACGCCTTTCCACTTTTCTGGATGGATCCTTCAAGTAATCAGCAATCCCCTTTCTCCAGTCATCGGTATCCGTTACCGATGTCGTGACTTCCTGAATCGGCTGATATCCTGAGGCATTCTGTGCCAATCGATTAGCTTCTTCATTATGCAACCTTGGAATGTGCTCAAGGCGGTATTCTTTGAACTCCTTTAACAACCGCAGACACCGCTCATGGGCTGCAATTAACACTTCACTTCGGCACTCATATGTCCCGATCAGTTGATTAATCACCAACATGGAATCACCGAAGATTTCAACGGCATCGGCATGCACCTCCCTGAGCAGTTCCAACCCCTTAAGCAAAGCCTAGTACTCAGCCTGATTGTTTGTCGAAGTAGCAACAATTGGCAATGAAATCTCATACCTCTGTCCTCGGGGTGAAATCAACAGGATACCGATGCCTGCTCCATCCTTGCATGTAGACCCATCAAAGAACAGAGCCCAAGGGGCAATCTCAACAAAGCCCACCATATTGCAATGCTGAGTGACAAAATCAGCCATCACCTGACCATTAACAGCCTTTGCCGATTCATACCTTAGGTCAAACTCTGATAATGCCAAAATCCATTTACCGATTCGTCCACTCAAAATCGGCATTGACAGCATGTACTTGACCACATCATCTTTGCAGACAATAGTACATTCGGCCGACAGTAAATAGTGTCTTAATTTAATGCAAGAGAAATATAAACATAAGCACAATCTTTCTATGGCCGAATACCTGGTTTCAGCGTCCACCAACCTTCTGCTCAGGTAATATATTACACGCTCCTTCCCTTTAAACTCTTGAATTAAGGCTGACCCGATAACACCGTCATCAGCAGACAAATATAACCTGAAAGGCTTCCCGTGCTGAGGTGGAACTAAGACTGGGGGATTTACCAATCTTTTAATCTCTTCTAAGGCTGACTGCTGCTCCTCTCTCCATATAAACTCTTGATCGGCCTTCAACTTTAACAGAGGACTAAAAGATTTAATTTTACCAGACAGATTGGATATAAATCTTCTAATGAAATTAATCTTGCCGATCAGAAACTGCAGCTCGGTCTTGTTTGTGGAAGCAACTACCTTATTAATTGCATCAATAGATTTTCTGCCGATTTCAATGCCTCTCTGATGCACCATGAAGCCCAGAAACTGCCCTGCCGATACGCCAAATGCACACTTGTTGGGATTCATCTTCAACCCATGCTCCCTCGTGCACTCCAATATTTTTCGCAAATCGGCAAGATGCTTTCTGAAGTCCCCAGACTTAACCACCACATCATCAATGTAGATCTCAACAATTGTGCCGATGTACTTATGAAAGATAAAATTCATCGCCCTCTGATAAGTAGCGCCGACATTCTTCAAGCCAAAAGTCATGACTACCCACTCAAACAAGCCAACGTGACCTGGACATCGGAAAGCAGTCTTGGATATATCTTCTTCGGCCATGAATATTTGATTGTACCCGGCATTACCATCCATGAAGCTAATAATTTGATGTCCAGCGGCAGCATCGATCAGCAGATCGGCAACGGGCATCGGGTAGCCATCCATCGGCGTAGCCTTGTTCAGATTCCTGAAATCAATGCAAACACGAAGTTTTCCATTCTTTTTATACACAGGAACCACGTTAGAAATCCAATCGGCATATCGGCATTGCCGAATGAATCCAGCCTCAATCAACTTAGTAATCTCAGCCTTAATATCGGGTAAGATAGCAGGATTACATCGGCGTGTCGGTTGCCGATGCGGCTGAAAACCAGACTTGATGGGTAACCGATGTTCGACTATCGATCGGTGTAAACCAAGCATCTCTGTATAATCCCAAGCGAAACAATCTTTATTCTCTTTTAATAAATCAATTAACTGCTGTTTACATTGGGAATCTAATTTAGCACTAATAAAAGTAGGCCTAGGTTTACTACCATCGCCGATGTCGACCTCGAGCAAGTCATCGGCAGACGTGAAGCCATGCCCAGTTTTCCGTCATCGGCGAACTGATCCATTAAGACTTCTCCTCAGGACGGACTCCTTGGATCGGTTTGATGCGGTAATCGACAACTTTGAGGAACTCTTTGTCCCAGGCTTCGCCAGATATGCACCTGGTCTGCTCATAAGTGTCCAACTCTGCCGATGCAACAGTAGACGGGGCTTCACCGCGGACTACTTCAATTCTGTCCCGATCCACTGTACTAGACTCTGATGCATAGTAGAAGGGATACAGCAATTAGCATGGATCCAGTCCCTCCCAAGGAGCAAGTTGTAGGTGCCTTTGCCGCTGATTACAAAGAATGTTGTCGACAAAGTCTTACTGCCGATGGTTAAGTCAACACATACGGCTCCCATGGCGGTTGACACATTGCCTTCAAAATCCTTGAGCTTCATGTCGGTTTCGACCAAATCTCGATCACCTTTGCCAAGCTTTCTGAACACGACATAGGGCATTATGTTGATCGATGCGCCACCATCCACTAGCATCTTGGTCATCGGCTGACCATCCACCTTGCCCTTGACAAACAGAGCTCTTAGGTGTTGCCTTTCTTCTTTGGCAGGCTTTTCAAAGACAGCCGTCATCGGATCCAGCACCAATTGCGCCATATCGGCAGCCTCTTCATCGCTGACGGGCGCCATGAACTCCATCGGCAGCATGACGACCATGTTTATGTCTGCCGATGGGCCCCTGTCCTTACGCTTCGGCCTCCATTGCTTCTCCTCCGAGGGTTCTGCACTGTTATTCAGGTCGTCATGGCGCTGGCGCTGAATCCTCCTCTTCTGGGTCTTAGTCAAACCCTTAGGGCACCAGAGAGGAAGCTTGGTCTTCCAGACAGGTTGATGCTGCTTCTCACTGCTCGCATCGGCACTTCTTCCGATGTTGGGATCTCTGGAGAATATCTCCTCGTCGAGCACTCTAGCACTGGCCATTTCCTCCAGCTCCCTTTGGTCAACACGCCTGCCAAGCCGATCATGGGCACTAAGCTTGCCCCCCAGTCGGTCATGTGCCGATCTGTCTTCTCTGAGCGGCCTAGCGTACCTGGGTGCCTGATCATCAAAATAAGGTCGCTTACCTGATCGATCGGCTGTGTAGTACCCATTGTATTCTGGACAGTTATCGGCAGTGGGCAGTTTGATGCCTTCTTCCCAGCAATGGACGAAGAAGGGACACCTCCAGTGGTCCTTATGTCGAAGCCATTCCCGATGCTCCTCCTCTTCTTGCCGATACTGTTCTTCACGTGATTGCCGATGATACCGCCTTGGCTGTTTGTGAGTAATCACCACTCCAGGAGCCCTGTTGGCGCTGTTACCTTCATCGGCAACCTTTCTACCCTTTCTGTCATCGGCAAACCTTCTTGCGTCGTGCTTGGGTACTTGGTAGTCAGGGTCTACCGATGAACTCCTTCTGGCGGCCTCCGATGTCAGCACTTTGGTCTTTTCACTGATCTCCACCATGTTGTTTGGGAATGGGTGCTGATCTATCTTCATCGGTTTCTGGACTTTAGAGTTTTCAAACTTGATACGCCCAGACTCGATCTCCGACTGCAGCTGCTACCTGAATACCCTGCAATCATTGGTACTGTGTGAGGTTGCATTATGCCACTTGCAGTACCTAATCTTCTTGAGCTCTTCGGCCGATGGAATCACTTGATTGGGTGCCAACTTGATTCGCCCCTCTTGCAGCAATAGGTCAAACATCCTATCGGCCTTGGTGATATCAAAGGTGAATGGACAAGACACAGGCTTCTTATCCTTCACCCATTCGGCCGCATCGACATTCAGTTCTTCATCTGATCCAGAGTCTTCTTCTTTCCCGATGAAGGTCACCTTCTTGTTCCAAGTCTTCCTGGGCTCGAAGGCTTTGACATCTTGATCGGCAATCCTCTGCACCAGGTGACTTAGGCTCTCAAACTCCTGGGACGCGTACTTGTCCTTGATGTGCGGCAGTAAACCTTGGAAGGCCAAGTCTGCCAGTTGCCGATCATCAAGCACCAGACTGTAGCACTTGTTCTTCACATCCCGCAGCCTCTGCACAAAACTTTCTACCGATTCGTCATTGCGCTGTCTCATTTTGACCAAATTGGTAAGCTTCTTTTCGTGTATGCCAGCAAAGAAGTATTTGTGAAATTGCCTCTCCAGATCGGCCCATGTAATTATAGAATTTGGAGGTAACGATATGAATCATGTGAATGCCGATCCAGACAATGATGAAGAGAACAGTCTCACCCTTAATTCCTCCCTGCCGGCAGCCTCCCCGCACTGGATAATGAAGCGGTTGATGTGCTCCATCGTTGACGTGTCGTCTTGTCCGGAGAACTTAGTAAAATCGGGCACCTTGTACCGATTTGGAAGAGGAATCAAGTCATATGCAGGCGGGTACGGGGTCCGATAGGAGTATGTGTTGACCTTGGGTTTGATACCGAATTGCTCCTTCATGACTTCGGCAATCTTGCCGACCCAATACGCATCCTACTCCTGCCGACTCATTGGCTGACTGTCGACTAGTGGAGTCGGCTGACGCGCCTCTTGGAGATGTGCAGTAGTCGTGGGCGCAGCACCAGTCATCTGGACGCTATGCATCGACTGACTTACCGATGGGTAGATTGGCATGCTTGGCGGAGTTGGCTGATGTGCCCCTTGAACATATGCAGTTGTTGCAGGCGCAGCATCAGTCATCTGCACGCTATGCATCGGTTGACTTACCGATGGATGATTTGGCATACTTGGTGGAGTCGGCTGAACTGTCACATTCATCGGTCGTTGTACCGATGATCCACCTTGGATGTAAGCTGGGCCTCCATAATAACACATCGGCGCGCCAGGCTGCTGAGCTGGTGGTTGATTGACCCATCCAAGATTATAAGGCGTCGGCATATGACTTACCGATGGTTGATAGCTGACCGAAGCAGCCGGCTCTTGAATTCTAGAGCAATTGATCATCAGATTACCTTGGGGATACGGAGCTCCAGCTTGAGAGTTTGCCGCCAGAGATTGACTGCTGGTGGTTATAACGTGTTGCATCGGCACAGAGCTTGCCGATGGTGGCATCAGAGGTATCTTGGGGATTATTTGGAGATCGTCTGATGACACTTGTATGGTTGGAGCAGGCGCAGAGCTGTGCATCATATGAGCCATCAGCTGTGGCTGTGCTGCCGATGTCGTAGAGTTCTTCCAGGCTGAACCGTCTCCCTGCACCAGATTAGAGCCAGCATATAGATTTGGAGGCATACCATATCCCCACCAGTTAGCGGGGGCTGGTCCTGAAGTTGCCGACGCGGCTGGACTTGCATTGGACTTGGTAGTGTCGCCAGCGTTCGGTCTTGGTGATGTAGCCACATCGGCAGACGGTTCCACAGGGGTGGAAGACGCCATTTGGGCCGCCGATGGGCTTGCAGACGCCAATCCAGGTTGATGGTACACTGGACCGGCATATCGCGGTGCATGTCCTTCTTTGAATGTTTGTGCGACGGTATTGTAGACAGTATTGGACAGCACAGTGGAGTGGTTAATTAAAGGTTGACTTACAGCGGCATTAACCATCTCTTGTAGTTTACCAGGGTTGGCGTCGTACGTGACCTGCCGTGGCAACGGCGGATCTTGCTTCTGAATTGCTTCGCCGCTCCTGCTGAGACTGAAGGATTTGAGATACAGCTGCTTCTGAAGGATTTGAGATACAGCCGTCGGCAATCGGCAGTGAGTTTTACCGGTAATCGGCAACTATCTTTCATCGGCAATCGGCAACGATCCTTTATCGGCAATTGGTAAGGCCCCTTCATCGGCAATCGGCAATAGCAGCTCATCGGCAATCGGCAAGATCACCAACATCCAGCCTCCATCGGCAACACACTTGGCCTTTTGCAACATTCTTTCATCGGCAATATTGGCTCATATTTTACCGATGCCGATGGAGAATGGTCATTAACCAGCCAAGCTTCAACCTATTTGACACGTGTCGAAAAACGGTGTCAACACCGGCAAAGCCCCCGTGTCTGTTCGGCAATGCGACCAGGTGTCGGGGGTTGTGGGCGTGATCGCGGCAGTCCCCGAGTGTTACCGCTAGAGTCCATTGACGAGGTCTGGTGACTAGTTTACTATAGCAGAAGTGTTGTAGCTGCCAAAGAAATACTTGAAGGAAATATATATATTTAGTCCCCGGGACTGTGGAGTTAGCGAGATTAAGGAAATTATTAACCGTAAATCGAGGAGATTATGTTGGGAGAAATGCGGAATAAAAAGGTAAATGGGTCGATTTAACCGCGTGGTTAGCGGCCCATGCTGAGGCGAGCCCTCTGCGCCGAGGAAAGCGAGTATCGTGGCGATCCCGCATTAGACCGTTGCGGTTTCCCAAAAACCCTGGGATGCGAAGCGCCGTGCCGTTTGGTATAAAGGGTAGACTTAGCAGCGGCGTTGTTTTTCACGCTTGCTCCTGATGTAGAATCCTTCGTCTTCCCCAATCTTCTCCATTGCCTTTCGCTCGCACTCTTTTTGCCTTCCTGCTCCGCCGTGGATTTTAGATCTCGCTTGCCCTAGTTCAACAATGGCACCTAAGGGGGGACCCCGCACCCGTGCCTCGTCGAAGAAGGCGGTGGAGAAATCAGCAAAGAAGCCAAAGGTGGTGGTTCCTTATTGGACCAGGGATTGGTCCAATTGCACACCAGAGGAGAAGGATATTCAGCTCCTTGTTACCGCCGGCGTCCTCCAGGATAAGGAAATTGTGGAGTGGAGGCCTGCAACGGGGGAGGAGTTCCCTACTCCTAATACTGGAGAGCTCGTCGTCTTCAAGCCGTTCTTCTGGTGTGGTTTCGGTGTCCCAGTCCATCCGTTTCTTTGCGGCCTTCTGGAGTATTACCAGATCGCGATGTGCAACCTCCACCCCAACTCGGTGTTGCACATCGCAGTCTTTATTCACTTTTGCGAGGCATACTTGGGGATCGATCCACACTTTGAACTCTTCCGATTCTTCTTCCAGCTGAAGTACAATGGCACCGGGGTGTCACGTATCGTCGGGTCGGTTGTACCTGCAGCTTCGTGAAGGTATGGCGGACGTGTACATCACTACTGCTCTCAAATCCAAGGTGGCGAGGTATAAGTCGCGCTAGTTCTACGTTCCCCAATCAGAACCGTACACTCGTGGCGACCCGACGGCCTTTCCTGTGTCACAGCCAAGCTGGTCGACGCGCCCGACGTTCAGTGGCATGGGCCAAGTTACGGAGCTCCTAGGTCTGTTAGACCATGAGTCGGTCGATGGAGTTGTCGCCAGGTGGAACTTCATCATGAGGCGCTACCAACCCTGTAAGGACAGGGATCACCCCGTGTTCCAGTACACGGGTTGTCTTGACTCTACGCGTGAGGTGTCTGAGCCAATGAAGTCTAACGACACTCGTGCTCGCCTTGCTGTGATATTTGACATTTCTCAGAAGTACATGTAGGATCCGCGGGATCCTTTTCGTTTGGAGGCTCCGCCGCCGCAGGTGAATTTTGGGACCTTCCTTTTTTCTTGCTCATTTATGAGTGTGTGACTATTGTGCTGGAATGTTTCAATTTCATGGACAGGACCGTGCCATCTTCTTCTCCTAGCTCCCCCCGGCGGAGTGGCCTGTGGGCGTCGACCAGGCACCCAGGCGGGTAGCCAGGGCGGATGGTGAGGACGAAGGGGGTCGCGGGTCTTCCCGTGGGGGGCGAGTCCCCAAGCCTCTCGCGGGGAGGCGTCGGGCACGCGACGACCGAGAGGGAAGCGTCCGGCCCCTCCTTCCCCGAAGAGGTCGAAGTCGTCGGTTGATACCAGCGGCAAGTTTAGTATCAATGAGGGTGTCGCGCTCATGTCGTCCTCGTTGTCAGATTGGACTGACGAGGGGTCGGATGGGGAGGACAACACGCCGCTGGTCGGCACTGATTGGCAGGGGGGCTCCAGGTCTGGTGCTAAGGTGCCTCTTTCCAAGGTGCATGTTGGTGTGCGGCAGAAATCGGAGGTCGCGAGGAGGCCTACCGTTGAGTCATGGGCTGTCTACGGATCGGAGGCCCCGCTCATGGTTGCGTCGTCGAGTGTCGCGGGGGTGCCTCCGGCGTGGCGGTTTGTGAGGGTGCGCCGAACGTTGGCTTTGTAAGTATTTCGTCTTCTCTTTGTACATGGTCTGCTAGGCTTGTCTGCTCTGGTGCTTATGGCGTTTTCCTTGTAGCTCGGCAACTGCGTAGGATCCGTCTGCTCCGCTCGGTAGTGCGTCTGCTGACGCTGGTCGCACTCCTGATGCCCCTGACCCTGCAGGATCTGGGGTGCCAGCGTCTGTGGACTCCCTGGGGCGTCCAGAGGGTCCCGATCTCGGGAGTGCTCCGTGAGCCATCCCTACGGTTGTCGGCTTGGCGGGTACAGAGAGTGCTGAGGCCGGGGCTTTGGTAGTTGAGGCCGTGGAGGATATCGCTGCTAGGCCGGTGGTGGAGGAGCTTGGTGAGGCTCCCCAGGTCAGGAGTGAGGACGTTGATGCCTCGAGGTCGGCGCATGTTCATCCGCTCGTGTAACACCCCAAAAATTGCTTTCTTGGAAATAGTAATAAAATGAGTTATTCATTTACTTTTAGTGCTCATAAAACCCTAGGAAATAAAAAATTCATCAAATTAAAAAATATTTGGAGCTAGCAACATGTTTGTGCACTCATGCCTCTGCATATGATTTAATATATTGTGTGGTTTTGTAAAATTCAAAGAAGTTTAGAAGGTTCCAAAAAACCCCGTTTCAAAATTTCAATGGGAGAATGTTTTTGCAAAATCAATTTGGAAATGAAAAATAAAAGAAAGAAAAAGAGATTTCAAAATGGGTATTTGAAAATGTCTTGAAAAATATTTTCAATTAAGAGAAAACAATTTCAAACCTGTTTTTGGAAAAGGAGTTTAGAAGATTTTTAAAATCAATTCTGAAAATGGAAAGGGTTTTTCTTTTCTTTCTTTCCCTCCTTTCTCCATTTTAGCCAGCAGGCCCAGATCTTTCCCTCTCGTCTGGCCGCAGGCCCACTGCGCCACCTTGGCTCAGCCCAACCTGGTTGGCCTGCTTTTTCCCTCCCCTTCCCTTGGGCCGAGCCCACTCACCCAACCGAGCCGGCCTAGAAGCCAAAGTCCACCCGAGAGACTCCCCTTCACCCGCAGCTCTCCCCTTCTCTCTTTGACTCACCGACCCCACCTGTCACCCTCTCCTCCCCTTTCTTCCTCGTTGCACCGTGGATGCCACCGGCATTACTCCTCCCCCATTACTCCGGCACTTGATGGAGCTTGTTACCGAGCCTTCAAGGGGGCCTTCACTGCCCCCCTTGACGCTGCGGTTACCAACGGCCCACATTTATCGCCCCGACCATGCCTATAAAGCCCCTCCACGGAGCTCTCTCCCTCCCCAGTTTCCTCTCCACTCACGCACACCTCTGTTGCACACGCTCTCGTAGTTCCGAGCTCGTTCTTGTGTCACCGTTTGCTCTCGTAGTTCCGCAATCCTCTGCCGAAGCCATAGGTACCTATTCTGTCCTTTGTCACTGCGTTTGGCTCGGTATAACGCTCACCGGCATTTTCTATGGTCACAGATCGCCGCCGATCGTCGACGGGCTCCGTGAACCTGCTCTGGACCCCACGAACCACTCCATCATCCTCGCGGTGATTTCCTATCCCTTCCCGTACCCTCTTTTGTGTTAATTAGACTATCTCCAACGGTGGATATGCAAATACGGCACCTATTTGACCATTTGGGTCATACTAGACAAAAGGGTCACGCACCCATATGCTTCCGTCTCCAACGGCCAGGCCAGCGCAAAAGTGGATGAGACGCATCCACACGTCGCGCGTCCTCTCCGCAGCGGCGGCGGACCTGCTCCACCCCGACGCCGACGAGCTCCTCCAATGGATTCGCTGCCGCGGATGCGTACGGGTGCGGTTCGCGTGCTCCCGGGCCAAGGTCCATCCGTTTCCCTCCCTGCCCAGATCCACTCGCCTCCCTCCCGGCCGAGCTCCGTCCATCTCTCTCCCCGCTTCCCTCCATCCGCGGGTCACTCCGACCGGCCGTCGCGCGGGCAAGCGCGTGGGGGAGCGCCGGCACCACTCCTGTGCGGCCAACCTCTGGCCCCCGCCGAACAGGCGAGTGCGCTTGGGGGGAGCCGGCCCGCTGCCTTGAGTGCTCCACCATTGGGAGGCACAGGAGGGGCTCGCCGTCGTCATCCGCGCCTCGCCGTCGTTGTCCGCGGAAGCACGTCGCCGCCGACGGCTCCACCCCAACACCTGGGCCCACCACTACCGGCGCAACAGGATTGCATTTCGTGGGATACGCGATGCATGTTTGCGTCGTGGTTGAGCTCGTACGCAATTTGAGTCTTCCATTTGCATAGGCCGTTGGAGGCTGATTTTTGTACCCAAAAACATTGTGCGCTACCCAAAATGGATTTGGGTCACCGTTTAGGTGCTCTGTTGGAGACAGTCTTATGAACCATACCTACGTAATCGACAAGCACAGCGACCGGCAGCCATGGCGCCACCGTGGCCACCCCGCACCGGTAAGCCTTCGCCTCAACTGAGCCCACCTTCGACTCGCACGGACACGACACGCCTCCAAGTACTCTCAATTTGTGTCCTAGCACCCTGTAGCCGCTGTTCCGCACACCACCGACCGCTCCGGCAATGGCGCCACTGCGGAACGCCCCGCTCCGGCCGGCTAGAGCATCTCCCGAACCTTCCCCTGCACTCGCGCAAGTCCTCTGAATCTCCCTGTGTGTTTGGTTGGACGTGGGATGGTCAGGAACGACCTTCCGGTGTTCTCCAACGAGCTCCAACCGCCGGCGTCAATAGCGCCATCGCGGATTTCCTGTGCGGTAGTGGGAGCACCTCCCCCTTTGCCCTCCACCGCCAGATCTGCCTCGGACGTCCTGGATTAGATTCCACCGAACCGGTATGCACTGGCACCGTGGACTCGGTCCACTCATGCCATGTACTCGGGTCCACGCCCCGGCGGTGGACCGCGCCAACCACACTGCGCCATGTGGCACTGCGTCAGTATGACGTCAGCACGACATCAGCCCTGCGTCAGCAGTGACGTAGTCAGTCCCGACAACCCCTGTAACTTTTGCACATAAGCCCTCCATTTTCCGAAAATCAACCCGCACTCCATCCCTATTCAAAATAAATTAAACTCATCTAGAGCTCGTTTTAAAATTCAATTTTTAATTGTTTTAATTCAAAAACACTTTGAATTAATTATAGTTTTGCCATTCATTTTCAAAAGCTCATAACTTGATCAATTTAACTCTGTTTTAATCCAAGCAAATTGCGTTAGACTCGTAGAAATATAATCTACATGATAAAACCATAAAACTTTCTGTTTTGCAACTTTGAAAATAATTAATTGTTTAATGGCTTTAAACTTGTGTTTTAATTCCTAAAACTTGTTTAAATCATATCTCCTCCGTTTTAGTTCCAAATCGACTTGTTCAAGTTGCATTAGTTTTATAAAATCATAAACTACAGTTTAATATCTTCTTATATCATGTTAATAGCTCTATAATTCTTGGGTAATCCTTAACTTGATTAAAGACTATGCAAACTGCTTTATAAATAAAATATGAGCAACCTTTTACCTTAGTTTTCAATTTAGTTTTCAAATCCAAATATAATTTTGACTTAATCCAACTTGGGTATTTGTATGAAGTACCTTATCCATCCTTTTACATAGCTAAAAGTAATAAAGCTCTTAGTTCTCTTTTTAAAAGCTAATCTACCGTTAGTCTATCTTGATCACCGTAACTCCGTTTAGCGTGTTCTTTGCAACTTTGTGATCGTAGCAACGCGTAGTTTCTCTTTAAATATTTTTCATTGATTGGTGTATTGTTCTAAATATATATATGTTTGTATGTTATGCATGTTGACCAGGTGTTTGAGTAGTGTTGTAATCTTGTCCAATCGGTGAGTGTTACGTTGGTGATCAAGAAGAAGTTGATCTTTGAGAATCATTTGGAGAAGGATCTAAGTTTAAGGCAAGTATAGCATGAGATCTTCCTTGTTGTCCTATTCACCTTAAATACTTAATACATATGCATGTGTCTACCTTGTTACCCTAAGGTTTCCCTAGATATTGATATCCTGTACCTGCTCACCTTTGTGGGTTGCATTGGGTAGATCAAGCTAGTGCTCCTAAAGAATAACCATGATCTTGTAAATTTACTAATGTTATATGCAGTGACAATAAAATATGACTTTTTAGCAACGTGGACTATAGGTGGAACATCAGGAACTCACACCTGTGTTCTCACTCATAGGGATATTTCTGTAGTCCGATAACCCGGGAAAACAGTGCTACCATAAGCCAATGGGCTCTGGTTTGACTTAGTATTAGAATTTTACTAGTTTGTGGCAGCTTACCCTAAAGGGCGCAAGATGGGCTCTAGGGATATGGGACTTGCTCTGCTGCGGAGGTGCACAGTTTTTGGGATGTGACCTCCAGGAGGGGAGTTGCTATATCACAATGAGGAAACTTGGAGCGGGTTGCTACTTATTAGTGGAACCTATGAAAGGTCTCGCAGTGAACCCTGCCGACCTACCTTGGTAGTGGGTTAAGAGGCTGATCACCTCAGGTGAAAGGGCAATTCACAACTTGTGGATAAAGATGTACGACCTCTGCAGAGTGTAAAACTGTCATGATAGCCGTGCTCACGGTTAAGAGCGGCTTGGGCTCATTACTATGTGATGTTCTTATGGCATAGTTCATTAGTTGCTATTTTATCATTGATTATTGTTATTTTTTCATATAAGCATTATATCTTGTTCACTTGATCATGTGGTTATTTGGGCTTAGGAAGAACTTGATGCTACTCAATTGCTAAAATTATGACTTACTAAAAGCTAATGCAGTTAAACCCGTATCTATATTTTTGAGCCTCATAAACCCCATGTTATATTTGCTGAGCATGGTGAGCTGACGCTTGTTGTAATCACCTTTAAAAATCCCGAATGGGTACCAGATTGCAAGAGTTGGAGAAGATAGGCTTGTGGTCAACCAGTCAATTGGTCCCTGTGGAGTTGGAGTCTTCACCCGAAGATCGGAGTGATCTTCTGCTGTTTGCTGCTTAAGGTTATCCTTTGACCTTATATGATATATATATTTTAGGTATTGTCTTTTGATATTACCTTGTTCTGTGACTATATGTGAGATTTGACTTTCTGGGCTCACATATAGTGTATATCTGGTTTTGTTTATAAAACCGGGTGTTATAGCTCGCGACGTCGGCGGCCTCGTCCCTTGGTCCATGGGCGACGAAGAGGAAAAGGGTGGTTACGCCTTTATTGGAACAGCCGGAGGTGGTAGAAGAGATTCCACATGCGGAGGATGATTCGAGGCCTACGCCGGTGCGGATCTTCTGGTGTGACAGCGATGACTTCTTTGTTGTCGAGGACGACGAGGCCGAAGAGGAGGTGATGACCTTCTTGAATGATGCGAGCAACCTGATGGAACGTGTCAAGGTTTGTGTACTTCTCCCTAACTCGCATTTTCTTGGCGTATGTTTTGATGATGGTTTTTGTGTGGTCGCAGGGCCTCTTCAAGGCCGGAAAGGAGCGCAAGGCCATTGCCGACCAGCTTGCGTCCTTGGCGGCGGAGAATGAGCGCCTTCGCGGGGAGATCACTCATGTCGAAGATCAGTTCGCCGAGCTGGAGGCTAGCCTAGATGTCACGCACCGGCGATCGCAGGCGCTGGAAGGCTGATCTTTGAGCTCCGGTTGCACGTTGAGAAGGTCGACGAGCTTTCCGCCCATAAGTCTTTGTACTTTTTTCTTTTTGTTTTTTAACCTAGAGATATCCAGTCAGTAGCTTTATTGCTTCATGATCTAGGCCTGCTCGGGGTGGAAGAGGCGAAGCGCCTGGTGGAGGAGGAGGTCGCGGCTGCCAAGCATGAAGTTTACAAGATGCAGGTCATGCATGAAGGTAGGTTTTGTTGTGCTTTTACCTGTTGTTATGCCCGTGAGGTAGTCTGATGTGACATTACTGTGCTCGTAGCTTACCGGGTGCACGTTCATCTTCATTTTGAAGACCTGTAGGCGAAGGTGGATGCCTACTATGACAACTTCTGGTTGCTGGCGAAGGAGGTCGACCTGGTGGTGAATTGCGTCGACAGGCAGGTGTTGGAACCAACAATGATACACTTTTATATAACTAAAATGCTACCAACAACCTCAGAATCAAGGATAAACAATCACATCATGAGCATACTTTATCAAATAACAAGTTCCACATGTCCATGAAGTATGTGATTGCAGGATGGAAGAAATGGAGCAAAGGAGAGCCAATGGGACCCACATAGGGGGTCAACCGATCTACCTATGGGCCCACCAGCTCTCCCCCCTAGCCATGATCCAGCAGAAGCACCTCAGAGTGAATTCTAACCCTTGGATCACTCTGTGCTTTCTCCCAACGGCTCACATGCAAAGCACATGGATCCATGGGCCCACATCAAGGAGATCAACGTGACAATTACCTCAGAACCAACAACCAACACCAATGACAAGTGGGAACAACACCTGGAAGGCCGAGGTGGGCCAGAGACCCCAGGAGGGGTTCGACCGACCTCCCCTAGGTCAGTTTAGGGCCTGGTAACTGCCATACATGTTTAGCACATGTTGAAGATCACAACCATCCACTCTAAGACGGCTTAGAGGCGGTGGATCCAAGGGTGGAGATTTGAAGCCTCCTGGATTGATGACGTGGCGATAGAGTAGCCCCCTACTCCACCTCCCACTATAAATAGAGGCTCATACCCCTCTCTCTACACATGGTGAAGAAGCCTACACGCTCTATTCCTTAGATTGTTCTAGTAGTTAGTCTAGAGTGGGAGTTAGAGTTGAGTCGAGCTGCGCTAGGGATTTCTGGAGTTGTCTTCTGAAAAGTCTAGTATAGCTCTTGTATTTTTCCTTCTTTGTAAGACTTTATCTTTATCAATATATTACTTTTCCTCTACTTTACTTAGTATTTACTTTGAGCATTACTATAGTATTGTTATATGCTTTTGCTTATTACTAGCCTTTACATCAATAGTCTGTGATCCTTGTGGCCTTTCCCGTATGCGATCATTGCCTGTCATAGGGTGCTTTGATTATAGATCATAGTCAAAGTAGTAAATTGTGTGTAAGTGTGATTCTTATATATCATCTTATCCTTGGTTACCACTGGTTGCACAGATTGTTTGTGGTAGCTAGCAAGAGAGTGACAGCCTTGTCTAGTCTTTGTATTCCACCACGTGTTTTTAGGCAAGTTCTTAAAAGGTAATGCCCTGTAAGAAGAGGGCACGGTCCGGTAGGAGTTTTGTCCTCTTACTGATCTATCCCCTCGCCTAGCATGCTTGGATAGGAGGAGACAAACTATAGTGTTTAGACTAATTAATTGGCTAAGTATATTGAAGTAGAGTGAATTACATAGGAGTCCCTATACTCTCTCGTCGTCCTCCCACCTAGCTATACTATCTAGTTCGTTTTAAGTATCATTTACCTTGGCTTATTCATTCATCAACCCTTCCTATCACATATATCGTTTACCCCCTATACTAGTTGGTACTAAGTTTAGGTGCTCTCTAGGATCTCTATCCAATTATCATTTCTAGCCCAGCTTTCCCTTGGGAAAATATAAATTCCGGTACCTTGGAATACTCCTAGGTGAAGTGCTACAACGATATAATCTGTGCGCTTGCGGATTTATCCAATAGTCATAAGAAATACCAACAAGCATTTCTGGCGTCGTTGCTGGGGAAAGCTTAGCCTAGAAATTTTAATTAGATTGAATCCAGAGATTCTTGTTAACTTAGTTATCAATTAGTCATAGGGGCTTACTGTTGGTATTTCTTATGACTATTGGATAAATGCGCAAGCGCACAGATTATACCGCTGTAGGAATTCACCCAGGAGTATTCCAAGGTATCATAATTTATATTTTCCCAAGGGAAAGCTGAGCTAGAAATGATAATTAGAGAGAGATCCTAGAGAGCACCTCAACTTAGTACCAACTAGTATAGGGGGGTAAACGATATATGTGATAGGAAGGGTTGATGAATGAATAAGCCAAGGTAAATGATACTTAGAACGGACTAGATAGAATAGCTAGGTGGGAGGACAACAAGAGAGTAAAGGGACTCCTGTGTAATTCACTCTACTTCAATATACTTAGCCAATTAACTAGTCTAAACACTATAGTTTGCCTCCTCGATACAAGGGAATGCCTATACTCTCCTCGATACTTCTTGAGGTGTGCTAATGCATTCCTCAAGAAGTTCTTCCCGACAGGCAAAACCAATGCTCTTCGTGGAAAGATTTCAAGCTTCCAACAACAGTCTGACGAGACGATTCCCGAAGCATGGGAGCGTCTCCAAGAGTACAATCATGCCTATCCTCATCATGGGATAGACGATTGGCTCTTGATTCAAGGATTCTACCACGGGCTATCCAATATGGCTCGTAGTCACCTTGATGCTGCTGCTGGAGGGGCATTCCTTCAACACACAATGAGGAATGCCAAGGACCTCATCGAGAAGATGGTAATCAACCAAGGATGGGGTGAGGAATGTCTCCAGCCGAAGAGGAGAGGTATGCACACCGTCAATGAGGTGGACATGCTCTCTGCCAAGATGGACCTCTTAATGAAAAAGATAGAAGAAGGTTCCAAGAAGGAACAAGAGGCCGTCTACCCCACTGCCACCGCACGAGCTATTGAAGCTGATCCATGGTGCGAGGTGTGTGGAGGAAATGATCACTTGCGCAACAATTGCCCCGAGACATCGAAGGAGGACGTGAACTTCATCAGCAGCAACAACAACAATGGGTATCGACCCCAACAAGGAGGATGGAATTCGCGCCCCTTCTACCAAGGTAATGGAGGTAATGTCAATTACAATAATTACAATTCTTACAACAATCAACCTTCATTGAAAGATCTTGTTCTTGGTCAATCTAAGATTAATGATGGTATAAATAAAAAGATGATTGCCATTGATAAAGTTCTTGAAACTCTTGGTGAGAAAATGGATAGCTTTGCAACTGCCATGAAAAATCAATTGAGCTTTAATAAGATGTTAGAAACCCAATTAGCTCAGTAAGTAGCAGTTATGCCATCTCTAGAACAAGGTAAGATTCCTGGGAAACCATAGGATCCAATTGAGCATGTGAATATGGTTACAATGAGGTTCGGTAAGCCTCCACTTCACTCCTATTGGGGCTATCTTCTCGATCCTCCCTTCATCATGAAGAAGGAAGATCCAGGCCACCCGACGATCAAGTGCTCAATCGAACAACAAACCTTCCACAATGCCTTCTGCGACCTTGGATCGAGTGTCAATATCATGTCCAAGGTAACTTATGATAATCCATTAGGGGGACCCTTGATCCCTACATGTGTTCGCTTGCAGATGGCGGATCAAACGATGAGGTTTCCCGAGGGACTCACGAGGGATATCTTGGTAAACATCCAAGATGAATACATCCCTACCGATTTCATCATCTTGGACATGGGAGCCAATGTGGATGTCCCCGTCATCCTGGGAAGGCCCTTCCTCAACACCACCAATGTGGTCATCTATGTGGGATCAGGCCAAATCCATTTCCAGTTCCCGAGTCAAAAGGTAAAGTGTGCCTTCAATGGTTATAAACTTAACAAGCAGGTTAAGGCACCTCCACCAAGAAGAAGAGTTCCGGCTCCACGCCAAAAGAAGCAGTGCCCGGAGGCCAAGATCAACGAACTCAAGGAGGATGAACCTGCCAATCCAAGGCAAGTTTGGAAAGAGAAGGAGGTGCACACATCACGGTCTCCATCTCCGGAGCCATCAAGTGCACCCGAAGAATGAACAAGAAGGGCAGTCCTACTCCGAGGACTTAAAATCACAGAGCCTTCGTCGAAAGGTAAGTCAGTAGTTATCTTTTATTTCCCTTTTTGCATTTAATTAAATTCTTTAATTCCTACCATGCTTAAAATTTAGAAGAAAAATAATAAAGTTCAGATTAAATAAAACTTGAGATTAGTGTACCTTTAAAATTTGACAAAAGGTAGATCCATAGGGGGGTCGGCTGACCACCCCTATGCACCCTATCTTGGCTTATTTAAATAAAGAGTACAGTATGAAATTTATAAAAGAAAAAGAAAAAAATGAGACCTATAGGGGTCGGCCGACCACCCTAGGTACCCCTTGGTCAACTCTCTCTCTTCCCCACCTTCATTTGTCCAAGCATCTCATGATTTGAGTAGTGAGAAATTCAAAATTCAGATTTTGCTTTAGGAGACATCTCTTTTGCCTTGTCATGCTTTAAAGTACATCAATCACTTTTTGTTAAAGCATGACACACTCTTGTCTCCCACTACTCCTTGTTCAAAGTGGAGAATCATGACACTTTCACATTCACTTTGTCATACTTTGAAAAAGAAAACACATCAATCACCTTTGATCAAAACATGACATACCTTTGTCCCCCACTACTCTTTGTTTAAAGAAGAGAATCTTGAGCACTTTAGCTCAGCTTTTTTATCACATCACATAGCATGCCTTACCTTTCACCAAGCACTAGAAAAAGTGGGAGTGGAATCCTCACTTTAGGGGGGTCGGCCGACCACCCTTTGTCATCCCCTCCTTTCTCTTTTGCTTTGTGTAAGGCATCTCCTAAAGCTAGTGCTCATGGAACCCAAGGGCATGCCCATAGGAGGTCGGCCGACCTCCCTATGGTGCCTCCTTGGTGCCATCTCCTTCCCCTATAAAATCCCATGCAAGGAGAGCTCAATTCCTCACACCTCAACCAGAATCCAATTTGAGCTCAAACCACTTCTTGCCTTGCTCTATCCTCTCTACTCTCTAGTGAAATTCTTAGCTCCCAAGAGAAGTAGTGCTGCTCTCTCAAGTCCACAAGAAGATATCTTGTCTTCATCAAAGCTTCTCCTAGCTCAAGCCTATCCCCGCAAGGAAAACTAGGAAATCCACTCTACACAAAACCTTGTCCTAGTCTTGTCCTTGTGTCCCTCTTCATCTCTAGAAGATGAAGAACCCTCTGAGATCCGTATTCAAGAAAGCAAAGCAAATCCTGAGTGGGAGCTCATCTCGATGCTCCCACCAATCCGAGGATACTTCCCAAGGAATAAGAAGCGGAGGTTCTGCCTGATATACTTGGGAGAACATCCAAACCGAAGAACAACCTCAGGAGGAGGAAGAATCACCAATAGAAGTACCTCATATTGGGGCACTCATGGCGCCCCCGATGAGGACCTATGATCAGCAAAGTGGTCTCTGGTTTGATCAACTAGAGTACCAGAGATATCTATCTCTTCAGGATCGATCTTTCGAGCATACAAGGATTTTGAATCCAATTCTTCTCTCCAACGTAGGTATGACCACCGAATTCGATACTATCTTTTCTACTATTGGTTAGTCTAACTTTTGGCAAGTAGATGAACTTGGAATCGAATTGCTTACCATAGAGTTCTTGTGCTCTTTACAATTCCCTAGTGACGGAATATCTTTTCATATGTTTAATCAAAGCTTTAGTCTCACTTGGAGTTATCTAAATGTTTCTCTTGGCTTTGATGATTCATGCTTGCTTGATTTAGATCTTGCCAAGCATAGATTTAACAAAAGAAAATTTTGGTTGTCTATCTCTACCTTGAATAATTGCTCAAATCCCAAACCTGAGAAAATTCATAATCTAACCCTTCTTTTCATGCATCTTCAGATGAACACGACTTTATTTCCTGGAAGTAATGCTAGCATGATAAGTACCACGGAACTAAAATTTCTTTATGCCATGGTGAATAAAATCCAAATCTCTCCTATACAATGCTTAGTGGAATATTGGCAAAGTTCGATTGAGAGTAATGAACCTATACAATTTACATCTTTAATCACTCGTCTTGCCGAATCCATGAGCTTGCTAGATGGCACTTACCCTTTTGAATATATCTCTTCACCTAGAGTAGTAATTTCGGAAGAATATCTTACAACTGTTCAAATGCTGAAAAGAGATCCCAAAGGTGAACTTAAAATGATTTATAGTAGCCGTACAACTGAGTTGCCTCTTCCAAATAGGCAACGTCAGTTGTATAGGACCCATAAGCTAACCCTTGATTTAGATCAAGGAATTGGGCAAAGAGGTTTTGCAGGTTTAGACAGGAGAGCTCAGGAGGGGCTATACTTTGTTCACCTTGAGCAAGGTGGTCCTTCCCGAGAAGCTGTTGGCGAGGAGGAAGACGATGAATCTTCTGATCCCATGCACACTTCCAGTGGCATGCCTCCTCGACCACCACATCCACAAAGACCACGGGCATCCTTCTCGTCCACACGAGATAGGGAGCATTGTGAATGGCGGCAACAATTCGATCATCTCAACAACGCTTTTGGCGAGTTGCGCGTTAAGCATGGTGAGACAGCACACATTATCCAACAAACTGCCGAAGAAATCCAATCACTACAAGAAGAACAAGACCGGCAGTGGACTCTATGGTGGCAACAACATCCATATCCGCCACCACCATATTAAGCAAAGGATAAGCTTGGGGGAGGTTCCCTCCCCACTAAGGTAAGTTTTAAATTCCAGTATTTACATTCATGCATTTTTCTTGCTTATCTTTGCTTGCATTTAAAAAAAACTGAATATGATAAAAAGAATAAAAAGGCTTCTCTACTCTCACATGCTCCATGAAAATTAATATCTCCTATGGAAATGATGAATAGTTGTTTTGCTAAATGTTTCTCTAGTACTCAATTTACAACTTGGTATTTCTCTAAGTATGGATTACTTGGCTTAAAAAATCCATCATGAACCTAAAACTTTCGTGGGTTGCAAATGCTGTAATTAAGTCTAAGTTGTTGTGAGACATGATATAACAAGACAAGAGCTGCTATAATATTGTTCTAAGCAAGAATGACTATCGGAGTTTTATTTATTAAAATAATAAAACACTTTTTGTTCCTCAATGGTTAAAATTTCTACCAAAGCCATATATGCTCTTTCATGATATAAGCATTCTACATAAGCTACTTGCTTTGTATTGAGTTTTGTCAAGTTTTGTGACCCTTGTTGAGAGATTTATCATGCTCCCAAGATTAAGATTACGTACACGCCACATATACATGCTGCTTCTACACTGGAAGTACGCAAAAACATGCCTTACATTTCGACATAGTTCATACTCCATGCTCTACTAGAAAATTCTCTCTCTAGTATGTTGCTAGTTAATGAGACATAGACTATGCAAAATATGAAAAATATAGGGGCACATTAAAGTCCCAAGTTTTAGAAAATGAGTATTACAAAAGCTCATAGAAAAATAAAAATATAGTTATGTCTCAAACTGATAAGTTAGGAAAGAGAGATCATATAGAGGAGTATTGATCACTTGCCATGTTTTCCACACACTTGCACATCTTGATCTAAGAGTATGTCATTTCTCTCCTTGGATCCGGAATTTGACTTTACAACATATGCAAGGTAAGTTTGCTACATCTTTGATCCCTACATATAGCTCCACATAAGCTTTAGAGATAGGATAAAAGAAGGCAAACTTTGATTTGTGCCTTGTGAGGAATCATACACCTTATGAGAGACTCGAGAGTACCATTTGAGGAACACTAAGTTTTTCTTTTTACAAAACTTTACAAAACCTTTGATATGAAACTTGTGAAAAAATGAGAAAAATAGTGCTCAAGTCAAGTTGTTCTATCTCTCAACCTCCCAAGACAAAGGATAAAGCTATAAGCCCCATGGAGGACTAAGGTAATATGGGTGAGTCTTTATTGCTAAATTTTCCATTCAAACGAGAAGTATGATTGTTGTAGATTTAGTACTCTTGAAATATGAAGCATAGTAGCAACTCCTGATCCATCGAGCTAAGTTTGATTGTTTGCTCGGGACGAGCAAAGGTTAAGCTTGGGGGATCTTGTTGGCACCAACAATGATACACTTTTATATAACTAAAATGTTGCCAACAACCTCAGAATCAAGTATAAACAATCACATCATGAGCATAATTTATCAAATAACAAGTTCCACATGTCCATGAAGTATGTAATTGCAGGATGGAAGAAATGGAGCAAAGGAGAGCTAGTGGGACCCACATAGGGGGTCCACCGACCTCCCTATGGGCCCACCAGCTCTCCCCCCTGGCCATGATCCAGGAGAAGCACCTCAGAGTGAATTCCAACCCTTGGATCACTCTGTGCTTTCTCCCAATGGCTCACATGCAAAGCACATGGATCCATGGGCCCACATCAAGGAGATTAATGTGACAATTACCTCAGAACCAATAACCAACACCAATGACAAGTGGGACCAGCACCTGGAAGGCCGAGGTGGGCCAGAGACCCTAGGAGGGGGTCGGCCGACCTCACACTGGGCCTACCAACCCCTCACTTGGTCCCTGACCAGTGGGGCTGCTCCTAGAAGGTGATGGCATCGCCCACAGGCCATAGAGGGGGTCGGCCGACCTCCCCTAGGTCGGTTCAGGCCCTGGTAACCTCCATACATGTTTAGCACATGTTGAAGATCACAACCATCCACTCTAAGACGGTTTAGAGGCGGTGGATCCAAGGGTGGAGATTTGAAGCCTCCTGGATCGATGACGTGGCGATGAAGTAGCCCCTACTCCACCTCCCACTATAAATATAGGCTCATACCCCCCTCTCTACACATGGTGATGAAGCCTACAAGATCTATTCCTTAGATTGTTCTAGTAGTTAGTCTAGAGTGGGAGTTAGAGTTGAGTCGAGCTGCGCTCGGGATTTCCAGAGTCGTCTTCTGGAAAGTCTGGTATAGCTCTTGTATCTTTCCTTTTTTTAAGACTTTATCTTATTCAATATATTACTTTTCCTCTACTTTACTTAGTATTTACTTTGAGAATTACTATAGTATTGTTATATGTTTTTGCTTATTACTAGCCTTTACATCAATAGTCTGTGATACTTGTGGCCTTTCCCGTATGCGATCATTGCCGGTCATAGGGTGCTTTGATTATAGATCGTAGTCAAAGTAGTAAGTTGTGTGTAAGTGTGGTGCTTATATATCATCTTATCCTTGGTTATCACTTGTTGCACGGATTGTTTGTGGTAGCTAGCAAGAGAGTGATGTATTCCACCACGTGTTTTTAGGCAAGTTCTTAAAATGTAAGGCCCCCATAAGAAGAGGGCGCGGTCCGGTAGGAGTTTTGTCCTCTTACTAATCTACTCCCTCGCCTAGCATACTTGTATTGAGGAGACAAACTGTAGTGTTTAGACTAATTAATTAGCTAAATATATTGAAGTAGAGTGAATTACATAGGAGTCCTTATACTCTCTCGTTGTCCTCCCACCTAGCTATACTATCTAGTTCGTTCTAAGTATCATTTACCTTGGCTTATTCATTCATCAACCCTTCTTATCACATATATCGTTTACCCCCCTATACTAGTTGGTACTAAGTTGAGGTGCTCCCTTGGATCTCTATCTAATTATTATTTCTAGCCTAGCTTTCCCTTGGGAAAATATAAATTACGATACCTTGGAATACTCCTAGGTGAAGTGCTACAACGGTATAATCTGTGTGCTTGCGGACTTATCCAATAGTCATAAGAAATACCAACAGCAGGCAGTTATCCCTGAACGTTCCGAGCGGGCGACCATGGTGGGTGTTCTGTCAAGGGCTCGCAGACTCTGGGATAGACTTCAGTCGTTCATGACCTCCGCGGAGTGTGGCTGCCCATGGTTTTGACATGTTGCAGTCACACTACCCGAGGCTGGACCTGGGTCGAGTGGCGACTGGCTTCGCCGCATGTACTTCAGATGAGGATGCGAACACATGGTTGATATGTGCCCATGATGTTCAGTTTTGTGATGAGTGATTGCCCAACACTTGAGCGTTTCAGTTTGAGCATTTTATTCTAACCCTTGCGAAAGCATGTGTGTGCATGTCTGTCGGCTTGTGGTGTGCAGGTGCTATGTGTAGCACCCGGTTTTCCAAAGAATACCGAATACTATGTATATATGTGCCAGGATGTCCACACAACACATATATATAAATATGGAGATTATCAAAGACAATGCTTTATTATATATCGAAACATAGTTACAACAAGACTTACATCTATAACAAAGCATCGCGGAAACTATTCTATATCTCCTATCTTTGGGTCTCCATACTCCATAGGGACAGTTGACTGGGGGTACACTCGCCTAGTACTCCTTTGATAACACCTTACTTGCACCACCATCTGGTACCCATCCGGGATTTTCATATTAAGGTGATGACAACAAGCGTCAGCTCACCATGCTCAGCAAATATAACATGAGGTTCATGAGGCTCAAAAAGATAGACACGGGTTTAACTGTATTAGCTTTTAGTAAGTCATAATTTTAGCAATTGAGTAGTATCAAGATCATCATAAGCCCAATAACCACATGATCAAGTGAACAAAGATATAATGCTTATATGAACAATAACAATAACTTATGATTAATAACAGCTGATGAACTATGACATAAGGACATCACATAGTAAGGATCCAAGCCGCACATAACCGTGAGCACGGCTATCATGACAGTTTTACACTCTGCAAAGGTTGTACATCTTTACCCCAAGCCGTGATTCCCATTTGCCGGGGTTTGCAAGGCCCACGATACCTCTACCTAGGAGGCGTGGCAGGGTTTCAACGGCCTGTATACATGGGTGTTCTCCTTCGAGTGGCACATGTGGTCGCAGCACTATGTCCGCCTACAAGATAGGAGAACCGCCAAACATCCCAAGTCACCCCCTCTTGCGCCAAAATTGGTAACCACTAACAAGCAAGAGACATACTAAATAATTAGTTAAAGTCAGAGCTATATAACACTCGGGGTAGCACGGTTTTCCTGGGTGGCCGCTTACAGAAATACCCCTATGAGTGAGAACACAGGTGTGTGTTCCTGATGTTCCACCTATAGTCCATGTTGCTAAAAAGTCATATTTTATCATCATTACATATATCATTAATCAAGATCCACGATCATGGTTATTCTTTAGAAGCACTAGCTCAAGCTACCCATATGCAACCCACAAAGGTGACAAGGTACAGGATATCAAATATCTAGGAATTCCTTAGGGGTAACAAGGTAGACACATACATATGAATTAAGTGACATTAAAGTGTATAGGTAACAAGGAGAGTCCCATGCTATATTTGTCTTCCATATGCTTGCTCAAACTTTCCAACTTTTCTTTTGAAACATCCTTGCAAAGCTCCACTTCTAACGTCACAAGCATTACAAAAGCACACTATAAAGGTAACTAACACATTTATTCTACTCGTCGTTACGAACTCGTGAGCGAAAGAACCACCTAAAACGTAGCTACGGTTATAAAAAACAAATTATAAGTTTGCAAAGTTTAAGGATTATTTATAATGAAAACGATTAGGCCTAATTAATTTTCAAAATCCCAACATATAAATATTTGGACCTCAAAACTATTATATAAAAGGAGTTATTCATGAAATATTTTTCTAAATTATTTAATAAACAAAACACATTAATGACATCATAAAAAGAATTTATAACATCACTAATCATTTTATGAAAATAAAACAAAACAACTACATTTTATAAATATTTTGTAACAACGAAACAAGTTAAATCATTTTTTATATTTATTTTTCTCAAAATAAAGGACATTTAAGCACGTTCTTTGCTAACATATTTTTATAAACATTTAAATACATTACTCACAATTAGTTTAATTAAAACAGAATATATTGATACATTTATATTAAAAACTATATATATATATATATATATATATATATATATATATATATATATATATTTAAACATAGACAAAACATATACGAAACAATTTTACAGAAGTATATCAGTATTCGAGGCTAACTAAGGATTAACTATAGCTTTTAGGAGCTCGCATGCCGATTATTGCAAGGCATAGAGAATAAAGAAAGAAAGGAAAATGGATATTACAGTGACTGTCACGGCCATCCCATTTGCAGCGGATCGTGCACAGAGGATAATCTCATTCCTCTGCTCCTCCGTAGTCGCAGGAGCCGAGGCAGAGGACGACGTCGCGATGGCCAGGGATCATCGGCGGGCAGCGCAGGGGGTCGAGGGACCCACGGCGAACTCATCGGTGCTATGCTTCATTGATAAAAGGAGGCAGCGCCTGTCTACAGCACAGAGGGGAGGCAGCACCTGGATTCAGCGAGCATGGGTGGAGGTGCTATGGGCGTGGATAGGCGCCGAGGAAGGGTTGGGTGGTCGCGTCGGTCTCCTGCGATTCCATAGAGGCCAACAGGGAGGCGTCTGGTGGTCGGCATGGAGAGATGAATGAGCTCGAGCTTGGCTCGTCAATGGCGGTGGCAGCAGCAGACATGGGCGCAAGAGCGAGGAGGGGGCACAGAGTGGGGCTGGGCGGTGGTGGCGTGCGCGCACGGAGCTTCGACCTCCATTTATAGCGAACGACGAGAGGGGAGGTGGCCGGTCGCGGAGGTTATGCTGTCGTCAATGGCGGCCATTACTGTAGGTGGTAAAGGGCCGATTATGGCCAGGAATGAAGGTGGCATTACTGTGGGCTTTGATTCGCATTTGATGGCAGCCTTGACTGCAGGGAAGGAGAGGAGGACGCACTTGGATGGGATCCCGGCTCGGTTCGGCGTCCGCCATGGAAGGAAAAGTCATGGCGATGGGGTGGCTGGAGGTCGGTGATGACAGAAGGGGCCCACCTGTTAGTGACCAAGAGAGAGGGAGAGGCGGTGGGCTGCTTCTGCCTAGCTGCTGCTTGCTGGCTTGGGGCAACCAGCTTGAGTGCGTTGCTGAGCTTGGCTCACGCACAGCGTGGAGGAGAGGAGCGGCCCAAGAGATGTTTTGCTCTTCCCTTTTCCTTTTCTTTGTATTTTGTTTTGCAAATTCATTTGAAAACCAAATTCAAATCTTTTTAAAATCAAATAAGCTTTGAAATAATTTATAATTAATTTCTTGGTTTTGAAAATTAAACTTTGAACTTGTTTTAAGATAAAATTTTAGAAACTTTATTTATTTCATAAATAAATCAAAAATCGCTTCGGACCTAATTCAAGTTTTAACAAATTATTTTTCACTCAATAAAATTAAATGCAAAGGCATGAATGCAACACCCCTTTCATATTCTATTGAAAAAAATTTAGAATTCACATTTTGCACATTTTTAGCTACTAAAAAACCTAATTAAATCTTATAATTTTTAGGAAATTAATAAATCCTTTTGTTTTATTAGTGTTTTCTATTCACAACCAAAAATGGAAGTTTTGGGGTGTGACACTATGCCCAGAGACAGTGGTCAATGGCGTGGAGAAGGTCGAGTAGAGGCTTACTGTGCCGATGGACTGAGAGCGGTGAAGGGCAGAAGCGGGGCTCGGACCGAGGGACCATGGGCACCGGAGGACTAGCTGTGGTGGCTAGTATTTGGCACTGGCGAGCGCGAGAAGACATGGAGGTAGAACGAGTTGACCAAGTCAAGACGGCAGACGAGCGGGTCGAGCGGAGGCTCATGGGACTCGGAGTCCGACCGGACGAGGACGAGGTGGCTCGAGTCAAGCGATTTGATGGTTTGAGGCCCAATGGACCGTCTAGAGGGCGAAGCCGACTCGGTGGCAGGGGTCGTAGTTGAAGATGTAGATTTGTTTGCTACGAGACAACCGTAGTTTGTATTTAGGATACAAGTTGTCAGACTTGTAAGTGAAATTCTACAAAGTTGTATTTAATTGAGGCGGTGAGCTTTTGTTTCACTTGTATGTCCTTACGTGCCTGTTGAGGCGTGAGCTGTAGCGATGAATCGTTCGGCCTTGAGTTCCCCATGGTCCAGATCGTAGGGCCCAGAGCCTCTGCACGCGTAGGATTCATAGGGATTACCAAGGGGCACGTTGCTGGCAACCCGCAGCACAGAGGGTGAGTGCTCATGCAAGCATAGGGAGATACTAGGGATAGGGCTTTTTCCGAGAGGCTCGATCGTGGCGTGACTAGGGCCTGTGGAGACCGTTCCTGTAGATGTTGGTCGAATAGCCATGCTGCTTGTAGAGTCGTCGACCGTGTCGTGGTCGTGTATACATATTCTGGGAATATAACCTTTGGGGCCTTGACCCGGTTACTACCCTTGATGCTAGGGTTAGTACTCGGGGGGCCTGGCGATTTCGGTATAAGCGTGCAGGGTAGCTACTTCTCCACGCTTATGCCTAGACGTCAGACCTGAATCAGTGGCTTTCCGGTTATAGCCAGGTTGTTTGGCGAGAGCACCTTAAAGCGTTTTGGAGAGGTCGCCGAATACCGAAAGCATTTTTTAGTGGTCGCCAAATGCCGAGATCGTTTTGTAGAGGTCGTCGAACACCGAGAGCGTTTTGTAGAGGTCGCCGAACACCGAGAGCATTTTTGGAGAAACGAGTAAATTAAATAACTATGACTTGAGAAAGACGGTGAACCTTTTATTCATTAATGAGGGGGTACATAGTACAAGCCTTTCAGATATTTTTAACTTCTAAATCGCCTCGCAACACTGGGGGCCGAAGGTCTCTACGTCTAGCTACAGATGATGTTGGTGCTGGTCGTCGTTGGCTCTGCTTCCTTGGGCTTCTTGGTGGCGGGCTTGTCACCAAGTTCAGAGTCATACGTGTCTTGGGCGCGGAGCTTCTCGACGGCACTGAGTGTCTCCAATTTGCATTCGTATGCGATCTGCAAATTGGTATGGAGGCTGAGAAGGCCTTGTGGCATCGGGATCTTCAGCACCATGTATGTGTAGTGCGGGACTGCCATAAGTTTGGCTAACGTCGGGCGGCTGAGGATGGCATGGTAGGCTGTCTCGAAGTCAGCGACGATGAAGTGAATGTTTTTGACTTGAAGTGATCCTAGTCGCCGAACTACACAGGGAGGGTGATCTGCCCCATTGGTGTGGATGCTTTGTCTGGGATGATTCCCCAGATGGGAAAGTTCGCCGGGGAAAGGTCTTTCTTCGAGTACTCAAGTTGCCGGAACACGTTGGCGAAGATGATGTTGAGGGCGCTGCCTCCATCGACTAGCACCTTTTGGAAGCAGCATGTGGCGATAGTTGGATTAATGATGAGGGGAAAGCGGTCGGGATACCTGTAGTCCGTCCACTAATCATCCTCGGAGAAGGTTATGGATTGCTCTGACCAATCGAGGTACCGAGTGTTGACGGTAATTTCAGCATGTTTTTACACCATCAAAACCGTCAACAAAACATCATTTGTAAAGCTAATAAGAAAATATAAAGTAACCTTTGTGCAAATAACATGGTTCCACATGTACATGTCTTTATTTTATCATAGGAGTGCAAATGAGACAAAATGGAGTGTTGGAGGCCCCATATGCAAGTCGGCCGACCTGCCTATGGACTCAACAGGCACAGCCACTGCACCACTCCACTCTACATCTATCCAGGATGTCCCACAAGAAAGGCAGGAGCCAAAGCACCCAAACACAGGTCGACCGCCCTGGGTTTGGAGGCTTCCTGGCCTGCCAAGTCAGCACATTTCAAGTGGGAGTATTCTAAGACATTTCCAACCCTTGGATCAAGTGGAGATCAAGATCAAGGCTCCAGAACCTTAGCACATAGATCCATGGGCTCACACCACCGGATAAACATCGCAGAGGCAATCATCAACCACTATGACACATGGGCCAGCCTTCTAGAAGGCCGAGGCAGCTCCAGGGTGGCAAAGGGGGTCGACCGACCTCCCCATGGGCCCTACCAAGCTACCCAATTATCCCACAGGAAAGTAGGGTCCACAGGATAGAGAATGAGGGTCAATTGACCCCCTAAGTAGGTCGGCTGACCTGCCAAAGCCTCCACCAAAGGTGCCACCCACTCTATGACATATGGGGCACCTTCTAGAAGAAAGCTAGTGGGTCTAAGGCCCCATAGGGGGGTCGGACGACCCCCTATGGTGTCCTATGGAGCTCCCCTTTCTCCCACCACCTCTTTACAAGCTCCCATGCATGGAAATGATCACATCCCTCCACTCTAAGGCGGTTCTAACGCGGTTTGATCCAAAGGCTAAGGATGGAGCTCTCCTGGATCGTTGACGTGGCACCAGAGTAGCCCTTACTCCACCTAGGCTATAAATACCCCCCTAGAGCACCCTTCTCATTCATGACACAATAGAGGAAACCACTCTCTAGTAGCTTTAGTGAAGCTCTGTTGTAGTGCTATGCTAGTTGGAGGAGAGTAAGGAGATCTTGGAGGAGAGCCATGACTGTCTAGCATCTTCTCCGAGTTGTACCTCAGCGAATGCGATCCTCTTGTAAGTTATACACTTGTAAGTGATACATCTGAGTTCTTTATAGCATTTGATACTCTAATTCTGGCATAGCTATTATACAACTTTTCGCGCTTGTTCATCGCTTTACTTTGAGTAGAGTGCTTTAGCCTTTAGCTGGGGTTAAAGTAGTAATAATAGTGTAGACGTGGTGTCTAGACTAAATCTTGCCTTTGTAAACCGCTTATGGCACGGATTGTTTGTGGTAGCTAGTAGGTGGTGATAGCCCTGTTTGGTCTATGTATTCCACCACGTGTGTAACATAAATTCTTAAAAGGTAGGGCCTCCATACAACATGATGGCGCGGTCCGGTAGGAGTTTCAACTCCTAATGATCTATCCCATCGCCTCCTGTAAGAGAAGGGCTGATAAAACCAGTATAACCAGCTTTGCCTAGTTAGATATCTTTACTACAACAAACCTCTCTACCAAATATCATAGACTCCCTTGTCTCATCATAGGACAACCTTGATCGCTAGTTAATTCACTTCTCGTTCCCTGTGGAAAATACGATACCTGGAATACTCCCGGTGAAAGCTATACTTGACAACCGTATGCTTGCGGTCTTTTACCCGTTTGCCACTTTGTTGACGGTAATTACGAGCTATTTTGTCACCATCAAAATACCGTCAACATCCTCATATTCAAAGAAAAACAAGAATAACATGAACATAATTTACCCAATAACTAGTTCCACATGTCCCATGACTATTTGAGTACAGGTAATGACAAATAGGGACTTTTGGGAGCTCCCAAGCCCCCATGATCCATGTAACACCCTCCAGAGCACTTTCTACCCCTTGGATCCAAGTGTGTTTTCTCCCAACGGTTTAGATTCACATCACGAGGATCCATGGGCCCACATCAAGGATATCAGCGAGATAAACATCCTAGAACAAACACCCACTGAAGATGACAAGTGGGACCAGTATATAGGAGGTAGAGGTGGGCCAGGGACCCCATAGGGGGTCGGCCGACAACCCTGTGGGCCACCAGGCCACCCACATGCCCCTGTGCTCTGGGGACACCTCCTGGAGGAAGTGGTAGGGCCCACTTGTCATGGGGTGGTCGGCCGACCACACCCAGGTGCCCAAAAGATGCTCCAAGACCCCCACTGCCTTCTTGCATGCCTCCATGCATCCACTTGATCTCCACCGTTGATCTAAGTCGGTTCTAATGACGATTTGATCCTACGGTGGTTGATGGAGGTGACACGGATCGCTGACGTGGCACCGGAGTAGCCCCTACTCTACCTCTAGCTATAAATACCCCCTAGGCCTTCACTCTCATTCATGCCTCATTCGAGAAACACTACTCCATAGTCTCTTAGCGGAGCTCTCTAGTAGTGCTATGCCTGCTGGAGGGGAGTGAAGGAAGTCTTCTGGAGAAAGCCCCGGGCCTGTCGAGAATCTTCTCTGGAGTTCTTCCTCGGCGATGCGAGTCTCTTGTAAGTTCAGCTCTTGTAAGTGACTTCTTCCGAGTTCTTTATAGCATTTAGTATTTTAAATCTGGTTTAGCTGTTATACATCTTTTCGTGCTTGTTCATCGCTTTACTTTAAGTAGAGTGCTTTAGCCTTAACGTGGGGTTAAAGTAGTAAGAATAGTGTAGACGTGGTGTCTAGACTAGATCTTGCCTTTGTAAACCGCTTATCGCGTGGATTGTTTGTGGATGCTAGTAGAAGGTGACAGCTCTATCTAGTCTTCGTATTCCACCACGCGTGTCAGATAAGTTCTTAAAAGGTAGGGCCTCAATACAACTTGATGGCGCGGTCCGGTTAGAGTTTTGCCCTCTTTCTGATCTATCCCATCGCCTCCTACAAGAGAAGGGCTGATAAAGCCAATATAACCAGCTATACCTTGTTAGATACCTTTGCTATATCGAACCTCTCAACCCAGTTATCAGTCTCCCTTGATTCATCATAGGACATATCCATAATCCTAGTCAACTCACTTCTCGTTCCCCGTGGAAATACAATACCTTGGAATACTCCTAGGTGAAGTGCTACAACGGTATAATCTGTGCGCTTGCGGATTTATCCAATAGTCATAAGAAATACCAACACACTTCTGGTGTCAACAAGCTTTCTGGCGCTGTTGCCGGGGAACGGTAGCTGTTTTAACTAGAACCTAGTGGTCCTATTTATCCTTGTTTGATTTAATCCTTCCTTTCCACATACACATATGGATCAAACACCTCTCTTTGAGTATGGTGCTCCAACGGGCGCTAGGTTGTAGCCATCTAGTTCATCTTAGGCCATATTGGCCGTTCGTTATGAGCTTCGCCCAAGTCTCATAGCGATGGTTCAGGAAAAACCTTTTTCTAGGGACAAAGATGAAATCCATACACTCACCTATGTGACTTTGAACAATTGTGTTCATGTGTCCACATCCAAGGGATGAGATGAGGTACCCTTAAGTGGAAGTTATTTCCATTTTCTTTTATGGGAATAGCCAAACGATGGTACTATCGCCATGTAGATGGTGCAAAAGGAGAATGGGAATAGTTACAATCCAAATTCTGCCTAGCTTTCTTCCCTATCTCTCGTGTTGTTCATCTTTGAATAGAGGTCCTATCCTTTAAACAAAAGGAGAAAGAACCTCTAGGTGCGGCATGGGCCCGTCTTTTATATCTAGCATCATCTGGCCTTGATCTTGCTATAACCGAGCAAACATGTTACAACACTTTTATGGTGGTCTTAGCAAAGATTCCGCACAACTTCTTGACATGACTTCTAGGGGAGCCTTCCTGTGTTTACCCGTTAGTGAAGGGAAGAGTATTCTCACAAAGATTCTTGAAAACACCCCCTACACTAACGTTTATGATGAAAGACCCATAGAAGGAGAAAAACCAATCCCTAGAAAAGAAATCTCAATAGCCGAATCACCACCACTCCTATCCAAAGATTCTGCCATCGATCCTGAACCACAAATACCACAAATCTCAAAGGAAGAAGAAACTAGACACCTAAACCATTCCTTCGAGTTTGAGGCCAACCTCCTATCTGATCTTGCTGGTTTTGGGAATGCCCAAAATTATCCTTTCCAAAAGAGACCTCACCTTTCTAAACCTCTCATAAAGGGATCTTTTCAAAAGCCTCCCAAATCAACATCATCTTGCGCCACAACTTCCCACATGGCACATCAGGAAAAGCTTGGGATTCCTGATAAAGAAACGTCGAGTGAGCATAAAGAATGATAATTAAAGTGTTTAGAAGCCAAATCTATCCTCTCCTTCTCTATGCCCACATCTGACTTATCTTATGAACCCATCCTTGATCCTAATGATCCCCCATGTGTTCCTTCATTCAAGTCTTATGATGACCCACTTAATGACTCTGGGAATTCATTAAGACACCGGAGGCATGGACGCCATGAGGGCCATAAATCTAACCAAGAGGAGAATAGTCAACGGCTAGAGCATCATCTACCGTTGTATGTCAAGAATGGTTGGATGAGGACGAATCCTCAAAAGAAGTTGCTAAAATGCCCACACATGTAAGGAGAATATCTTGTCAAGTGTTGGCCATTGATGGCGAATTTTGCTATGATCCTTGCCTCGAGGATCAACATCATTCCTCATTTTCGTGTTCCAACATCATCAAAAGATCATCTATCCCAATCACAAAAGCACCTTAGACTCCCCAATGGTCAAATCCTTGATTGTTTAGGAGTCCTCCATGATGTTCTTGTGGTGATGGATGATCTTAAGATTTTCCTAGATTTCCATATCTTTGACCTTCCTGGACTTTTCTTTCATCTCACTTTTATCGGAAGGCCAATCATGAGAATCTTGGAGTTGGGAAATGAGAAGCTTGTGTCAATGGGATATCCTATAGGGTACCCATTGATCGGCCTCCTGGAGCTTTGGGCCTCCATCACATGGCCCACGAAGGAAGACGAACACACAAACCAGGATGCTACTTGGATACAACAGCAAGACCGAAGCGTAGCTTAGGACACTAAGTTGGTAACCGAGTAAGATTAGAAACAACCCTCGGCCAGTCCCTAGACTATAAAGGGCTGGTGAGGGTACCACCCAAAAAAGATCTGAACATACTACGTAACACCCGATACGTAGAGCGACACCCAACATCTTGTATTACTAGATCAGAGAATAACAAGCAATCTAACTGGACGTATATTACTCGACTGTATCGAGGGCCTGAACTAGTATAAATCGTGTGTCACTACGTGTCCTGCCACCAAGATTTCACTATTCACCGAAGCACGAACAACTATCTTGGGTAACACCGTGAAAGACTATCAGTGGTAAAACATTGACAACTGGCGCGCCAGGTAAGGGCTTTCGGTGAACTTTTTCTTGAAATCTTGGTGGACCATGACCTCAACATGATGAAGCCAATGAAATCAACATTTTTCTTCGGATCATGGATCTGCGAGATTGTCGAAAAGATTGAACAAGATCTCCAAGAGCTAGACCGAAAGATAAATAACTCACAATTTCGAAACCGACTGAGGCGAGGAAAGAGGACGGATATGAGACCGACTTGGAAAAGGAGACACCACCACATGTCGTTTCTAAGTCAAATACAGAACAACCAAGGGCAGACCAACTCGGACTACACAACCGAACCGTGATCAGAAACAACACGACGAAGAATAAGTACTCGGGCCCATACGGACTACACAATTCCGCATCTATACACGAACACTTTCTTCGGAAGGCAATGGCAAGGAGCATAATTCTAAAAGGCGCTCAAGAAGGGATGATAATGTCTACAACCCTAGAGGGATGTATCGTACATTGATCGAATTGTTTCCCAAGACAACAAACCCATGACAAAGAACTCCCATATCAAGAGGGAAAAGAACTCAGAATCTGTCAGGAGCTATCACGCAACCCAAGGAAGAATCAGCGAGCAAGAAGAACTCGGAAAGGATGCAACTAGGGTTCCCGATCTTCCGTCGGTTCAAGATAACTATTGATTTGGTCAGAGAGAGAGACACCGATCCTGCTTCAAATCACAAAGACCGAACCCTGCAACCTTAGCACCACGTCACCTCTTGTTATCAACCGTGTCACAATCCAGTTGACCTCGCCAAGAAGGCTAATCCCTGTTGCGAATTGAAAACACAAGCAAGAACAAGATAAAATGCAACTCAAGTGAAGTGACAATTGCGGATATATGATTAAGATCATGAATGTGGGGTTTCACAAACCAAAAACGATGACTGTTCAACAACAGATTGATCTAAAGCAAAACCCAAACCCTAACGTGAGCGGCGGCTGCTGGTTATATAGTCTAAGGGGCGTCCTAGGGCACCCTCTCACGTCCCTAAGGTGCCCCAACATGTTACAAGGCCCAAACGGCTCAAAAACAGTGACACAGCACCGAAACAGATTCTGGACGCTAACTTGTTGCGACGTTTCCCGATGACTCAGAAGGAATTTTGACCTCAAACCAACGTCATTGGTTTCCTTATAAAATTATATTTCCAACCATTGGTGGATCATAGAAAATAAATTCCAGATGCGTCTTGGGCGTCCATTTTACTCCTTGGTGGTCCTGGACTCCGAAACAGACTCGAAGTCGACATGGTTTGGGCCTCCAACTTGTGTTGGACGACCTTGATGCCCTCCTAAGGTGGTGGCCAAGGATGAGGACGTCTTGGACCATCTTTGGGCTATTCTCCACATATTTGGAACGTGGTCCTAGTTGGGCCACGGTCCCAAGGTTGCATGACAAGCCCAAGACGACGTCGTACCACCCCGCAGAAATAGTTGCTGAGTGTCGTGTTGAAGATCTTGCCGACATGTTATTGAGGTGGTAACAGATCTATTTTAAAGCTTATCACATAATCTTTCCATAATGTTCTCATTGACCTCAATCGCACTCCGGATGGATGAGTTATGGTCTTCTCAATGAAGCACTATTGACCTGCCAACGACCCAAATGTTGGACTTTGAAGACCATGCACATTGAGACATGCTTGTATCTACAAATAAATATTGACATATACATGTGGAACCAAGTGAGTTGTACCAAAACTCATTGTGTAAATAGGAATGAACTCAACTTGTAATCAATGGTTGTATCCGAAGGTGTCATGTCCTCATCAGCCATGTGCTTCGTCACCTCTCACTTTAGGGCCTCCCTCTCCTTGGCCCACTCCTGCTGGAGCCGGTTGGCGGTGGTGTCGTCCTAGTGGCCCTACTCCAAGAGGGTCTCAACGAGGCTCTCAGCCTCCGTAGCATCACCATGAGCTGCCATCATCCGGCGATCCCACTCCGGCCCGGCATGCCGAAGACGCTGGGACTTTTCGTGGCTCCTCTCCATCAGGCTCTGCCAAGATGCTAAGGGGAAGGTTAGCCCACAAATAAAAGAATACTCACATCAACGGAAAAAGCCAAAGCACAATGCCATCTGCTCATAAGGAGACAGTCGGTCACGACAATAAGCCCGGGCGCCAAGTGCTGGCCTCCCCCAAGCATCGCCCTGAGTGACAAAGGAACTCCACGCCTGGCTCTCCGTCCGGTCATCCAGCACAAAGCCAGAAGAGCCTGGATGCATGCGGGATCATCAGGGGAGGTCCGGCCCAAACCTGGATGTCGTTTCAGGCCGACGTGCCATCGCCCCCCCCCCCCCGCGCGACGTTGGTCGTTGTGCCCCCGGACACGTCAAGGTCATGGGGCTCCGCGGTGGGCGAGATGGGCCTGCTCGCTGAGGCGCCCAACAGCTCAACACTGCGCCTTGCGCGGGACGCCAAGGGGTCGGATGGACCTAGGGAGCTTGCCACAATGGCATGCGCGCTCTCAGGTCGGGCCAGCTCTGCATCACTTCCCGGCACCGGTGACCCGCCACTCAGCGGGGCGGGACTTCCGACATCACCCCCGCCTGACGGTGGGGGCACTCTGGGCCGTTTGCCCGCTGTCCTCCCACCGAGGCCGCTGCCCCTTGCGCCGCAGTCTCTATCTCCACCAGTGTCGTGGCTGAGTGCGGCGTGGCGATGGGGGCGGCACGACCGGTCGAGAGGGATTAGGCACTGTGGTCTAACTTCTGAGGCGCTAGACCCAACGGGGTCGGGGCTCACCTCCGGCTACACCAAAATACAAAAGCAACACATGAGACTGAGTTAATGCAATAGCAAGATTGCAATTATCGACCTATGTGTCGGCACTAGGAGACTCACCCAAATAGGATGGACCCGCCACCTGACTGCAGGAGCGGGAACTGCGCGCATGCTTTTGTCCTCGTCGCACGGCATCGCCAGAGGAGACTGACCCCAGCTCCTTGGGGATGCTCCCAGGGTCGGCATGGCCTTCTCTGATTGAGGCCGGCGCCGACGGGCGTCTCCTAACTCCACCGCATCGACGCTCCCAATGGATGCGGACGCCGCGGCCGCCTTGCTGAGCACGGCTACAGCGCCCGCAGGCTCGACAAGCACCATGAAGACTGCATGTGCCATGGGCGCTGCAGTCTCAAGAACAACAGTCATCGCAGCCACGACCTTAGAAGGTGGAACAACAGTCTCGGCACCGGCGAAGGGCGCAACCACCAACCCGGGTGGGGGTGGCAGACTCAACGCTGGCGAATGACATAACCACCATGGCACCGGCGGACGGCTTGACCTCTGCCCTAGGTTCAATCGATGTGGTTAGGGACCCCGGGGGGCCTCTCATCAGAGGTGGCCCCAGCAACTCTGCTGTCGGATGCCCCGAAATCCCCCACGAATGGCCACGAGGAGGAGTCACTCTCCCGTGGGTAAGGAATTCTGGCGGTACCGCATACGATCTCATCATTGTTGTTCTCCTCAGTCATCAAATAGACGTCTTCTCCCTGGTTATGAGCCGTGTTGCAATCTCGCACCCTCTGAGCACGCACTTCCTTGTCCGCATGCTTCTGTGCCTCCCGCGCGCGTCGTAGCCTTCTTCTCCTCCATTCTCGGTATCGGGGCCGAGCAGTCCTGGAGCATCAGCCCCTTAGCTAGGAAAGGGGGGAGGGGGAGGAGACACAGAACGAAGTCTTGCCTAGGGATTCAATAAGGGCGACATGGGAAGAAGAGGACGACATGCAACGATTCTTACTAGTCTAGTCGTGTAATCCGACGGCAGCATCGGAGTACACCCTGGTGTTGACGCTATATATACCCTACTTTTGCATACTCAAAACCGTCAACAAAGAACCATTTTGGGAACCAAATAAGCAAAGAAGAAATAATTTTGGTTCAAATAACTTGGTTGCACATATACATGTCCTCTATTTGAATGCAGGCACAAAATGTCATGCTTTGGGGCCCAACTTGACATATTTTCAAGTATGTGAAATAAAAAGGTTGTGTGCACCATCATGATCGACATTACTTCCAGAAGCTACCTGCAAAAGATGAGCTGATTTGGCCACAAAAGCACATCGGCCGACGTGCTTATGGGCCCAACAGCCATGGGCCTTTGCACCAATAGAGTCCACACCTGTTAAGGAGGTCCCACACAAAAGGGGAGGTCGAAAGCTCTCAAGAGCAGGTCGGCCGACCTGGCACATGGGCCCAGAGGCCACCCACAGGCCCCCGGACCTGTGGGGTCAGCTTCTAGAAGAAATGGGAGGCCCCCACCTACCATAGGCAGGTCGGCCGACTTGGCCCATGTGCTCAAAAGCCTCCCCAAGCTCTCCACCGCCTTCCTGCATGCCGCCATGCATCAACTTGACCTCCACCCTCGATTTGAGGCGGTTACAATGACGGTTTGATCCTATGGTGGCTAATCGAGAAGGCGCGAATCGTTGGCATGGCACCGGAGTAGCCCCTACTCCACCTTTAGCTATAAATACCCCCTAAGCCTTCACTCACAACTCATGATTCAATAGAGTAGTCCACACACTAGTAGCTTAGCGAAGCTCTGCCGGTGTGCTATGCCTGAAGGGTGAGAGTGAGGCAATTCCAAAGGAGAAAGCCCTAGGTCTGTCGGGAGTCTTCTCTGAAGAGTTCCTCAGCGGATGTAAGTTCTTCTCTGTAAGTACTTCACCCGAGTTATCTATAGTATTTGATATTCTTGCATTGGTTTAGTAGTTATATAACTTGTCTTATTCGTATCCCGCTTTACTTTATTAGTAGAGTGCTATAGTTCTACATGAGTGCTAGAGTAGTAAGAGTAGTGTGGACGTGGTGTCTAGACTCTCTTACCTGGGTAGGCCACTTGCTACATGGTTCGAGCGGATGCCAGCAGGAAGTGACAGCCCATGGTTATAGGCAAGTTCTGTGCCTTTGATCCCCGCCACATGGTTATAGGCAAGTACTTAAAAGGTTAGGCTCTAGTAAAATGATAGTCGCTTCAGGTTGGGGTTTTGTCTCTTGCTATTTTGTCTATTGCCTCGGTTTCCGGGGACTGAATCAGTCCTTATACCTATCATACCAGCCAGATATCCTTGCTATACACATAACCTCTCTACCCAACGAGCATAGGCTCTTTTGTTCATCATAGAACATCCTTGAATCTAGTTAGTACACTTCACGTTCCTCGTGGAAAATATGATGCCTAGAATACTCCCGGTGAAGAGCTACAACTGACTACCGTGCACTTGCGGTATTTTTGTTTGCCACTATCTGGTGTCAACAAGCTTTTCCGGCGCCGTTGCCGAGGAACGATAGCTGTATTAACTAGAATTGAGTTGTTTGAGTTATCCTTCTTTTTATCTTTATCCTTCCTTTTATTCTTTACTCACAATGGACACAACTCCTATCTTTGAATTCGTTGCTCCAAAGGGCGCTTGCTTGGAGCCATCACCATCCTCGCCACCCATCCTTTCACCTAGCTATGAGCTTCGCCCTAGCTTCATAGCCAAAGTTCAGGAACAATCTTTTTCTGGGGATGAAGATGAGAATCCTTACACGCACATACGTGACTTTGAACAATTGTGTTCATGTGTCTACATCCAAGGGATGATGCGCGGTACCCTTAAGTGGAAGCTATTTCCGTTTTCTTTGACGGCAATAGCTAAACGATGGTACTGCAAAGGGAGAATGGGAAAAGGTTCAATCCAAATTTTGCCTAACTTTTTTTTCCTATCTCTCGTGTGATTAGTCTTTGAAAAGAGGTCATCAACTTCTCGCAAAAGGAGAAAGAACCTCTATGTGCGGCCTAGGCCCGTATAACAGATCTAGTATCGACGGGCCTTGATCTTGCTATACCTGAGCCAACAGTGTTATAACACTTTTATGGCGGTCTTAGCAAAGATTCTACACAACTTCTAGATATAACCTTCGGGGGAGCCTTCCTATGTTTACCCGTTAGCAAAGGGAGATGAGTTCTGACAAAAATCATCGATAATACTCCCTATACTAATGTTTGTGATGAAGCACCCAAAGAAGGACAAGAACCAGCCCCTAGAAAATAAACCTCAATAGCTAAATCATCAATCCCGTCCAAAGATTCTGCCATCGATCCTAAACCACAAATCTCGAAGGAAGAGGAAACTAGACACTTAAACCATTCCTTCGAGTTCGAAGCCAACCTTTCATCTGATCTTGTTGGTAATAGGGATTATCCTTTCCAAAAAAAGACCTCTCATGAAGGAATCTCTTCAAAAACCTCCCAAAGCAACATCATCTTGCGCCTCAACTTCCCACTTGGCACATAAGGAAAAGTCTGGGATACTGGATAAAGAAACGTTGAGTGAGTTTATAGATGGAAAACCAAGATGGTTAGAGGCCAAATCTATCCTCTCCATCTCTGTACCAACATCCAACATATATTATGAACCCATTTGTAAACCCATCCTTGATACTGATGACCCCCCATGTGTTCCTTCATTCAAGTCTTATGATGACCCACTTAATGACTCTGGGAATTCATTAAGACAGACAAATCCAAGGGGTGAGCTCATGACAGTCTCGCTAATAGCTGTGACCCATTCAAGCCTTAAGGAGGACTTGAAATGTCATGAGAAAGAAAGTGCTCACCCACTCCTTGAAAGGGAGAACAATATCAATGAGCATGAAAGTTATTCCTTCTTCTCAATTCAATGCTCACATGACAAATCTCCCAAATCAATCCTTCCCTCTACCATCACTACACGCATGATCTACAACCCCTTCATGTGTCTTGTTTCTAAGATCTTTGCAAGGTTGGTTGTAGATGTGTTTGTCTACCATAAATTTTGCAAATCTTGTAGTGGTTTTGGTCTTGAGGATAGGACCACAAATGTTGGTGTTGAAGGGAAACCACTTCATCAACATGAGATGCAACTTGAAGGTTTCCCAAAGACAAGCTTGTGTCTTAAAAATAAGCACTTCCGGGAGATAACCCGTTCTTTCATCATTTCACTTTAATAAAGTTTGTTCTTTTCTGAAAAACTAATAATTAAAAAATGAATAAAAAGGACTTTGCAAATTGAGAATACACATAAATATGAAATTGTTCCTTCGGGTATTTTGTCACTAACCATTTCAGGTTGGAGAAAAAAGAACGAGGGATCAAACACAAGGTAAATCTAACCAAACATCAAGTAACAACGAAGCACATTCAAATGAGAATTCCACCACCTAAACTTGGATTTGCTCATTTCAAAATGTTGCAAAATCCAAGTGTGGGGGGAGTGGATTTCTCTAAAGAGCCTCATCTCATACTTCATTGCTTAATTTTGTTTGGTTGTTTCTACCTTGCTTTCTCTTTATACATTGCTCATCTTGCTAAGTCATAGAAATAATAATGATAAAAAACTAAAAAGAATGTAAATGCTCATCTGGTTCACCATCCATGTTCTTGTCCCTTTTTAAATGAATATCTTTATTCTTTCATGTTTCCTGGTTCTGTTATGAGTATGCTTGGGTTTGGGAGAAGTGCTCACACTCCTATTAGATCTTTAAATTAAGAATGGTGCTTAGGTTAAATATCCTTCCTCAATCAAATAAGACATGGTGTCAAGTTTGATTAATGAACCAAAAGTATACTTGTCTGGAATGTGGTTGTACTTTTGGACTAACCCCTACAGGATGACTTCCAAATTTTGGTGGGTAAGTCATGAGATCATTTATAGAGACAAATCAAGGTTTAAGGTATTATTGAAATAATCTTGCACATATTTGTCTCAACCTTGCTTAATTTTTAAAGAATTGGTGAACAATGAGAGAACATCTCTTCCTATGCTAAAAGGCTAGAACCAAACTTTTTATAGCATAGAAGATGCCATGACAACAACACCCATGTTTCAAATGTTTGTGTATTCCTTTGGGTATGTGTTGTCCACTAATCCTATGTAGAAAAGAAACAATGAATGGAGAAAAAGGCATGAACATAATGCCATCACTCACAAAGGAAGAACAAAGAGATGAGGTTCAGACCTAGGAGACAAAGCACTCATGTTCAACTCAAGGGTCAATCCTTTTGGCCATTCCTTGTCATCAACACATGGAGCCATCATGATTCAATATGACGACAAACATGTCTTTAAGATTCAGTGTGGGGGAGACATCAAGCGACATCCCACTTTTCTGTTTAACAAAGTTGGGCATGCCAAACTGGTGTACATCATATGGAGATTCGACACGTCAAATTTGAGCCTCAACGGCTACAAAAGCAAGTCAGCCAACCTGGCAAATATGCCCAGAGCCAACCATCAGACTCCCTGACATGTGGGGACTCCTTCTAGAAGGAGAGGGAGGTCCCACATGTCAATAGGGTGGTCGGCCGACCTAGCCATTGTGCTCAGCCTCCACCACTACACTCTAGGACATGTGGGTACACCTTCTAAAAGGTTTGGGAGGCCCCACATGTCAATAGGAGGTCGCTCGACCTCACCATGAGCCTCCGGGGCCACCAGCCAGCGTCCACTACACGTCCACGACTCTCCTAGCTCGTTTGCTACACTTCCTCTCTTCTTAAGAATTTACTTTTATATTTCTCTTATTTCCTTTTTAATTGAATAAACAAATAAAAGAAGACTTACATCTAAGAATGAAATCTGCTAAGTAACATGATTTCTGACATTTTGAAAGATAGAAGCGTCATATAGTTATTTCTTGTGTATGCTTATACTTGTGGGAAATATATTCTTAGGAAAATCATGTTGACTAAGTTGTTGATTAATGTGATATGGTTTTTAGCTCATGATTCATACCTTTTTCTATTCAAAGTGCTTGGAACTTATTTCTCAAAACGTTACAAAACCATAGTGTCACTAACTCCTCAATAGTAAGAAATACCTACCAAAGCCAAAATGCTATGTGCAAACATGTTTAAACCTTTCTTTTATGCTACTTGTTTATGTATTGAGTTTGATAAAACCTTGTTACCCTTGTTGAGAATTTTGTTATAGTCTCAAGATCAAGATCACGTACACACCACATATATATGCTGCTTCTACACTGGAAGTATGCAACAACATGTCTTACATTTTTCACAAATAAATGCTTCATGTTTTAAAAGTTTGATCTCTCTATAGTATTATTTTAGTAGAAGAGACATAAGCTATGCAAAAGTATGAAAAAGAAAAAATATAGGGACACATGAAGGTCCCAATGTAACACCCCTAGTGTTTAAAACTTAATTAAAATTTGATCATGTCATCACATGCATTAATCATCATCCAATTGATTGAGAACCTTGCTATGCATTGAACTAAAATAAGTTTCCTGGTTTGTGTTTGGCTCAGCTACGGGAATGCTTGTCATGATTTCAAATTCAAACTTTCAAATTTTATTCCAAACCCTGGTTTCTGAAGGGGATGGATCAAACCCTAAACATGATTTTCAAAATCTAAAAAGAATTTGCATATGGTTGTTAAAGCATAGTTGTAGAGCTCTGTTTCAATTGCAAATGTTGTGTTTAGAGTTTTTCAAGTGTTATTCAATTTTCTTGAGTAATTGAAAAGGGGGTAATTCTTTAAAAAGAGGGTTTCAAATTTTAAAAATGCATTTTCATTTCTAGGACGAATTTGAAAAAGTGCATATTGTCAAAGTTGTAGATCATGAAATTTTGAGCAACTTTGGTATTCAAAGTTTTTCATGAAAACCCTTGGAAGCTTGAGCAATTTGCAAATTAGTACCAAGGGCAGTTCAGTCAATTCATCGAACACCTGCATGTCGAGCTGGTTCATGGCGCCGACACCTGGCCGGCCACCTGTCGACGCCACCGCACGCCGCCTGGCTTGGACGAGCGTCGCATCAATTGCGTGGCAAAGCCACGGCCCCGTTGCCGTCTTCAAAACGAGACGCCATCCACCCTGCTCTCCCTTTCCACGATGTGCCCTCGCTCTGCTCTGCTCCGCCGCGAGAGCATCCCGCATCGATGAGCTCACTCGAGCTCGTTAGCCACTTCAAAGTCTCCAATCCACCACCAATGTCTTCGCACTGACCTCGCACACCTCCCGCATGAGCTGGTTGAAGCCGTCGAGCCCTCGTTCGCCCGGCGCGACTCCGTCTTCCACGTCTCCAGCGAATGCGCCGCCGCTCTGGTTCGCGGTCAACCCAGCTATCCAAGAGCCGCATTGTCATTTTCTTTCTCGTTTCATCTTCTTCGTTTGTCGCTGATCCTCGTCGGCTTCGCCTTTTCTTCTTTGGTGAACCGCAGCTCCAGGAACACCGATGTTGCCACTCCGTGCACCACTTCCGTCGGCACTGTCTCCGTCGCCAGCTTCATCTTCTTCCTCTCCAACCGAGTTAGCGAGCGCCATGCAACCAAGGTGAGCTTCTAATGCTCGTAGGGTAGATAGTTGTCGCCAATTTTGGCCGGTTGGCTGTGTTCGTTTGCTCCGGCGTGTTTTGCACCGCCGCGTCGGTGCTCACCACCGTAAGAGCTCGGTGGTCGATCTTTTCTTCAATTAGTCGTTGCGCTAGCTTCACCGAGCCTTGCTATGTATCATTTGGGGGTTGGTTGTTCCAGCGGATGCTTGTTTTTCTAGCGCAAGAAGCGCAGATCTTCGCCGTCCGCCATGGCCATCTGTGAGGTCTCTCCGTTATCGTTTCGCTCGTTTTTCTGCTGCTTCGAGTGCGCGTTGTCTTCATGAGTCCGTTGAAGCAATTGGTTGAGCCTGAGATGGCCTATGGTCGCCAGTGCGCGTGCGACCGAGCTCGAGCCGCCGCGGTTGTCACCGGCGAGGTCGATGCGAGGGTTAGTTCGTGTCGTGTTGCACCTCGTTGGGTTTGGGGTGCAGCGGAGATGTCGATGCGAAGGTCAGTTGAGTCGTTTGGTCGCCGACGGCGACGCACCACCACTTTCTTTGGTCATCGGCGCCGCCGCAGTGTTTGGGGTTAGCACTGACAGGTCGGACCCGCCTGTCAGTCGCATAGAGTTAGGTTTTGTGTTTTTCTCTATTTTGAACAGTATTGCCTTTTGCTATTTTTGTATGTTTATTTCTGTGCATGTATAAATTCTGCAAAAATTTGTGTATGCTCTCCGTGATGTATAGTATTTATGAAAAAATTAACATGTGCATGTTCAGTACTTTGTTAATCCTGTAAAAATGCTCAAAGTAATTGAAAAATGACTTTTCCATGATTTTTCATGCTCTGTATGTTGCTCCAAAAATTATGAAAATTTTTGTGTAACCTTTATACATTTATACCTTGTTGTACAAAAAGTTTGGGAATTTTTTGATGAACTGTTATATATGGTCATTTGTATAATTAATAATAAAATGATTAGTAACCCTAATGACTTTAGATTTTGAGTGAATTTGGATTGTTTGATGCAAATGGTCATCTGTCCAGTGACAACCACAGTATGGACATGCTTGAGGTAGTGTTGTTTGCTCAGTTCTATTGGATATAATTATTAAATTTGATAATCAGTTTAATCATGGTTTAATTAAATTGCTTTATGCTCTAGTTTAGTTTAGTTTCATGAAGGTAAGTTGTACTCAAGGTTGTTAATCTGTTTTGTTCACCTCTTAAGTACATGTTTGTGTGTTGCAAAGCATCATGTTTACTATTTCGGGCATCATCTAAGCATGACATATTATCGTGTAGATTGTTCGTTGGTTGGGTTGGATAATCCATCTAGTGAAGGGGTTTTCTCTCTTGTTGAATCTGAGCCAGAACTTGTGTATCCCTCCAACCAAGACAAGCCCCAGTGCATTCAAACCATTCCTTATATTTAAAATGATTGTTTTAAATACACTTATGGTTATTATAATGTATTGTATTACTTTATTAAATTCCTACTTGTTGCATGGCCTTTATCCTTGTGATATTGAATCCTTTACCTTGATACTTGTTTAAAGATGCAAATTTTTGCTAAAATGCTTAGTATGCTTAGAACTTTTATAGTAGGTGATTTCTAGTCACCTACGCATAGTGAATTGCTTCGGCAAATGGTTATGTTCTTTTGAGAAAGGGATGTTGTTGGAAGTAATAACTTGAGACCGGGCGGACACGGTGTTTGGGAGCCATCAGTGGTGACTGGTGAGCGGGTTCTTTCCGCCTGTGTCGATTAGGAACCATCCATTGTAGACGTCCAAGGGTTGTGACTTTGGAGTACTTATCACATACTTTGGGAAGCTGGACTCTGGTTAATCCAGTCTAAAGGACGGTTAACCCGCACTGGGTGTGGAGAAATGGCGAGAGTAGTGTGTACCCTCCAAGTTCGAGGAACTGGATGGAGGTGTACTGTGCTCTCGGGTGGCGGGACCCCATTCTCGAATGGAGGATCCAGGGAAAAGTAGTCATATGCGTGCTTTAGTGTTGTATATGCCGTGTGATTGGGAAGCCCCAGCTGGGTTTAACTGGTTCGAATCGTCGTGTTCCTCGGATATGGAAATGTAACACTGTCCTCTACCGCGTAGTAATACATTGAAACTGGATACTTGCTGGATCCTTTCATGGATGGTTTATTACCTTGTTATCGATCATACATTTAGATCGATGCTTGAGTAATCTTATGAATGAAATAAATTAATTTCAATTCTTTTACAAATGCTCATTTATGCAAAATACTTGATTCTTGCAAACCACCCCTTGAATCCTATGACTTGCATATCGTTCGTCCACCAAATATTTTCATTTGTCGGATAAGTCTTGTTGAGTACCCCGTACTCAGGGTTTGTTAACCCCTGTAGCAGATGAGGGCCACAGCCCGGTTTGTGTGGCTTCGTGCTTCATGACCGTGGTCACTGTGGATGAAGATGAAGAATAAACTATCTTTGCTTGATTTTTGGGCAAGAGTACCTCGGTTGTTTGTCTAAACTCTATCAGCAGCTTGATGTAATGATATCGTATGACACTAGGTTATGTTCCAAAAACTTATGGTTTGTAATATGACTTCAAAATTTCCGCTACTTTGATGTAAATTAAATTATTGTATTATTTCTGCAATGTTTGTGATGAGGATGATCATGTTCGGAAAGAGGTGGATGACCCGCTGTAAAGTGGCGACACCTAACGGATTGATTAAGACTTGGATCATTTGCTTTGGATTAAGTCAGATGGACTGTTAATCCTGGCAAGTGGGCCTTGTCTTAAGAGGTTCTGTCACACCCAAGTATTGAAAAAAAGAAAAAAAATATGTGAGCACATGAAGGCTCATGACAAAAATTAATGATAGCCATATCTCAATAGAATAAGTTGGAGAGAGAGATCAATTCAATAAAGAAGCATTATTTTTCCATGTACCATGTTCCATACACATGCACATCTTGATCTACGACTATGACACTTTTCTCCTTGGATCCTTGTTTTGACTTTACAATATATGCAATTCAAGTATGCTATCATGTTTATCCCTACCTGAGCTCCATATAAGCCTGATAAGAGTAGGATGAAACACAAGAAGGTAACATCAAGTATACTTGGTAAGGACTATACACTTTTGAGCAATCTTAGAGTACTTGTTGGGGAGTAAAAGTGATCTATGTTCTTTCTTTTGAAAATTAATCAAAACCTCCAAGTACTAAGATATGAAAATGGGAAGATGACTTTGCTTTGAGAAGTATTCCATTTCTCAACCTCTAAAGGAAACATGTTAGACAATTCCACATATCCCGCTTGTATGAGAAATGTCTTGAAGTAACCTTTATGATTGCTATATATCTTAGAGATGTTATGATCATGTTTACCTGGGGACGAGCAAAGACTTAGTGTGGGTGATCTTGTTGACGCTAGATATACCCTACTTTTACATACTCAAAACCGTCAACAAAGAACCATTTTGGGAACCAAATAAGCAAAGAAGAAATGATTTTGGTTCAAATAATTTGGTTCCACATGTACATGCCCTCTATTTGAATGCAGGCACAAAATGTCATGCTTTGGGGCCCAACTTGACACATTTTCATGTATGTCAAATAAGCAAGTTGTGTACACCATCATGATGGACATTACTTCCAGAAGCTACCTACAAAAGATGAGCTGATTTGGCCACAAAAGCATGTTGGCTGACGTGCTTCTAGGCCCAATAGCCATGGGCCTTTGCACCAATAGAGTCCACACCTATCAAGGAGGTCCCACACCAAAGGGAAGGTCGAAAGCTCTCAAGAGCAGGTCGGCCGACCTGGCACATGGGCCCAGAGGCCACCCACAGGCCCCTAACCTGTGGGTCAGCTTCTAGAAGAAATGGGAGGGCCCCACATGCCATAGGCAGGTCGGCTGACTTGGCCCATGCGCCCAAAAGCCTCCCCAAGCTCTTCACCGCCTTCCTGCATGCCGCCATGCATCAACTTGACCTCCACCATCGATTTGAGGTGGTTACAATGACGGTTTGATCCTACGGTGGCTGATCGAGAAGGCGCGGATCGTTGACGTGGCACCGGAGTAGCCCCTACTCTGCCTCTAGCTATAAATACCCCCCTAAGCCTTCACTCACAACTCATGATTCAATAGAGTAGTCCACACACTAGTAGCTTAGCGAAGCTCTACCAGTGTGCTATGCCTAAAGGGCGAGAGTGAGGCAAGTCCGAAGGAGAAAGCCCTAGGTCTGTCGGGAGTCTTCTCCGAGGAGTTCCTCAACGGATGTAAGTTCTTCTCTGTAAGTACTTCACCTGAGTTATCTATAGTATTTGATATTCTGGCATTGGTTTAGTAGTTACATAACCTGTCTTATTTGTATCCCGCTTTATTTTATTAGTAGAGTGCTTTAGTTCTACATGAGTGCTAGAGTAGTAAGAGTAGTGTGGACATGATGTCTAGACTCTCTCTTACCTGGGTAAGCCGCTTGCTGCACAGTTCGAGCGGATGTCAGTAGGAAGTGACAGTGTTGTCTATGCCTTTGATCCCCGCCACATGGTTATAGGCAAGTTTTTAAAAGGTTAGGCTCTAGTAAAAGCTTAGTCGCTTCAGGTCGGGGTTTTGTCTCTTGTTGTTTCGTCTATCACCTCGGTTTGCCGGGACTAAATTAGTCCTTATACCTATCATACCAGCCAGATATCCTTGTTATACACATAACCTCTCTACCCAACGAGCATAGGATCTTTTGTTCATCATAGGACATCCTTGAATCTAGTTAGTACACTTCACGTTCCTCGTAGAAAATACGATACCTGGAATACTCCTAGTCAAGAGCTACAATTGACTACTTGTGGTATTTCCGTTTGCCACTATCTGGTGTCAATACTCGGCATGGGGAACACTACCGGGAATGTTACACCATCCTATCCTTGACGGGCTCCATCGCACCCCGGATGCGGTCGGCGACCACCGCAGCCGGAAGTGGCTCAGTGGATATCACCATGCCCGTCAAGTCAATGCTACATGACATCTCCCAATGTCGGAGTCGTTGCTCCATTAACGGCACCACTTGGTGATAGTGGTACTCGCCAAGGACGCCCGCAATCGTCAGCCCCGCCACCTTTAGTCGCCTCACAGCCTCAATGTAGTCTTCTACCCTCAGCTTGTCTTTCGACGCAATGCCCCACCCCAAGAATTTAGACGCCGTCGTCAGGGTCCTTCCCGTGTAATACGGTAGCCGGAGGGCAGGGCATGTCGCGTCGATCATGTCGTGGAGATAAAACTACTTCGAGTGCTACCCCCGGTTGGAGGTCGACAACCTCACGGAGACGTAGCTCTCCGAAACCATCGAACGGAGGCGGACGCTCACGAAACCTATAGGATTGACTGACCTCCTGCACATCACCGCGTCACGCTTGGGGACAAACTCCATGATGAAGAAGTGTGCCCACAGGTCGAGGTGGGCCTCAATGCCGAGGAAGCCCTCGCAAAGGATGACAAACCCCGCGAGGTGCTGAATCCCGTTAGGATTCAAGTGGTAGAGCTCGAATCCCAGGCGATTGAGCACCCACACTAGGAACTGGTGTGCCAAAACTCCAAAGCCCCGCTCGTGGAAGGACATGAATAACACCACGTACCACTATGACGGAGCGGGAATCTCCTCGTCACTAGGAATCCTCTAGTCGGCCACGGCCGAACGCGCCGGCAGTAGCCCAGCACTCACTAAACTCTCCAAGTCCACCTCTCTATAGTCAGAACGCGACTACAGAGCCATTGCGGTAGAGTGATAGAGCAGACGAAGAGGGAGCGTGCGCGGGGCGAGGATGATGAGGGAATAGGAGGGAGAACAGGGAAGGAAGATCTTGATTGGTGAGAGCAAGAAGCGTGTGACAAGCCCGAGTGTCGCCCCCATTTCTTATAAACAGGTGGACCCAGGTAACCATTCTAGCCTCACCTCCCCCACTTCCCCCAAAAGTCGTGCATGCGCGCGTATTCACTAAGAAAACGTGTGGCACCCACGACCGCACGTACCCATGACAGCCAGTTGAAACGGCTTAAAACAGCTACTTAGAGGCCGCTCCCGCCATGACCCCTGCGCGTCAGAAAGGTAATGATGGTAAGGGCCCCATCCCGTCCTGTCCCATCTCATCTGACATGCAGGGAAGCAGGGAGCCGAACCATCGCACGATTCTTCCGCACGAAGGAAGGTAACAAACACCTAAGGTAAGCCCATGACTGTGACAGAACCTCTTAAGATAGGGCCCACTTGTCAGGATTAACCAGCTTAATCCCAATAATTGATCCAAACCTTAATTATCCCGTCAGGTATCGCCACTTTGCAGCAGGTCATCCACCTCTATCCGAACAGGATCTCCTCATTACAAACATTACAGAAGTAATACAATAATTTAATTTACATCAAAGTAGCGGAAATTTGAAGTCATATTACAAACCATAAGTTTTGAAACATAACTTAAGTGTCATACGTTAATAATACATCAAGCTGCTGATAGAGGATAGACAAACAACCGAGGTACTCTTGCCCAAGAGTCAAGCAAAGACAGGTTATTCTTCATCTTCATCTACACTGACCACGGTCATGCAGCACGAAGCCACACAAACCGGATTGTGGTCCTCATCTGCAACAGGGGTTAACAAACCCTGAGTACGGGAGTACTCAACAAGACTTATCCGACAAAGAAAAGTATTTGGTGGACAAAACAGTATGCAAGTCATAGGATTCAAGGTGTGGTTTGCAAGAATCAGATATTTTGCATAAAAGAGCATTTATAAATGAATTGAAATTCATTGGTTTTATTCATAAGATTACACAGGTACCGATCTAGATGTATGAACGATAACAAGGTAATAACCATCCAAAAATAGATCCAACAAGTATCCAATTTAAGTGTATTACTACGCGGTAGAGGACAGGGTTATGTTTCCATATCCGAGGAACACGACGATTCGAACTGGATTATCCCAACTGGGGACTTCCCAATCACACGACATATACAACACTAAAGCACGCATATGACTACTTTTCCCTGGATCCTCTCGCCAAAACCGGGGTTCCGCCACCCGAGAGCACAGTACACCTCCATCCAGTTCGCTAACTTGGAGGGTACACACTACTCTCGCCATCTCTCCACTCCTAGTGCGGGTTAACCGTTCTTAAGACGAGAATAGCCAGAGTCCAGCTTCCCAAAGTATGTGATAAGTACTCCAAAGTCACAACCCTTGGACATCTACAATGGCAAGGCCCTAATGACACAGGCGGAAAGAACCCGCTCACCAGTCACCGCTGGTGGCTCCCAAACACCGTGTCCGCCCGATCCCGATTATTACTTCCAACCATCTCCCCTTTTCATCAAAACATAACCATTTGCCGAAGCAATACGCTATGTGTAGGTAACCGGAAATCACCTACTATAAAAGTTCTAAGCATACTAAGCATTTTAGCAAAAATTTACATCTTTAAACAAGCGTCAAGGTTTAAGGCACAAGTAACACAAGGATAAGGCTATGCATCGAATAGGAATTTAATAAAGTACCGTAATGCAATAAAATGATCATAAATGTATTTAAAGCAATCATTTTAAATACAAGGAAATGTTTGAATGCACCGGGGCTTGCCTTGGTTGGAGGGATAAGCAAACTCGGGTTCAGATTCAAGAAAGGAAACCTCTTCACTAGAGGTATCCAACCCACCCAACGAACAATCTACATGTTATAATGACATGTTTTAGATGATGCTTGAGTAGTAAACATGATGCTCAACACAAACAAGCATGCATCTAGAAGATGAATTAAACAAATTACAACCTTGAGTACAACTTTCCTTCATGAAGGAAAGCAAAACTAGGTTATAAAGCAAATTTAATTAAACCCTATTTATCTTGATTATCTAAGTTAATAATTACATCCAAAAGAACTGAGTAAACAACATCACATCAAGCATGCCCAACTTGTGGTTTTCACTGGACAAATGACCATTTTCATCAAATAATCCAAAATCACTCAAAACCTAAAATCATTAGGGTTTCTAAACATTTTATAACTAATTAAACAACTAGCCATGTATAACAGTTCATCCAAAAATTTCCAAAATTTTTGTACAGCAAGGTAACAGTGTATAAAGGTCACACAAAAATTCCCAGAATTTTTGGAACAATGTACAGAGCATGAAAATTCATGGAAAACTAGTTTTTCAATTACTTTGAGCATTTTTACAGGATTAAAAAATGTATTAAACATGCACATGTTATAATTTTATTAAATACTACACATCACAGAGAGCATTCATAATTTTTTGCAGAATTTAAACATGCACAGATTTTAAACAAATGAAAATACAAAGAGCATTACTATTCAAAACTGAAAAGGGGAAAAACCCTTTGAAACAGACACTGACGCCTGGGGCCCGCGCGTCAGCGTCCCAGCGCCAGAGCAGCGGCGCCGGCGACCATAAAACACGGCGGCACATCGCCGTCGGTGATCAAACCGAACAACCACCCCTCGAATCGGCTTCTAGACTCCACCCCGAACCCAACGAGGTGCGGCACGCCCAAAGCTATCCCTCAGAAAACCCTCGTCGACGGCTTCCGCAGCGGCCGAGCTTGGCCGCTCGTGCACCGACGAGCACAGGCATACGCCGGAGAAACCAGACCTCGAAAACGACTCAGCGAACAACCACGAGCAAAACGCCCAACACAAACGAGACTAAAACCTACCCTGGTGACCTTATCGACGGCAAAGGCGGAAACCTGCGCGCGGCCGCACGTACGCCGGTGGACACAGGCCTCGATCGGCTCAACCAACAACCCCAGCATGCTTAGCGGCCCCAAAACAACGCGAAGCGCACGCAAAACGAACCCAGAGCTAAACGCAACACCCTCGTCGACGGCTATGGCGGACGGCGGGGATCTGCGCGACGTACGCCGGAGAAAATACGCACACGCTCGAACAACCATCACCCAAACTAGACTCAGGACGGCTAGACAAAGCTAGCACAAGACTTGGATCAGAAAATGATCAACTACAACGACCAGACGACGAACACACCGCCGCGCCGGCCATGAACCGCGGCAGCGCTCGTGCACAGAGCTCGATGGCTCGATTCAGGGACAACCGAGTGTGCGGAGAGATCGAGGAGCTCACCCTGGTCACAAAGCGCTCGCAAGCGTGGCCGGAGATGAAGCAGAGATGGCTGGCGATGAAGACCGTGCCGGCGGAGACGATGAACCGAGCGGCAACGATGATGTTCCCGGAGCTATGGTCCACCATTTGCAAAACGGAGAAGCCGACAAGGATCAGTGATGAACAAGGAGCAAGAAACACAAGATGAAAAAGCAATGTGGATTCTGTGTAGCCCGGTCGATAGTTGACCAGAGCGGCGGTGCTCTCGCCGAAGCCGAGGAAGAAGACGTCGCGCTGGGTGAATGCAGGCTCGACGGCTTTAACCAACTCACCCCGAGGATGCGCGAGGTCAAATCGGAGACAATGGTAGTGGATTGAGCGGTTGGAAGTGGCTACGAGCTCGGACGAGCTTGTCGACGATGGTGGCGCGCTCGGCGGAGCAGAGTAGAGCGATGGCGCGGCGTGGAAAGGGAGGCAGGAGTGGACGTTGTCCCGTTTTGAAGACGGCAACGGGTCCGCGACGTCGCCACGCACACGACCGGACGTGCGTCGAGGCTAGGAGTCGCACGGTGGTGTCGGCAGGTGGCCTGCAGGTGTCGGCGTCGAGTTCACCGCTGCCATGCAAGTGCTTGATGAAATGACTGAACCGCCCCTAGTACTATATTTCAAATTGCTCAAGCTTCCAGGGGTTTTCATGAAAAAATTTGAATACGAAAAATGCTCAAAATTTCATGACCTACAACTTTGTCACTACTCACATTTTCAAAATTGGCCTAGAAATGAAAATGCATTTTTGAAATTTTTTTAAAACCTTTTTAAAAATGTTTACCCCCCCCCTTTTCAAATACTTTAAAAACATGAAAACACTTGAAAAACTTTAAACACAACAAAAGCAATTCAAACAGAGCTCTACAACTTTGCTTAAACAACCATATGCAAATTATTTATAGATTTTGAAAATCATGTTTAGGGTTTAATCCAACCCCTCTAAGAATTAGGGTTTGGATTCAAATTTAATTTTTGAGAATTTTGAAAAGATGACCTGCATTCACAACATTGATCAAACATAGACAAGTAAACTCATTTTTTTAGTTCAATGCATATCCAGGTTTTCAAACAAGCGAATGATGCTTAATGCATATGATGACATGATCAATTTTTAATTAAGATGATTAACACCAGGGGTGTTACAATGACCCCATGGGCTAAGAGTCTTCCTTAGGCCACGGATGGCCCATGAGAGCACTAGGTAAGTCCACCTAAGGTCTAGGGGTTCCAAGCCTGGCCGGCCAGTGAATTCCCCAATCGCCCCGACCGAACCAGAGCAAAGGGTAGCGGGAGCACTATAACACCTCTGGTGTTTTATCTTAATTAAAAATTGATCATGTCATCATATGCATTAAGCATCATTCAATTGATTGATAACCTCGTTATGCATTGAACTAAAATGAGTTTATTTGATTGAGTGTGGTTCAATTGTTTGAATGTTGTTCATCTTTTCAAATTCAAACTTTCAAAATTTAAATCCAAACCCTAATTCCCAAAGGGGTTAAATCAAACCCTAAACTTGATTTTCAAAATCTAAAAAGAATTTACATATGGTTGTTTAAGAAAAGTTGTAGGGCTCTATTTGAATTGCATTTGTTGTGTTTACAGTTTTTCAAGTGTTATTCAAGTTTTTAGAGTAATTGAAAAGGGGGTAAACCTTTTAAAAAAAGGATTTCAAATTTCAAAAATGCATTTTCATTTCTAGGCCGAATTTGAAAAAGTGTGTATTGACAAAAATGTAGATCATGACATTTGAGCAACTTTGGTATTCAAAGTTTTTCATGAAAACCCTTGGAAGCTTGAGCAATTTGCAAATTAGTACCAAGGGTTGTTCAGTCATTTCATCGAGCAGTTGCATGGCGACAGGGAACTCGGCGCCGACACCTGGCCGGCCAGCTGCCGAGTTCGCCGTGTGACTCCTGACCTCAACTCGCGTCCCATCGTGTGCGTGGTGTTGTCGCGCACACTCCGCGCCCTTCAAAACGGGACGGCGTCCACTCCTTGCTCCCTTTCCACGTCGTGCTCTCGCTCTGCTTTGCTCCGCCGAGTGCGCCACCGTGCTCGTCGAGCTCGTGTAAGCTTTCCAGCCACTGCCAAGCTCCCCATCCACTGCAATGGCTTTCACCTTGAACTAGTGCATCTTCCGCAGGGGTTGGTTGAAGCTGCGACCGCATGAATCAGCCGGCACGGCTTCGTCTTCTTCAACTCCGGCGAGAGCGCCGCCGCTCTGGTTTGTAGTCGACCCGGCTATCCAGGAGCCACATTTCTATTTGATCTTTTGTTTCTTGTTCTTGGTTCATTACTGATCCGGTTTCCGTCGGCACGGTCTTCGTCGACCGACCGTTCTGCTTCATCTCTGGCCGCGTTTGTGAGAGCTTCGCGACCAAGGTGAGCTCCTCGAACTCTCCGCACGCTTAGTTGAACTTGTTGTGAGCCGTAGTGCTCTGTCCGTGAGCTCTGCCGCCGTTCATGGCCGTCGCGGCGGTGCGCTCGTCGATGGGACGCGTCTGTCCATCGTTTTCCAATCCGAGTCTTGCGCTAGCTTCGCCTAGCCGTCGTGAGTCCATCCGCGGTGTTGGTTGTTCCAGCGCGTGCTCAGTTTCGGCGGAGCACGTCGCGCAGATCTCCGCCGTCCGCTATGGCCGCCGGCGGGGTCGTTTCGTTAGGATTTCAGTTCGTTTCGCGTGCGCTTCGCGTTGTTTCGGGGCCACTGAGTCTAGTAGAGTGTTTGGTTGTGCCGATTATGGCTTGTTTACGCTGGCATATGTGTGGCCGCACGCAGGGTGCCGCCATTGCCATCGGTGAGGTCTCTGCGGTAGGTTTTAGGCTCGTTTCGGTTGTGCGTTATGCTCGTGGTTGCTTCCTGAATCCATCGCAGCGCTTGGTTGCTCCGGCGCAAGCTTGTACGTGCGGCCGAACTCGGGTCGCCGCCATCGTCGCCGATGAGGCATTTCTGAGGGATGGAAATGGTCGTGTCGCACCTCGTTGGGTTCAGGGTGTAGTGTTGAGTCCAGCGCACGAGTCGGTTGAGCGGTTGGTTCGCCGTTGACGACGCGCCGCCGTGTTCTTTGGTCGCCGGCGCCGCTGCTCTACCGATGTGCCACTAACGGGCGGGACCCAGCCGTCAGTGGGTTAAAGGAAGGGTTTTCTTTATTTTCTGTTTTGCACAGTAATGCATATTGTTATTTTTGTATGTTTATTTCTGTGCATAAATAAATTCTGTAAACATTTGTGTATGCTCTCTGTGATGTGTAGTATTTAATAAAAAGATAACATGTCCATGTTCGATAAATTTTTAATCGTGTAAAAATGCTCAAAGTAATTAACAAATGAGTTTTCCATGATTTTTCATGCTCTGTAGATTGCTCCAAAAATTCTGGGAATTTTTGTGTAACCTTTATACACTAATACATTGCTGTACAAAAAGTTTGGGAATTTTTGAATGAATACATGGCTTTTTGTTTGATTAATTATAAAATTTGGAGTACTGGTCACATACTTCGGGAAGCTGGACTCTGGCTATTCCAGTCTGAAGAACGGTTAACCCGCACTTGGGAGTGGAGAGATGGCGAGAATAGTGTGTACCCTCCAAGTTCGAGGAACTGGATGGAGGCGTACTGTGCTCTCGGGTGGCGGAACCGCGGTCTTGGCTGGAGGATCCAGGGAAAGGTAGTCATATGCGTGCTTTAGTGTTGTATATGGCGTGTGATTAGGAAGCCCCAGCTGGGTTTAATCGATTCGGATCGTCGTGCTCCCTAGTTATGGAGACTTATCTCACTATTCCTCCGCGTAGTAATATACTTAAATCGGATACTTGTGTATCCTTTTCTGGATAGTCATTACTTTTCTATCGATCATACCTCTAGATCGATACCTGAGTAATCTTATGAATGAAACTAATGAATTTCAATTCTTTCATAAATGCTCATTTATTGAAAATATTTGATTCTTGCAAACCACACCTTGAATCCTATGACTTGCATACTATTTTGTCCACCAAATATTTCTTTTGTCGGATAAGACTTGTTGAGTACTCCCGTACTCAGTGTTTGTTAACCCCTGTTGGAGATGAGGGCCACAACCTGGTTTGTGTGGCTTCGTGCTGCATGACCGTGGTCAATGTGGATGAAGATGAGGAATGAAAAGTCTTTGCTTGACTCTTGGGCAAGAGTAACTCGGTTGTTTGTTTATACTCTATCAGCAGCTTGATATAATCATTTGACACTATGTTATGTTTCAAAAACCTATGTTTTGTAATATGACTTTAAAAAAATTCGCTACTTTGATGTAAATTAAATTATTGTATTACTTCTACAATGTTTGTAATGGGGAGATCCTGTTCGGAAAGAGGTGAATGACCCGCTGTAAAGTGGCGACACCAGACGGACTAATTAAGGTTTGGATCATTTGTTTGGGATTAAGTCGGATAGACTATTAATCCTGGCAAGTGGGCCCTATCTTAAGAGGTTCTGTCACAGTTGGTATCAAAGCTCTCCTTATTACCAATCTTGCAGTTGTAAAAGTTTTTCAAATATTTTGGATCTTAAATTAAAATTTGATTTGAGTCTAAAAATTTCTTTAACTTATCTTGTCTCTCTTTTCAAGTTTAGGAGAGTAGTTCTTAGGAATATAAAGTTGATCGTATGAATATGGTTTATATATATGCCCTATCTATATGTTATGTAAATATTATCGTATTCGTGGGGGCGTTTCATGCATCATATCATACAACATGGGATGGGTTTAAAATTTTGTTCTTAATCTACTAAAAATTTGACATGTTACTTACTTGCCTCTTTTGAAATCTTGTCTATAGGATGGCCAGGACTAAGCGCACGGCTCGCAAGTTCTCCGGACCTCTGGGTGTTCCTCGCTACAGGCTGGCGTCACGTGGAGACTGTGGCGAGAGCGGCCAGCAGGGTGCTAGTTGTTGTGCTCGTCACAGGGCGAAGATCGAGCACTTGGAGATCGAGTTGGGCCGGATGGAGGCCGAGCTGCAGGAGGGTCAGAAGCAGCTGGCAGGGAAGGATGCACAGCTGACAGAGAAGGAGGAGCAGCTGGCACAGAAGGAGACTAAGGTGGCCTATGCTGAGGGTCACATGTACCAGTACCTGGGGGAGAGGAATGAAGCCTAGGACCGAGAGCACCTTCTGTCCGACATGTACCTCAACCTGCAGCACTATGCGGGTAACCTCGAGTTCTACAACGGTGTTCTTCATGAGGAGGTTCATCATCTCTTCAACATGATGAACTCAGAGTACCAGCAGCAGGCCATGGCAGAGGACCTTGGGGACCTTGTTCAGGCAGACTTGTCCTTTGCAGACCAGTTCTTTGCACCTACACCTGAGGGTCAGGGTGGAGTTGGGCCAGCACCTGAGCTGATCGTCGAGGACGAGTTCGTGCCAGTGCCAGTGGTGGAAGTCGAGGACGAGCCGGCGGTGGAGGTTGTGGTCCTTAGTGACGACGAGTAGATCATGTTTAGCCTATCTATCTAGTTCGAGTGCGAGTAGTGGATGTGTAATATAATCTATCTTTATCGCTTTCAGAACTCTTTAGTTATCAACACTTTGATGTTATGATGGTCATGTAATATATGTGTGCACCTTGGTACTTTTATGCTTGTGTTTCAATGAAAGTATGTTTGTGCAAATAGATGGTTGAACATAACAATGTTGGGGCTCATGATGGGGAAATTCCTGATCCACCACCCGCACCACCAACTTTGGCACAAACTTTGGCGGCATTGATCAATGTCTCAGCAGATAATGCTCGCCTCTTGAATGAGCTAGCTCAACATCACCAGCAAGGTGGCAATGAACGTCGTGGTCGCAATAATCAAGAGACGACTTATGTCGATTTCACTGACACGTGCCCTCCAGTTTTCACCAAGGCAGATGAGCCACTAGAAGCTGATGATTGGCTCTACACCGTGGAGCAGAAGTTCGAGCTGATTAATTGCACAGAGGTGCAGAAGCCCGTCTTCGCAGCACACCAGCTCCGTGGGGCGGCAGGAGCGTGGTGGTCGACCTTTACAGCTATGCAGCCTGCAGGTCATCGTGCCACCTAGAAGGAGTTTCGTGAGGCTTTCCGTGCGCACTATATTCTTCATGGTGTCATGGAAGCTAAGTTGAAAGAGTTCCTAAGTTTTAAGCAGGGGGATTCCACTGTCATGCAGTACGTGGGCAAATTCAATCATCTTTCGCAATATGCTGTGGAACATGTCAGTACTAATGCTAAGAAGAAGAGGTGGTTTCTTAGGGGGGCTCTCCACTAAGCTGCACACCATGCTCAATCACAATCCTAATGCTACCTATCATGAGGTTATGAGCATGGCTATCTCTGCTGAGAATTCCTTGCGCATCCATAGGGATGTAAAGAAAAAGAAATCGTTTGCTGGGTCTTCTGGTGGTAATTAGAAGAGGCAGAAGATTATCTACCACCCTCAGAACCACAACCGTTTTCAGTATCGTCCTCCTCAGCAGCAGCAGTCTGGGCAGCAGTTCTCTAGAGGTTCTCCGTATCCTAGGCAGAACGTTGGTCCAAATAATCAAGTGGCTGCCAAGCAAACCAGTAATGCCTGTTTCCACTGTGGAAAGGTGGGGCATTATTCTAATGCATTTCCTCTTCCGAAGCAGTACAATCAGAAGTTTGCTGGGAATCAGCAGCAGCAGAAGCAGAGTGGCAGTTCTGTGAATCAGAAGAGTAAGAATGAGCAGAAGACTGGGCGGGTGTTTCATGCCCAGGGTGAAGGGATGCCAGAAGGAGAACCAGTGTTGCAGGGTATGTTTCCTATCAACGATCATGCTGCAGTTATTCTATTTGATTCTGGTGCATCGCATTCCTTCATTGATAAGTCATTTGTGCTCAAGCATAGCATTCCTTTGTCTGAGTTAAAAATAGACTTTCATGTGCAAACACCGGGTGGTGGAATCTCAACTAGAGAGTTGGTATATCGAGTATCTTTGAGTCTGGGTGGGCATATCTTTCCCACGACCATGGAAGTGCTTCCAAACCAGGGGTTAGACGTAATCATGGGGATGAATTAGTTGCAGCAGCACAAAGTTGTGATCGATGTGTTAAACAGAACTATCAAGGTAGATGTGCCAAACAGTAAATCTCAGCTCTTGATTTAGCTTTCTGTGCCAAAAAGGGAAGTGGGAAGAGTCTGTGCGACAACTGCAGTTGGGGTACATGATATCCCAGTAGTGTGTGAGTTTCCAGACGTCTTTCCTGATGACTTACCTGGCTTACCTCCCGATAGAGATGTTGAGTTTTCTATAGAGCTAAAGCCTGGCATCGCACCTATCTCTAGATGGGCCTATCGAATGCCTCCAAAGAGTTAGCAGAGTTGAAGACTCAATTGAATGAGTTGCTCGATAAAGGTTTCATTTGACCTAGTTCATCACCATGGGGTTGACCTGCCATTTTCATGAAGAAGAAGGATCATACTCTCCGCATGTGCGTTGATTATCGTCCCTTGAACGAGGTGACCATCAAGAACAAGTACCCGCTACCGCAGATTGATCTTATCTTCGATCAGCTTGCTGGAGCTACAGTGTTCTCCAAGATCGACTTGCGGTCAGGATACCACCAGATCAAGATCCGTCCCGAGTATATCCCCAAGACGGCGTTTACCACTAGATATGGGCTTTATGAATATCTGGTAATGTCGTTTGGTTTGACTAATGCCCCGGCATACTTCATGTATTTAATGAACTCAGTGTTCATGCCGGAGCTGGACAAGTTCGTTGTGGTCTTCATTGATGATATTCTTACCTACTCTAAGATATTCAAAAGAGCATGCTCGTCATCTTAGGATCGTGTTAACTCGATTGCATGAGCATCAGCTTTCTGCTAAGTTCAGCAAGTGTGAGTTTTGGTTGAAGGAAGTACAATTCCTGGGACATATTCTGTCCAATGGAGGCATGGCAGTTGATCCTAGTAAGGTGAAGGACATTCTGGATTGGAAGCTGCCAACGACAGTCCATCAAGTTCGAAGTTTCCTAGGTATGGTTGATTATTATCATCAGTTTATTCCAGACTTTTCTCGAGTCTCGAAGCCCATTACCAGTCTACTGAAGAACCAGACCAAGTTCGTGTGGTCTAATGAATGTGAAGAAGCTTTTCATACCTTGAAGAAGTTGATGACTATAGCTCCCGTATTAGCCTAGCCTAATATTGAAAAGCCCTTCAATATATATTGCGATGCGTCGGTATCGGTATCGGGTGTGTCTTAATGCAAGAAGGAAGAGTCATTGTTTATGCTTCTAGGCAGTTAAAGAAACACAAAGAGAACTATCCAACTCATGATCTGGAATTAGCGGCAGTTGTCCACGCTTTGAAGATTTGGTGACATTATCTTCTGGGCAACCTTTGCAAAGAAGTCTTTGCTTGACTCTTGGGCAAGAGTAACTCGGTTGTTTGTTTATACTCTATCAGCAGCTTGATGTAATCGTTTGACACTATGTTATGTTTCAAAAACCTATGGTTTGTAATATGACTTTAAAAATGTCCGCTACTTTGATGTAAATTAAATTATTGTATTACTTCTGCAATGTTTGTAATGGGGAGATCCTGTTCGGAAAGAGCTGAATGACCCGCTGTAAAGTGGCGACACCGAACGGACTAATTAAGATTTGGATCATTTGTTTGGGATTAAGTCGGATGGACTATTAATCCTGACAAGTGGGCCCTATCTTAAGAGGTTATGTCACAAGCAGGGTCCACAATGACCACAGCCTGGCTGCGAAGGTCGGACGGCTCCTCCTACATTTGAGTCCCCCTCGGTTGTGGACCCATGGTTTCCCTTGATGGGAGGCAGCGAGCCCTTGGATCCAATCGAACAGATCTGACAACTATATGGGACCCTCGAGGGATGTATGAGATCAGTCTCAGCTGACCCGAGCCAGCTGATGAGGGGTCGGGATCTCACTCGAACACACCCATTATGTAGCTCAAAGGGTCCCCGTCGCTCGTTCCCCCTAAAGGAAGCACGTCACGACCCACTCTCTCCTCTTTCACCGAGGGACACCAAGGATGGTGAATCCGACACGGAGGTCCCTCGATGGGACCCCAATGCCCGGGAGCTCGAGGGCTGCCTCCCGTGAAGGGAAAGAACAGTCCTCCCAACCCCCGGACAAACCCGGGAAAAACATATCGGGAAGCGCTTGCCTTTCCTCTCGGGGGCTCGGGGGGGCTCGCACCCGCGAAGTAGACATGTAGGATTCCCAACCCTTAGCCGCGCCTGCAAGGCAACCCTGAGAGGGCATCTCTTCCCTCGGGGGCTCAGAGGCTCGGGGGCTAGCACCCTCTAGGCCGAATCACAGTTTCCCCAACTCTTAGCTAAAACCCATGAAAGACCTCGGGGGGGCGTCCCCCCCCCCCCCTCGGGGGCTCAGGAATACCCTATCCAAGCATAAAACACCAAACAACAGCCACGTTCTAAGACTCTAAAGGAATACTTCACATTCCTTCATAGGCTCGGGGGCTATACCCGATGGGTACGCTCGCGCGTACCCACCGAAAATAGACCTCGATTACAACAAACGGTTACAAAAATGAACAAAAGGGAAATCCCCGGCAAACAAGCCAAAAATAAAAGCTAAATTACAAACACCCCCATCACCCAATAGCCAAGGAATGTGCTATCTTCGGGAGCAACACTGCCATGTTGTAGCAGTCTTCTCCAGTAGTCACATCCTTGGCTCGCCACGCCACACGTCGTGGCGAGGGAAGACGAGTACGACTCACCTCGAAGGGATAGGAAGGCCGGCCCATCTAGGAGGCGAAGACATCTCTAATCCCAGGAGCAGGGCGTGGGAATGTCACCGCAGCCATCGCAGACGATGACATCCCTAGTAGGCGGAGGCAATGCCCACGCATCCCCTCTGAAACTTAGCCCTTGTTGGCTAGGCTCCAGAAATCAATTGGCAGGTAGAGGGAGCAAAGAGAAGGCCATCCAGCTCACAGATCTTCCTCTAGCTCCCATAACCCGCCATTGGGTCACTCATGGTGACGGGATGCAGGACACTAGCTCCCCTATCATGGAAATTCCTCTAGTTCCTAACTTAGCCCTCGGAAGGCTACCCACCACAATGGCTTTAGGACGCCACTAACCAAGCCAGGGAGGAAGAAGGCGCAAGCCATTTTCGCTATGCTGCCGAAACCTCCGACAGACGGCCACTCGCATTTATAACCGACGCCACGGGCGTCCGGTCGGCCACTCCATGAGCGCACAACGCCCCCGTGTCGCTCCCCAACGAGCAGGCACAGCACACCCATGCCCGCCTGCGAATGCTTTAAACGACTGCACGGTCAGGGGACGCAGAGCCCTCCGCCCGATGCACTGCTCGCAGAGCAAAAGCACGCCCGTGTCGTCTCGCGATGGGTGGGGCCTGGGGATCGAGCCTCTGTTCATAACTCAAACATGCGCGGCTGCTCACCCCTTCTGCCTCTTAGAGGGGTCAAAGGGCTACTCTCGGCAGCCTTGGCTAGAAAGGCCCCCTAAGGCCTTGGGGGATACTGTCGGGGGAAAATGTACTAGGGTACCATGAAAGACCCCCATCTCCAGATAGACCAAAGGCCCATATAAATCACCGGGCAACACAGCCCACCACACACAGCTGGGCCGGAGGTCCAACCTCCCACGAGTAACACTCCGGCCCCGTGTCGCTCCTCGCCACCTCATCCACCCAGACGTCCGTCTCGCCCGACCCCCCGAGGGTCGGGGGCGCACAACAGTGACGTCTGACCCCCTGAAGGATCGGACCCACAACCCAGTCAGAGAAAGTGACCCTCCCCGACCCCCGAAGGTTGCAAAGATCACTTCGACCCATTTCCGCCTCACCCGACCCCCAGGGGTTGGGCGGGACGCACCTAGGGCGCTCGACCCTGCTTCTCTGGTCCGCATCTGTCGACCCCATCTGAGGGGGAGGCTTCCCATGGAAGGAACATGGTACGGAGGAACAGGGTAAGCGACCCATCCCTCTCCAACCACTCCGGTATGGGGAAAAGCCTACAGGGCTCCCATATGGGATGGCCTTGCCGCCCGCCATGCAGGGGCCAGACACTCATGCAGCACAATGGACGGAGCCCCCGCAACTGTACCGCGTACTTGTGACATCTCCGTCCCATCCAACGCTGTACTCCCCTCACGCGGGGTCAAAGGGATGGGACGGACCTCTCCGGCGCCCGATCAAGAACAGGGCTAAGGCCTTGCTCTACAGGAAGGGTCACGACGCCGGTGACCATGGTGCGTCTTCGACGCCTTTTACGAACATGGTTAATAGGAAGGAAGGAGTATGGTGCCACGTAGCTTAGGCCCTCTCTCTCTCTGCCCTACCACAGCCGACGACTTGTAACTCCGGTCTCCCCTGAAATATAACGGGAAAACCAGGGACCCCAGGGCGGGGGTTCTGCTCCTGGAGCATCCCCACGGGACTTGGTAGATAGAACACAGGCTCACGCACACGCACTAGAGACTTGGAAGTCCGCTTCCTATCTCGCGAATATTGTAGCCCCACTTCTGCAATCAAAGGACCTAGCGGCACCTCGTCGAACACTGGACGTAGGGACATTCCATCCGAACCCGTCTAAATCGCCCGTGTTTATCTAGCTTAGCATCCGACGCCGGACACGCAGTCACAAATTTACTTGTTGGTGTGAGGGACCCCGGTTTCCAAACACCGACAATGATAATATAAAAGTTGTTTATTCTTAAGTCTTAAATCAAACAAAATATAATATGTATTAATATATTATAGTATTACACTATACAGATATTATTCATACTTTATATCATACCTAATGCATCCATAATTTGTTATTAATTATCCATATATCTATTTAAAAATAAAATAAATTCATATAATCTCAAATTTATAAAGTCAAAGTCTAAGAATTAACTAATTACAAAGTAACTCATTACAAAGTGTAAAACATGAAGCCTCATTAGCCTCATGAAACTAATAAAGTTTGAGGTCAATGACTTTATCTTATTAGGCTCACGAGCCAGCTCTTGTTAACTAAACAAGCTAAAGTGTTGACTTAATTAGCTCACCGAAACGAGTCGAGCCACTAACGAGCCGGGTCGGACAAGCTACAAGCTTTTGGTCCAGCCTTGGACAGGGCACACTGGTTTACCAACAGCAGCTCGGTCCAGATGTCCGGGGCGGTAGGCGTGGTTTTTTTTTTTTTTGTCTCCGTAATTTGGATGTCCACCGCTGAATATCATTGTGCATTTTTTTTGGGACGCTCACATTTTCTGACCGCCTTTAGTAGTCAAAACGTGTCTCTTCTAAAATTGTTTTTTGGTATTGGTACCTTTACCTGATCAAATTTGAATGGGTTACAGCTATATATCCTGAAGAAAAATTTTGGCGGCACTGGCTATAAGATGGATAGAATTGACAGAATAAGTCCATCGGTGTTATGTTACTCCCACATCGACCGTGAATTGAGTACTGATATGATGGCTCATGATGATAGCAACGATTTTATAGTCGGCCTGGGGAGTGTGATCGTGTGGAAAGGATGGCAAATGATCCGGCCTCCTGTCGTCCAGAAGGATGTCTCCAAGATAAATTACAGGATATTGTTCCTGTATATTCTATAATAACGCATGTATAGGATCCGTTCAGAAGATTAATGTAATAGTTACACTTTGAAAATAGAGAAAATATAAAAGCTGACTAGCGCCATTAGAGCATCTACAACAATACTACCTAAAATAAACTTTGTCTGTTTAGGTTTTTTTAGATAACGGAACCAAAAGTTTCAGCTTTAGCTTCTCACAAGAAAGAAGCATCAGACCAAGCTTATTACAAACTCACTCCAAACGAAAATCGCACAGGTACAAATTAAATCTCAAGGCGATAACTAAAGTTCCAACCATTTGAAGCAAAAATAAACATA